>OZ024834.1:39550575-40771406 GCA_964016985.1 Anodontia alba
TATATATATATATATATATATATATATATTTTTTTTTTTTTTTTTTTTTCCCAGAGAAATAATAGTAAGGCTTGGCATTTCATGTGCCTAGCAGATGATTCACATGAAACGTCAGTCTTAGTTCTCTGCAAAAAAAAAAAAAAAAAAAATGAAATCCATTTTAGAATACACGGTTACTTTAAGGGTTAACTATTGCCCAAAAAAATATAGTGACAATTCTTGCCCTTTAGATCAAAAATAGATCATTCTTGGCCTTTAGATCGCTAAATGAGAAGCAATAGAAAACTATAATTAATTTTAGATTGATCTTACATGCATCAGTCAAGAACCTTGTCCCTAACTTATGAGGGTCCAGGACAAGGTTTTGGGGGTAAAAACTGCCAAAATGTGAGTTTGACAAGGAAAACGTGTTTATGTAACATTGGTCTCCTACCATAACAAAACAAACTTTCTGCAAAACTTCAAATAAGGAATGTTTTAAATATGGAACTAAGAAATGTTCCTACCATAACAAAACAAACTTTCTGCAAAACTTCAAATAAGGAATGTTTCAAATAAGCAATGTTTTCAACATGCAGTTGTACTACTCAATACATGACACATTGTGGCAGCGGTATAAATAGGGTTGACCAAAGGGGCACTACCTTTCAAAGTATAAAGGAAAGCCCCAAATGGTGTACTTAGAAATACTGCAAATCTTGATCAGATAAATTTGCAGATCAAGATCAGGCTGCTGGTCATAACTGACCCTATTTGCCATTCTGTCTTATGAAATTTCCGGGTAATTTAAAAAACAGCATGAGCTCATGGTTTCCTAATTTTTAGCATCATTACCGGCAATCATTATAGTAAAATTATAATCAAAATTTAATTGGTACTTGATAAATATGATAAACAAAACAAAACATACCTGTCCCCTATTCAGCATTGTTTCTGCCAGGAAAACCTTTAGGTCAGATGACAAATGGTCAAAAGGTTTGGCCCTTTTGTCCAAATTGTCTCATTCTCTTTGGACAGTGACTGAGTGAAGCTAGGTAAGGCGATGGGTCTGGAGCCCAAAAGCTCTGTGGTAAATGACACTATTTCCGGCATTCTAAGTATTCAAAAGGGAGTTTAATCAGACTGGAAACCAAGCGGCCTACGGGCCATGGCTCGCTCACCTGAGTGAAATAGCCAATGCAGATATGCAGATGTTATGCAACATTTTTCCAATCCTGCCATTGCAACTAATGAAAGGATCATCATCTGAGCAGTTCTTGGCTTTGAAGAAGAAGAATGTGTTTTTTATTATTATCTTTTTTACCATATATGTGCATGACAGTCAATGGAGCATGAGCATTTGAACAAACTCTCAATCCCGTTTTAACAGTAGGATTGACAAGAAATTTGGTGAAAATTTGCCATGTGGTTTCAAAAGAGTACCCGTAAAGAAATGATTGGAGTAAAGGTATTTCAACAGCATGTTACCACTCCCACCTATGCTACACATCCTGTGTCTCTTTACATGGCAAGACAAGAGACAAGCTCAACAGGGTCTTCCTTCCTTGCTAGTGTGCAATAGGGCTTTCTTTCCATGCTGGTGAGCAACAGGGTCTTCTTCTGCTAGTACACAAGAATGTCTTCTTTCACTGATGGCATGCAATAGGGTCTTCTTTCTCAGCAAATAAAATGGCCAAATGTCATAAAACATATAAAATGGTCACCTGTATATTTTTTCAGCCATCCCTTTGGCCATTATTATTATTTTTTTTTTTTTTTCTGCCAATGACCAATGCTAATCTGAAACACTGCATTCAGTATTGAGAAGATCTAACTGGGATGCACCCTAGTCCACCAAGTTAGACCCCATGCACCTATTTATTGATAACTGCTGTTTATAGATGTGCATGCGACATTCGCGTTCCTAAGAATAACATAAACATAAATAACAGCATATAAATGTGAACTATGAATATCTGGAACACAGAATTCTCATGTATGGGATGCACCTGTATTTTGTATTTCTATTTTGTGTGTTTCTATAATCATATTTCTATCAACTGATGGCGCCTTACCTATTTTTATTCACTAATTTGCTTTCTAAATGCCATAGATTTATATAATCAAGTGTGATTGACTGTGAGTGTTGTCTGTTGAGATGAAAGTGTGCTGTCAAACTTTTCAGAAAGGCTTGCTTGTTTGCATATCCCGCGGTTCAATTACCTCCCTTTTAAATAGCATTATATCTCCTATTTCAATATAACCAGGACATATTATAAGGCAAACGGCAGTGGCATGAAAAATTGTATGTAGGCCAAATCATCTCATTCAGAAAGGTGTCTACAAAATCAAAATTTACGTCTTGACACCAATTTTACCTGAATACCAGATAGTTACGGCTCTTGTTCAAGCAGTTTGCTTTAAAGGTTAACACTAAAAGTAAAAATTCTTATTTGAACAAATAATATTTATTTATTCATTTCAGCCCTGAATACTTATTTCAGTTTATTTATTTATCTGGGTTTCTGCTACACAGCCTCGCATGTCAGGGGTTTAGGGACTATACTGCAAGCACGTGTGGTTGCACCGCGTGTAAAATGCCGATCGTGTTTGGGGGTGAGGGGGTGGGATGCGTGGGTGCAACTTTTTAGTGCAAGTTTTATTTACCCCAAATTCACTTTACACCCCTAATTTTGGTCCCCAAATCGGCATTTTCTTAGCATTTGCACGCCCCCCATCCCCCACCCCTCTCTCTCTCTTTCAGAATAGCTAAGATTTCGCACCCCCATTTCAAAAGTCTGCATACGGGTCTGCTGATGAAAACATTCTGCAAGAGGATTAACTTGATTGCGAACGTTTGCTTGCTATCCTTGAGGACTGCCGACCTAACAACTGGCCAAGCACATTTGTATGGGCCGTGTCAAGCGAAAAAGTGTGCAAAATAAGCAGATTCAGATCACCCTGTGCACATGTACTTTAATATCATCTGGGCCTTTGCTCGTCATTCATACATTTTGTAGTAGCCAACCAATGATTCTGTTGGCGGATAGTGAATGCCCTGATCAGACTGCATGGACATTCAGGCTGATCTGGACCTTCTTCGTACGCATATGCCCGAAGATATTTTTTGCAAGGCAGAACCCATATATATTGTCTCCAAACTGATTATTGGACTCAAACTATTTTCTTGGCATATTTTTGGAGATAAAATTTTTATTGATAATCATTTTGCCTCCAAAATACGGGCAAAAAATATGCCAAGAAGATTGCTGACTCCAACAAATAAATTTAACGGCTCCTAAAAATAACAACAATATTAATAACGAAACAGCCACTCCAAAATATGATTTTATAAGCAGGATATAGTCTGAAAATATATATGATGATGATGATCAGGAAATGATTATACTGCACGTGACTGCTTTTCTTTCTTTCTTTATTTCTTTTATTTATTTCTTTTATGTTATTTTATTTTATTTTTACGTAGTCTGTCTTAGAAAAAAGCTCTACACTGCTTATGTCACCATGTAACGGTATACAAAGACATATGTGTTTTATGTCCTTGCTATACATCTCGGACCTAATAATACCTGTATATTGGGTCCAAGTATACATGTATATAAGACACTGAGACACTCAATAAATTTCTGTATCTGCACATCTATGTTTTCGTCTGTAGAATCAGTATATACCTAGACAAGATTATCAGATCAGGAGTGAGCAACAAGTACCGAAAGTATCCAAACAAACGGACCAAAACACAGTATAGACCTGAATCAGATATGATCAGCCTGCTTTTTAGACTGTGTATATATATTAAGCGCCTGTGGTGCATTAATATTCGGGTATGGGAAAAGATTCGTCCAATTTATTTTTGGTTTTTACACGTAACCATTTAGCCGACGATGGCAGTCTCACCGGTTTGTGTTTTCTTAATATTGAGCTGTGTACCCGCTTCATATGGTGCTCTAGACAGTTTATATTGTGAAAAAGACAACTGCTATGAACGTATGTGAATTCTTTCTGGTTATTTTTATATGAAATATTTGTTGTGCCATGAAAATCGCCGAAAAATTTGGTAAACATATGTTGTCGAGCTGTGGGTGGGGTATACCGTGTCAGGATGACAGTAATGATGCCGAAACCATCATCATACAGAGATCAAGCTGTTAACTGAAGGGCCTTTATTCAGACTGATGATCCCTCTGCTGCTGATGCCAAGATTCCTACAGATGTCAATCTTGTTAAAAATCTTGTTACTTCTGAATGCACTAATATATGCTGGCGTCCTGCTTTATGACGTAGCAAAATAAGAGAAGAAAGAGACACCGTACCTTTTATCAAATCATTTTTGTATGTAGTTCAATATTTTTAAGTTGACCTGTCAGATTTTTCAGACATGTTTTTTTCCGCCATGTGAGTTGCAGTGACGTCACCAGGTCTCCCTTCTTTATTGCGGGCTTCACTTAAATTGAAATTGATTTTAGAATCGGCAGCCATTTTATTTAAAACACTTCAGAAGTATTCAGAAACAATTGTCACTAAACACTGACTTTGGAACTTCAGTCACAACTTTAAAACTTTGGTAATGATAACATAAAAGCAACAGGTTGCTGTCTAAAATATAGAGCTTTTTAATGTTATTGTTTTCATCCGGGCTACTGACCATGTGATTACAATGTTATGCCAATGCCACGTGACAAAAAAATAGTGGATGGCAAAAACATTTCTGGTTCCATAGATACCTATTGATACAAGCCAAATTTTGTTTGGATAATAAATTCCTTTAGTTAATATTTAATCATAAATTTTATCTAATGTTTCAAAATAAAGCTTTAAAAGCAATCTGACTCTGTTTCCTAAGACAAATACAAATGTTTCAATGATATTTTTCGGATGTAAGCCGGCACCCGCGTAACCATAATATTGCTTTATGATGATTATTTTTACGCCTAGTTTTAGCTAGTATATTGTCAAAACATGTGTCAATCTTTGTATTTATGACATTTAAATGATCACGATGAGAATATCTTCTGAAAAGAAACTTTTGACGACTGAAACTTCTTTATTTTTCTGAAGAAATATTGGCAGTTACACTGTCCGATAAAAGTAAACAACTTTCTGCCATCCAATAGGAACAAGGCTAGAACGTACTTTGCGTTAAAGACCGAGAGGTTTCTAATGATGTTTATTGTGTGACATAGTGTTTAAAAAAGGTCTATACTTTACAGAGAGACATATTTGCTGTGAATTTCCTTTGCATTTGGGACACCTAAATCCCTCAAACTTCCTTAAAACTTTAACTTTCAAAACAAAACTGAAGATGTGTCCAGTGAGAACAAACATCACACAACCCATTTGAGCAAAATTACTGAAACAAAACGTCAAACTGTGTAAGACAACCATTCAAACTGAGAATCTAAGTTGGGGGTGAATTCTATACAATTTGCAATATTGTTAATTAATTGATTGCTGGTTTCCTCCATTTTGGGATGCTGGGAAGGACTTTCCATATATGGTAGTAACGCGACTTTTAGTAAAAGCGACAACTCTCAGACACTATTGTCTGTTTCCTGTGCAGAAAAATAAAAATGATAACCTAAAAGAAATTATACAAACTTGTAAGAGCAGGGGATGGGGGGTATACAGAAGATGCACAAAAGTAAGTTCTACACAACTTTAATATAAATATAATCTTACGCACCAATATCCTGTATATTTATCCTTTTTTTTATTATTATTTTTATTATTTTTTGCTATCGGTAGTTTGATGCCCCAAATGAAACTAATATAAACAACTGATAGGGGGCGTAGCATATGAGAAATTAGGAGATATGCAAATCCCGCGATAAAGTAGGACCTGCGATAAAGTAGGAAGGGAGTATATCTAATTAGGTAAACAAACAGAAAAAAAAACTGATTTTATTGAAAAATATGCATATATTAGATGCATCCTAATGCATGTGAACACAAATTTCAGCATTTTAAATTCAAGTTGTCCTTTAAATGAACATAATAGAGACCAAAATACGAGAAATGCTCTCTCGGCTTGTTTTCTTCCTAGCTTGGCTTTTATCAGTCAGAGCACTTACTTAAGCAGGCGATCATGAAAATCATTCAGTAGTGTGATTTTTTTTTCTGTTCAAGGAAAGAAACCGCAGTACGTGTAGTTTTTGTACTGCCATTGGTCTGATTTTGAATTCCACGCTGCTGTGGACATGTAGTAAAACTATCCAATCAATGCAAAGACAGCGTTAAGACGCACCATTCATTTACATGTTCAGAAGCTGGACAAGGCTGCAAAATGTGAGTAAATTAGTGAAAAAACTGACATTTTTAACACATTTTATATGATTTTTTGGTTTGTTCTTCAAGTGTTTCCAAAGTTTTGACAAAAGTGTGGATAGTTTTTAGGGTAAGTGTGGAGCTTTAATTGTTGAATAAAGGAAAGAAAATCTGGTGTGAGCATTCAAATAACATGTATGTTCAGTGGACCAAAGTTAAAGGGGTATTCCCAAATAATCACTTATTATCATCATCTCATTTGGATGGTCGCTGTGTCAAGTATGGTACCACTATGCAAACAACAAAGATAGAAGGACAAAGTACAGATTAAATTTTTGCTGTCCTCTTCTTAGTTTAACTGTCTAGTCACCTCCCTTTACCAGAAAAACAAAAGGACGGAGGGAACATCAAGATAATCAAGTCCCTCTGTTCTGATTAACTATAATCACCTATAGAAGTGATTCTGAGGTGCCAAAATAATCACTCAGTTGAATGATGCTGATCAAACAGAAAGTGAAACAAATCTTGCATCTTTAGAAAGGTACATTAAAATGTACTTCAGGAAGTGATTTCTATGATCAGCTGTTTAAGTAAGTGCTCTGACTGTTTATACCCTTGATACATATATGAGAACAAATTGACAATCAAAAACTGGAACACTGATTTCAACAATATCATTGCTGTAAATTACAATTATATTATATGATCATATGAATTGGAAACACAAGACATTTGAAACATAGTTTAGATATAATGACAAAAATGAAATTTATGATCGGCCGAAAAATGATCGGCGGATCCGACTTGCCTTTTATACCCTACCATCTTTTACCCTGGGTTGCGTAAAACCACAAACACTTGGGTTCACAAGGGCATATGAAAATTAGATCATTTGCATTCATTTATCCTCTGTGTTTTGCATTTTTACATCAATGAACAACCAACATCAGCCTAAGCTTTTCTCCATTATTTTTTTTTTTTTTTTTTTTAATATTTGCTGGAAAGGTATATTGCTGGCCTCATTGGCTCAGTCAGATGCATGTCCTACTGGTGGTCAGGAAGTCACAGGTTTGATACCCACCAGATCTGGCAATAATTCTTTTGTGGTGATCATGAAGTATCTTCAATGGTCATTCTGCCCCTTCCACTGATTCTTGAAGGGCAGTTGTTTACATTATAGAGGACAAAGCCTGCGCAGTAAAAGTGTGCTTAAGTAAAATGGCTGGCTTGATACTTAAGTTGATAATGTTGACTGGGCCATTAAACTCACTCAAACAAATCTATTCACACAATATAAACAACTCTGCCAAGATGAATTTTGACACTGCCCTCACTGAACAACATATGCTTTCCAGTTAACCCTTGTCCTGCTGAATAAATTAAGAAACCACACCCATTTCTAATTTTCAGCCAATCAGATTACTTGATGAAGGTTTTTGATACAGATTCACATACTTAATGGCAAACAGTGTAGATCCATATCAGTTGGCTTCTGAAGAAGCCAACTGATATGGATCTACACTGTTTGCAAGAGCAGGGTATATCCGGGTTCAGCAGGACAAGGGTTAAGTTTGAGGCATCTGAGCAAATATCTTATCTCCATCTCATCTGCAATTATTCATCTTTATGATGATATGCATAACATGCTAGAATTTTTTCAGTTCTTGCAATTTTTGACTAAAACAATAGAAAGATGATTTTTGCAAATCTTGTGGGTACACATTTGAATTTGGAATTGACTTGGCAAGTAGATGGGTAACCATCTATTCACTGAAAGTTCTGTTGATTGCGGTACAGAAGCAGCTGTTTTGTTCAGGGTTTGTTTTTGCTAAGTTTGGTAAAAAAAAAAAAAAAAAAAAAAAAAAATCAACATTTTTTAAACTTGTAATGACTTAAATTTGGCAAAAAAAAAAAATGGAAATGCTGCTTAAATTTTGTTCTAATACTGATTCTTTCTTACTTCTTTACTCAACTTACTCAAATAATCCATCTCAATATACTTTGTTCATAATATTAAGTTATCTGCCATCTACTGTTTTTTTTTTTCTTTGCAACAAGGAATGTTTGGCGGCAATACTGCCTCACATTATATAAAAGAAATGCACATATTCTGATGATTTCCTTTGATATTTTGTTTTATAATTATCATTATTATTATTATTATTATTTTTTCCAGATTTTTAATGAAATAAGAGTCAAAAGACATGCTCAACAATGATTTTGAACTGTTAATATTTTGGAGACAAATACACCTGGCACAAATGCATTTTGGCTAAATCAGTAGTGTTGACTGCCACTGATTTGGGAAATAAAGAAACAAAAAAAAAAATCAAACATGTTCAAGCGTCAAGAAGAGAAAATGAGCTTGATCAATCCAGCAGCATCATTTAAATCGCATGTGTGGCAGTACATGTAATTTGGCTTCAACCAAACCACCTCTGGCAATGATCAGAGAAACTGACAAAAGCAAAAGAATCTGCTAAATAAGCAAAGGGTCTGTTGCAATCACATCACCCAGGCAGTTCCAGTGAGTACCAATAAGATATATTCTAGTGAAAATATTAACACCAAACTGTCAGCTTACTTTGAGGTGTGAATATTGTTTACTGATAGACTAAGTCTTAAATAACTCTCATCTTCTGTTTCAGTATTGGGCGTTGAAAGAGATACACCCAGGGTAAGTTTAAATATCTTCCCAGGTGGCAGGTTTAAACAAAACGGTCAGCAGAATATTTCCTCAGTATTTCAACAAAATATATCATATTTAGTTATTTCCCCTAAACATTTGGACAGACAAACATGAATAAACAATCCAGTACCCAATCGTGTGCTGCAGAACTGCTTTAAATCAGAACAAATATGGTAAGGAGTGATCGTGTCCAAATTCTTGGTTAAATGCAGTCATTTTCTTAACCCTGGTCCTGCAAAACCCGAATATGCCCATGCCTTTGCGAACAGTGTAGATCCAGATTAGTTGGCTTATTCAGTCCAGATCAGTTGGCTTCTGAAGAAGCCAACTGATCTGGATCTGCACTGTTTGTTATTAAGTATGTGAACAACCCAGATCAAGTTATCTGATTGGCTGAAAATTATAAATGGGCGAGCATCTGAATTTATTCAGCATGACAAGGGTTAATTTTCAGCAAAATGCACATGTAAAGCGACATCCAGACTAGCCGTCAGATCTACGCATACTGATATAATATTGAAACATCTTACCTTCTTTCCACAAAAATTAAAAAAAGTCTATTTTACTACTTGCTGGTTTGTCCAAAAGCTGCTGGATGACTAGCATGGAGTGTAGACCTTGACCAGATCTGATCTGGGTCAACTTTGTTTGCTCAGGCATGTGGTCCCAATTATTAGGGTAAAAATATTATATGTCTGAAAGGGTCTGTAAGAAGATAATTTTCACAGCTGTAGATAAGAAGGGTGTCCAAGGGCTGTAAAACTCCAAACCAACAGAAGAGTATCCATAGGTCAAGATAAGAGTGGGTATCAAGTAAATATATTTCTTATGTCTCCACGAAAACATATGTAAGTGCTTCTAATGAGTACCAACAACATATGTTTTCATGGAGAAATAAGAAAAATATCAATACTTTTGGGCTGAAAAAAGCATCTTAAGAGCTATGGGTATCCAAGGAAACTGAACTTACCGTATGTTTTAATCTGTTTTAGGATATGCCAAAAATATCCTGAAAAAAAAAATCCAGCACCAGATACACCAGTCCTATTAGACCCGACTGTCACAGCATGATAAGGGTTAAATGAGTTTTTTTTCTCCTTGAGACAAATGGGACTTTGTATATCGACAGCTAGTTCTGTGATAAAGAATTCTAATTTTGTGTTTAAATTATTTTATTTTCAGGGTGATATTGTGAAAGCCTACAGAAAACTGGCAAGAAAATGGCATCCGGATATGCACAGAGGAGAGGTAAGGCTGATACAATGTACATGCTACATGTATTTGATAGGTAAGTTGCTTTGTGTTCAGTCATGTTTTTCATTTTGCACAAGCAGTAAATTAGAAATAAACTGTTAGAAATAAACTTAGTGATCTTGAACCAAGGTATTACATAATGGAATTTGCAGATGTAAAAGTGTGTATGTGTAATATATGATAGCCCTTCAAGCTGGCACAACTGACAGGAAGATTTATGTGTAATAACAGTCAAAACACTGTATGTATGAGATTTTTAAATCATTATGTAAGCATTACTCCAGATAAGAGGGGATATCTAGAAAATATTTTTTTCTCCATGAAAACATGTTATGGGTGCTTATTAGAAGTGCCTCATTGAGGCATTTCTAGTGAGGCACTTCTAATGAGTACCTATATTAAGTTTTTTCATGGACAAATAAGAAAAATGTCAATTCCTTTCTTTTAAAAAAAGTGCCTTATCTGGAGCTATGTGTAAAACAATAGATTTTTAAATACATCCAGATATGGTGATAAGTTGGGAAACAAAAAATATAATTACAAGAAATTGTTATCTAATACATGTAGCATTCAACCATTTGTGTATAATCTTTAAATCAGTTTCAGAGATGGCGGTAATTGAGTTAATTTATGATAATTTTTGTTATTTTAACACAGAAACATATCTTGTGGGTATTCATTTAAAGTACCTCAGTGAGGCAGTACCAATGAGTATGGATACTTACGATATATGTTTTGGCACAAAAATTATCAAAATTATCTTTTGTGTTTTTTTTTGTGTTTTTTTTTGTTGTTTTGTTTGGGTTTTTTTCATTATCACCCTTCCATTATCTTCACATAACTGAAATGTTGTTCATGGAGATTCATTGTCTAATAGTAACCTCCTCTAATGAAAATGCATAGTTCTGTTATTAGTCAGTTAGGATAAATATGGTTCTTCTCATCACTTTAAGGCTCCATATTCCTCAAAAATAGACATTTTATATCCAAGAAAGGTTTAATAAATTGATATTTGTATCAATACAGTCAATAAATGTGGCTCCTGACAGCCAGTAAAATTTCAGTTAGTCTCTCGTTCTTGAAATAAAATGGTTTTTTATCATATCTCTAAAGTATGTTGCCAATATTAATTCAGAGATACGATAAAAAATCATTTCATTTTTGATCCAGTTCAAAAACAAGAGACTAACTAAAATTTTACAGGCTGTTGGATGCCACATTTTATGATCATATTAATACTACATATCAATTTATTTAACCTTTCTTGGATAAAAACATTAGTCGGCCTCGGTGGCTCAGTTGGATGCGCGTCCGACTGGAGGCCAGGAGGTCGCGGGTTCGACCCCTACCGAGGTCGGCAACATTCTTTCATGGAGATTGATCATGAAATATTTTCTACGGTCATTCTCTCCCTTCCGCTGATTCAAGAAGAGCAGTTGTCAGTTTCTGGCGAAAGAATGTGCACAATACTGGTTAACCGCTTAGACGACAAAGCCTGCCCAGTAAACGTGTGGTTAGGTAAACTGACCACGCTCAACATGACCCCATTGGGTTGACTGGGCCGTAAAAGCTCAACACAAATTGGATAAAAACTGTCTATTTTTGAGGAATTTGGAGCCTTTAGATTAACCAGATATTTGTCTTCTTTGCAGAAAAATAAAGAAGAAGCAGCAGATCAGTTCAGAAAAATAGCAAATGCTTATGAGGTAAGTGGCGATGCTGAAATAAGGGCAGCCTTTGCTTTAAAGTGAATAATTCTGACATGAAAATATTTGCCTCCCTTTTCACTTGAGGGTTACTTTTAAATAAAATAATTTGCTCTCTCAAATATTCTAGGGAAGTGAATTCCTCCTGCAAAATTTTGTTGTTGTTTTTTTCAAAGAATTTTTTTTTTTACAAAAAAAAAATAAATAAAGTTGGGCATTTCATTTAGAGTATCTTTTTTTTATGAAACTCTTGAATGAAATGAGATGATTTGAATGAGTTACCAATGCCTTTAAGAGGATGATTATGAAGAATTACACTATTTAGTTGAATTCTTCATGATGATTGATCATGAATACTTTCTCCAGTCATTCTCGCCCTTCCACTGATTCAAGAAGGGCAGTTTCTCAGTTGATGTCAGTTTCTGGCTAAAGAATGTGCACGAATACTTGTAAACCACTTAGAGGACAAAGCATGCCTGGGAAAAGTGTGGTTAGGTAAACCTGACCGGCCAGACATGACCTTAACAGCGTTGA
The DNA here is from genome assembly GCA_964016985.1 of Anodontia alba. Classification (NCBI taxonomy): domain Eukaryota; kingdom Metazoa; phylum Mollusca; class Bivalvia; order Lucinida; family Lucinidae; genus Anodontia; species Anodontia alba. Next base: position 39,563,023 of record OZ024834.1, read on the forward strand.
CTGGTCATTGAACTCCAAACTAATCAAAAAAAATTATTTAGTTAAAAAGTGAATAACATTATTTACCTTGAATATTAAGACAGACATTCCTGAGCAAAACATTGCAGACTACTGTGCAGCCATTGTCTTTTAGACATATTACCAGGGCCCAGTTGTTCAAAGCTAACGACGTCGTTAGTTAACGATTCGTTAAAATTTACATCGAGTGATATGCAAATATGCTGAAATTTTTTGCTGAAAAAATGTGAGTAGCTTTTGCAGTGCAAAAGCTACTCACATTTTTTCAGCAAAAAATATCAGAATATTGTGTATTGAATCTGCTAAAACAGTTAACGAAATGACCCTTAACGAGCTCGTTAAGCTAACGACGCTTTGAACAACTGGGCCCTAGTAGTTAAATAGACATGTTCAAATCTTAGGACAAGTATGGTAAGGATTCACAGTGTCAGAATATTTCAGGTAAAAATTTTATTTAATGTTACTGACAATATTTCATAGCTCCATAATAGCAGGTATCCACATAATATTTTTCTTACTTTTCCATGAAAACATGGTGTTGTACATGTAGGTACTCATTAGAAGCTCATTACTGAGGGCTTTCTAATGAGTACTCACAACATATGTTCTTATGGAGACATAGAAAAATATCAGTACTTTTTTGTTGACAAAGTGATTATCTGGAGCTATGATATTTGCTAATGGGCAATAACAAAATGAAATTTTTACAAAAAAGTTATCCAGACCAAAATATATACCCTGAGGTGATTGCTCCCTCCCCCTCCACACACACACGCACACATACATATATTCCCCCCCCCCCTCCCACACACACACACACACACACACCCACACACAATAATAGCATGGTCTGACCAAAATGTTAGGGAATGCACTTGGTACTTTTGCTCTCAATTTTCTATTGGCTAACTTAAAAAAGCCCACTGATATAACTTTCAGTTATGTCTTCATTTTAAAGTGTTTGAATTCATGGGTCATTTACCGGTACATCCTTTGTACATTTCAGATTCTTCGAGATGAAGATTCAAGAAATGATTATGATTATATGTTGGATCATCCAGGTTAGTATAGCCTTGTTAATAAGACTTTTTTGAATTCAGTCTCTACAAAAGGTAAACTTTTATAAAGATTGTAGGTCCACTTGAATGGAGCTGGCCCCCATAGCCTAGTGGATAGGAGAGTTGACTCTTAATCCATTAGGTTTCTCACCACTGTGGTTAGAGCCTCACTAGGGTCACATGTGGGAAAGCCAAGTTCTGCTTACGGATGGTCAGATGGTTTTTCCCCGGCTTCTGCTGTTTTCGCCCACCTTTGATGAATGATCCGCTCGATGTAAGTGAGGTGTTCTCGAAAGGGCTGTAAAACCCAAATAAAAAATCCACTTGAATGTATTCTCCATCCAGTGGCAAGGCTAGCGAAATACATGGGCTATTTGCTCCATATAAAGGGCTTTTTACAACCAGAGAGTACTGATATTTTCTCTTATTTCTCCATGAAACATATGTTGTTGGTCTCATGAGAAGTGCCTTACTGAGGCACTTCTAATGAGTACCAACAAGCTGATATCTCTCTTGTCTGAACTATGTTCCTGGTGCCTTCTACTGTATATGTGGATTCTGTAAGTAGACAGTGATGGTCCTTATCAAAAAGTGGAAATGTATCTCAGAGCATAAGGTAGTCACCAAAAAATATCTTTCCTTAAAAACATATTAGGTGATTACACATTAACATTACCTCTGACAGCAACACAATGCTTATAATTACCCTAAACAAATGTTTTTGTGAAGATATGAGTAAATATTTATCTGTATACCAGGGATCTATTTACAATTTTATACCTGAGTCCCAGGACTCGCTTGGGGTATATAAAGCAAGTCCCACTATAAAATTATTGTGCCCATTACTGAATTTTCTACTAAAATTTTGTGGATTCTGGGACTCGCTGAGATTTAAAATGTGAATCCCAAAGCAAAAAATGTGAGTACAAGACTCAGGAAATGCAGGTAAAAAAATCAAGGGGATACACAGCTACATGTATATCTGCGCCTGCACAGTCTGATTGGAGAAGTATTACTCATCGAAGATGTGAAGAAATCTTTGCTCTTTTGGTTTCTACACGGAGAGAGACGGAGAGAATGCACCTAGTCAAGATTCTGATCTGACATCATTGGGCACACATAGCCAAAGGAACTTTAGAGGACTTCTTAAGAAAGAGTATTTGGTAATAATTGTATGTTTTCTTTCTGATTTCTCCATAAAAAACATGCTATGGGTACTCATTAGAATCACCTTGCTAAGGCCCTGCTAATGAGTAACCACAACATGTTTTTTTTATGGAGAAATTGAGAAATTTTCCTAGAATTATCATCTAATACATCTTTATAACAAGTCTTCTGTGCATCTTTTTCTTATTTTAGCGCTTAAGCTTAATGTCCTAAAATTTCATACCCCAAAGTTGCTGACAAAAAGGCATGTGCAAACAATGCAGACATCATCATCATCATATCATAATCAGATTTTTGATTAATGTGCAGGTACAGGGGCAACATCCACATCAGTGGGCCCCCTGCCAGATAGCTGGCTTGCTGCACGCATGGCAGATCTCACACCAGATCTCCAGGTACGTCTATCATGAGGGTTGATAGCCGAGAGCTTCCACTCTCTGCAATCCCTCTCTGTCAGCTGCTTCCATGTCATTTTGGGCCTCCCAGGCCCACGCTTTCCATCAACCTGCATGTCAAAGGCTGTCTTGATTGTATTACTGGAGTGTTCCACATGTCCATACCATCGAAGTCTTCTCTCCTTCAGAATGAGGTCCAGATCCTCAATGCCAAGCCGCACAAGTAGCTCATTGGGCCTGGTGGTGACAGTGTCTTGCGGCCTGACATTGCAGATCTGTCTGATCATTGCACTGTCATTTTGCTGCAGACGCTGGAGGTTCGGCTTTGTCAATGGCCAAGTCTCGCTGGCATGGAGCATTGCGCTCCGCACACAAGAGCTGTACACATGGCCACGTGTTTTGAAAGAGAGGTGGCGTGAAGAGAGGACAGGTAGCAGATCCTTGAACTTCTTCCAGGCGGTTTTCACACATGTTGTGGTTGAAAGTTCACAGCCACCTGCTGCTGAGAGCATGTCTCCTAGGTAGCAAACGGAAGCTACCACCTAAAGCTTGTCAGGTCCGACCTGGACTTCCTTCTGTGGTCTGCCATCCAGGGGGCGTGCAGTTCCCTGGCACCGTGTACATCTATAGTCAGGGTCCTTTTTCAAGCGCTTGAGCCCACTGCATTTCTTGTGCACCCAGTGCTTGCAGCCATTGCAGAAGATGCTGTTGCTGCCCACTCCAGTGCGACAGACAGCGCATGGAAACTCACCTGAACTCTGCAGGAGGTCCAGTTACGTACCGCAGATCATGATCTTTGTCTTTCCTGCATTTACTCTCAGTCCTTTCTTCTCCATTGCTTCTTTCCAAGTCAAGAGCCTCCTGACACATTCCTCAAACGATTCAGCGATGATAACAAGGTCATCGGCATAGAGGTCCTCCCAGGGGACCCCAGAGCGGAACTCTCGTGATAAGGCTTCAAGCACAATGATGAAGAGCAGTGGGCTGAGTACTGATCCTTGGTGAACACCAACCTTCACTTCAAACTCTTCACTGTACCCCTCACCAACACGGACACGGCTTCTGACAGATTGCTCCTGAAGGAGAGTCTGATCAGGGTCTACATTGTTTGGATTCCACTATTTCAAGAAACGATAAACAACTGCAAAAAAGCAAAATTTAGGCAAAAAGGGTATGGATTAAAGTGGTCAGAATTTCATGACATTTAACGTATATATTTCTTGTAAATTTCAGAGGAGTATTACTACAACTACTATCGGTACTACAGAACTAGAACAGCACCTAAAGTTGACGTCAGAATTGTTATTGCTGTCACCATTACTGTTATATCTATAGTACAGGTAGGTTTTTTGATGTTTTAATGTTCCATCGACAGTTTGAGATAGTTTTGAATGATGAAGGAGACTCAACCTGTCAATTGTAATAAAAGAATTATTCCATGGCATCGTAAAACAAACTGGGAGAGAAGTGTTTACAAATCAGAGATAACCAGTCTCCAACTTTTAGCACTGTCTGGGCAAATTCAGATGAAGACAGAAGATGATATTTTTCTTATTTTCCCACAATTAGCAGGATCATTTGATGTTCCATGCAAATTGTCTCCCAATATCAAACCCAATTTTCTTAGAAAAATAAACGCTATTTGAAATAGTTTTCTGCTGATATTTTTTCCCAACATGCTATTTTAAGCGGATGCCTGGTGATTAGCAATTTGATTTTCACCTTAAGATGTGCTTCAAAGGACCAAGACAGTCTTTTTAATGTTGAAGTTTATATTAATATGTATGTCTTGATTGTCTTCAATATTAAGTTTTATACTCTGATTAATGATATGTACTGCTCTGAAGTTTTGTATACCTTGAGGTCAAGGTCATGTTCCTAGAAAAAAAATTATAATGTTGAAATTTTACATTAAATTTTGTAAAGATCTCTATATCCTGAATATGTGAAATGATTGGATTGATGCTTAGATTGATAAGATGCTCATGCCATCTTTTGGAAGAAATAAAAATAGCTATTGTATGGAGATGGCTATTGTTGAGGCAGGGGTGTGGAATATCAAATTTTATTACTTGTCCATGGATCAGCAAATGGTCAAAATCCTCTTGTGCAACCAAGATTTACTTGCCCCGAATTGTTTTTCTTATTTCTTGAAGAAAACAAACAGTGAAACCTGTCCTAAAGGCCATTTGTAATAAGCAATACCTGTCTTCAAAGGCCACTATTTCAGATCTCATTAAAGGAAAAGAAGTGGAAATCTACCCATATTAAGCAGCCCTGTCTTAAGCAACCAATTTCCTTTCCAATAGGTGCTTGCTTAACACAGGTTTGTATGTTCAGTTCAGGGTACTTACTAGAAGTGCCTCAGTGAGGTGCTTCTTATGAGTACCTATAAAATATGTTTTCTTTAAGAAACAAGAAAAACACATCTCATAATCTGGATACTTGTCTTAGCTAGAGCTATGAAGTCCTTGTCCCAGGACGAGTAAACTGAAATTTCTTACTTGTCCTAAGGGATATGTGACGGACAAGTCTGGCATGGTATTTCCACAGCCCTGGTTGAGGGGTTATTTGTATGGTAAAACTGGGTAATCAGGAAAGTGGTTGTTATAGTGAGGTGTCCATTATTGCAAGATTACCATTCTTGTAAATTCCCCAGAATGGTGGGGTTTGACAGTTCTTGCCAATTGTCTTGTAAGTAGACAATTGGAATAACATGTCAAAACCTGCTTTCCGATAAATTTATAAAAAAAAACAAAACAAAATATTATCTGCTAAAAATTTTATCAATAAGGCATCCATAAAACACAAAGATCTGGGCCCAGTTGTTCAAAGCATTATTAGCTTAACAAGCTCATTAATGGTCAAAATGTTAAATGTTCTAGTAAGTGCAATATCTAATTCACAGGTATTTTTGCTGAAAAAATCTGAGTAGCTTTTGCAAATGCAAAAGCTGCTCACATTTTTTCAGCAAAAATATTAGCGTATATGCCATATAAATGATCCAAGTTTTAATGATACGTTAACTAATGACATTGTTAGTTTTGAAAACTGGGCCCAGATTAGCTTGGGCTGGTGTGCTGATTTGCAGGCTGATCAGGTGAACTGATCTAGATCTTTACCATAGCTGTTGATAAGATTCTTTCTTCAATCCAAAAGTATTGATATTTTTTGTATTTCTCCATGAAAACTTATGTTGTGGGTACTCATCAGAAGTGCCTCACCAAGGCACTTCTAATGAGTACCCACAACATGTTTTCAGTGAGAAAAAAGAAAAAATATTTACCCAAAACCATCCTATCTACATCTATGCTTTATTGTTATGGGGCCAAAGACCTTATGAAGTGTGGAGGAACCATTAAGTTGGCCTGTTTGGTGTTAATCCTGGGAAAATATTTTTTAGTTCTCCACAATGTTGGTACTCGTTAGAAGTGCTTTGCTCGGGCCCATCTAATGAGTACCCACAACATATGTTTAAATGAAGAACTGATGAAAATTATACCAGAATTAACATGAAATACTCCTTAACAAGTTGTGATTCACAAGAATGGCTCCCATTTTTCTGACAGTATGTGTCTGATGCCTTTTTCAGTATTATGGAGCGTGGAGTAACTATAAGTCGGCTATCAGTTACTTCTGTAAAGATCAGAAGTACAGAATGCAGGCTGTCAACATAGCTAAGGAGGAGGGTCTTTTACCTGTTCCAAAGAGAAGTGAGTCAAAGAGAAGAAATAAGGTGATGTACTGACTTTTTTTTTTTTGCCTCACAAAGGGGGACAGGTGTGGAGGAGGGATGAGGGCATTTTAAGGGCACTGGATACACTAAGTAGATTTTCTGCCATTTTTGACAAGGGAGACAACTTCTGTGACCTGTTTACTTTGCTACATGCCAAAATATTTTTTGTCCATTTCTAAATATATTGAAGGAAAGAATTTGCCTCTGGGAATATTCTTTTTCCTTATACAGTAGACCCCTTCTAGAAATGGGCAAACACAATTTTGACAGAGTTGTTTCCCCTGAAAGTATGAATTCCATTTAAAGTACAAGTGTCCATGTCTGTACTGTAATGTACAAATGTTTGCAATGTATGTATTTTCATGATTTTCACAGTCGACTCAACATTGAAGCTCAAAATTAAATACACGTGAGTTGGATGCGCATCCGACTGGTGATCAGTAGGTTGCTGGTTTGACCTGGCTGGGTTGGCAACATTCTGTTGTGGAGATTTGATCATGAAATATTTTCTGTGGTCATTCTCTCCCTTCTGCTGATTCAAGAAGGGCAGTTGTTAGTTTCTGGAAAAAGAATGTGCACAATACTGGTTAATTGCTTAGAGGACTAAGTCTGCACAGTAAAAGTGTGGTTAGGTAAACTGACCATGCTCGACATGACCCCATTGGGTTGACTGGGCCATAAAACCTCAACACAAAAGAAATACATGTGAAAAGATACTATATTATATTATTATATGCATTATTATTTGCAGTAAAATGCTGCTGTTAAGACCACCTTTATATTGAAAATAGAATAATAATAAAAAAAAAAAAAAAAAAAAAAATACAATTTGGGACAGCCAAAGCAGCTCTTAATAGCAGAATGGTGTTAATTTATTTGCATTATACAGACTTATTTGAGAAATGAGAAAAATCACAAAGCTTTTCATTCCTGTTAACTTGTCCAAAGTCACTTAGACTACAGAAAAGATGTTTGCTTTCTTCTGTCAAACTTTACATAAATGCACAAAGGTCTATCAGGTACAAAAGTGAGCTTACACATGCAAGGTCAAGGTCACATATGAAATGTTAAACACATTAATTGTTTCAGCCATATCCCCAAATTGATCAGTTGGCACAAATGTAGAAGCTAATTAAAAAAAACAGTGTTCAGTTGTTCAAAACTAATGATGTTGTTAGTTAATGTATCATTAAAACTCTGGGCCCAGTTGTTCAAAACTAACGATGTTGTTAGTTAATGTATCGTTAAAACTTTGATCATTAAATATGGCATAAATGCTTATATTTTTGCTGAAAAAATGAGAGTGCATTTGCAAAAGCTACTCACATTTTTTCAGCAAAAATAACTGTGAATTAGATATTGTACTTACTAGAACTTAAATTTTGACCACCAATGAGCTCGTTAAGCTAACGATGCTTTGAACAATTGGGCCCTGTTGTTGGTATTAATTGTTTATGTCCTGTTTGCTTTCTTGCAAACTAAACCCCTTCTGAAGAAGGATGTGTTGTATAAGAACTTGCTCCCAAGGAGAATAAATTTTCACAAGGGATATAAGTTATTTTATGGAGTTGCCTCCCACTGGAGGTGTGTTTATTCCCTTTAAAAGCTTCAAATTTCAGAGATTGTCTTGGTGAACTGTGCATGTCTTGATCCAACTATCTTTGCAGTATGGTTGGAGTATGCAGTTTGCAAATGCAAAAAAACAACAACCCCCCACCCCTCCCCACCCCCCCGAAAAAAAACACTTTCTCTTGACAATGCTTAGATTATAAAGACACAGTCAGTTAGGACAGTGGCATATAAATTAAGACCAGATACTGTGTCTTATGTGATTACCCTGCTCACTATATTTATACTATTTCAGCTCATGTTTGCATCATATTTACTTGTAGGAAGAAATCAAGGAAGAAGAAGAGGCTATTATCAAACAAGTTATAGAGAAAAAAATGGATATACGGTTAGTAATGATTATGTTTGTGCCAGACCTTGAGGCTCCAGAAAAGCTGAGTACCATATTTACCCTAGGTATTGAGACACCTCAACTCCTTACTATACTTATCTAAAATTTGACCAAGTACAATTTACTACCAGATGTTGTGTCAAAAAATTGCTGGATGAGTGGCAAATGGTGTAGACCATGATGAGACGCCGAATTCTGCGACAAATGCGGCGTCTGATCTGGGTCTACACTGTTTGCTCAGGCTTGTCTGTCCGAATACATATAGTAACTACAGTATCATACATAGCTCCAGATAAGGCACTTTTTTTTTTGGAACTCAAAAGCATTGATATTTTTTCTTATTTCACCACAAAACATATTGTGGGTATTCATTAGAAGTGCCAGGTATGAGTAAACAGTGTAAACCCAGATAAAGCACTATTTGCTAGGCGGGCCTCGGTTGCTCAGTTGGATGTGCGTCTGACTGGTGATCAGGAGGTTGCAGGCTCGACCCCTGCTGGGTCGGCAACATTCTTTTGTGGAGATTGATAATGAAATAGTGTGGTTAGGTAAACTGACCATGCTCGACATGACCCCAGTGGGTTGACTGGGCCGTAAAACTCAACACAAACAAAGAAAATTATTTGCTGGTTAGTCATAGCATGTTAAATACCTCATCAGCTAGTCAAATGGACTTACTTAAATTTTAGGACAAGAGTGTAGTAGTGAGTTAAGGTGTCGGAATATTTAGGTTAAATGTGGTATTTTTTTTTTTTTTTTTTTTTTTCTCCACGAAAACTTTCATATTGAGGTTGCTGGCCTCGGTGGTTCAGTTGGACGTGCGTCCGACTGGAGACCAGGAGGTTGTGGATTCGACCCCCACCAAGGTCAGCAACATTCTTTCGTGGAGATTGATCATGAAATATTTTCTACAGCCATTCTCTCCCTTCCGCTGATTCAAGAAGGGCAGTTGTCAATTTCTGGCGAAAGAATGTGCACAATACTGGTTAACCGCTTAGAGGACTAAGCCTGCCCGGTAAATGTGTGGTTAGGTAAATTGACCGTGCTCGACATGACCCCATTGGGTTGACTGGGCTGTAAAACCTCAACACAAACAAATTCATTTTGAGATCTCATTATATTTGTCTAGAAGACAATTCTTACAAGATCTTGAACATACATTTTTGGACGGGTTTTTCAAAAAATCTGTCCTTTAAAATAGCAAAAAATCTGTCCTTAAAAATAGCAATGTCCGGGCGGGCAGGCGTCGCGCGTCATACCAGGTTAACCTTTTGGTGAACTTTTTTCCAAAGTAATATGTTTCCTTTATTCTTCAGTGGATTGCCTTCATATTTGGTAGGGATAAAGAGGACGACCAGTAGGTGGTTCCCATGCAAGAGAGACAACTCACTTCCTTCATTATTTAAAAAACCCGACCATAATGCCATTAGGCTTTTTTCTTGTTTGAAGGATAATATGAAAGCCATTTACTATACAGTTGAACTTCAGTGACTTGAACATCTTTGAGACCCTGGAAATTTTTTCCAGACATGGATCGAGTCACTGAGGGTTAAACAGAGCACCAGGTCAGGAAGGGAATGTGGATAATTTAAGGATATCTTTTTGATATTCTATGAAATAATGGTATGTTGAGTGTACTCATTAGAATCTCATCAATGAGGCAAAGCTAAGGAGGATATACAACATACAATTTCAAGATAAAATAAGAAAAAATCCCAAAGATATCCCTAAATCATGATAAAATAAAAACATCCCTAAAATGTCCCTAAGTATTTGTTTTCTTGAGCTATCAGAAGAATTTTCTTTGGACTCAAAATGAGCTGGAATCAGCCACAGTAAATGAGCCATAGGTATTTGAGTCATTGAAGTTTTGCTGTATAATTAGCCTGCTCTGTCCACTATAACACCTTTAGCATAGCCTCGACAAGGCGCTTCTGATGAGTACCCACAACATATGTTTTCGTTGAGAAATAAGAAAACTATTTACCTGATACCCATTCTTATCTAGACCTATGCCTTTAGTCTTCTTTCTCCACATAATCACCACTGAGGTTGATGCACTTTGTCCAACAATGTTTACATGTGCAGATAGCATAGACCAAGATAAGTCTTGTGTCTTCAACTTCATGTCTGTGCCATTCACCATTGAACCATGTCCGACTCATGAGAAAAGGGGCCTTGTGGCATTTGTGGACAGAGAAGCCCTGTTCAGCAGGTGCAGCAATGCAGTCTGATCAAAATATATTCTGTCTCGTAACAGAATTTCTTAAGTGCTTTAGAATACATTGGCAAATAGCAAAAATCCTGTTAGACTGCATGGACTCACTCACTGCTCTTTAAAGCTGAATGTATACATCTGAAAGATTTTGCTGCCATTTTGCAAAGGGATACAGCTTTGGCAGACAGGAAGTTAACTCCCAAATATTTGAATACTGGCAGAAATGGAGGCTACTCATGAAGGAAAGAATTTGCTCCCGGAAGTAGCAAATTCTTTCCTTTAAGAGTAGCTCCCAGTGGGAAGAAGTGTAGATATTTCCCTGTCGGAGTTATTTCCCATGAAGGTGTACTCTTCTTTTCTCAAACCTGTGCTCATTTAAAGTTCTTCATCCAGGGCCTGTCTGTGCAACGTACCCAGATCCTGGTAGACTGGACAAATCGGCTGATCAGTGTCTGAGTAGTTTGCATTTCTGATAAGGTACATTTTTGCTGATTGTGTTTTTAACCATTGTCCTGCTGAACCTGGATACGCACTGCATTTGCAAACAGTGTAGATCCAGATCAGTTGGCTTCTAAGAAGCCAACTGATCTGGATCTGCACTGTTTGCCATTCAGTATGTGAATTTATATCAACAATCCAGATCAAGTAATCTGATTGGCTGAAAATTTGAAAAAAGTATGGCATCTTAATTTATTCAGCAGGACAAGGGTTAAATGTTAGATCGTTTCTTTCAGAGGAGGCTACAGGAAACCAACATATTATGATGTATTATGGATACAACTGGTATTAAGTCCTTATTACCTAGGGCAGTATATATGTTGGTATTTACGGTGGATATGGAAATTTTATATAAAAAAAGAAGAGTACGGAGAAGAAGAAAAATTACACATAATTAGAAAATACCTCAAATTAAATTCTGCTCAATTTGATGTAAGTTTTATGTACTATCATGTGATTGAGTTATGACAAGTGAAAGGTGCCATTGTATGCACTGTATTTATCCAAACTGATCTGATGGATAGGTTTGGGCAGACAGTGAAGACCCAGATCAAACTGCTCTAGGAACAGTTTGATCCAGACAAGTCTGGGCATCTGCACAGTCTTCTCTGTCCACCTTAAGAAACTGTTGAACCTGGGTTATCCTTAGAGTAACCAGTGAAGACTGCAGATGTTCTGGCCGATTTGAGTATTCACTGAGTATGCCTGTCCTGTCCATATATTTTCTAAGTTATTGCATAATTTATTTACTCAAGGTACAGTCAACTCTCGTTATCTCGAAGTCCAAGGGAATCTCTGAAATACTTAGAGATATCTGTACCTCGACATACCAGATTTGTAGAATTCAGGAAAAAATAAATAGAACAACCACATTTCACAAATGAATATGTAGTTAGAAATATATTGAAAATATTGTGGAAAATTATTTTGTTATCTGTTGTTATATTTCCATGCTAAAACGGGGACCAGAATTTCAATTCGAGATAAACGGTCATTCGAGATAAGTGAAGTCGAGATAATGAGAGTCGACTGTACATTATTTCGACAGACAGGCCTGTTTAAACTGTAGACCCAGATAAGATGCAGTAGAATGTTATGTCTTATCAGGGTCTATACTCTTTGCTATTCATCCTGTGGCTTTTAGCCACGTCAGTAGGTATTGTAATTGGACATGAAACTTTAGGACAAGCATGATAAGGACTAATTTATCCAAATATTAAAGAAAATCCTCCAATATTTAACAAAAATCTCCAGCTAAGCAGCTCTAAATATAAAGAGGGATATCCACATAATATTTTTCTTGTTCTTCATGAAAACATTTGTTGAGGGTACTCATTAGAAGTGACTCGGTGATGTGCTTCTAATGACCTCTCCTCCCTCTCCCCAGTGAGGGGAGCACAAGGTCAGACAGGACTCTTCAAATACAGCAGTATGATAGCAACCAGGGCCCAGTTGTTCAAAGCGTCGTTAGCTTAACGAGCTCGTTAAGGGTCATTTCGTTAACTGTTTTAGTGGATTCAATATACAATATTCTGAAATTTTTTGCTGAAAAAATGTGAGTAGCTTTTGCACTGCAAAAGCTACTCACATTTTTTTCAGCAAAAAATTTCAGCATATTCGCGTATCACTTGATGTAAATCTTAACGAATCGTTAACTAACGACGTTGTTAGCTTTGAACAACTGGGCCCAGGAAAAAAACATAAAATAAACCTGCAGTGAGCGGCCATAAGGCTCAACAAAGAATTGACAATATCAGAACCAACCCCTTAGAACACTCAGTAGCAAGAGTATCAGGGCCCGAAGTAATAAAACTTTTTTCATGCTTAGCTCAGTTGAGCATGAACTTTTCTCTGCTAATGAGAATGCCAGCAATAATTTGCATTTTCATATTTATAAGCAGAGAAATTTTCATGCACAGCTATGTTTAGCAAGAAAGAATTTTCAGTTGTTAGTAATTTGAGATTTATTAGGAGGATAAATTTCATGCTGAGCTGAGTTCAACATGAAAAAAAGTTATATAACCTCGGGACCAGTGTTTTAAATCAATTTTACTGGAAAACTACTCAGTTTGACCAGGGCCATTGCTGTATGTTAGTATAATTTGCAGTGACTCATTGGTTCAAGAAGTAGACAATGAAGGCAATGATCAGACTGCATAGATGGTCCTATACTGTCCACATACACACCCAAAAACTTGTGTTGCTTATAATCCTGACTTTTTTCTTTTATTTTAGGCCTTAGAAGATTCAGAAAGAGATAGTTATTTACACCAAGAACTTTGGATAAAAGAAAAATTCGAGGTATGGTTATTGCATTTTTGAAAGCTATGAGAGGAGGAAGGAAGAAATGATATGAAAGGGTCAAAGAAAAAAGCCAAAGTGATAGAGTTATAATAACCGACGTACAAAGAAATTGGAACTGCAACTGAAGAACTGCTTCAAAACATTTAGGAGAAACAACTACTAGGGGGCTTAAACCAATTTCAGTTAACCCTTCTCTTGCTAAACACAGCATGCCCTGTCTTAGCAAACAGAGTAGATCCAGATCAGTTGGCTTCTGAAGAAGCCAACTGATCTGGATCTGCACTGTTTGTCATTAAGTATTTTATATTAACAATCTGGATCAAGTAATCTGATTGGCTGAAAATTAGAAATGGGCATGGCAATTTATTCAGCATGATGAGAGTTAATTGAAGCCTTGATCAGAAGTATTACATGTGAAAAATTATTACTCCTGCTTCCACAGTACTGTGGACTAAACAGAAATAAAATATTGAGTTGTAGCAGCCTGAGATTTATGCCTATCTTGCCTCCCTGTTGTATGAAAAAGAGTTTACTTGGGTTTTATGATAACAGTTGTTAATTGCAAAAGTCATTAACCCTTCTCTTGCTGAACACGACATGCCCTATCTTAGCAAACAGTGTAGATCCAGAAGCACTGATCTGGATCTGCACTGTTTGTTAATGAATATGTGGATTTCTATCAAAAACCTGGATCAAGTAATCTGATTAGCTGGGAATGAGAAGTAGGCATGGCATCTTAATTTATTCAGCATGACAAGGGTTAAATGAAGCCTTGGCCAGAAGTATTACATGTGAAAAATTACTACTCCTACATCCACAGTACTGTGGACTAAACAGAAATAAAATATTGAGTGGTAGCAGCCTGAGATTTGTGTCAATCTTGTCTCCCTATTGTATAAAAAAGAGATATATAACCCTTAATTGGGTTTTATGATAACAGTTGTTAATTGCAAAAGTCATTAACCCTTCTCTTGCTGAACATGACATGCCCTGTCTTAGCAAACAGCGTAGAAGCCAACTGATCTGGATCTGCCCTGTTTGTCATTTAATATCTGAATTTCTATCAAAAACCCAGATCAAGTAATCTGATTGGCTGGAAATTAGAAGTAGGCGTGGCATCTTAATTTATTCAGCATGAGAAAAGTTAATAGTATATCTTTCAATACACTGTATGACAAGTACACCATAGCTCTATATAAATTGTTTGTTTGTTGTTGTTTTTTGTCCAAAAAGTGTTCATATTTTTCTTATTTCTCCATGAGAACATGTTATAGATACTCATTATGTGTGCCAAAAGGAGTGCCTTATTGAGGCACTTCTAATGAATACTCAACATATATTATTATGGAGAAATAAGAAAAAAATGTCTGTATATCCCTCTTATCTGGAGCTTTGGTACATACTATAATTAGCCTGTGTATCTGGGCCCAGTTGTTCAAAGCATTGTTAGCTTAACAAGCTTGTTAGTGGTCAAAATGTGAACTGTTCTAGTATTTAAAGTACAATATCTAATTCAGAGGTATTTTTGCTGACAAAATGTAAGTAGCTTTTGCTAAAGCAGCTCATATTTTTCAGTAAAAATATTAGCATATATGCCATATTGAATGATCAAAGTTTTATAGATACATTAACTAATGACATTGTTAGTTTTGAACAACTGGGCCCTGGGCACTATAATGGTAGTGCCAGCTGAATGGCAGACATTTCAGACTGTTCAAAATTTAATCCAGATCTAAATTGTTTGCACTGGCATCTGTTCAAAAGTAGTAAAGCGTAGTCCAGAATGTTTTGATACTTGTAATGTTTGAATAATTGTATGACTATCGACCATAGCCTCACACTTCCCAGGATTAGGCCTAAGCTTATAGGTCGTAAATATATGAATGATTTGCAGTTCTTAGATGCTCCTACTACAACATAGAGGAAGGTATTTGGATAATTTTCTTCAGTTCTGCATAAAAACATGTTATGGGTACTTGTTGGAAGTGCCTCAGCGAGGCACTACTTATGAGTACCCACAATATATATTTTTATGGGGAATAAGAAACATTATTCCAGAATTATCACCAAATACTCCTCCTTAACAAGCCTTCTGTTGACAACAGATGCCTGGTGCTACCTATTTCCAAAGTGGATTCTTCCTTCTTAGAATTTTGATTTGTCTATTTTTACAAATGGGGATGTTAGCTTTAAATCAAGACCAGAATGGCAAACAGTGTGGATCCATATGAGATGGCTCATAATGAGCCGTCTCATCTGGCTCTACACTGTTTGCAAAAGAACCCATCTTGTTCTATATGATTGAAAGGGTTAACTAACTTCAGTGACAGCTCAATTTAAATTTCTTTACAGGTCTGGAAAGCAAAGAAAGAAGAGGAAGCAAAAATAAAAATGGCAGAAAGTGCAAGATATAAAGCGTACCGCCGGTACATGAAGAAAGGCGGACCTGGACAAATGACTTTTGGCCCAGAATAATGCAATGGCTTATAAATGTTCAGTTGGGGACCCACTCTAGGAAAATGAGCCCTATCCCATAAGTATTTATGCAGAGCTCTGACAAACCAAAATTTTGAGGGAAAACTTTGATACTTTACTTGTTTCTGCAGTGAACATGCTATTGTACTCCTTGGAGTCACCTCAGTGAGGCAGTTCGAAAGAATACCACGGTATATAAGAAAAAAAACAACAACCTGATATTAGCAGATTAATGCTGCAGCTGTAGTTCTAGAGGGATTTCCATATAAAGTTTTTCTTCCGAATCTCCTTCAAAACATATACACCACAAACTCTTTATAGCACTATTGCTGGGATCTAAAGCAAAAGCCATGATAGCTAAACAACTGTGTTGTATCCAAACAAAAATGTATGGATTATATAGAAAAATGACCATATTGGTCATTTTTCTATATAATCCACTCATTTTTGTTTGGATACAAATTTGTGGTCCACCTTCAAATGGTTTTATATCCAAAACTGTCTTATAATGAACGTCTTATAAAATGGGTCCAGTGTTTTGTGGTACTCATAAGAATTGCCTTGAAGAGCTGATTCTAATGAGTAACCACCATGTATGTTTTCATGGAATATTAAGAAAAATATCAATACTCATTTTTTTTTTTTTTTTTTCAAAAAAAATTGCTCTAGGGCTGTATAGTAGCTATTGGATAATGGTAGTTTTTCCTAAGTGGGTCCTATTTACTAGTCATACTCTGAGCCGCAATATAAGAAAACGTACCTTCTGACATTTGCACTGACCAACAGTCACATCAGCCTGTCTGATCAGAATCTTTGTTGTATGCATCATGAAACTTTAATGCACCCAGTAAAGATTCTGATCAGTGTGCGCAGGCTGATCTAAATCTTTCCTTGGCACACATGTCTGAAAGTACATTTTTTTATGTGAAGGCTTCTCTGGTTTTGTTCTGTTTTGGAGCATACTGGTAGCTCTGGATAAGATGACAGCCAAAAAGTTTCTGTATTTTTTTGTTTTTTCTCCTCTTGCTCTTGATAAGACCCTTCTTTTCAGTCCTAAATTATCGACATTTTTCTTATTTCTCCACGAAAACATATGTTTGGTAAATAATAGAAGCGCCTCTGAGGCGCTTCTTTTGAGTACCCACAACATATGTTTTTGTGGAGAAATAAGAAAAATATTTACCCATTACCCACTCATACCTAAATCTTCGTCTCCACAAAAAACTTATATGTACTGGAATCGCCTCAGTGAGCAATTATAATGAGCATCAACTGCATAACTTTCATGGAGAAATAACAAAAATACAGATCTGGAGAACACTGTTATCTAGAGCTTTGATGGAGGATAATAATATCACCACTGTTTGTCATAAAATCTTTCTAAGGAATATGTCTATAATATGTAACCTAGAACAACATAAGATGAGCTTCCCAGGTATTAAGCAGATCTGCTTGGTTGAAGGTTAAGAATTGACTCCCTGTTACAATCCGAATATTATAATTTGTGTGGTAGCAAAGATCTTTTCTTAATTATATAGATATAATTAGGCACAAAGTCCTGACAACAAACTTTATTAAACCAAACAGGTATTAACCCTAGAAGGTCAAGTTGAAAAATAAACTGATGAGATAAAATTAGCAGAAAGTCACATACTAAAACAAAGGCAATATATCTTTGATACCATTGAAGTTGAAAGGTTTGCAGTTAATTATCTAGGAGCATCAACATTGAACCCTTGAAACAGACATTTCTGAAGTGACTGTATCTATTAGAATAATATAAACCACATCAGACTAGCTCCTGATTGAAAGATAAACTCTCAAATGGAACTGACATACAGCTTCCAGTCCTAGAGAAAATTGGCTGTATTCATAATGCAGCCCCATACCCAAGAACAAACTGATTACTTTAAAATTTCAGAGATACACTTTAGTTAGGTTTGTTCCACCAAAACAAATCCCATTCACATTTATATTCATATGGGTTCCATCATGTGAAATTCTGTCTTTGAGCAGGGAATGCCCAAATCAGCCTGCACATCAGAGCATTCCAGAACAAAGTTATTCATAAGTTTCAATGTCTACCAGTCTTCAAATGCCACCTTTTCATTAACCTTTTCCTTAACATTAACCCTTTCAACCCTGAGTTTCTGAAATAAACTCTTCCATTTCTGCATTTGGACATATCCACTGCTGCCAAAAGAGTGATAATTGTAAATCAAGAACAGAATGGCAAACAGTATAGATCCTGATGAGATGACTTGATGAGCCTTATCATCTGAATCTGCGCTGTTTACAAAGATATCTGTATTGGTCTTAAAAGGGTTAAAGAAAATGTACTAAAGTGACAACTTTTAGCATACACATATGCAATCAGTCCCAGATTGCACATTCCCAGAATTCACTGACAACACTGACGTCATCATCTGCTAATTCCACTGCCTAGACCTTACACTGCATACCATCCAAGAATTATGGATCAAACCAGAACTCAGTAAGACAATTATCATATATTTACACTAAGTATTTGGACACCTTGACTCCTTACCGTACTTGTCCTAAAATATGAAAAAAGTCTATTTGACTACCTGTTAATGTGTCTAAAGTAGTGCTGGATGAGTGGCAAATATTGTAGACTCTGATCAGATGCTGCAGAATGCAGATCTGAGTGTACACTTTTTGCTCAGGCCTGTCTGCCCTATTATTTAGGGTTAATACAATTTGTAAACATTCTACTCTAGATTCATACTGCCTTTGCTTAAGCCTTGTCATGCTGAATAAATTAAGATGCCACACCCACTTCCAATTTTCAGCCAATCAGATTACTTGATCCAGGTTTTTGATATAAATTCACATAATGAATGACAAACAGTGCAGATCCAGATCAGTTGGCTTCTTCAGAAGCCAACTGATCTGGATTTACACTGTTTGCAAACCAGGGTATATCCGGGTTCAGCAGGACAATGGTTAAATTAAAAGAAAAGTCTGCCTTAAACACCATATTAAAACCTAACCATGACACTTTTTATCTTAAATGATTTAAGCCAAAATGCTCCCATACATCAAAATATGTATTCCGACAAGCATCACATCAGTCCATAGTGGAAAATGGCTTGATTCTTCTGCCATGCATTACATCCACTTAGCAGGCCCTTATCTGTTAATTTTGTCACCATCCAGATTATAAACATATCACAAAAATATACCTATATAATTTTGACCCCCTTAAACTCCACTTTTTATAGTAAAACTGGGGTTTACAGGGGTATACATTATTTTTCTTATTTCTGCTAAAAAACATAGATTGTGGGTACTTTTTAGAACCACCTCAGTGAGGCAGTTCTAACTAGTATCCACAATCTATGTTTTGAGCAGAAATATGAAAAATATCAGAATTTTTATCTGAAAACTTTCAGTTTTTCATGATGAAATTTTCGATATATTTAAATGTGTGTTTTCGTAATGTATCCCTGCAATCCCTGTTTATTTCTCGCCAAAAGGGGTGGTGTGTGCTGTCTCTAGCTCCATTTGCTACCAATTCTTTTAAACCTACTTTTGTCAAGGTCCTCCATGCACAAATGTCCACCACAAAAACTGACATTTTGCTTAGCAACATGACTTTGCCTATCATAATACAAATGTTCCAAATTTCTATCCAAGTAGTACCTTTTTTAAAGTTTTACCATACTTCTGTCGGGGTGGTCGGGTGGTGCGAAGGTGCTGTGTATCTTACATCACTGGGGCGTCCAACTGATATTGGCTTACAGTCGGGCAAGGCCTGCTATCCTTGTAGTGGGTAAGGGTAGAGGGGGAATGTTTTTATTTCTTCTGTTTCTTCACTTTCATTCCTGTTCCTCTTTCTTCCCTGTCCCTCTCTTTCATCTCTACTCTCTCTTCTATCTCTTCTCTCCCTTTCTCTGGGAGACGACACAAAATGACCCTCAAGGGTTGACGTGTCGTTAAACCCCAACACAATCAATCAACCATACTTCTCTCAGGCTTTTTGTGGTGCTTTTGAGGAACTAGCCCACCACAAGGCGCATTCACAAATCAACAACATTTTGCTGATGACTTTTCAAACAAACTTTGTTCCTGTACAGTTTTTTAAAGTACTTTGGTCAATAAAAGATCAGCTGCCAGCAAAGTATTTTGTCCAAACTGCCAAACAGATCAAGCAGTAAAATGTTTCTTAACATCTTTTTGTACAAAAATCCCATCACTGGCACTAATTGTTACAATACCATTTTACAGTTTGTAGAGTAGCTGGGTTCTGTACTTAACTGAATAACTACATTAAAACACAGTTCTCATAATAAGTTAAGTAAATTCTCAAAGTAAAATTAGCAGAAAAATCACATACGAAAATAAAGGCAATATATCTTTGATACTAAGTAGAAAGCTTTGCAATAAAACAGATTAACTGTCAAGCAACATCGACATTAAACCCTTAAAACTGACATTTCTGAAGTTGCCCCATCTTTTTGAATAATATAAACCATATTATACTAGCCCCAAATTGAAAGATAAACTATCAAATGCCAAAACATGCCCACATGGAACTGACATACAGCTTCCAGTCCTAGAAAAAGTGAGCTTTAATTATAACACTCAAATGAAGTCTATATAAGCTTTGATATTCTTCATATAAGCATCTAACTAGTGTGACCTGTTCATAGAAGTGTGAAGTGAACACTTCTTGTGAGTGATGAACAGAGTAGAACCTAGGCAGAGCCAACTGGCACAACAAGCTGATTTGGATGTATTTTATTTTTATTTATAACTAGACAAACTAGTTAACTTACTTGATTGTCCTTGAATGCATATCAGAGCCCAGTTGTTCAAAGCGTCGTTGGCTTAACGATCTCGTTAAGGGTCATTTCGTTAACTGTTTTAGCGGATTCAATGCATAAAATTCTGATATTTTTTGCTGAAAAAATGTGAGTAGCTTTTGCACTGCAAAAGCTACTCACATTTTTTCAGCAAAAAATTTCAGCATATTTGCGTATCACTCGAATAAAATTTTAACGAATCGTTAACTAACGACATCGTTAGCTTTGAACAACTGGACCCAGGAAATTAGTAGACAGCAAATATGTGATGTTTGTTTTTTCATTGCTCCAGATAAGTAGGGTTATCCACATATTATTTTTGTTATTTCTCCTGTAAAACATATGATGTGGGTATTCATGAGATTGGCCTCAGCAAGGTTCTTCTTATGAGTACCACAACATATGTTTTCATGCAGAAACAAGAAAACTGTCATACTTTTCGCTTGGAAAAATGCCTTATCTGGAGCTATGATTTTTCTTATTTTACCTGACTTGTGTTCATAGTTTATTTTGCTGAGAAAATAGGGTTGTCTTTTCATGTAAATTATGTCCTGTACTGTAGAGGTAATAAATGTCTAAGCCCTATTTTCTCAGAAAAAAAAAATAAGAAAAAATATTTTATAAATATTTATTGTTATTTAAATTCAACACTTTAAAGAAGCATTCGAGTAGCTAAATGGTTAGTGCACCCAACTTTGGATTACAAAGTCTAGAGTTTGAATCTTGCTGGATGCAGAATTCAGCCTGACAGTACAGCAGTTTATTGTGCAGAGTCTTTCATTAACCCTTGTCCTGCTGAATAAATTGAGAAGCAACACCCATTTCTAATTTTCAGCCAATCAGATTACTTGATCAAGGTTGTCGATACAGATTCACATACTAAATGGCAAACAGTGCAGATCCAGATCAGCTGGCTTCTTCAGAAGCCAGCTGATCTAGATCTACACTGTTTGCAAAGACGGATTGTATCCAGGCTCAGCAGGACAAGGGTTAACACCCTTCCTTCATCTCGGTATAACTTAATGTTGGAGGTAACATAAACATGAATTCTTGCATAAAATTCTATGAACATAGCTGTTTGAAGCTATGCTTAAATGGGCTAGAAGTCGTGTTCAAACAACAAAACCCATGTTCAAATCATGAAATTCACATGCTGTTTGAACATGGGTTTTGATCTTTTGAAATCACAAGAGGGGCCTTGCTTTGTTCATGTTACGTTGAGTGACGTAACATCGCCCTGAACGTAGCATTGTAAAATTTTATGATGATGTCAGAACGTCTTGGCAACTTTCTAAACTAGTCTCCTTCTTGGTTTTATGGTTATATGGTAGAGGTTACATGGAATTTTGGTGCGTTTTCGTCACAGTTTGCCATTGGAATCGTAAGTTATGCAAGAATAATGATCATCCATGGTTATTTCTTCGCAATAACATTTGCCGGGTCCCTTGGAAGATATTTGAAGACTCGGCCTGGCGGCCTTGTGTTCAAACAGCTTCCGCGGGACCCGGCAAATGTTAATGCATGAAAACCCATGGGTGATCCCAACACTCATCATTGTCATTCCATTTGCTCTCATGCATATAAAGCCCCTTATGAAAATTGTTGCACTCTGAAAGAAACAATTTTGCTCCCAGTCGTTTCTGAAGGGAGTGTAATCAGTTTTGACAGAGTTGCCTCCCCTTAAAAGATACCAGTTCCCCTTAATTTCTTTTTTGTTTTCTGACATTGACCCATATAGGAGCCAGCACATGAGAAAAATGTACTTGTCACATAGGCGTCCATCAAAGGCTTAGGTGAGCCTGTGCTTGAGCACAGTCTCATCAAAGCTTTCACTGTTTGCAGACATGTAGTAGAGACCTTGAGGAAGCTTCAGGCTAAAAATGCATGTCTATAGCCCAAATAGGGTACTGGGCATGCACATTTGCAGAACCACAAACTGGAAAACCTTAAGGTCTGTTTTTTTGTGTGTGTGCTGGTTCATAGATAGTTTGAATCTCACTGCGGATTGACGTCTTATGATTGTATGGTGCTCCATTAGAAATTACCTGTACCTATCATCGTGGAGATTGTTCATGAAATATTTTCTATGGTCATTCTCTCCCTTCTGCTGATTCAAGAAGGGTAGTTGTCAGTTTCTGGCGAAAGAATGTGCACAATACTGGTTAACCACTTAGAGGACTAAGCCTGCCCAGTAAATGTGTGGCTAGGTAAACTGACCGCGCTCGACATGACCCCATTGGGTTGACTGGGCCATTAAACGTCAAACAAACAAACCTATCATTGTTGTGATAAGCTCTATTACAGTAAACCCTCTTTATACCAGCACTTGATACAACGACAAATTTCGTTATACTGACAATTTGACTAGCACGGAAAATCTCTCTCAAGAGGTAACAGTTAATCAGAAATTATACAGGAACATTATTATTCAATACTTCAAGCAACATATTTTTTGGATATTTGTTAGAATCGCCTCACTGAGGCGATTCTAACAAATATCCAAAACATACATTCTGTGAAGAAATAAGAATAAAACATGGCCTTTGTTGCATATCATTCTGCTCATTAAGAATTCTTTACAACAGGAAATTCATTTTAATGGCAATATCTGGGAACAAATGATGTCGTTGTAATGAGGGTTCACTGTAGTAAATGTAGACCATGGCTCCAGATGAGACTCCCCCCCCCCCCCCCCCCCCACCCCCCCCCCCCCCCCCCCCCACCCCAACAAAAAGTATTGTTTTTGTCTTATTTCTCCACAGAAACATATTTTGTGGGTACTCATTAGAAGTGCTTCACCAGGCTCTTCTATAAGTAACCACAACAAATGTTTTCTTCAAAAAATATGAAAAATGTCCATTTTTGGGCAAGTAAATCTTTGTTGGATGAGTGGATTTTAATTGTTTACTTGTCCATGGACAAGTAATAAAATTTGGTAATACCACAACTTTGGATAAGCTTTTGTATAAGTAGACAAAAAAGCTTTTGTTGATGAAGTGTACATGTTAAGGGTCCAGTAAATATAAATATACGAACTTATAGGCTCCCAGCTGGACAAATTGTCCAGAATCTTCAGAAAAGCCTATAGTATGGCTACTCATAGGAATTGCCTCACTGAGGCAATACAAATGAGTGCCCACAACATATGTTTTTGTGGAGAAACAAGAAAAATATCAATATTTTGGGTTCGAAAAAATACCTCGTCTGGAACTATGGAATGGTAGTATGATAAAACAATCATTTTGTAGTAGGCAGACAGCAAAGACCCAGATCAGACTGCACGTTTGTGCAGTCTGATCTAGGCCTTGGCTGTCTGCTTACAGGCTTAGTGGATATGGTAGAATATATGGACAAACAGAGTAGGCCTTGATCAGACTGGATGAGCAGGCTAATCTGAGCCTTCACTGTTGGCATATGATACCCTGACCCTTTTTCTAACCATGACCATTTTCTAATTTTTTTTTTTTTTTTTTTTTTAAATATTAGAATCCAGAGACTTGCAAAGATGCAGCCGGACTGTGTGATCAAAGGAATCTCATATTTTGGTAGTGCTGTCTGATAATTGTGAATTTAAAAGTTTTTTGCATCCCCGCAATTTTGATAATGTAGTTCTCTGAAAACGTTTCTGGAAAAGATGATTTTCATGTGCAGTTTGAAGTGTCCAGAGTGTCGGGTAGTTAACACTCCTGACT
Organism: Anodontia alba; assembly: GCA_964016985.1. Lineage (NCBI taxonomy): Eukaryota > Metazoa > Mollusca > Bivalvia > Lucinida > Lucinidae > Anodontia > Anodontia alba. Next base: position 39,587,373 of record OZ024834.1, read on the forward strand.
TCAGATCAGAAGTTTATCTGGGCTTTTACTGTTGGCAGGTGCATACTTCCTCTTTTTGAACCAAAGGGTTCTAATGTGATTATTATGTGAAATTTATTTCTTGCATTTAGTGTGGTTGTCAATTTCCTTCCTATAATATTTAGTAGAGAATAGCAAATGGACCAGCCAGCCTTTGGAATTCTCTTTGGAGGCAAGTTTTTCTTATTGGGTAGCTTGGTAAATTGGTTGTGATTTGAATTTCTGCTTGTCCTTTAACTCTTAAATTGCCATTAATAATTATGAACTTATTAACTGATGGCATTCTGTAATATCATTTTTCTTTTTTAATTTGTCAGAGACAATAAGACCTGACATTTCATATTATTTTCTCAGAAAAATAAAAAAAAAGAATGTTGTCTACTGCTGTTATGATGGGTGTATTAAGGATTAATCCATGTCCTGGGAAAAATTTGTCTTATGCCATAGGCAGACTGTAATGGCCCAGATCATTCTCTAAATCCATACAGACCTTAGACAAGAACTGCATGTGTATTGTTCAAATTTATTGACCCTTTTCCACACAATAACTTCTGACCTGTTTTCAAATGGTTGATGGACAGTACTGGTACATTGTGTATGAAATGTTAATTCTTAACCCTTAAAACGCCAAGAAAACCTGCATCTGAAAATGTCGTCTGTTTATGTCGTCTGCTGAATATTCTTGCAGACTTTTCAAACCTATTTTTGCATACAGGCAAACAGTGTGGACCCAGATCAGACTGCTCCTAGAGGAGCAGTCTGATCTGGGTCCACACTGTTTGCAAAAATGACTTTTAAAATGACAAGCAGATGACAAAGCAGACGACAGTAGTTGTGACTGGTGCTTTAAGGGTTAAAGTGCTAATCACAACTTCACCAGGCAATATTTTGATTTTTTTTTTTCTGTATTTTTCAGAGAAAATAGGCATTACATTTCATGTGAATCAGTTGCCCAGCAGATTAGTCACATAAAATGCCAAGTCTTATTTTCTCTGAAAAATGAACAAAGAACAAGAAAACACCTAATGACAACCAAAAGGTAAACCTCCGACGACACCAGCCCTATGTGCCTGTACATCGCTATTTTAAAGGACGAATTTTTGAAAAACCAGTCCAAAAATAGAATTTTTTTGCTACAGGTTTGCTTAGTGTTTTAAGGGTTAATTTATCTCTTACCCTTATTTTCTAGCCTCAAAAAAATTATTAATTGCCATTTCTGCTTGTTCGAGTCTTATTGTCTACACTTACAGCGGGCATAGACAATCTCAGTAGTTGTTATTGCTCTGGAAGCTCTGTATGAAAGGTCATGGTCCAGTGCTAATTTCCATGGACTGCTCCAAGTTTTAGCTTTCACAAAAATGCTTGGTCTATGCTTTGTATGCTAATGTGTGAAAGCTAATACTTGTTCATATGTGCAAAAACTGTTCTGTAATGGATGAAAAGACATCTTGTATTCTATGTGTCATTTTGCTTTATACAGTCCATATTGTAATGGTACCACAGACTGGTGTGCTTTTAGAAAGAAAGTGTTTTTTAAAGGGAAATAGAGGAAGTGCTGAATTTTTTACCCAGTATGCTAAGCTTTAATGTCCAATTTATCTTGTGAAATTATGCAGGGAATAGCTATGTTCATATAGTAACCAGTAAAGCGCTAGGCAAAATTGTAGCAGATGGCATTCTACATTTAGTTTTTGTTATTTTTCAGAGAAATAAAACTTCGCTCTTTAATGAAACTTTACATTTCATGTGAATTGTCTGCCCAGCAGACAATTCACATGAAATGTAAAGTTTCATTTCCTCTGAAAATAATTGAAATATTTCAAAATGACGTCTGCTGCAGTTGTGCTTGGGATTGGCCCTTTAAGGGTTAATCAAATGCAATGTCAAATCTCTTATTAAGGTGCTTATTATTATTATTTTGTATTTTTCTTTCCTGAAGAAAAACTTGTCTAGATATCCTGCTAATCTAGAGCAGTGGGAAGTTTCTAAGCAAATTCTTTCCTTTTAGAGTAGACACCTCTTCAGAAGGGGCAAAGTCAAGTTTGAAAGATTTGCCTCCCCTGAAAGTGTATGGAAATATTTTTACAAGTATGTTTATTTTACTTTTACATGGAAACATATGCTGTGTCATGGTAAAAAGAGCCATTATAGCATATGTGAATAGCAAAGGTCCAGTCGAGCCTGCACATTCGTGCTCTTGCAAGAACCAATGCTGTTTGCTTACTTCTGTTGGCCAAGGGGAAACTTCAGGCAAAGGGCTAGGCGTGGCCTCCTTAAAAGGCCAGGGCCCAGTTGTTCAAAGCGCTGTTAGCTTAATAAGCTCATTAGTAGTCAAAATGTTAACTGTTCTAGTAAGTACAATATCTAATTCACAGGTATTTTTGCTGAAAAAATGTGAGTAGCTTTTGCAAAGCTTCTCACATTTTTTTCAGCAAAAATATTAGCAATATTTAATGATCAAAGTTTTAAGGATACATTAACTAACGACATCGTTAGTTTTGAACAACTGGGCACAGGCATGCGCACTGTAAGATTAATTTGGCTGAAAGTCCGAAGAGTCCTTTTCTTGTGACGCAACTCATATACTGTGCTACACAAGAAAAGGGCCCTTAAAAACGTGTTGGTAACAAAGACCAAGATCAGTCACTTGGTCTATTTACCGTCTTCCTTTGCACTCTTATAGAACCAGTGGATATTGAACAATATATTGATGAACAGAGAAAACCCTGATTAGACTTATGGATGTACAGGCTAATCTGGGCCTTTGCTGTTTGCCAAGATTTGTCAAATAGTTTATGATACAGTGATATTGGGGTGTGTCCAGTGTTATAAAACAATATATTTATGAACAGAGAAAGCCAAGATTAGACTTATGGATGCGCAGCCTTATCTTGGACTTTGCTGTTCGCCAAAATTTGTCAAGAAATCTAATTTTTAATGACAGCGGGGCCGGTGTGCCTAGTGTAAAAAATGATATTGAACTTGCTTTATTGTACACATTTCACTTGTAAAGTTATTAAATAATGTGTAATAATGCTGGATTATGGTATATTTTACATATGAATGCCCTTGATGCATTTATTAGAAAGAGGAAAAAAAAAGAATATCAGTAAAATAAAGTCATATTATTAATTTTGGTAAATAAATGTTGATGTCTTTTCATTCATGTATAATTCCAAGTCCTCATCTTTATACTTATTTCACACAATTTTGATTGGTTGAAGAAAATTATTACACTTCTATAACGTCCAGAGTAGGAATCAGTGGAACCTATCTTCTTTCTGTCATCTAAAAAAAAAGTTACATTTTTTGGTAACATTTTGATGACAAAGTTGGAATTATAAGGATTGAATTATTATTTTTGTGGATTTTATTGATATGTACACTCTGGCAAGGCACTCACAAATTTTACATAAAGCCCTTTGGGTTTTTTTTTTTTCAGTTTGAGAATGATTTGCCAGAGTTTACACATTGATAAAATCCATTAAAATAAGATTCATTCTTGTAATAAATAGAATTTTTTGATCCAACAACTACAAAAGCTAAACATCTACAGTAGTTGGATGCAGTTTCACTTCAAAACCAACAAGTACTCAACAATATTGACATGATGTGTCTGACCCACTTTTATGCCCCTGCCATTCAAAGAATGGTGCAAAGGGCATATAATGTTAGCCCTGTCTGTTCGTCCATCTCCGGCCGCGTCCCGCATTAGCAATTTGCATTAAGTTTTTCAGGCGGGGGCATTCTAGTCCTTTAGACATATTTCTAATGTTCATAATTTAACCGTAGTCCTGCTGGACCAGGATATGTCCTGCCTTTGCAAACAGTATAGATGCAGATCACTTGGCTTCTAAAGGAGCTGCTCTGAATCTGCACTGTTTGCTATTTAATATGTGCATTTATATCAACAATCTGGATGAAGTAATCTGATTGGCTGAAAGTTAGAAATGGGCATGGCATCTTAATTTATTCAGCAGGACAAGGGTTAAGCCAAATCAGATGAAACTAAAATGTAAATAGATTAAGTTTGAAGGTGTCATTTAGGCACCATATTTGCTGAGTTATACCTCCTGAAATTCATTTCAAATGGAATTCAAATAGTGTATTTCGAACCACAAACAGATTCACTTTGAAAACACCATTTAAGCATAAATACTGACTTCAGTTATGACCCCTGGTAAATAAAATTCATCTGGCAGTTTACATGCAACAAAAGGCAGGCTCTTTTTAAAACCTACATTTATACAATGATTAATACTGATAGTTGTGGCCCCTGATATTCACAACTTTATATATGTATCCAATATGTCTCTTTTACCAGAATTAGGTTTCTTTCATCTTTTTTATCTACTGGTATAATGGTCTCAAAATGGGTTCAATTAAAAAATGACGTTTATGCATCAATACTGACAGGAGTTATGGACTCATGTAAGTTTTTAAAATGGTTGCTTTAGGGTAACATGTTTCTTCAGATCCAATCAAGGCCCCAAAGGTATAAAACTTTTTTCATGCTCAGCTCAGCTGAGCATGAAATTTTCTTTGCTAATAAATAGGAAAATGCCAACAATAGTTGGCATTTTTCTATTTAATAGAGAAATTTTCATGCTCAGCTATGTTTTAGCAAGAAAGAATTTGAAATTTATTACCAGGACAAATTTCATGCTCAGCTGAGTTGAGCATGAAAAAAGTTTTATACAGGCCACCAAATACAGGCTTTCATAGTGCAGGTTATATTTTATTTCCTTTGGGATCATCGAGCCCATCCTGGGTATTTTGAAAAAATACCTCTTAAGCCGGCACTATAGGGCATTGCAGCCTCGCAAACTAGTGTTGCATATGAAGAGACTCAGTCAAACCGAGTCTCCGATTTTCGTGATATTGTGTCTTCTTTGTCTCCTAAGGCAATCCTTTTTAACTTTTATATCAACCTCCTAAATGTTGATATGATTTATAAACAAGAAAGTGAAACTTGATACAGGTTCAGCTTGAAAACAGCATTTACAGTGCACAATTTTGTGGGTTCAAATTGTGTCCACAATTTGAATTTTTTCACCTGTCAGAGAAATTCCCCTGCAACAGAGGCAACTTTGTCAACACTGATTTTATCCCATATTAAAAGGGGTCTGTCCCTTGGGAGCAAATTCTCTCCCTTTATAGTAGACCACTTTTCACTGGGGGCTTGTTTGCAGGAAGAGCCAACAGGAAGAAAAAAAAAATCTAAAAAAAAAAAGGGTTATAAAATCTATCAGGCGTACCCAGTTCCCGCACTGAGGTCCTTCTACGTACCTAGGCATCGCTTCAGTAGTTTATATTACCCTCAATACGATTGTCGTAAGATTAACGGACAGCATTTTTATATACTTATTTAATGTCTTCTTGTATCTAAATTTTGCGCTGTAAGGGTTACATAATTGTGTAACTACAAAACCTTTCTCGGACAATGTCGGGTTTAGAAGATGTGTCACAGATACACACTGGAATCGCATTACTTTGAAAATATCCCTCCAGGAAGTCTACGGTCAGCGCATGCTGCGTCGGATGACAGCCGAAAAATATATAGCCCAATTATTTCAGAGCCACAATGACGACCAGAAGGTAACCCCTTGGAGAGCTATCCGTTTCCACATTTAGTAGAAGCTTAAACTTTACCACTCTTTAGGCTAATTCAGCAGACGACAAATAAATGAATTTTTTTCATATTTTCCCTAGAAACCAGGATTTGACATTTCATACAAATGGGAGACAATTTGGATGAAATGTTAAAGCCTGTTCTGGGAAAATATGAAAATATTTCAATACGTCGTCTGCTGAAAATTTTACGCAGAGCGCTAAGCGTTAACCCTTGTTCTGCTGAATCCGGATATACCCTGCCTTTGCAAACAGTGTAGATCCAGATCAGTTGGCTTCTTCAGAAGCCAACTGATCTGGATCTGCACTGTTTGCCATTAAAGGCACGATATCCCTCAAAAATAGACATTTTATTGTCCAAGAAAGGTTTAATAAATTGATACATGGTATTAGTACAATCATAAAATGTGGCACCTGACAGCCTGTAAAATTTCAGTTAGTCTCTCGTTCTTGAAATGAAAGGGTTTTTTATCGTATCTCTGAATTAATGTTGCCAACATTAATTCAAATATATGATAAAAAATCATTTCATTTTTGATTCAGTTCAAAAATGAGAGACTAACTGAAATTTTACAGGCTGTCAGATGCTGCATTTTATGATCATATTAATACTATATATCAATTTATTAAATCTTTCTTGGATAAAAAATGCCTATTTTTGAGGGATATGGAGCCTTTAAGTATGTGAATTTATAGCTACAATCTGGATCAAGTGATCTGATTGGCTGAAAATCAGAAGTGGGAGAGGCATCTTAATTTATTCAGCAGGACAAGGGTTAAAAAGAACAAAATATTCTGAACATGTTTGCTGTTATCGGTCTTGTTTTTGCTGACCATAGCACATACCGGCATATCAGTGCTTAGAGACCGCGAAAATAATGTATGCTTCAGTTTAACATTGAGCACGCTGGGAAATAATTTCAGCAGACTACATTTTGAATTATTTTTCCCAGAAAAACGGTTTCGACATTTCATGCAAACTGGCTCCAATATGCACGAAGTGTCAAAGCACATTTCCTGGGAAAATAAGAAAATTAGTTGACATTTTGCATGAACTGTCAAAGCCTATTTTCTAGGAAAAATATAAAATATATCACAGACACTGTTAAAACATCCGATATTCACGACAGATGCCTGCGCTCTTCAGATAACAATGAGCTTCGAGTCCCCTTTTCTAAAACGCGGTACTATGAAAACTCGTTTTCTGTGAACGGTGCAAAGTTATGGAATTCTCTTCCAACAAACATAAAGCAAATTTCGAACATAAACTCGTTTAAAAATGCAGTCAGGTCTTACTTGATGAATTCAAATTAGTCATTTTAAAAGTGGTATGTGTTTATGCCGAATGACTTACATACAATATTTATTAAATATCCTGCGACATCAAACTGAAAATTTGCTTTAATAAATTATTTAACATACTATATAATACAAAAACATCCACTCTCTCTTCACTACTCTGATCAGATATTTACGATCGTGTAGTTGTCAACTGGTGTCTGTGAATCTTTCTTCCGATTTTTCTACCAAAATTTAATCGAACCTTTGCTGGTGGAGTCTGTCGGCTGCGATTCGCCCCCGGCATTTAAGGGTCGTAAAAAAAAATGAATTATGCATTTCTGTCATACAGAAACAGTATACAGTTGTTTTCTAGTTGCTAGGCTAAATGATTCACGGAACACTGTATGGTCGCTGCTGGAACCACTCATATCATTATATAACAGTTTAAACTTAAAATTTGAAAGAGCAAACTTCATCTATCATCTACCCCCAACATTATAGTTTTTATCTGACCAGGTCTGAATAACTGATGTTTTAACAAACAACAGTTTATTCTAATGCTTTACATCCATTTATTTCTATTAGGTTTCTAATTTTAAACAGTTACTCAGGGCTCGATTTCTTGCTTGCAATAAAGCATGTCTTATCAACGTGTTTTTACAATTTTATGTAATAAACCAAAATTCAGCTTTTAATCTCAGTTCTAAATACGTTTTATTCCTAGACTACTACTTAATGTTTTATAATTGTTGTATATATAGTAAATAATGCAGTAGTTATATGTGTGCATGTGTATGCATGTATGTATATGTACGTGTGTGTATATATATATATATATATATATATATATATATATATGTATGATGTGTATATGTATGTATATATGTATATATATGTGTGTGCATATGTATGTATATGTGTGTATGTATATGTATATATATATATATATATATCGTTTTTAGCTAAGAGGACCATATGGTAGATAAGTATCAGTATGCTTAATATGTTATCCTCTTTAAATAAAGACATTATTATTATTATTATTATTATTATTATTATTATTATTATCACCAATTTCTCCCTCTGCTTTTGCATATGAAGTACAAAATTCAATAGTTTCTTCAGCAGTCAATTATTATTATTTTTATTTTATTTTATTTATTATAATATTTCAAGAGGGTTGCACGTTTAGCTAAACTCCCAGTCTTATCATGTGACCCTCTAGAGCACAAAATACAAAAGACCATAACATATATACATTTAACATAAATTTGAAAATTAGAGGACAGTTTGCATGAAATGCCAAAGCCTATTTTTCGGGAACTTACATCATTTTACTTTCACAAATGCACATTACGAAAACACGCCTATTCAAATATATAGAAAATTTTACCACCAAAAAAAATGAAAATTTTCAGATAAAAATTCTGATATTTTTCACATTTCTGCTCAAAACATAGATTGTGGGTACTCGTTAGAACCGCCTCGGAGAGGCGGTTCTAACGAGTACCCACAATCTAAGTTTTTGAGCAGAAATAAGAAAAATAATGTATACCCCTGTAAACCCCAGTTTTACTATATAAAATTAGGGTTTAAGTGGGTCAATTTTATATAGGCATGTTTTCGTGATGATAAAGAAAACATCCAAATGCATGCTAAAATAGTGATTTTTACTATCACTAATACATATAGAAAAAAATCCAAATGCATGCTAAAATATTGATAAAAACATTAATCAGGGGCGTATAAAACTTTAAAGTACGATTCCAACACGAATTGAAATAATATTTGAGTTGATAGTCTTTCAGATTTCTTTTAAAAACATTTAAGGATGGTGCCATTCTAGCTAAGTCGGGTAGTGAGTTCCAGAGTTTTGGAGCCGAAAAAGAAAGGAAGTCCTGGATCGAGGACCAGTCAAGTTGTAGGCTTCATGTGGATATGACGTTACTGTTGCTTTCAAAACTAATTGCTTTCAAAACTAAAGTTAGAGGCATCGTTACTTTAAAATAATAGCAAATCCGAATGTATAATAAACAGTTCACGACACGTATGTAATAATTTCTTTTCAGTCACGGGACCAGTACCAAACATAGCACGTCCAATTATTTTGAATCCTGCAACTTTAAAGCGCCGAATTTAAACATTGCCGGACACCACAAAAATGTTTATATTATTATTATTAGTATTATTATTTTATTATCATCCTCATCATCCCCTATCCACTCCGCCCCCACCCCCTCCCCCCACACTTCCTCTCCACCCAAAACGTAAGGTTTACAAAGTATGTTCCGTTGGCCGTCCCCGGGTGGGGAGGGTTCGTCTGTACGGCTTGGTTTCGTATGCTGGTTATTGGAAATGTTCTAGTTTTTTTTTAGTTTTTTTTTTTTTTTTTTGTCATTGTTATCCCACATCTCTTTTTCCCCTTTCGATGTCTCGAAAAGGCTTTGCTTCGTGATTGTGACATTTCCTAGTTAACCCGTTTACACAGAATCGACTCTTCTACCGCAACGTTTTGGACAGATCCATTCCAAATAGAAGTAGTGTCTGGTTAGTTTTATTATTACCATATTTTACAGAAATTCCTGTAGTTAATGCAAACAGTATAGACCCTGATCAGACGCCGCGTTGAGCGGCGTCTGATCTGGGTCTTCACTGTTTGCCAATGTCCCTTTTATGGGACGCTGGGCATAAATGGGTTAATTTAATTTATATTTTGCAATTCCATGTGGCATTTTTGTCTGAAATGATTTACAACAGTTAAAAATATATCTTCTGAGATGTGCGTCAAGTGAATCTGGGTCTTCGCTGTACGTTATGTGGATTGCCAAGGATCCACGATTTTTACCAGCGGACAGTAAAGACTTAGCAGACTGCGCTTTGCTCGAATTAGGGGATAACTGCATTCAAATTTGGCATTTGGGGAGGTAAATCGGCGGTTTTACGGTCGGAAATTTGCGACCGTAAAACCGCGATTTACCTCTCCAAATGACAAATTTGATGCAGTTATCCCCATTCTAATGCATTTATTCATTTTTTTCTATTGAAAAAATGTACTATTTGCACAAAACGACAAGTGCTGTGAGCTGCGTAAAACCAAATGCCAGCCAATGAGAAACGACGTTACGTGATGACGTCGGATTTGCGACAGTATATCGCAGAATATACCGTCGCAAATTTTTGACGTTATCCAATCAGACGTCGCGTTACATACGCGTGTGCATTAGAATATTGCATCTAGGCCTATACATTAACATATATGATTAAGCTGGTGTCAAGCTGATTGCTTGTCTTGTCAGCAGACGTGTTCTTGTCAGTAATCTTTACATCGCTGTGCTTGGTGTATTAGCCTGAAGAAAAGGGAAAGTTAAAACTGTGATAAACTATGATAAAAATTCTAATCAAATCATTAACAAAAATAGAAACAGAAAAGACAAATCGTTAAAACTCGGGTTCATAGATTTAACCATCCTAAATAATTGTACAATATAGGGATTAAACATGGTTTTTCATGCATTAACATTCGCCAGGTCGAAGGCCGCGGTTTTCAACACCTCCCAAAGGACCTGGCGAATGTTAATGCATTGAAAAACCATGTTCGATCGCTGTTATTGCATAAAAATTAAAAACATTTGCTACATTTCGCGTTATTTCTTGCACTATTTTGTTTCGCCATTTCACTGATGTCTCGCGAACGCAATTTCCACGGACTATGCTCGTTCAAGGGCCGGGCACTACACATCCCGTGACGGCAGCAATTATGTGGCCCCGGTACAGGCATACTGAAAGTTGCGTAGCCGTGCATTAACAGCGCGTGAATTGCCTTTTTAATACACGGGTTTTCGCCAGTTCATGCACGGCTATTAATAACGCGCCGCACTGCTTTTTATGCAATAATATATGCAGCTATTGTCCTTATGGAAACGACACGTTTTGAGTTTTAAACCCAAAGTAGAAATGTATTTGTAAAATACTACACCCAAAACTATGTTATACAAAATGTCACAGCTGAACAAGGTCATAATTTGACAAAATAAATACGACCTTTTTTCAAATATTTATCGGATGATCTCCTTCGAAGCCCCGATAAGATCACCAGGCTCCAAGGCCCTAGCTCAAATATTTATCAAGAGCTCTTACTCACAAGGAAAGCGTGACGAACGGACGAACGACCCAAAAGCAATATGCCCTCCAATTTCTGTACAACTGTAGCTAAAGTTTCGCCAGACATTCAAATCTTTATTTGGTAATGTAGCACAAGACCCAGAGAGGTCTAGACTTTTGAATATGCACAATCTAATTTGCTCGGTAGGTCCCCCGCAATTACATTGACTACTTATCACAAGAAAGCAAAAAAAAAATCGGTTTGAAATCAAAACAAAAAGAATGTGAGGTTATTTAAAATAATTAATTACAACTAGTAGTATTATTACAATGACTGAGCTATAATTATGTTTTTATCGAAAATTTCAAATGAAAACTAGGCTGGACCATTTTTCTTCTTTTTTTTTTTTTTTTTTTTTTTTTTTTTTGTCGACATTTTTTATCCGCTTTTGGTACAAAAATTTCAGTAAACCGAAGACACCGAAATACAACTGAAGTTACCACGGAAGACCACAATCACGAAACAGCCTCAATCACGAAACATACATTTGTATGCGTTACCAAGGCACCGAAAGAAGAAAATATGAGGACAAATAGTGACACAACAGGCTGGCACAGTTTCAGTAACCAACATTACAAAAAACTACTACACATTTCGAAAACACGCCTATTCAATACATATATAGAAAATTTCACCTCCAAATACTGAAAATTTTCAGATAAAAAGTTCAGATATTTTTCATACTGCTGCTCAAAACATAGACTGTGTGTCCCCGTTAGAACCGCCTCGGAGAGGCGGTTCTAACGAGTAGGCACAATCTATGTTTTCGAGCAAAATAAGAAAACTAATGTGTACCCCTGTAAATCCCAGTTTTACTATATATATATATAAAGGGGTCAAAAGTATATAGGTATGTTTTCGTGATGAACGGACTGCCCTACTGTATTTACACCTGCAACAAAAACTTAAACCCACTTTGCTTTACTTTACATTGACCACTTACATGATTGGAAAGCCAGTAAGTAAAAACAGAGGGCATTTTTTTTTTTTTTTTTTTTTTTTTTTTTTTTTTTTTTTTTTGCATCGGTCTTTGCTGTTGGCAGAACAGACTGTCCTACTGCATTGGCAACTGCAACAAAAACTTGAACCCACTTTGCTTTTCTTTACATTGACCGCTTACATGATTGGAAAGCTAGTAAGTAAAATCGGAGCGCACTATTTTTTTTTTTTTTTTTTTTTTTAGCATCGGTTTTTGCTGTTGGCAGAACGGACTGCCCTTCTGCATTTACAAGTACAAAAAAAAAAAAAAAAAAAAACACTTTGTTTTACGTTACATTGACCACTTACATGATTGGAAAACCAGTAAGTAAAATCAGAGCGCACGATTTTTTTTTTTTTTTTTTTTTTTTTTTTTTTTTCATCGGTTTTTGCTGTTGGCAGAACAGACTGCCCTTCTGCATTTACAACTGCAACAAAAAAACTTGAACCCACTTTGCTTTACTTTACATTGACCACTTACATGACTGGAAAACCAGTAAGTAAAAACAGAGGGCATTTTTTTTTTTTTTTTTTTTTTTTTTTTTTTTTGCATCGGTCTTTGCTGTTGGCAGAACAGACTGTCCTACTGCATTGGCAACTGCAACAAAAACTTGAACCCACTTTGCTTTTCTTTACATTGACCGCTTACATGATTGGAAAGCTAGTAAGTAAAATCGGAGCGCACTATTTTTTTTTTTTTTTTTTTTTTTTTTTTTTTTAGCATCGGTTTTTGCTGTTGGCAGAACGGACTGCCCTTCTGCATTTACAAGTACAAAAAAAAAAAAAAAAAAAAAAAAAAAAAAAACACTTTGTTTTACGTTACATTGACCACTTACATGATTGGAAAACCAGTAAGTAAAATCAGAGCGCACGATTTTTTTTTCATCGGTTTTTGCTGTTGGCAGAACAGACTGCCCTTCTGCATTTACAACTGCAACAAAAAAACTTGAACCCACTTTGCTTTACTTTACATTGACCACTTACATGACTGGAAAACCAGTAAGTAAAAACAGAGGGCAATATTGTTTTTGCATCGTTTTTTTTCTGTTGGCAGAACAGACTGCCCTATCGCATTTACAAGTGCAACAAAACTTGAACCCACTTTGCTTTACTTTTCTTTGACCACTTACATGATTGGAAAATCAGTAAGTAAGAACAGAGGGCAATATTTTTTAGCACCGTTTGTTTGCTGTTGGCAGAATAGACTGCCCTTCTGCATTTACAACTGCAACAAAGAACTTGAACCCACTTTGCTTTACTTTACATTGTCCACTTACATGACTGGAAAGCCAGTAAGTAAAAACAGAAGGCAATATTTTTTTGCATCGGTTTTTGCTGTTGGCAGAACAGACTGCCCTACTGCATTTACAACTGAAACAAAAACTTCAACTCACTTTGCTTTACTTCACAATGACATGATTGGAAAGCCAGTAAGTAAAAACAGAGGGCAATATATATATATTTTTTTTTTCATCGGATTTTGCTGTTGTTGGCAGAACAGGTAACCCTATTGCATTTACATCTGCAACAAAAACTTCAACCCACTTTGCTTTACTTTACATTGACCACTTACATGATTGGAAAGCCAGTAAGTAAAAACAGGTCAATATTTTTTCTTATTTTATTATTATTTTTTTTCCATCGGTTTTTGCTGTTGGCCGTTCAGGGGTGGTATGTCTGTTACGATTCCTCTTCGTATGTTCGTTCATTTGTTGTTTTTATTTCTCCTGTTTTCGACTAAGTGTTGTTTAGTACTTGTCATTTCATGTAATTGAACCCTTATCAGGTGATTTGGGAGGGCCGTGTTCCGTGACCGATCTTTCCTGGGTATTCTGATATGCATTTTTATTTTTTTAGATCAATAGAATATTCAAATTGAATTATTCAGTTTGAATTAAGTAAATTGCTAGCATTTTGCACGTAACAATATAAATCAAGTTACCCAGGAAAAGAGCACACTCACGAAATACAACCTTCCTTAAAAAAAAAAAAAAAAGAGAGAGAGAGACAAGGAATGAATAATGACTAAACAAAACGGCATATTCATAATAAACGACGTACGAACAAAAAAGAAATGCAACGGAGGAACCGCCTTGGAACGGTCAGCAGAAAGAAAGAAAAAAAAAAAAAAAAAAAAAAAAAAAAACTTCCTTGGTAATAGATCGATTAGTTCTGATTGCTTCATCACGAAATCATACCTATATAATTTTGACCCCCTTAAATCTCACTTTATATACAGTAAAACATTTTTTCTTGTTTCTGCTCAAACACATAAGTTGTGGGTACTCGTTAGAACCGCCTCGATGCGGTTCTAATGACTATAACAATCTATGTTTTGAGCTGAAATATGAAAAATATCAGAATTTTTATCTGAAAACTTTTAGTTTTTGGTGGTGGAATTTTCAATATATTTGAATAGGCATGTTTTCGTAATGTCAAGTAAACAAAAGCATGCTACTTTAAGTGGACAGGTGAAACTTGGTAGACTTTCCGCCGTTTTGGACAAGCAAGACAACCTTAATAACTTCCAGTTTGCCTTCCTGCACATTTATTCTCTTCTGAAAATGGATCAACTTAAAAAAATAAATTTGTTCCCAAGAGAAGACCCCCTATTAGAAAGAGCAAAAGTATTTTTGATGGGGTTGCCCCACTTGAAAATTCCTTAAAGCTTTGAAACTAAAATAAAATGATGTCTATGTGTACATACTTCGGATACAAGTTCCTCCGAATTGGCCTAGTGTGTTACTGTTATGATAGCCATCTATACAGTTACAAACAGGTGTTGACTCTCCCGAGCACTGTGTGTATCTGTCCGAACATTCGCTGACATCCGAACAGTCGTCCCCTAGATCTTTCCTCCCAGTCCCTGCAAAAAAAAAAAAAAAAAAAAAAAAAAAAAAAACATACATAAATGCGCAGACGTCCAGTGCATATACTCTGAAGCCGGGCTCCATAGCAGAGTCGGTAGCGCGTCCTAGTGCAGATCCAGGGATCGCGAGATCGAATCCCATCTTGGCCACATAATTTTTGTAGAGGTTGATCATGAAATAATCTCTACAGCCATTCTACCCCTCCGGCTGATTAATGAGGGGGCATTCGTCAAGTCACTGGCGAAAGTATGGGGTCACGAGTTCGAATCCCAGCTCAGCTATATAATTTTTGTGGGATTGATCATGAAAAAATTTCTAGGGCCACTCTCGCACTTCCGCTAACTAAAGAGTGACAGTTGACACTTACAGGCGAGAGTATGTGTACAAGTACTGATTAAGAGGACTAAGCCTGCCCAGGGACTGTGAGAATAGGTTAACTGACCGCGCTCAACATGACCCTAATGGCTTGGCTGGAGCGTAAAACCTCACTTCAAACAAACAAACATGTATTCTGAAACTAGGAAAAAACATGTATTCTGAAACTATGAAAACACCATAATTATTATAAGTAGTCGAACACTTCAATTATGAACCATTAATGCTTCTAAAATTTGACCACGTTCTTCCGACTACCGGTTGATGTATCTATACCTGCTATATGAAGACAAGCAGTGTAGGCCTGATCTGGGTCTCGACTAGACTGCGTATTAGCAGTTAAAGAGGATAGAAAAAGTGTTACTATGATTTGTTCAATAACTGACCATACAGTCTGTTGCACAACATCTGCATAACAGCCTATGCTTTTACACTGATTAATAATCATTTTGTATTGCTTTCATTACGAAAACATGTCTATTCAAATATATAGAAAATTTCACCTCCAAGAACTGAAAATTTTCAGATAAAAAAACACTGATATTTTTCATATTTCTCCTCAAAACATAGATTGTGGGTACTCGTTAGAACCGCCTCGGCGAGGCGGTTCTAACGAGTACCCACAATCTATGTTTTTTAGCAAAAATAAGAAAAATAATGTATACCCCTGTAAACCCCAGTTTTAATATATAGAAGTGGGGTTTAAGGGGGTCAAAATTATATAGGCGTGTTCTCGTGATGTTGAGTTTGTGATGTAAAATAAAAGTGAAAAAGGATTGCTTTTGGAAACAAAGAACACACAATATCACGAAAATCGGAGACTCGGTTTGCTTGAGTCTCTTCCTATGCAACATTGTAAATTGCGATGCTGCGTACGTCCCCTAGCACCGGCTTAAGCGGTATTCGATTTTCAAAGTAACCAGGATGGGCTCAATGATAAACCAATAAGTCACCATAAACACGGGTTCCGACTGGCTTTGCTGAAGAAGTTTTTTTAAGTCAGTGTTAAAATTACGAAATAATCTAGAATGCTGTCGATAAAATTTTGAAAATGTTTTATAAAGTTTATTATACCGACAGCATTATTAATGAAGTTTAGCACTTAAAAGGTTATAACAGTTGTTAAGTTACGTATGTGACTAGATGCTTTGGGAAAAAGAATATGCTGATAAATATTATGATAGGAATCTAGGCTCAATATTAAGACCCGAGACTAGCTTGTTGAAATTAAGCATTGTGTTACGAATAAATTTATCATACTTATAGCAAATAATGGGTGATTCAGTATTCAGCAAATAATACCTTTGCAGACCTGACAGTAGAATTTCATGATCATGCACAACGTATTTTAAATTTTCTAGTTCTTTGAGTTCACTGAAGCCGCTTTGTGTATCTGTGAAAATAAGAGTTCTACTTAACACGTGGCTAGAGGGCAGTGTTACATTTACATTACTATTCATGCACTGACTCATCAGTTCTGCTGCAGCTGCCGCTGGATGGCAAGAGCATCCGCGCAGATTATACCATTGCGCATGAAGAGGCACAATTAAACCGAATACTCAATTTTAATTCTTGTTTGTGTTCCTTGTTGTCAAGGAATTCATACAGTAGAACTTCAATTGCTCGAACCACAGCAAACACACAACGTCATGTGGACGTTGCCGCGACGTCATGACGTCGTGGCGACGTCCGAACGACGTTGTGTGTTTGCTGGGACATCTTGGGTAGTTCGAGTCACTAAGGGTTAATCATAGCACCAGGTCAGGAGGCAACTAGGGATAATTTAGGGATGTCTTTTTGAGCTTCTACATATAAAATAAGGTAAGCAGAGTGTATTCTAATGAGTACACACAATATACATTTTCGTGATATGATAAGAACATTCCCATAAAATATCCCTAAATAGTTACTTTCTTCAAGTTGAGATATCGGAAGAATTTCCTAGCTACTCAAAACGAGTTTGAATCAGCCACGGTAATCGAACTAGTCACTGAAGCTTTACTGCGTTATAATTTACTAAGTCTACAGATATGTGTACACGTGTTCCGAGTACGGTTATTCTCAACACGAAAACCGTCAAATTTAAATATGCATTAATCATGTGTTGCTGAAGGAGAAAAGATATGTTTGAAGCGCTGCCGGATTTGGCCGTGAGTGCTTAGCATTGATTTAGCTTGCTGCTGTGCTATAGTATAACTGGGCCTCCGGCTGACTAAAAGGCCCTTAAGGGCCTATACGAATGGCGAAACCCCAGACCAGTTTGCGCAGCTACGCGTCGAGTCAAGATCTTCGCTATTTGTCTTATACCTTCAACAAGGTCCCTATATTGTGTAGGCGAACAGCGAAGATCCTGACCAGACTGCGCGGATGCACAGTCTGGTCTGGATTTTCGCTGTTCGATTATGTTCTGAGGACCCTTTTCTCAGCCGCCGGCCCAATTAAGACCGGATAATTGTATTCCCGAAGTATTGCCGAATAATGCAAACGTTTTATATACTGAAAATGTTTTAGAAGTTTTAGATATCTCATACAGCTCTGAACTTTAAATTATTTTACGGCTTGTGCTAGCAATGTACTCGAATTGTTACGAAGGACCTCGTCACAACCAACTTAAGATGTATGATTAGAACAATGGTAGTATGTTGGGTTTGAATTGTTCCAAATAGGTTACCTGGTAGTTTTTCGACAACAGTTTCAGGGACGCGTATTTGTAATCTCTTAACATCATTCTTATGTTCCATTGAGAGCCCTGTCTGCAACGCTGCATAAATTAATGTTCCATTCAGTTCCTGTTCCTGCAAGAGATCAAATATGAGCCCGGACATAGAATTTCCTACAAGACTGTATGTGCGTTCAGCGAAGTCGCAGATCAGCCTCCGCATCAGAGACTTCGCGAGGCACTCTGCGGATAGCCAACGATACAAAGCGCATTGAAGCGGACAGCGAAGACCCTTGTCAGATTGCGTGGATCTGAGTCTTCGCTGGGCGCACATGCTATCTTGTATGAAATGCTGTGGCCCGGCTCATATGCGTTACATAGCTATAGTACGTTTGTACTTAGTCAAGCAATAATAACTGTTAAAGCGCATGCGCACATCTGAGTTGGACGGTCAGCTGGGGAATTCGTAGTCTAAAATATTACCGACTTTGCCTTAAGTAATGGAACATACAATGGCTGAGCAAAAAGTGTAAATATAGATCACACCCAACTGATATACACCGTTAAACACACATCTACCAGTTTTTGGACACAACTGGGTGATAATCAGGCCCACCACTTAGGGGTTTGTCCTTTATAGACAGTTTGATTTGTGGTTTTACGGCCCAGTCAACACATTCGAGTCATGTCGAGCACGGTCAGTTAACCTACTACTACCGGACAGGCTCAGTACTTTTAACTCTTTCACTGCCATAGGGGAAAAAACTAGGCTTATGCAAACAACATAGATCTAGATGAGACGGCTCATAATTAGCCGTTTCATCAGGATCTACGCTGTTTGACATTCAGTCTTTCAACTTTACATGTTTTCTTTCTATTTAAGAGCTTGTTTGAATCAGTGGAAGGGGGAGAATGATCGTAGAGATTATTTCATGGTAAATCTCCACGCAAGTTATGTGGCTGAGCCGGGGTTCGAACCCGCGACCTGGATCTGCCATCAGACGCGCTACCTACTGCGCTATGTAGCCCGACAAAGCCTTTCCTGGCGGTATCCTTATTTGTTTCTACTCTTTTGGCGCCATATTTCAGACGTCATTTGTCGTCTGCTTTTTTTTTTACACAATATAAACTGGAAATAAGTTTATATGTAAAGTTGAAAGACTGAATGTCAAACCGCGTAGATCCTGATGAGACGGCTCATCATGAGCCGTCTCATCTGGATCTACGCTGTTTGCAAAAGTCTATTATTATCTCCAATGGCAGTGAAAGAATTAATAATTTGTTTGTGTTGATGTTTTACGGCCCAGTCAACCCAATGGGGTCATGTCGAGCGCGGTCAGTTTACCTAACCACACGTTTACTGGGCAGGCTTAGTCCTCTAAGCGGTAAACCAGTATTGTGCACATTCTTTCGCCAGAAACTAACAACTGCCCTTCTTGAATCAGCGGAAGGGAGAGAATGACCATAGAAAATATTTCATGATCAATCTCCACGAAAGAATGTTGCCGACTTCGGCGGGGGTTTAATCCGCGACCTCCTGGTCTCCAGTCGGACGGCGCATCCAACTGAGCCACCGAGGCCGGCAAAAGAATTAATAAACAGTCTTGTCCAAATTAACTGTTTTAGACGATAAGCAGTTGCAAGTGATAAAAGTGCATTACTGATTAAACAAGCAAAGTTGTAGCAGGTTATTCCCGTTGATAATCCACTTGTATTTTATTAATGAAATTGGTGTAATAGAAATATCAACCATCAATTCAGCTCAGCAGCTGTAACATTTATGAACTAAACTTACTTCAGAATCAATCTTTACTGTTTTGGAACTGTAGTCTGTCTTCACAAGAGCGCATATACCGTGATCCGGATGGTCGTGAATGCATCCAGGTCTGAAAACAAGACAAAAGAGCATACAAACAAAAAAGGAAAAGGCCAGTATGAGCCCTGGTATGCCGCATTCGAGCCATAGCGTGAGAATATGAACCTTAATTGAAGTACGCCCAACGAAGACCATTAGGAAAGCATGCCTATTCAAATATACTGAAAATTTTACCACCAAAAAACGAAAATTTTCAGATTAAAAATCTGATATTTTTCATATTTCTGCTCAAAACATACACTGTAGGTACTCGTTAGAACTGTCTTGGCGGGGCGGTTCTAACGAGTACCCACAATCTATGTTTTTGAGCAGAAGTTAGAAAAATAATGTATACCCTGTAAACCCCAGTTTTACTATATAAAGTGGGTTTTAAGGCGGTTAACATAATATAGGCATGTTTTCGTGATGACAACAGCCTTAGCACCGGCGCGGTCTGATCAATCTTCGCTGGGCGCTCTTTGCAGAGTCAATAATTCCAGGTTTGTTCAAGCGGATATCACCAAATGAAGAAGTGATGAGGAACAAACAATGACAGGACAAAGTGTCACATTTATATTAACCAACAGTAAAACAGAAAAGAAACCGCAGAAGCAAATGCTTGGGAATTGGCACGTCAAGTGGGAATTGGGGCGGGGACTTAATCCATTACGAAAACACACCTATTTAAATATACTGAAAATTTTACCGCCAAAGAAAGAAAATTTTCAGATAAAAAATTCTGATATTTTTCATATTTCTGCTCAAACTATAGATTGTGGGTATTCGTTAGAACCGCCTCGACGAGGCGGTTCTAACGAGTACCCACAATATATGCTTTTGAGCAGAAGTAAGAAAAATAATGTATACCCCTGTAAACCCCAGTTTTACAATATAAAAGTGGGGTTTAAGGGAGTCAAAATTATATAGGTATGTTTTCGTGATGATACTAGTTTTATTCGATAGAAACTTCAACCTTAATTCTGATACAACTCAAACTTCCAAATATTCTTCAGTAAAACACAAATAATCACAAAACTGCAATGGAATGAAATAGAGGGCTCAAAGACAATCTGAAGCTAGAATAAAAAAAAACAACAAAGCAATACTCAGGCGCCAATTTTCTGCTACAGATTCAGGCAGGGGTCGTCATTCAGTCAGAGGCCCGACAACGTGAAACATTCAATTAGAGTAGTTTTTTTCTTATTGCCACCAAACAAAATTGAAGATATACCGAATATACTGTAAGTATTCGGACAGACAGGCTTGAGCAAACAGTGTAGACCCAGCTGAGACGCTGCAGAACGCGGCGTCTCATCAGGGTCTACACTGTTTGCCACTCATCCAGCAATTTTTAAATACAACAACAATTAGTAAATTGTTCAAATTTTAGAACAAGTCTGGTAAGGTGTTCAAGTGCCCGAATACTAAATACGGTAGACTGCGTTATGTTAAATCTGAATAAACTTCCCACCTAGCATTCTATATAAATCTACAGCAGGCCGTTATCGGCCCGTCAGCTACCCTGACGGGCCGATAACGACCCGCTATAGATTTATGGTAGAACGCATTTATGTAAAATGCTTACTGGGTTAGTCGCGCTGGAATATCGGGAAGTTATTGTGCAATTTGTCGACTAGTTTTATTTCACAGCTCCATAACCCTTAAACTGCCAATCACAACAATTGTCGTCTGCTTTGTCACCTGCTTGTGACTTTAAGTCATTTTAGAAAACAGTGTGGACCAAGATCTGGGTCCACACTGTTTGCTTGTATGCAAAAATAGGTTTGAAAAGTTTGCAAGAATATTCAACAGACGATATAAATAAACGACATTTCAGATGCAGGTTTTCTTGGCATTTTAAGGGTTAAATTTTTTACTTACACCTCAGGGGGAAAACATGATAGTCATACTAAATTTCTGTATACTGTTTATCAAGTATTGGCTAAATTACAACGTGCATCCTGACGCAATTAACTATTGTTATCTCAATCAACTATTGGTATCTCAATCACTGATAAATCAAAGTATTGTTTAAGTCAAACTAAATAATTAACACTATTGAATCAGTTTGCTTTATGTTCCTTGCATTTCGACATTTTATTTTACCTCAAAGTACTGTTATTTCAAAGCAAACATTCAAGTTCCTTGGCGTTTGAGATAACAGGAGTCGACTGTATTCAGAATAGATACGACAAGATCTTCCAACCTCTTATTCAAATAAAATTGTTCCCGATGGCAATTATGAGCAATTACCTGAAGCCTGTCACTAGGCCAATAAAATTGTTCCCAATGGCAATTCTAAGCAATTACCTGAAGCCTGTCACTAGGCCTTCAATGAAAGACATGTTAAGTTGGCTGTTCCCCAAGACGTCATTGATCTGCAGTAAAACACGATATTTAATGTCATAATCAACTTAAAGAATGGGAATGTCTCCTGCATTTATTTTTAACGAAATGCGCCTGCTGTATCTTCTTATCAAGTCTGAACATCTGCAATGTAGATTTCACACAAAACTCAAGAAAGGGACCATTATGCCATATGCAGGCAACAAAGGCCAGATCAGACTGCGCATTCGTGCAGTCTGATATAAGCCTTTGTTGCCTGGCTAAAGAATAACTGAATAGTGCAGAATATATTGACGAACTAAGAAGATAATGTTCAGGCTGCGCGGATATATACGGCCTGTTTTATGTATTGCGTATCGTATGTCTATCGAATTAAATGCACCATGATCAATGGACCTTCCGAGGGACTTGAGCCTCGACACGAGAAAAAAGATTCCATCACGAAAACACGCCTATATAATGTTGACCCCCTTAAACCCCACTTTTATATAGTAAAACTTGAGTTTACAGGGTATACATTATTTTCGTTTCTGCTCAGAAACATAGATTGTTGGTACTCGTTAGAACCGCTTCGTCGAGGCAGTTCTAACGAGTACCCACAATCTATATTTTGTGCAGAAATACGAAAAAATGTCAGAATTTTTGTCTGCAATTTTCATTTTTTAGTGATAAAATTTTCAGTATATTTGAGACTTGTTTTCATAATGTTTGGTGCATTACACGAACATATTATACGGACAATGAAAATACAAGTCAGCCTTTAAGTACCCAGCTAGCATTCTACGTAAATCTACATCGGGCCGTCATCGGCCCGTCAGCTACCCTGACGGGCCGATGACGGCCCAATATAGATTTACGTAGAATGCTGACTGGGTATTGTGCTCTCCCCACCCCTGCATTTTGTCTATATAACATAGCTATAGACAAATACTCCCCATTTTCGTCAAATCGTCGCAAAAAAGTTTGGTCGCGGTTGAGGCAGCTTGGTGAGTGATGCCTGCTTTTGTCTCTTGTTTGATGCCTGCTGCTGCTATATTTTGCGGGTCATATCGGCTAATATGTGCTCGACAGAACATGTTTATTTATGCCTTCATCTGCTCTGAAACACCTAGCCCTGAGGTTATAAAACTTTTTTCGTGCTCAGCTCAGCTGAGTATGAATTTTTCTCTGCTTGTAAATACAGATCACATATTCATCAGCAGAGAAATTTCATGCTCAGCTAAGTTTAGCAGGAAATAATTTGTAATTGTTATTAATTTGAGATTTATTAGCAGGACAAATTTCCTGCTCAGCTGAGTGGAGCACGCAAAAAGTTTTATAACCTCGGGGCCAGGTGTTAAGCGCTACGATGGAGTTAACCAGAAACACCATTGCGTCCAGTATATCACATTTGGTGTGGTAATGTTTATATATGTTATTATACCTAATCACCTTAATACTAAGGTGGTATGTATTTTTTTAACTTCCCAAACATTTTAAATGTCATTTGCAAAAAAAAAATAGGGGCGTTCGGAAAATTACTTTAACTGACCGGCGCGCAAACCGCGCCGGTCTCTTAATATAGCTTTGGATTTGGTAAACTATTCGATTAGCTCACTAAGGACGTTTTATATTTGCCGGGACGTCGGTTTGTGACGATCCCGGCAAATATAAAAAAAATCTTAAAACAAACTGTGTTATAAGCAGTTTAATATTTATTTTCAATTCAATCAAGAAATTTCATAAAGCTTAATCAAAGAAAACATTAACTCTTTCGATGCCAAATTTCAGACGGCATTTGTCGTCTGCTTTTCTTTTTTAACAAACAATCGCTTGAAAAGAAGTTTATACGTAAAATCAAAAGACTGAATGTCAAACAGCGTAGATCCAGATGAGACGGCTCATATGAGCCGTCTCATCTGCATCTATGCTGAATGCAAAAGCCTATTATTAGTTTAAAAAATCATATTTTTGTTCGATTTTTCCTGTTACACTGAACATTTATTAAACTTTAGTATACCCTTGTCCCATATCTCTATGTGAATATGAACAAAATTTGCGCCGGTACTTAGACGTTTACGTCTAAATATTTTGTCTTGTCCTTAAATGATATCCAGCAAAGGAGCAGTTAAACAAGTACAAACGTTTAAATAATATAGAAGCCACCTGAAGCAATTCATCTCCAGAATTTGGCTCTAGTAATGTTTGACTACCGTAATGGTAGGGGATGTCCACAAGAAAAGAGTCACAATCATTAAAAAAGATCAAGGTTCATTTTGAAAAGCCATGCTAGAAATCTGGTAGTTTACAGTGTTTTACAAAAGCTTACTAAGTATAACCTAAACTGTGATCTAAAATATGCTGCAAACGCAAGTTGTATTAACCAATACGGCGCATCTTCCCTCCCACTGAGATAAATAGGATTCCTTAATCATAATAATCATGACTTTGCTAGTCCGACATGATCATCAGAATAGATAAAAAAAAAAAAAAAAACGTCTATTTTTTATGTTATCGTCCTACCAAATTAAGTACATATGTGTGTACAGTTATTGAAAAAAAAATACAGATTTTAACTTCTAAAACGATATCCATCCGTTTAAATACTGTTTTTATGATACGAATAATACTTCTTTTATCGCTTTATTTTATTATGTCCCCACCTATCCAGTTGTCTGTCCGTACTGATAATGAATACATTTTGTCATGCGGTAAATACAGTCGACCCTCAATAACTCGAACGACTTTGGGACCATGTAAACTTGTTCTAGACACGAGTAATTCGAGCCAGGTCAGGAGACAAATCGATATAATTTAGGGATGTCTTTTTTATCTTCTATATAATAATGATATGTTGAGTGTACTCATTAGAATCGCCTCGATGAGGCGATTCTAATGAGTACACACAACATACATTTCATGAAAAAATAAGAAAAATGTCCCTAAAATATTCATAAATCTTCGCTTTCTTGGACTATCAAGAGAATTTCTTAGGACTCCAAAACGAGTTCGAATTAGCCATGGTAAACGAGCCATCGGTGTTCGAGTTATTGAAGTTTTACTGTAGTTTACAATAGTTACTCCATTCAATTACGGTATATACATACTAAAGAGCCTTTCGTATAGCCTAAATCACCATGATACATATGAGCCCCAACGTAAGAAAACGTACCTTCTGACACGTGCGACCAAAGAAAAACTGCAAACCAGCATGCGCTGATCAGAGTCTTCGTTGTCCGCAATCAAAAACTTTACAACATTGGCTATCAAAAATGCGCAAATGCGCACGCTGATCTGAATCTTCGCTGCACGCATATGTACGAAGGCACGTTTTCTTACATTGTGGCTCATTTATAGATTCTCAATTCACATTTAACAATATGTTTTGAAATAATGGGATACGCGAACCAAGAGACTGCAAACTTTTACAGGTTGCATATAAGAGCGGTGACTTCCGAATGCTCTCAGTAAAGATTCTGATCAGACTGCGCAAATGCGCTGTCTGATCTGAATCTTCACGGAGTGCATTTTTTCTGACTTATATGTTAACACCAGACTTAATTTTGATATGACTGGATCGTGAAATTTTCTTCTTACCATGTTTTCAATATCAATCTGGAGGTCAGTGTAATTTGAAGTAGCTGGGTCGTTCAACGTGGAGTCGTACGATAGGTTTAATGCCAGAGTTACTTCGTAAGATACCACTAAGGAAAAGAAGTCAAGAGAGGTTATTTATTTAGGGACAGCACTCTAGTTATAAATATGCTTAGTTAATACAATATAAACTTAAGAAAAAACATAGAAACAAGGGTTGTGTAAAAATAAAACTTCTAGAAGGCTGGCGTCTGACTATCAGTGTCTGTGATCTGATTGGGCCGATCATGGTCCTGTTTGTTGTTTTCTTGAGCCCATACTGGTTATTTTGAAAATCGAATACCGCTTAGGGGGCGTACGCAGCCTCGCAAACTACAGTGTGTTGCATATGAAGAGCCTCAATCAAACCGATTCTCCGATTTTCGTGATTTTATGTGCTCTTTGTTTCCAAAGGCAATCCTTTTTGACTTTTATTTCTTGTCTTCAGGTTTTGGATCGCCACTGGACTCTTTACTTTGCTTATTCTTGGTGTTTGTGATTAAATGTGTTCCATGTAGATTTATCTTAGATGAGATAGAGGAAGCCTACGTAGAACGAACTTAAATTGATTCTGCGTCAGAATTAAGGGCAATGTTTTATCCCTAGTAGCTTTTTATATTGATCATGCCAAGGCGGTTCCTCTGTTGCAGTTCTTCTTGTTCGTGTGTCGGTGACTGTCAACCCAATCATTGTTGATGACTATGCTTCACTCTTTAATTGCACGACGGTGGTTCGGGCCTCAGACTCAATGACGGCCTCTTCGTAAAACTTTAACAAGTGGGCTGGGGCTTGACGATGTCTTTAGCTTGGCTCGCCGTGGTTCAACTATTGGTTTCCATTTACTCTGGCATACAGTAGAATCAGTCATAAGTACTCGTCTTTGTTTTTCAGTGATAATTTGATTTTTATGTTTTCGCTTTGATGCATTGACTGTGTTGGGAGCCTTTACACGAACCGTATTTTTATGTATTTCTGTATTAAGAGTAGCATCGGGACGCAGGGTGAAGTTGGCTAGCTGTAAAAGTGCTTTAACCCCCCCCCCCCCCCCCCCCCCCCCCACGGTGGTTTATTCTACTGACCATTCTAAGGCGGTGGTCCCGGTGTTAGTCTTACTCTTTGTTTTGTGGTTTATTCTACCAGGCGATTTGTTTTATGTCTTATCTTGTGTTATTTTGTTATTGTCTTTTTTCAGTCCTTTTAGCATTGCGATTACCTCGCTCTGGGAAGAGAGAGAGCTAACCTTAGTGCTTTTCGTACTTTTGTTCGATTTGCGCTTGTTTGGTATTGTCTGTTTCCTCTCCCTCTTGTTGTCTGGAAAGGGTTGCGGTTTGTGATTGTGGCACTCCCTGGACTTCTCTCTTACCTTTTTTTCACATGTTGTCTCTTTTTTTTTCCCATTATATGTTCCTCATCGCTTCGTCTTTCAGTGCCTCGGGACGGCTGTGCTTGGTGATTGTGATATTTTCTCAAGTTTCTTCTCTGTTTTTCTATAGTTAGAAACGCCAATTGTTACAACAAATACATATAAGACGATATCCGTAAGCTGGTCTGATTCTTCATTGTTTGAAAAGTTCTACACCTCCTCTGCTGATCCTTGGCTCATACTGACAGGGGAACTTTACCTGAAATAGGTGGAGGAGGTACCCAACCTCTTCGATCACTCTTCTTTGTGACTAGAAAACAATACAATATTATATTAAGTCATTGCTGCATTGGCTGGCTGGATTCTATAGTCGATGCCATTACGAAAACACGCCTATGCAAATATGTAGAAAATGTCATCTCCAAAAATTGAAAAGTTTCAGATTAAAACCTCTGATATTTTTCATATTTCTGCTCAAAGCATAGACTGTAGGTACTCGTTAGAACCGCCTCGGCGAGGTGGTTCTAACGTTCTAACGAGTACCCACAATCTATGTTTTGAGCAGAAATAAGAAAAATAATATTTACCCCTGTAAACCCCAGTTTTACTATATAAAAGTGGGGTTTAAGGGGGTCAAAATTATATAGGCATGTTTTCCTGATGCAAATTTTACAAATGTTAACTAACGTGAGTCATATATGAGGCATGAAAGGAAAATTCTTAGCTTAAAAATGTACAACTTCATTTTTAGGGTGTGGTTATACTTGTCGATGTATTTGACGTATTTGCATTAACGCAAAATAAATCAAATTGTTCATTCGTTTTCATATTGTCATGGTTGGGCGCAATGGTGCTTTTCCGAAAAGTCATTTTGACAAAAGTCATTAAATGGCTTCATCCTGAAGGTCTTATATTAACGGCCATTGATAAAGATACGGTATCAACCTTGGATGATTATGTTCTTTTTTTTCACGGATAAGGGGACTTGGTACACTTGGCAAATGTTTCACCATTTCTGCCAAGGGAGATGACTGTTGTCATATCCTGGGCCCAGTTTTTCAAAGCATCGTTGGCTTAACGAGCTCGTTAGTGGTCAAAATATTAACTGCTCTAGTAAGTACAGTATCTAATTCATGGTTATTTTTTTTGCTGATAAAAATGTGAGTAGCTTTTGCAAATTCAAATTTTGCTTTTGCAAAAATATTAGCATATATGCCATATTTAACGATACGTTAACTAACAACACTGTTAGTTTCGAACAACTGGGCCCTTTTTGCTTTATCGCATGCCAAAATATGTGAAGATACCAAACCTCCCAATCCGGAAGAACAGTCTTCCCGAGGCAAGGAAAAGAAGAAGAGATGAGGACCAAACAATAACAAAACAAATGCACATATGAAACCACCGAAGAAGAAACAAAGAAAAAGTGTAACAGGGGACAATGCCTTGGAACGGTCCCTTATGAAAAAGGGATCTACTCTGAAAGGAAAATACTATTCGCTCCCCTTAAAGGCTCCATATTACTTAAAAATAGACATTTTGTTATCCAAGAAAAGTTTTATAAATTAATATATAGATATTCATACAATCATAAAATGTTGCACCTGACAGCCTGTAAAATTTCAATTAGTCTTTCGTTCTTGAAATGATTTTTTATCATATCTCTGAATAAATGTTGCCAATATTAATTTAGAGGTACGATAAAAATCATTTCATTTTTGATCCAGTTCAAAAAACGAGAGACTAATTGAAATTTTACAGGCTATCAGATGCCACATTTTATGATCGTATTAATACTATATATCAACTTATTAAACATTTCTTGGATAAAAATGTCCATTTTTAGGAATATGAAGCCTTTGAGAGTAGATACCATTTCAGAAGGAATACAAAACTATTTGTGTCACAAATGCCTCCCTTGAAAGTGTATCCACTCAACTAAAATAGTGAACATATCAATTCATAACAAGGAATTGAGAGGCGATCCCAGGGTGGCAGACCTTCGATGGCCATCACTCAAGAAAACGTAGACCATGTTTATGACAAGATCATGAATGGTCAACGGTTGACTTTGCTTTACTTAGTTAATGCGGTCAGCATCTCATAGGAACTGGTCAATACTATACTGACCAATAAACTGGGCTAAAAGGTTTCAGTCCGACGGATGCCAAAACTTCCGGATCGAGATTAGAAGCGCACCAGATATGTAAAGGCTCAAGAACGTTCAAAAACTCTTTGAGGCTAATCCTGAGGGAATTCGTTGACCGATACATGACGGTGGCTGAGATAATGGTTCATTATTGCCAGCCAGACAAACACTCGCATCCTCTTCAAAAGGCATACCAATGCATCCTGAAAACACGCCTATATAATTTTGACCCCTTAAACCCCACTTTTAAATAGTAAAACTGGGGTTTACAGGAGTATACATTAATTTTGTTATTTCTGCTCTAAAATACAGATTGTGGTACTCGTTAGAACCGCCTTGTCAAGGTGGCTCTAACGAGTACCCACAATCTATGTTTAGAGCAGAAATATGAAACAAATATCAGATTTGTTTTTTATCAGAAATTTTTTATTTTTTGGTGGTAATGTTTTCGTAATGGGAAACACTTTACACCCCCCTCCAAAAGTCGAAGCAATGGAAATTTTCCACATCTGCTCCTCGTGAAGTCGAAGCAAATGAAGAATCCAACATCTCCCGCTCTAAAAGTCGAAGCAATGGAAATATCCCATATTTTCGGCTCCAAAGGCGAAACAATGTAAGTATCCCACCCACATCTCCCGCTCTAAAAGTCGAAGCAATGTAAATATCCCTCATCTTCCGCTCAAAAAGTCGAAACAATGGGAATTACCAACAGCCCCCGCTCCAAAAGGCGAAGCAATGGAAATTTTCCTCATCACTCGCTCGTTAAGCTGAAGCAATGGAAATGTTCCATAGCTCCTTCTCCAAAGGGCGAAGCAATGGCTATCCCACACCCCCCGCTCCAAAAAGTGAATCAATGGAAATTTTTCACATCTCTCGCTCGTAAAGTCGAAGCAATGGACATATCCCACACCTCCCGCTCCAAAAGAAAAGCAATGGAAACATTTCACAGCTCCCGCTCCAAAAGACGAAGCAATAGAAACACCCCATATCATTACGAAAACATGCCTATTCAAATATACTGAAATTTTTACCAACAAAAAATGAAAAGTTTCAGATAAAAAATTCTGATACTTTCATATTTATGCTCAAAACATAGATTGTGGGTACTCGTTAGAACCGCCTCGACGAGGCGGTTCTAACGAGTACCCACAATCTATGTTTTGAGCAAAGAGGCGGTTCTAACGAGTACCCACAATCTATGTTTTGAGCAAAAATAAGAAAAATAAAGTATACCCCTGTAAACCCCAGTTTTAGTATATAAAAGTGGGGTTTAAGGGGGTCAAAATTACATAGGCATGTTTTCATGATGTCTCCCACCCACTCCAAAGAAGGCAAATGCTGTGCCATTAGCTGGCATGACTACATCAAAATGTCTTAGTACCAATATGCAGTAAGTGGATTAGACTACTACTAAAGAAAACAAACAATAGGTATGCTGTTTAGTTCTAGTATTCTCATATGATAAAATTTAAGACCGTCTGCATAATTGTACCTGTTTGTGGCACATGGCAAGGAATACTATTTGGTAGAATCGAGCGAGTATCAAAGCTCAAAGTTAAACATTTAGGAAAGTTATGGTAAGCAGTAAAGGCATTCGAGTATTTAGAATAAATACAGCACTTATGCCTGAATACACAGAGAGGGCCCAGATCAGATGTCGCAAAGGGCGGCATCTGATCAGGGTTTTCAATGTTCGTCTCATATCCAGTAAAGTTTAGAGACATAAGGTTTTAAAATGAAACTGCTCAAATTTTAAGACAAGTATGGTAAGGAGTTCAAGTTTCCGAATATTAAGTGCAAATACGACAAATGCGGGAAATTGAACAGCAGTTTAAAAATCCACAAGAAGTTAACAAATGAACTACTGAAACTAATATAATTTGGTCCATAGCGTGCACCAGTTGGCTTTTTCTTCCTGTAATTTTGTGAATGCCGCCGTTTGATTGCAATGCACTTTGCACACTGGGAAATACATTTAGTTTAAGCAATATTTATTTAAAACTATATTGCATTATTGCTCTGCCCTCATTATCTGCAAGTCTGAAGAAGAGATTCGATCAAAAATGAAATTGTTATCGTCCGGACAACATTTTCCGAAGTCTATAGGGCGGGTTACTCCCATGCAATAGGCGAAACTGGGTCCAAATCAAACTTGTCCGAGATCTTATGCCTGTCCTCGTCATCTGCAAGTGTGATGAAGATTCGATTAAAAATGAAGTCGCTATTGTCCGGACACCATTTTCCCCATTAAATGTCTATATAAGACTAAAAGGCAAGTAGTCCGTTTGTGAATAGTCTTTTAATCTGGCCCTCTCCAAGATGTTATAGCTGTCCTCATTATCTGCAAGCCTGAAGATTTTATCAAAAATGAAGTCGCTATTGTGCGGACATTTTCCTAAATCTATTGGACCCTCAAAGGCCAATAGTCGAAACTGAGCCAAAATCGACCTTGTCCAAGATTTTATGCATGTCCTTGTTATCTGCAAGTTTGATGAAGATCCAATCAGAAATGAAATCCCTATCAGCCAGACAACATTTTCACCATTATATGTCTTGAGAAGCCTGAAAGTGCGGGTAACCCTTATGCACATTACGAAAACATGCCTATTCAAATATACTAAAAATTTTCCCACCAAAAAAATGAAAATTTTCAGATAAAAATTTCTGATATTTTTACACATTTCTGCTCAAAACATAGATTGTGGGTACCCGTCAGAACCGCCTCGACGAGGCGGTTCTGACGAGTACCCACAATCTATGTTTCTGAGCAGAAATAAGGAAAATAATGTATACCCCTATAAACCCAAGTTTTACTATATAAAAGTGGGGTTTAAGGGGGTCAAAATTATATAGGTACGTTTTCGTGATGAAATAGACTGATCTGATCCATAACCGAACCTGTCCAAGATTTTATGCCCATCTTCATTATCATCAAGTTTGATGAAAATCCGATCAAAAATAGCGTCGCTATCGGCCGGACAAAATTTTCCCCATTATATGTCTATGGGACCTTTTGGTTGCCATGGAAACTAAAGTTGACAGCCATGTCCCTAAACGCAATACAGCCAACCCCCACCCCGATGATGGTACCTGCGAAATTTGATCAAGATATCCTACTGGCCTTGGAGATATTCTTGTTCGAAAGTGTGGACGCACGTACGAGGGGACGACGGCTCAGGTGAGCTAAAAGTAGTAAAAAAGTAGTATATCGTCTGTTACAATGTTGTTCAGCGCTTACAATTCGAATGACTTACGTCCAAAATACAACCCTAGTATTACGGCCACTGTTAGGATAACCACCACAGATACTACAAGAAGAATTATGCACCAGCGACGTCTATTAGCTTTATTCGTGAAATCATCGCCCTTATTCTCTGAACCTGCAATAAATATGAGGTTTATTTATTCGGGCACAATAACTCCTTACTACATGTGTATTAGTCTAAGCTTTTAACTTTTCTACCTGTTGATGTGTCTAAAATGCTGCACGAGCTGCAAACACTGTACGCCTTGACCAGACACCGCGCTCTGTGGTGTCAGCCCTTGGTCTATACTATATGGTCAGGCACTTTTGCCCGAATACTTAAGGTAAATTCGGTAAAAGGTGGCAGGGCGAGGCTTTTCATGCTAATGAAGACTTTCCAGACCAGTTTCTTGGTGACATTGGTAGGCGTAGGCTATTTTGTGTGTTTGTGGCCATTCCTAGACATCATGTATATTAGTGTTAGCACAGACATAGTCTGAGAAGGTCTTTGCTATTTGCTTTTGGGTACGCGAACAGCGAAGACCCTGACTAAAGAGCGTACATACGAATATCGACTGTTTGCACTGGCATCTGCATTGATCTACAGGACTGAAAGGGTTAAACATGCTATTACTGAATATACAGTTGACTCGCGTTATCTCGATTTCGCTTATCTCGAATAACCGCTTATCTCGAAGTGAAAATCTGATCCCTGTTTTAACATGGAAATCTAACAACAGGTAACAAAATTTTGTGGAAAAGAGGAGAAATTGCTCCTTAGGAGCAGTTTCTCCTCTTTTCCACAATATTTTCAATATATCTCTAACTTTAGGAGTCATATTACATACATGTATTCGTTTGTAAAAAGTGGTTGTTCAATTTATTTTTTCCTCTATTCTGCAAATCTGCTATGTCGAGGTACGGATATGTCGAAGTATTTCAGAGAGTCCATTGGACTTCTAGATAACGATAGTCGACTGTACTTGTGATGCGCAAAGCAAGCAAAATTTATTAACAGCGAAGGTTCAGATAATCTCACGCAGTGTGATCAGGGTCTTCTCATTCGACACATTCTACAGTTCTAATCCAAATAAGTTTTAGTGGGTAATGGAGACTCTGATCAGACGGCGGATACGCAGGCTTATCTAGATTTTGTTTTGCACATATGCGATGAGGGGCCTTACTTCAGGATAGAGCACACGCATTTATTGATGTTGATAGGTAAATGCACACTGCAACAATAATTATCAAGCAATACACGTTATCTACAATACAAAACAATGCTAAATTTTATTTGATGTTAATAGAACTCGAGTGTCGGAATTTGTCTTCTTTTTTCTTATTCAAGCATTTGTCTACTATATACAAAATTCAAAATATCTAGATTATGGAAAAACCGTTTAGCACAATATGAAAGCCAACTTCGTGGGATGAAACATATAAAAAGATGGTAAGAAAAGTCCTTACCCTTTTGCAAGGGCGACGCCGGATGAAAATCAACTTGTTCATCATCTCGTGTGTACGTCAATTCCGCCATGTCTATTTATCGTAAGAAATCGAACAGAGGGGCTTATATAACTGTGATTATCTAGCGTCAGTCTGATGCTGTACCTGAAAAAATGAGCCCCTGCAAAAGATCAATACAAGTAAAAGCCTTCAAACTGCCATTATGCACTCCGTCACATTGGAAACACATTGTCAAGAGTCGTGCACATTGATGATGAAGTCAATGCCAGGATTGCCAAAGCCAGTGCAGCATTTGGCCGACTACGTGGTAGTATTTGGAATCGAAGTGGAATCAGGCTTGACACAAAGCTGAAAGTCTACAAAGCTGTGGTGCTGCCAACACTATTGTATGCATGCGAAACGTGGACCGTTTACCAACGGCATGCCAAAAGACTGAACCACTTTCATACAAGTTGCCTTAGAAAACTTTTAAAGATTAAGTGGCAAGACAGGATTCCAGACACAGAAGTCCTGAAAAGGGCAGGGATGTAGAGTGTACATCCTCCTCTGAAACTGGCACCGTTAAGATGGACAGGTCATGTTACAAGGATGCCTGAGGAACGTTTGCCAAAGAAAATCCTCTATAGAGAACTAGAAATAGGCAAACGCTTCCATGGTGGTCAGAAGAAGCGATACAAAGACACCCTCAAGGATTTCAACATTCCAACAGAGCCGTGGGAACAAATTGCACATGACCGAGCAAAGTGGCGAGGCCTCATCAGAAGAGGTGCTATTGAATATGAGGCAAAAAGAATCAGCGAAGCCGAGCAGAAACGTGCACAGCGCAAAGCCAGAGCTAATGCATCATCAACAGAGCTGTCTTGCTCTGACATCTGTTGTACCATCTGCAACAGACAGTTCAGAGCTAGAATTGGTCTAATCAGCCATCTTTGAACACACAAACAGTAGCATTTCTCGCATGTGATTAAGATTGGTCATTGTCAGTAATGACAGACGAACTATTATGCATTCCGTCCTATGTACGTTTGAAATATTGTAGCCTAAGTCACTAGAGAACAGAATAACGATATTTTTTCACAGAAAATAAGGCTTGCCATTCCATTCAAATGGTCTCCTTTAGTGCATCGGGTAGGCCGTGTTACGTGCTTGTAGAATTTCCTGAGCATCTTAACTTTGGTTAAATTCAGGCATTAACTGTATTTGGAGTATTTAATTGTGATATGAGCCTGGTCAGTCAGGGCTGCTTTCAGTTAACAGAAACGTTTGCAGTTACTCGCAAACAAAAGCAGTTTCCGTTCAGTTGTGACAGTTTTCGGCGAACGGTTGCGAATATCCGCTAACTATTCTCAATCTGTCTTTCGGCAAAACCAAGGTAGCGGCTGATGCAATTTTTTTTTTTTTTTTTTTTTTTTTTTTTTAAACTTGTTTGTTTGTAATATAAAATATGGAAATATGGAAATGTTTACATGGTTGATATTATACATTCGATCCCTTATAAAATGAATAATTATTAGTATAATTTATTCGATCTAATACCACGTCTGTTCAACGAGAATAGCGGCTACTTTCTAACTTGAGAAAAACATAAGACAATAAGTTCAGAAGATGCAAAATAGTCTGGGAAACACTTGCTAGTGATTTGCTTTATTGCACGCAGCCCAGGCGTATCTGCCTATCATTGTACACAATTTACGCTGTGTACATTTGCTATAAACAGATGAAAAGTTTACTGACCATCATGTGGGGAATACTGAATTTTCAATGTACAACACGGAAAATTCCATGCTAGAAAAAAGGTAAGAGAAAAGTCCATGGATGCCACAATCACAAACTGTAGCCCTTCCCAGACACCAAGAGGAAGAGGAAACCGACAAATCCAAAACAAGCACAAACGTACGAAAAACACTAAGATTAGCTTTCTCTTCCCCAAGCGAGATAATCGCAATGCAAAAAGGACTGAAATACACAAGAACAAAATGACACAAGGTAAGACATAAAACAAATCGCCTCGTAGAATAAAGCAACAAAGAGTAAGACTAACACAGAGACCACCGCCTTAGAACGGTCAGTACAGTAAACTACCGGGGGGTTTAAAGCACTTTTACAGCTAGCCAACTTCACCCTGGGTCCGATGCTACTCTTAATACAAAAATACATAAAAATTGGGTTCGCATAAAGGCTCCCAACTCAGTCAATGCATCAAAGCGAAAACATAAAAATCAAATTAATCACTATAATAAACAAAGACGAGTACTCATAGCTAATTCTACTGTATACCAGAGTAAATGAAAACCAATAGTTGAACCATGGCGGGCCAAGCCAAAGACACATCGTCAAGCCCCAACCCACTGGTTAAAGTTTTACGAAAAGGCCGTCATTGAGTCAGGTCATGGTCAATAACATTCAAAGAATGAAACATTGCATTGTGCAAAATGCAAGGCAATTCGTAATTGCTATACACTATTTTCGAGGACAGCAATATTCAGTCATTCTATATAAGATTTTGGCTATATATTGTTCCGGTACGATGTTACCTGGTTTAAGTACTGGTGAATGAATAGCTTAGAGGTCTAAGCCTTCCAGAAAAGTGTAAGTAGATTAACTGAACGTCTCGACATGACCATAACATTGTGGACTGGGTCGCAAAACTCCAAATCAAATCAAATAAATAAATCCTTCTTACTGGCGGTCTAATTATTTCTGTTTTATTCAATATACATGTAAGTAGAAATGGTTCGTTTTCAGAATCTCCCGATTCACTACTGGCCATGGAATCGGGATGCGGGGAGATCCGAAATTATGAGGAAACTTACGTGATAGACATGACATATCCTGCACTGCCAGCTAGGGCCTTCTGAGACTGATGCATGTATTTTAACTTTTAATGAGTAGATTTTAATACCAAAAATATTAATTGTCTGTTCGAGTAGCGTAGGTCTAGACGAGACAAAGTGAATCTGTAAGTTGTTCTAAGTTCTCTCTGTTCGCATATGGCATGTTTACTAAAAGCGATGCCCAAAATGAACCTGTGTATACATGCATTGATAGAGCAATTTCCAACAAGAACCAGTACATTGTAGGCAATGGCAGACCACGAATGTATCGGTTCATATTGGGAATCGCTATGGATGCGTGTATACATGGTTCATTTTGGTCATCGCTTTTAGTAAAAGTATGATAACTAGGACATGCAGGGGTCCCTAAAATTTTGTTCTAGTTATGGGTGGTTACAGTTATCGAGACATGAATGCGGTAGAAAATGACAGGTGCGGACATAGAATTATTTCTAGCTATCAAGGTATCCTAGTTATCAGAGTTCCAGTTATCGAAGTTCTCCTGTATGTTATTCAAAGTATATTTATTGTGTCATTACGAAAACATGCCTATTCAAATATACTGAAAATTTCACCACCAAAAAAAAAAAATGAAAATTTTCAGATAAAAAATTCTGATATTTTTCAAATTTCCGCTCACAACATAGATTATTGGTACTCGTTAGAACCGCCCCAGCGAGGCGGTTCTAACGAGTACCCACAATCTATGTTTTTGAGCAGAAATAAGAAAAATAATGTATACTCCTGTAAACCCCAGTTTTACTACATAAAAGGGGGGTTGAAGTGGGGTAAACGTTATAAAGTATGTTTTCGTGATGTAGTCTAACAGTAAAATACTCTGATCAGAATGCAGAGATATGCTAGCTTAAGTGGGTGCCTATATTAAATAATTTCGCATGGTACCATCTGTTTCACAACACTGGTCACAGTAATATTGTTGTAGAGTGCACCAGCGCGCATCATGGAACACTGCAACGAATCTTGTTAAGCAGATAAACTTTGTTATGTTCTGAAGCCTCAGTGGCTCTTCTAATAATCACACATTACAGATGCTTTCATAAAAATAAAAAAAAAATCTATCCGGATATCACCTCTAATCTGAAGCCATGTTTGTGGCAAGATAGTAAGAGAGGAAAAAAGCACCAGTATATTGAAAACTAGACGCTCGAAAATATCTAGACCTATGTTTATCAAGATTCTCACAAGAATTTGTGATCGAACAAAATAGAATCATCGCGGAAATATACCTATATAATTTTACCCCCTCAAACACCACTTTCATATAGTAAAACTGGGGTTTACAGGGGTATACATTATTTTCTTATTCCTGCTCAAAAACATAGATTGTGGGTACTCGTTAGAACCGCCTCGCTGAGGCGGTTCTACCAAGTATTCAAAATCTATGTTTTGAGCAGAAATAAGAAAAATATTAGCGTTTTTTATCTGAAAAATTTCAATTTTTGGAGTTAATTTTTGCTATATATTTGAATAGGCATGTTCTCGTAATGTTACCCGAGATTGCATAAAGTTTCCAATGCTTTAAATGGCGGAGGGTGAAGTCGTTCATAAAAATGCGCAATGAAACGAGATTTCACGTATACGGTGAAACTTTGGTAACCAATACAATGTGGTATGCCAGTCTTAGTTCTCTTTATAATATTTAGTGCTAACTATTATGGCCATCAACAATATCAATAGCAATCTGAATGTAGACTTTACTGAAAATTTGGGTTGGCAATGATTAAATAAACAGTGCCAACAGGGAGAACTAATCTGACCCGGTCACGTGGCTTGCAATAAATGTGAGTTTCATTTATATTTACTTGTCTATATTAAGCAAAACTGCTACTAAACACTAAATGGTCAAAGTCCCCGCCGCACGAAAGTTTGGCAACGGCAAAATAACTCAAGAATCAAGAGTTGTCTTTCCTAATCGCGCGCGACACATCTTCTCATTAAGTTTCTCGTGTGTGAAATTACCTGAAAATATTCTAGAGGGTTATAGAATTACAGCCCGAACAGGAAGTGTAACGGAATCGGGGGAAGAGGAATGCTACTATTACCACTGTTCCCCGCTTCGCTTGGGGCGGGGAAGGGGGAAAAAAAGGAAAAGCAGCTATTCGGCGACTGTTTAGCAAGGACCAATCCATAAATCATACTTCCAAAAGTGTAAAGTGATGATAAACGGACATACAGTCGACTCTCGTTATCTCGACCTCGCTTATCTCGAATAACCGCTTATCTCGAAGTGAAAATCTGGTCCCTGCCTATACATGAAAACCTAACAACAGATGGAAAATATTGTAGAAAAGAGGAGAAATTGCTCCTAAGGAGCAATTTCTCCTCTTTTCCACAATATTTTCAATATATCTCTAACTTCAAAAGTCCAATTACCTATCAGTTTGTTAAATGTGGTTAATCAAATTATTTTTTCCTCAATTCTGCAAACCTGATATGTCGAACTACGGATATCTCGAAGTATTTCAGAGAGTCCCTTGGAATTCGAGATAACGAGAGTCGACTGTACATAAAATATCCAAGTGAATGGAACAGCATCTAACCTTAGATCTTGTCTATTTCGAATATATCCTGTCTATCATTATATTACTTAACATTATCTGACTGTAAAGTGAATGTATACATATTTCCGTATAGCAGGCCGTAAATATTTTGCTCAAGGTTAATTACTGTGTAATTTCCCAAGTGTGTATTCGCTTCACTGAAGCTATATGTTTATGAAGGTAGGATACATTATTAGAAAACCAACATTTTCCGGTACACAATCTACGAGGACCTCAGCTGCGTTCAGATACTGAAAGTGTTCCCTTTGGGAGTAAACGCATTCATTTTAGAGCAGACGTATCACTTTTTTTTAACAAACAAGCAATTTAAGCCTAGCGTCCCATAAAAGGGTTATTGGCAAACAGTGTAGACCCTGATGAGACGCCGCGGAACGCGCCGTTTGATCAGCCTACGTTTGCAGTAAATACAGGACATTCTATAAAACATATAATAACAAGTCATTCATTCCACTGGAAATGGACCGGTCCAAAGATTTAAGGTAGAATAATCCACTCGGCATAATTGAGTCAATAAGTCACACAAATTGTCTTCCTTGTCAATATAGGTAATACTCAGAATAAGGCGCATTGCGTTTTTCAACTGATATATGGGCCGCGTCAAGCGAAAAAGTGCCCGAATATGCACCCCCCCCTCACACACACACACACACACACACACACACACAAAAAGTTTTCGCATGGCACTGCCCATATGATTTGTCTTATTTCTCTCTGATAAATTTTACTGACTACTCATTAGAAGTGCTTCAATCGGCGTACTCAATCGAAGGGTCACGTAGAGGCGCGCCTACACATTTTATGCAGTTCAAAAGATTGTAAGGCGTACACCCTTGCATACATTGTTTTCAGTTTATATCATGGAGGAATAGGCAGTTATACATGTTTTAGAAGTGTAAAGAGTTCCTTATTAGGAAAGTATGTGTAGGTCTGTTTTGTGTTTATTTTTCAATGTTACAAAATAATATAGGATCATATCGGTTAGCATATATATATATACGCATTTTAAAGTGTTATGAGATTACGAGATTGTTGTCACCGTTATTGAGACAGATTTGCAGCTACAATTAAACTTTACTCGGATGTATAACTGATGGCAATCAATCTTGATCTCGAATATATTAAGAAGGATCCTCTGGAAGCAAAATATAAATGATGTTATCCTGAAAACTACTTGGGAACTAAAACAACATATACTCGCCCGAAAGCTCGTCCTTCAAGTCTGATGAAGCTCCAAACTACAAATATGTGTTTGGTCCGCGTAATGGTCCTCTGCCTCATCGGTGAAACACTATAGTGCACGTCACCAACACAATAACTACACAAAGAGGAAAGTGGTGGGCTGAAGCAGCACATCAATGAATCGACTTGGTTTTATTAAGCCTATTTTAAAACGTGAACTGGCAAACAAAGAACACTTAG
The DNA here is from genome assembly GCA_964016985.1 of Anodontia alba. NCBI lineage: Eukaryota > Metazoa > Mollusca > Bivalvia > Lucinida > Lucinidae > Anodontia > Anodontia alba. Next base: position 39,628,218 of record OZ024834.1, read on the forward strand.
AACAAATAATCAATCAAAGCACTGATAGCACTGGTGGGTCGATTGTCTCAGAGTGTAGGCTAAGAAAATGGTCCTGAACGGGGACTTCAGATTGTTTCATTTAACCCTTATCCATAGTTATTTATAGCTGCGCTATTCTTGTCATTGACGACAGAGTGTTGTGTAAAGAGGATGATTTGTAAAACCTGGACTGGAACATTGGCAAACAATGTAGATCTGGCGTCTGATCAGGATCTGCACTACGCGCGGTTTGCATTGTTTGTTAAGGCCTGTTTATCCCTGGTCTGCCTTTTATGAGCGCATATCACTTATCTATGACGTGAATTGCAAGTAAAATTGCGTTGAATTGATTTCATTGTTCAGTGATAATCACGTGGACAACAACCTTAAGGAAACTTTGGTGTACGCATCCGGAAAGAGGACTGCGAATGAATATTGGGTTTAAATTTTCATTTTGGTGCGTTGTGTTTATACTATGCATAATTATCGATCATGACACAGGGGAACACCTTTTAGACTCTGTTTGCACTTAATCTTACCTTAATATTGTCTCTAAACATTTCATTTATAGCATTACGAAAACACGCCTATTCAAATATATTGAGAATTTTACCAGATGAAAAATTCTGATATTTTACTTATTTCTGCTCAAAACATAGATTGTGGGTACTCATTAGAACCGCCTCATCGAGGCGGTTCTAACGAGTACCCACAATCTGTGTTTTGAACAGAAATAAGAAAAATAAGGTATACCCCTGTAAACCCCAGTTTTACTATATAAAAGTGGGGTTTATGGGGGTCAAAATTATATAGGCGTGTTTTCGTGATGGGTACATGAACATCATCTCTCAACTACCCTCACAAGCTGGAGTGAAACACAAAGAAAGCCTCAGACGCGTTAGCTACCTGTATCCACTTGGTTTTAACAAAAATGACTAGCATTGGGTCAGTTCAGTCATAAATATACCACTCTTTATGGAATCTCAGTTCTGTATATTGTGTCTTGGTTATATCTCTGTGTGGTAATTTGTGTCAGCCAAAATAAGACATTCTCCTTTAAACACACCGCACCAAATAGAAACGGAAACTGCAATTATTTTGAATTCTGATATGATAGCGCTGAGTATTCTTATCAGACAAGATTATATTTGCTTTGTATTCTTTGACTTCATTGTTTATTTGTATTTGTCACTTTGTGTCGTCGGAAATGTCTCTGAAAACGAACTTGAAGACGAGTTCGAGGATTTCAGATAATACTAGACCTGCCAACATGGCCGTTGTCATACTTTTATAAAGGTTATGCTTATCGCCAAGCAATGTTTCTCAAGCAAAAGCTTCAAGTGACGTCCACGATATGTTATTTTCTCAAGATGTTAAGATGTTTGATTTCTATCTGCTAATAATAATTGGACAAGAAATGTAGATTATATTACTGATACTGCTTATTAGCAAGTTTCCTACCTGAGAAAGCTGTTTTATAAGTTATCTAAAAATACACTCCACAAGTTATATTATACGTACAAAAAACCTGTATTAGAATACGCCTCTGAAGTCTGGGATGGTTGTCCTGTTACTGATGCAAACCGATTAAACCAAGTTCAGTTGAACGTAGCCCGTATTGTATTAGGACTCCCTATACATGCTTGTCTTCGCTCTCTGTATAAAGAGTGGGGAAACCTTATCAGATAGATGAAAACGGAGAAAGCTAATACTTGTGTTTAAAATTGTCAATAATGACGTTCCATTATATCTCTCTAACCTCCTACATTGTACCCAACAGAATTAACGAAACTAGCACTTACACTCTTAGAACTGGGAATAATTTTGAAATACCGTTTTCAAGACTTTGTTTTTTCCATCACCACTAAGGTTATGGACTGATTTAGAGATACAAGTTCGTTCTTCCCAATTTTTTCACTTTCAAGTGTAGTTTAAAAACAACGCGTGAAAAAGCAGGATGTACGTCAGAAGGAGAGCGGAAGTATAACATTATACTTGCAAGAATCAGGCATAGATTTAGCAGTTTAAATGCTGATCTCTTTCATGTAGACATTACCCACAATTCCATATGTAACTGTGGAATTTCAAATGAAACAGCCGAACATTACTTTTTCGATTGTGGCCTTTATACTGCCCGCCCGACGCAACATACTATTTCACAATTGTGACCCCTATCTGATTAACATTCTTTATGTTTTAACCTCAATTTCTCGAAATTATGCTATGGAAACAAATAAAAGATCTGTTCTTAAAATTAAAGATAGTCGTAGGTTTGATTGGATACAGGCTGAACGTGTTGTGACTTCAACATGTATGATGACCTCACATCCTGCTTTTTTTTTTTTTCCTATCTTGTACTGTTCCGACCCTTGACCTGTATTTTTCTAGCCGGTCTCGTCTTTCTCTGTTCTGTCCTGTCGTGACCTGTCTTGCTCTGTTTTGCATTATGAAAATACGCATATTCAAATATATTGAAAATTTTACCACCAAAAAAATGAAAATTTTCAGATAAAAAAATCTGATAATTTTCTTATATCTGTTCAAAACATAAATTGTAGGTACTCGTTAGAACCGCCTCGCAGAGGCGCTTCTAACGAGTACCAACAATCTATGTTTTGAGCAGAAATATGAAAAATAATACATCCCCCTGTAAACCCCAGTTTTACTATATAAAAGTGGGGTTTAAGGGGGTCAAAATTATATAGGCATGTTTTCGTGATGTTTTGTTCTGTTCTGTTATTTTGTTTTGCTCTATTTGTTTGCTGTATGTTCTAGTTCGGTTGCTATCAACGGCACTGCCACAACATGTGAAAGGAATATGTGTGAGAGAATAAATGATAACATTTAAAAATATTTCTAATACGTGTGGAAATTACATTTAGCCATTTCACCATTAAAATTTGTTAAAACGCATTGGGAGAGGACTATCTTATGTTACATATAACTTGTGTCGAATCCCTTTGAATAATGTTGCGTAGAATATGTTCAATCTTAAAACCTGGAGAAATATGTGCTGTGACAAGGAAGACATTGAATCTTTATTAGCAGAATTACAAAATGCAAAACTCCGTACCTCAGTTGATGGAGGAGCCGTTTAAAAGTGTGTGGCATTTTAAAAACTATACTAGCAGAAGGACTGCGTTAGTTGTTTTACCAACAGGTTTTGGTAAAAATATACGAGCCGCAACGTAAAACAAAACGTGCCTTCTGACATGTGTTCCCAGCGAAGACTCAGTTGGCTGGTGCATCTGCGCAGTCTGATCAGTCTTCGTTGTCCGCTTGAAGGAACGGCATTCATCGCTAGCCAAAATGCGCCCTGTGAAGATTCGAATGCGCAGGCTTATCTGAATCTTGGCTGGGTTTACACAGCTGGTAGTTTTGCTGAACAAAGTATGTTTCTAACTGGATATGCCTGCAACGATTGTCCTCAGAGTATGCAATGTTTATGTGGACCCTGTGTGCGATCAATGGATTTATTATTACATGTATCGCCATCATTGTTGTGATGCTTTTCTTTGTCATGTATACTTGTTTATTCACCTGGGCCCAGTTGTTCAAAGCTAACGACGTCGTTAGTTAACGATTCGTTAAAATTTACATCGAGTGATACGCAAATATGCTGAAATTTTTTGCTGAAAAAATGTGAGTAGCTTTTGCAGTGCAAAAGCTACTCACATTTTTTCAGCAAAAAATTTCAGAAAATTGTATATTGAATCTGCTAAAATAGTTAACGAAATGGCCCTTAACGAGCTCGTTAAGCTAACGACGCTTTGAATAACCGGGCCCAGATTTGCATTGACCACCCCCATAAGACTAAACCCAATTCACACAGAGATATCCTCAGACTTTATGATAAATCCGGTAGTCAGGGTATCAAAATGGCTGCCTGAAGTTTGTCAAAATGGTTTGGTTCCCTTCTAAAAAGGGATCTGCTCTACAAAGTACCTTTAAATTATACGTGTATCTACACTTGACATTTAAACATTGTGGAGTACATTATGAAAACACGCCTATTCAAATATATTGAGAATTTTATCACCAAAGAATGAAACCTTTCAGATGAGAAATTCTGGCAGTTTTCAGATTTCTACTCAAAACATAGATTGTGGGTACATGTTAGAACCGCCTCGGCGAGGCGGTTATAACGAGACCCACAATATATGTTTTCGAGCAGAAGTAAGAAAATTAATGTATACCCCTGTAAACTCCAGTTTTAGCATAAAAGGGGGTCAAAGCTATATAGGCGTGTTTTCGTGATAAATCTTAATCAACAGTGAAGATACTGACCAGACTGTGCAGTTCTGATATACCATATGAGCCAGCGTATGACAAAACCAACAAATGGCATGTGCGCCAAGCGAAGACTCAGATCAGTCTGGGCATCCGCTGTCTGATTAGAGTCTTCGCTGTGCGCTCAATGGGTAGGTAAGAGTCCAAGCTTCTTCGACTGATCAGATAGCGGATGCCCAGGCTGATCTGTCTTTGCTATTTTGTAGGTTTTTTCATGCTCTGGCTCATTTTCTAACTTGTTTCTGGCCACCGACTCAAATCCAGAATTCAGCAACTCTAATCCACTTTCTTTTAGGTAGAAATAAGATCACACTCATTTTTTTGTTAAATCTGGTTTTATTTAGTTTTACGCACTTCAAAGCTGTACTGATAAAGACTTAAAATGACTTTTGAAATGAAACATAAACAAAACAACAAACAAACAAAAGCATAACATTTTACCCCTTTCAGCCCTGCAGACCAGGACAGACATGCATGCAAACAGTGTAGATCCAGATGAGCCGTCTCATCAGGATCTACACTGTTTGCCATTTGGTTCCTGATTAACAACTGTTCCCCTTTTAGCAGCAATGTTTGTGTCTGAGAGCAGAGATGGAAGTGTCTATTTCAGAAATCAGGAGTGAAAGGGTTAAATAAATAGATATATGATGCTGTGGGGCAATAAAATCCCATATACGGACAGAAACGGTCCATCGACTTGCCAAATTATATGATGCACAAACTGTGGAAAGGGCGGTCTTGCCGCATGCTGGTAATGAAGGCCTTGATCAGTATGCAAATTCGCACAGCCATCTAGTCTTCATTGCTCACTTGCTGCGCACAGCGCGGTCTGACCAGAGTTCTCGTTGTTCCCATGTGGATGATAAGTGTGATTTTAAAGCAGGCCTCGGTCAGAAGCGCTGCCCTACACCCTTTCTTTTGAAAAGTACTGTCAGCGTCGATCTAGGTCAGCATGCGCATTCACTATCTCCTTTCAAGACCAAAGCTGTTTAAAATGCCCAAAACTGTCCGTTAATGGACGAACGAACATAATATATACTTCTGGTGTTTGCTCCCACAATTGAGAAATATCAATAAACCCGCCAATCGACACACACCCAATAATAATCCTTGTCATCCTGAACCCGGATATACCCTGCCTTTGCCAACAGTGTAGATCCAGATCAGCTGCCTTCTGAAGAAGCCAACTGATCTGGATCTGCACTGTTTGCCATTAAGTATGTGAATTTATAGCAAAATCCGGATCAGGTAATCTGATCAGCTGAAAATTAGAAGTGGGCGTGGCATCTTAATTTATTCAGCACGACAAGGGTTAATTTGCATTGTCATCTAATGACACTGCGACGGTTCTCAATAATTCTGTCTTAACCATTTCACCCTGAGTTTCTGAAGTGGACTTTTCCGTCCTTGACTTAGGACGAGTCCATTGATGCGAATAAGGATTTCAGTCTAAAATAAAAAAAAAGAAAAAAAAAAAGAAAAGAAAAAAGGAATGGCAACAATATAGATCCTTATGATTATTTAACGCTTTTAATGATAAGTAAACATATAGGCAGACGACCATTACGAAAACACGCCTAATATATAGAAAATTTCACCTCCAAAAACTGAAAATTTTCAGAAAAAAAAAAACTTTGATATTTTTCATATTTCTGCTTAAAGCAGATTGTGGGTACCCATTAGAACCGCCTCGCCGAGGCGGTTCTAACAAGTACCCACAATCTATGTTTTTGAGCAGAAATAAGAAATATAATGTATACCCCTGTAAACCCCAGTTTTACTGTATAAAAGTGGGGTTTAAAGGGGGCAAAATTATATAGGCATGTTTTCGTGATGATTATGAAATCTTTGTTTTATTTTTACAAGAAATAGGCTTTGACTTTTGATGCGAATCGTCTTTTGAGACAATTTGCAGGAAGTATCACAGCCTATTTTCTGAAAAAAAAAAAAAAAAAAAAAAAAAAAAAAAACAATAATAATAATAATAAGGAAAACATCCGTTTGTCGTCTGCTGGATTAGCCCAGAGAGTGGTAAAGGTTAAGAGCAGCGTATAACTTGATCAGAATGTGTGGTTGTGCAGGCTGACCTGGTACAATGGGAGTGCATCAAATCGGATCAAAGGAACTGGCATAAAAAGGATGGCTTGTTTTTAATGGAGAAAAAAAAAACCCAAAAAACCCGAATGATCAAAATTCTACGTTTTACGTTTAGCATGCTAGAAAAAATCAGCAGACGACATACTGAAATACTTATTTATTATTTCTGTTTCGAGAAAATATGTTTTGACAGTTCATGCAAATTGTCTTCAATGGAGAAAATTTGCATGAAATGTTAAAACCTGTTGTCTGAGAAAATAATAAAAATATCATCAGTTTGTCATCTGAATAAGTCTAGAGATGTAAAGACCAATGTCTTTGTCACAATAGCATATAAAACCATGTAATAGATGTGCTGTCCAAAACGGTTCTATCGCTTGTTGTTTACAGCTATGAAACAGGCCTTGAAGGTAATCGAACTCTTGTCTACTAGACATTTGTAAGTATAATCGTTGCCGTAGAGGGCGCCACAAGCCTCACATGTTTCCACGAATGATGGAAGTGTATGTCCGGAGGGAATGTTCCTGAAATAAATAAATAATGATTATTTGGGCCGCGTCAAGAAAAAAAAAGTGTCTTCGAGTCTTCGCAAAATGTGCAAATTCAGATCCGAACCTTGCTCTCTATTGATATATTCTGTAATATCCAATGTTTCTGGCAGCGGACAGCGAAGGCCCTGATCAGACCGCGCATGCCCAGAAGGCACATTTTCGCTTGACGCGGCTTATTTGTTAGAAAGGCGTTCAGCGCATATGCGAGATGCAATGTCCATATCTGTAAACACGTCTGCAAAGCCTGACCAACTCATTGACCTATAGATAGTTCCTATATGAGCCAGAATAGTTTCCCTTTTTATTGCATTTTGTGTCAGCCGTCTTTGGAGCAAACATAATTAAGGTGCAATGAGAAATAATTGGTCTATTGATAATGTTGTCTTTTATTTCAATAACTTAAGATAAACATACAAAGATTACATGCTCTTCTTATACTTTTATCATTGTGCCCCACCTAATGGCGAACGCAAATTGTCAAAGGAAACAACTCAAGCTCATGTGGGAATTATCTCATTCTGGGCCACGCCGTGCGAAAACATGTCTTTGAGTATAGGCAGACAGTGAAGGCCTAGATCAGCCTGCGCATCCTCGCAGTCTGATCAGGGATTTCACTGTCCGCTAACAGTTATCGAAGAGAGCAAATACCCGGATGGCACTGCGCATGCGTGGGATGAATCTGAATCTGTGCATACGTGAGATATACTGAATCTGTGCATTTTGCGCATGCATTTTCGCCTGGGGCGACCCGTTTATTAGGAGTGGCTTTTACCTATGACCAGCTTGGACCCTCATTATAGTGAGAAAACGCCTTGATGGATCAGGGCCTCCATTGCTTGACGTTGTATAAATCCATTACCTTATCTACTCTAGGTATTCGGACACCTTATCTCGTCGCCACGTTTGTCCTAAAATTTGAATAAGATCATTTGACCTTCCAACTGGATGAGTGGTAAACAGTGTAGACCCCGATCAGGCGGTTCTGCGGCGTCTGATCTTGGTCTACACTATTTGCTCAGGCCTATTTGTCCCGGTGAATATGGTTCATGAACAGGTATACGTTATTTGTACCCCAATGATATATAAAGAAAACAGGGATGTGTAGGGTATTCAGTTTTAGGGGGACTTTCCAGAATTTGTCGTATTTAAACCATCTTTTCAATTTACTTGTAGCATTTTGTGCTACATAATCCTGTCTGAATCTTCCTCATTTCCCACCTTATATTGAGAAAATGCCGAGGTTATAACACTTCATATAAGCGGCGCTTCTAATTAATACCCACAACATACGCTTGTGTGGAGAAATGAGGAAGACGTCATTCTTTTTTGGTAAAATCTACAGGTATGGATGTAAACGACCGTATTTACCCTAAGTATTCGGAGACCTTCAGTCCTTACCAGACTTGTTCTATCTGTAAACCGAACAAGTACAATGTACCTGTTGTTGTGTCTATACATTGCTGGACGACAGATCAACTTTGTAGACCCTGACGAGACGCCGCGTTTGCGTCTCATCCGCGTCTACACTGTTTGCTCAAGCCTGTCTTTTCGAATACATACGGTGAATACGGTATGCTCTGTACTTGTTACATAGACATATTTACGTAATGTCAAAACTTGGTAGCAGTGCTTTCTGCACAATAATTCCAACTCAATTAATTTTGTGCAATTTGATTGGTCGAGAGTGAATGCTTTAATACTTTGATAAACCCACTGATTAGGAATCTTGGAACGGATTCTTTGCATATATTTCTAAAATACGCTATTTTATTCACGTTTTCAACGTCATCATTCTTATTTCCTCCTATGGACATTAACATCAAACAATAATAACAATACTACAAAGATATAAACGAATCAACTACATGAATATATGCATGACTGAATTGGAATTATAAGAGACAAATTTTATTTTTGCGCATTTTATCGATGTGTAAACGTCGATGAACCATTCACAAACTTAACATAAAGCTCTACGGGCTTTAGGCCTTATCAATTTGTGCCAAGTCCACAAAAACGAAATTCATTCCTTACCATACACAAAACATATTCTCCTTGAGGTTATCATAAATCGAGAATTCTAAAGGGGTTATCTCTGATCAAAATATAACAATGGGCCCTGTATTCGACATTATCAGCATGAAGTAAACCTTTCGTTCATTTGTTAAGTTTGAAGATGATATTGACATGACAACAAATTCGGAGGTTGTTTAGTCCACTGTACTGAATTATGAATTTGCTTTGACGAATATTATTCAGTTACATAGACAGGGCCCTTACGTGTGTGGCTTACATACTGGTCTGGATTTTACTGTTCGTACAACCCCGAACACCATTTTATATCCCAGCTCAACTAAAGTTCAATAATGACTTTCTTATTAGATTAAAACTGGGAAATGATATAGTGTTTTCAAAGACAGAGAATTTGTACGTTAACACTGATTTACATCGTAAATCAGTACTTTACTTTTCCTAAATATTTAGACACCCAGGGCCCAGTTGTTCAAAGCTAACGATGTCGTTAGTTAACGATTCGTTAAAATTTACATCGAGTGATCGAGTGAAATTTTTTGCTGAAAAAATGTGAGTAGCTTTTGCAGTGTAAAAGGTACTCACATTTTTTTCAGTAAAAAATATCAGAATATTGTGTATTGAATCTGCTAAAACAGTTAACGAAATTACCCTTAACGAGCTCGTTAAGCTAACGACGCTTTGAACAACTGGGCCCTGAACTTTTACCATATTGGTTCTAACATTTGAATAATCCATTTGGCTAACTGTTGACGCGGCTAAAATCTGCTGAAGGAATAATAGGCAGTGCAGACCCGGAACAGACGCTGCGTTCAGCGGAACCCGGCGTCTGATCTTGGTCTGGCCTGTCTGCCCAGGCCTGCCTGTCCAAGTACTTAGGATAAATCGGTAGAATATTAAATCGGATATAATTGTAGGAACAGTTATAGTTTTAGTCATGCAGCCCGACTCAAATCTTGAATTTTTCACAGCTACATTAGGTAACAGACTGGAAGACATTAAGTTAATGGTTCCTGCAGATACACCTAGTAATTCTTAAGTGCCTAGCCTAACAGTGTTTAGAGTTAGTAAATTGTTCGGCTATGGGCCGCTGCTGTCGGTTGCCGTTTGACTGTATTCCGCCTATCATTTCTTTAAATAGGGGTTTTAAAATACACAGAGGTTTTATTTCGAAACATTTCGTTTATTAATGTTAAGTGTATATTGACTGAATCGGAAAGACTGAAGGGAACAGCATAGCCAATTATTACTAAGCACAAATACCCTTGATTTTCAATCTTTACTACGTAATATTGCTTGAAAGTTTGTTGGTTTTGGTAGCGCGTGTGATACCTGACCAGACCGTGAAGCCTTACCGATACAGACCTTCCGTACTTAAAGATCAACTATAACAAGTAATGCCTGTAAAACCCGCCCAAAAAAACAGATATACGACGTAGGATCAAAAGTATATTTACATTCTTAAAACAATGAAGAAAGGAACATGAAAGATTCATAAAAAAAGAAAAAAATAACAAAAACAAACAAAAAAAAAAAAAACAAACAAAAAAACACTAGAATTGTGTCCATAGGACACAGATGCACCCGCTATGTGACATGGGACACAAAGAAGAGTTGTGTGACAGATATAATATGAATACAACATTTTTATCTTTGACCTCTAAGTGTGACCTTGATTTTGGAGCTACGGACTTGCGCGCTACACATTGTCTCATGACGGTTAACATTTCTGCAAAGTAATTTCTAAATCCACCAAGGAATGACAAAGTAATGGACCGGAGACGAAAAAATACCCTATTTTTGACATGAGGCTTCTAAGTGTGACATTGACTTTGGAGCTACAGATCTGGCTCTTGCGCGCGACACATCGTCTTATAGTGATTAACATTTCTGCAAAGTAATTTCTAAATCAACCAAGGAATGACAAAGTTATGGACCGGACACGAAAAATAGACAGTATTTTTTACATTGTTCTCTAAGTGTGGCATTGACCTTGGAGTTACGGACCTGGTTCATGCGCGCGCGCGACACATCGTCTAATAATAGTTAACCTGTCAGCAAAGTATTTTCTAAATCCATCAAGGAATGACAAAGTTATGGACCGGACAAGAAAAACATACCTTTTTTTAGCCCTTTGACCTCTAAGTGTGACCTTGAGGCTAGAGCTACGGACCTGGGTCTTACGCGCGACACATCGTCTAATGATGGTCAACATTTCTGCCAAGTAATTTCAAACTCCATCAAGGAATAAGAAAGTTATGGACCTGACACGATTTTGGTCACACACACACACACACACACACACACACACACACACACACACACACACACACAAACAAACATGGACATGGTAAACACTATATGCCCCTCCGCCATAGGCGGGGACATGAAATAGTCGGTGGTTTCGAACCCGCAACCTTCCGCGTGGGAAGCGAGCACTCTTCGACTGAGCTACAGGGCTGTTTCTGCACCGAAAATAATTATATATTGCTAAGCAGCTACATTTTCTAACGCTGAAAATTAACAAAAGTTAATAGTGTGCGTATGGCTGGACAAAATCATTCGAAAAGACTATCATTTTTGTTATTTTTATACTTATCAGTTTCCTGTTTAGGTTTGTTCTAACCTCGCAGTTGTACCGTCATCTTGACAGCACTTTTCAGAGCATAATTTACACTGAATAAGCTGGCCTGCCCGTTTTCGGTAATAGCAGAAAAGGTGGTTTTGCAGATTTCTTTCGTTTGTATGACATATTTGTGATTTCATAGAGCTGCTGACAGCGCTAGCTCAGAACGATGATCTTACACGACTACGTTTAAACACAAATCAAAATCTGATTTTGCAATAGTGAAGAAAAAAGATTCTGCCACTAAAAACCTTATAAAAACAGCATGTCGGTTCAAATATTATGAGAGTCCATTTTATACGTACGATACCTTTTTAATGCGAATATCCTATTTTATACTTATAAGTTTCCTGTTTAGGTTTGTTCTAACCTCGCAGTTGTACCGTCATCTTGACAGCACTTTTCTGAGCATAATTTACATTGAATAAGATGACCTGTCCGTTTACAGTAATAGCAGAAAAGGCCGTTTTGCAGATTTCTTTCGTTTGTACGGTATATTTGTGATTTCATACAGCTGCTGACAGCGCTATCTCAGAACGATGATCTTATACGAGTACGTCACAAACAATTCAAAATCTGATTTTGCAATAGTGATAACAAGAAAAAAAGATCCTGGCGCTAAAAAACCTTATAAAAAGCATGCCGGTTCAAATATTATGCAGTCTATTTTATACTTATGTCTTATTAAATGCATGTTGTTTTTCTTAAAAAGAACGTTTAAAACCTGTTTTAAATCATGTTTTGATAAAGGTATTTGTACGAGACCATTTAAATAAGAGTCGTGTGTTTTTATCCAGCTAACATTTAATTTTAAACTTTAAGCCTTATAATTACATTACACAATACTACAATGCAAATATTCATCTCATTGAAACACCAAACTAAATATAGTTTATAATTTGAAAACTTTAAAATGTCATTGTGCAACTGTGACGTTATAGGAATGTCATGAATATTAATGAGCAGCTGAATGGTAATGACGTTCAATTACATTTCAAATGTTAACTGTGCATCCCTGGAACTAACCGACACACTTTGACATGATGTTCAATTTTGAGTTGAATTCTTTAAACAATTTAATTACATACAATACAAGAAAAACGCCTAACGGGATTATGGACGGGTTTTTCAAAAAGGTTAACCAATAGGTAAACCTCGGACGAAGCCTCACCGCCCGCCCGGACATCGCTATTTAAAAGACGGATTTAAAAAAAAAAAAAAAAAAAAAAAAAAAAACGACCAAAATGCATTGATCTGTAAGAGTTGTGGCAACATGAAATATCTAATCAAATTAGGCTTTGCGAGCTATTGTGGAATTTTACAACTTGTATGCTTTGGGTGGCCCAAAGACCCTGGTAGTTGTAGTTACCCTAAGCATTTTGAGACACATGCCACAACAAACAGGGTAGATGCTGATCAAACCGTTCATTGTTATACCTGTTTGATAATGCAACATTGCACTATTTGTTTTTCCGTCAACATATTTTAGACATGTCACCAATCAAGTCAACTTGGTCAGGTTATTGGATAAGATCACTTCGGTGCTGTATTACTACGCTAAGGAGTCACACATCAGTCTTTCTTACAAGACTTGTCCAAACTTCTGAACAAATCCATTTTACTGCATATTCATGTGTCTAAAACTGCTAGATGATAGTCTGTTGGTCTAATCTGGATCTAGCTGATTTCTCGGGCCTGTCTCGCCGAATACTTAGTGAATGCAATAAAATGTTAGAATGCGAAAAGAAATTTTACTGTTGCATTTAACGTATGCTAGAAAACGCCTTTTCGCTTGATACGACATGACTTAATGCACCCCCGTCTACTAGAAATGACATTTTTTAATGTTTTGCTTGTTAGCTTATACTAATTTCATTTTATGCTTAGTTATCTGCCACCATTTCTAGACATTTTCAAATTAGCAATGGTGCATTACAATCACTTCTGAGGAATGGGCATGTGATTCCTAAACACGAAATGACTTCACGTTCTCAGACTGGAAATTAAAATCTTATAGTATAAGCTGAACCTCATGATTTAGTTCCGCCGAACAACGAAATGACTTCACTTTCTAAGACTGGAAATTAAAATCTTATAGTAAAAGTTGAACCTCATACATTAGTTTCGCCGAACGCTTTTTGTTGGTTACATTTTCATCTTGAAATAACGTACCATCATAATAGTGTTACCCTGATAGTATTGCTGTATTTACCTTAAATATCGGAAAATCTTAACTTCTTTCCATACTTGTAATAACATTCAAACAACTTCGTTTTACGTCCTGTTGACGTTTCAAAAACTGCTGGAAAAGTCCCACATCACAGCTCAAATACTAAATCGCGGCACAGAGAAAAAACACATCACGGAAACATGCCTATATAATTTTGACACCCTTAAACCCCACTTTTATATAGTAAAACGGGTTTACAGGGGTATACATTATTTTTCTTATTTTTGCTCAAAAACATAGATTGTAGGTGCACGTAAGAACCTCCTCGCTGAGGCGGTTCTAACGTGTACCTACAATCTACGTTTTGAGCAGAAACATGAAAAATATCAGTTTTTTTTTATCTTAAATGTTCCAGTTTTTGGAGGGGAAATTTTCTATATATTTGAATAGGCGTGTTTTTTGTAGTGGCTACAGAGATATACAAGAAAGGTCACGATTACAGAACACAGCCCTCCCAAGGCGCAAGATGAGGGTTTTGTTACAAGAAATGACAACACAAAACATCAACACCAGAAAAAAAAAAAAAAGAAAAAACGAAGAGAGAACGAACAGACGATGTGGAACAGCAGCAGAAATGCCGCCTTGGAAGGGTTAAAATAATTTAGGGACCTAAACCTGACACAGCGAATATAGAGATCAGCCTGCACATCCGTGCGGTTTGATTATAGTATCCTGTGTACTTTTAGTTGTTTCTAATTCTCTTAGGCGAATATTTATTACAGATGTTATAAAGGCGGCATTTTAAGAATCTGAGGGCATGAATTTAGTATTGTTTTATATGCCTATCAGTCAACTATTGTACTTAAATTGAGGAATTTATTGGCTCCAGGCTGGAAATTAATAGCTTGTTTATTGATACTTTCGTAATTATATTTCATTAAGTAACTAAACTTTTGGGTTAATGATTTTCATATTTCTTCTCATTTCTGTGCTGAAAGAGCCTTGCGATACTCAACAGAACCACAGGGTCGATTCTATTAATAATATACACAGTACGTTGTGGCAGCAAAACAATTAAATACCCTCGTTATCTCGACGTCGCTTATCTCGAATAACCGCTTATCTCGAAGCAAAAATCTGGTCCCTGCTTAAACACGAAAATCTAACAACAGGTAACAAAATATTGTGGAAAAAGAGGAGAAAAATTTCTCCTCTTTTCCACAATATTTTCGATATATTTCTAACTTCGGGAGTCAAATTACATATTCATTTGTTAAATGTGGTTTTTCGATTTATTGTTATCCCCACTCTCAACTGTGATATGTCGAGGTACGGATATCTCGAAGTATTTCAGATTGCTGCCTTCTTCAAGAGCATAACGGCGGGCCGGTGACTGCAGACTCAATGACGCGGCTCCATCCCAATCATTTTCCATAAGGCTTCTGCCTGACCTGACTAGTCTACTGTTTTGTTTTCTTTTTGCCTGACTTTCGGTGTAGTCTGTCCCTGATTTTTTTATGATATTGAGAAGCTACTTTATATGTGTTTTTCTGTCTTCATCTGATCCCATTGTTGCCTAAGCAATTATATACAGACACCAAAAGGAAACGCAACACTACTAAATAGCAAAAAAACTTAGAATAACACTGCGTGATAGTAAAACTGCCTAGTGTGTAAAGCATGCATCTAAACCAACAATTAAGGGTATATTTCAATTTTTTTATTCCTGAGTATAAAGAACGAATTCAAGGAAGTGTGGACCGACACGTAATAAATATTTTTTTAATTATGCAGCAGCAGCAGCGGCAGCAGGAAAATGTATTAATCTAACCCTTCTTTGCAGTTCAGAAGTGTTGCATTTCTTTTTTGGCTCAGTATGTGTAGCTGGAAGAGTATCGAGAGTAAGGAAGTGAGTGTGATGACAGTTACTTTTCGTTCGTTTCTTAGTTCGTTCTGTTTTCGATGAGGTGCTACAACCCAGGGATCACCAAGCGTTTTGACCCGTTGTTTCTGTTCAGTCCTCATCTTTGCGTCATTAAAGGCTTTATCTGTGATTTATTTGTTACCCGTAATGACTCGTGGATGAACTGGAAGACTTCCACACGGACTGAACAAATATATGTTTTACCACTATGGAAGCTGAGGGCGATGATTGGGATCCCATAAAGCTAGATTAAGCCCCCAGTCATTCATTACTGACTGTTCCAAGACGGTACTTTTATTGTGGTATGTTTTGTTATTTGTTATTTAGTATTTCACTTTCTAATGTTTTCTTTTCTTTCAACAATTATGCAAATTTGAGCTATATTCAGTTCAGTTTGGATAGCAGAGTTGCCACCTTTTTGGAAACGAGTGGCCAACTCTGCTTGCCATCTGTTCATTTTATGGCTGCTTAATTGTACTTGTCTGTCTTTCCCTTCGGTGTTGGGGGCTTGATGTGGATCTGACTCTATCAGTTCTGAGTTCACTTATTTACTTAGTGTTGTCACTTCCTGTAATTAAACCTTTAGCCTTTGGCAGGGCCGCGTTTCTTGATCGTGGCCTTTCATGGATAGCTTCGCTTTTATTTTTGTCATTTCATGTAAATCGTCTTCAACATAAAATATCAAACCCTTATTGTTTTGAACACACACACACACACACACACACACACACACACACACACACACACACACATACATACACACTAGAATGTCGTGCTCAGCTGATGCGATTTATGGATTAAATTTGTTTTATAGCAGTGAGCTGGATAGCTTTTTAATTAGACAAATCTCTAAAGTGTCGTTTATTATTTCCCTTCGGATGATGTCTATGGTCTGAATTGCAGGGTCACTGATACTTCAGAGTACTGGAAAGTTAAACAGAACGAATGATTTATAGAGAACAGACGAAAACATGAAATAGCGTGATTTTATTGTCCCTGCAAGCCGACAGAAGTACTTTTCCATGACGTGGGCGTTGAAGGTAATTGCTGATCGAACATGGAAAAACTTGGCCCACTTGTGAAGATAAACCGTTTTGTAGTTAAACACTCCAGTTCTTGCGATTTTATCAAAAGATAAAATACTTAAACAAAGTGTTTCAAATAACCATTTAAAATTAATCAAGGAAATAGATGGTCTTGAAATCAATGCCTGGGATTTCCATAGTCTGGAAGAAGACTACTATGAACAGAAGCATTGAATTACACGGCTCTCGATCTATTGATAACATACCAACTGCGGAGAAAATTTATGGGTTGTGACATGGGTCATTTTATATTAATAAAACGTTTAACAGAAGTATTGTTTCTAGCTCACTTTCATCTTTGTTGATCAATAAATCTATGAATTAGGAAGCTAATGCTCCTGCACATCCATTCATCAGTCTCCTGTCTCCGAATAAATACATGCTTTTATTAATGGTTCGGCTTTTGATAAGGGAACCAGAATTATCAATTCATATATTGAATGTTTTGTAAGAATTTTGCAATAGATAAGTTGGCAGGTGAAGTTTTAATGACCCAGCTTGCGCAAATATGCAAAATGTATACTGTGCAGAAAAAAGCTATGCCTTTGTGTTCATTTCCATTATTCTCGAACCGAAAGTTTAGAACGCATGCATCATGGCCATGTTTGTTGTTTCTTGTGTTCTAGCTTCAGATCGCCATCGGGCCCTTTGTTTAGTTTCATCACAGTGTTTGTGATTATTTGTGTTTCACTATGAGGTTAACAGACAAGGAAGAGGATCGAACAAATGTTTGTAAGTTGGAGCTGCATCAGAAAGGGTGGGGTTTCTCGCGAATATAACTTGTTGAAACCACCTAGCAGTTTTTTCTTTTTTTGTTTTTTGTTGTTGTTTTTTTCTACTGACCGTTTGGAGGTGGCTCCTTTGTTGCATTTCTGCTTTGTGCGTTGGAGGTTACATATGTCCGTTTGTTTTGTTGCTCATCTCTCTTTCTTTTGTGCTTCGTGATTGTGACTTTTCCTGGGTATCTTCACTTATATTCATTACAAAAACACGCCTATTCAAATATACTGAAAATTTTACCACCAAAAACTGAAAATTTTCAGATAAAAATTCTGATAATTTTCGTATTTCTGCTCAAAACATGAATTGTAGGTACTCGTGAGAACTGCCTCGTTCATAAGGGGTGGGGAAGGGGTATTTCGACCATGTTTTGCAAAAAGTTTTGTCACTGGGTTCGGATTACTTCAGTGCTGCGTTTTATCAAACATATTTTTATTACAAAACTTCAAAGTATTCCCCTTTTACTGAAACACATTTTTGTAACCTTTTTACCCAGTCGCGAAAAGCCGATAAATAGTTTTTTGGTATCTGTTGGAGACACTGATAAATAGCGCTACCAAGAGAATTTTTAGACGTATACTTATTTCCAGAAAGCATTTTCTTAAGCCTTGGAAATAAAAAGAAGTCACAGGGACTCAAGTCAGGTGAAAAAGGTGGATGGTTTAAAACTTCCACCTTTTCAGAAGCCCAAAAAGACTTAACAACCTCAGACTTATGAGATGAGGCGTTGTCATGTAAAAGGTGGACTCCTGACAATCGTTTGCTTGGTCGTTTCTTATTGTAACAAGTGAATTGGTCAGTGCATATGACCGCATCTATTTCAATTTGAAATAACTCGGTCAGTTGGAAAGCAATTTGCACGAAAGGAAGCCTATTAGTGACAGAAATTTTTGCACGACCCTCGTAATTTCGCCCCCGTCCCCCTTAAACCCCACTTTTATATAGTAAAACTGGGGTTTACAGGGGTATACATTATTTTTCTTATATTTGCTCAAAAACATAGATTATGGGTACTCGTTAGAACCGCCTCGTCGAGGCGGTTCTAACGAGTACCCAAATCTATATTTTGAGCAGAAATGTGAAAAATATCAGAGTTTTTTTTTTCAACTGAAACTTTTCAGTTTTTTATTGGAGGTGAAAATTTCTATATATTTGAATAGGCGTGTTTTCGTAATGATTTACATTTTATCGAGTTGCAGTAAAATACCATTTTGGTGCTGAAAGAATTAAGATGAAGTCATTTAGTTGCAAACTGTCGAACGAAATATGTAATGGAAAACAATGCTGACAGAAGAAATATTTCAAACGCTGGTAATTGAAGTTTAATTCACAATAAAAAATGCAGTGAATAAGAATAAATAGCTTTGTTGAAGTTTATGTCGCACCTGCGTACTAAAATGTGAAAAGCACCAGAAGAGTGAGAGTTGTCATACTTGTTTAGTTTAGTGGATAAAATAATCAGAGCAGTGTTTGACACTTTGTAGACTGTATCTAGGGTAAACATGAGGGTGGACGTAAGTACATGGACGAAGGAGTGGAACGGGAAAAATATTTCCTGATAGGATATCTCCGGCTTACTTTGTTTCATGAAAAAAGGTAGAGGTGAGATCTCAAGAGAGGAGAGTCGATTTGAATGAAATGTCACAAAAGTCCAAAGGGTGCCACAATCACAAGTCACAGACAATCCCTGACACTAAGAGGGAGAGGTAAGCAAACAGACCAGCTCTCTCTTCCCCAAGCCAGGTGATCGCAATGCTAAAAGGACTGAAAAACACAACGGCAAAACGCAAGGCAAGGCTTAATATAAATCGCCTCCTAGAATTAACCACAAAGCTACACAGTGTAAGAGCCACACTAGGACCACCACCGCCTTAGAAAGGTAAGTACAGTCGGCTCTCGTTATCTCGAAGGGACTCTCTGAGATACTTAGAGATACCTGTTCCTCGGCATAACAGATTTGAAGAATTGAGGCCGATATAAACCAAACAACCACAATTTAATTTGACCTCTGAAGATAGGGACATATTGAAAATATTTTGGAAAAGAAGAGAAATTGCATTTGCAATATTTTGTCACCTGTTGTTAGATTTTTATGCTTAATAAGGGACCATATTTTCACTTCGAGATAAGCGGTAATTTGAGGTAGCGAAGTCGAGATAACGAGGTTCGACTGTAGTATAAACTAGGGTTGGGGAGTACGGAGGAGTTAAAGTACCTTTACAGTCGACTAACTTCATCCTGGGTCCCGTTGCTACTCTTAATATAGAAATACATAAAACAAAATCGGTTCGCATAATGGTTCTCATTATATTTATTTGTTGAAATTATATCATCAAAACGCCGCCTCGGTGGCTCAGTTGGATGCGCCGTCCGACTGGAAACCAGGAGATCTCGGGTTCAACCCCCGCCGAGGTCGGCAACATTCTTTCGTGGAGATTGATCATGAAATATTTTCTACGGTCATTTTCTACCTTCCGCTGATTCAAGAAGGGCAGTTGTCAGTTTCTGGGGAAAGAATGTGCACAATACTGGTTAACCGCTTAGAGGACTAAGCCTGCCCAGTAAATGTGTGGTTAGGTAAACTGACCGCGCTCGACATGACCCCATTGGGTTGACTGGGCCGTAAAACCTCAACACAAACAAACACACACATATGTCATCAAAAAGGTCGTCGTATATTGATATTAGCATAGAGAATGCTAATTGTTAAAATGTACTACTTACCGTCTTAAATATGTTTCAAACGGCTCCATGCCACCACTGGCCGACACTGCTACCACGATAAACATGAAGAGATAAACGAACTGGTATTGCATCTGGAATAGAACGGAGAACAATGATAACATCGGCTATGTAAGGCGAAAGCAATGTTTGCTAAATGAGCCAATTAATGTTTCAAGTTAAGAAAGGAGAGCCAGTTCCACCGAATGGACGTCCAAAGTCACATCGCTGTAATCCCTGGTCAAATTGTACTCGTACTTGAGGACTAAAGGACTTCAGTGATGTTGTGTTAACTTTCTGATAGTTTTGTCAGAATTTGTTCATTTATTTAAGACTAACTGTCCATGACTTAAATAGAAAATCACAGTGTATACGCTATTTTTGTTTGTCTGGAGCCATAGTTTTGTAACCATTTTTCAGATGATTCATACTTAAGATAAATGCTTATACAGACAGTCCTCTTTATACCGACACTCGATACAATGACAAAATTCGTTATAATGACAATGTGACTGTCACGAAACCTTCGCTTAAGAGATAGAATTAATCACAAATAATGCAAGAATATTGTATTTTATACTTTAAAGAAACATTTTATTTGGATTTTTGTTAGAATCGCCTCAGTGAGGTGATTCTAACAAATATCCAAAACATATGTTCTATTCAGAAGTAAGTACAAAGAAGACCTTTTCTTACGTATCAATCTGCTCAGTAAGTATTCTGCACAACAGCAAATTCATTTTAATGGCAACGTCTTTGAGAACAAATGCTGTCGTTGTAAGGAGGGTTCACTCAATGCCCTGATAAATTGGTCTCAGTGCCTTGAAATTATTGCCCTTAACACAATCCAAATAAGCAGGACACAAAACAGCAGCATTTTAAAACACCAGTTAGGTAATGGCGTATGTAAGCTTTAAGCTTACTGCTGCTCTATATATCTCGATACCCGTGTCATATTTTACTGTAGTGTAGTTTATATCTTTTTTTTCTGTTCAACCAATTTTAGCCTAGCGTCTCACAAGAGGGACATTAGATACTGGAAGGTCTGTAAAACATGGTAATAACAAAACTAATTAGACACCCCTTAAATTTGAAACGGACCTGTTTAAGGAGTTATGGTAGAAGAGTCCACTAAGCATAAATGGATTAAGTCTGCGTGAAGAGCCTTGCATATTAAAGTACTACTCATGAACATACTCAATAAAAAGTAATTTGTTGTGTTTGTTGCGTCCAGAGGAACATACAGTAAACATCAGCTATTAGACCATTTTGGGACGGCCGTAAAGTGGTCTTAATAGTTGGATGGTCTTAATATTGATTATAGTGTAAATGCCCTGAAATTTCGAACACTTTTTTTCACATACTTTTTTGGCCTACATTTTGCTTTTAATGCAGTTGTTTCATAAAATACTTAGACAAACAGTGTACACCCTGTTCAGACTGCTCCTCAAGGAGCAGTCTGATCTGTGTCTACACTGTTTGCATATGGCGTTTTGTAAGACTTGATTGTGCACTACTTTGTATTCTGGGATATATACCGTAATAAAAACATTTGGGTTAGCCAAAAGCTGGTCTCAATAGTGGGGTGCATGGGGACGCAAATTTTACCTTGCCATGAAAAGGTCAACGGTCCACTTACAATCATCATTTGAACAAACTTGGTAGACCTTGGGCCCTTGATGCTATATACCATGATTCAACCTTGAAGCTTTCTTGGTTCTGGAGAAGTGTTTAAGTATTTCTACCATATATGGGCATGGCGGCCATCTTGTTCAGTTGCGCGGAACCATTTGAACAAATTGGCAATACCCTTTTGACAGGAGGTCCCATGTGAAATCTTGTAGAAATTGCTCAAACGGTTTCAGAGAAAACGACATTTAAAAATTACACAATTTATACATGTATATAGCACATGGGTCAGGGCCAGATAACCTTCTGGAGACAAAATTTTGATTATAACTAAAATGTTTTACTACCTTTATCAGACATTGTAAGTTTCAACCGTTAGTCTTTAATACATTTTGAGAAAATGACTTTTCAACATTTTCCTATATAAATGTATAGAGTCGCAAAATTGACCTTCCAGTTAAAACGTCAAAGCTCAACCTACGGTCATCATTTGAATAAACTTGGTAGACCTTGAGCCCTGGATGCTATATAACAAGATTCAGCCCCAAAGCTTTCTTGGTCATGGAAGAAGATTTTTGTGTTTCTTCCATATATGGGCATGGTGGCCGTCTTGTTTAATGTGCAGAACCATTTGAAAAAAATGGCAATACCCTTTTGACAGAAGGCCCTTTAGAAATCTGGTGAAAATCGCTCAAACGGTTCCAGAGAAGAAGACATTTAAAAATTACACAATATTATAGATGTATATTGCCCAGGGGCAAGAGCAGGTAATCCCCAGGGGACCAAATTCTGATTTTAACTAAAATGTTTTACTACTTTAATCATTCATTGTAAATTTTAGCCATCAGTATTTAATACATTTTGAGAAAATGACTTTTCAACATTTCCCCCATACAATTGCATGGGGACACAAATTTTACCCTGCCGCAAAAAGTTCAAAGGTCAACCTAGGGTCATCATTTGAACCAACTTGGTAGATCTTGAGTCTATGATGCTATATACCAAGATTCAGCCTTGAAGCTTTCTTGGTTCTGGAGAAGATTTTTAACTTTTTTTACCATATAGGACATGGCGGCCATCTTGATTAACGGACCGTAACCATTTGTACAAGTTTTCAGTCCCCCTTTAACACAAGGCTCCACATGAAGTTTAAAGAATATTGGCCTAAGGGTTACAGAGGAGAAGTCGTTCAAAGGTGTGAACGGACAGACAAAGACGGACGGCAAGTGATCACAATAGCTCACCCTGAGCCTTGCTCAGGTGAGCTACAAAATTGTCACTGGACGAGCCAATCTAAGGGAAACCGAGTCTCCTATTTTCTTTTTTTTTAATGTGTTTCTTCCATCCAGAGGATTGAGGATCATCCTCTAAAACAACTATTAAAAACAGTCAGTAAATTTTAATATTGTTTTCCTTGGATGAGATTGTTCAACAGAAAATGCATTGTTGACATGGACGTCGTCATGACTACTTGTTTCCGCAAATGTTTTATGAAACGTGTGGTCATACGGTTTTCATGACATGACGTTACGCCACTGAATAAGAGCGTCGTCATATGATAAATATTCATTGATTTATTAACACAGCCGTACAGGGTTCTTCGTGGGAGGGAATATTCTTTCAACTAAAACCCTGCCAGATTGAGGCATGGCTTTGTTTATCCGCTTGCAAACTTTTTGGATGCTGTGGAATAGATCAGGGCCCAGTTGTTCGAAGCATCGTTAGCTTAACGAGCTCGTTAAGGGTCATTTCATTAACTGTTTTAGCAGATTCAATATACAATGTTCTGATATTTTTTGCTGAAAAAATGTGAGTAGCTTTTGCACTGCAAAAGCTACTCACATTTTTTCAGCAAAAATTTCAGTATATTTGCGGATCACTCGATGCAAATTTTAACGAATCGTTAACTAACGACATCGTTAGCTTTGAACAACCGGGCCCAGGTGTTGGCTTTTTAACCATGACCAGGCTGTGTAGATTATCAGCAAGATTGTAGTATTAGCGGTTTTGGTTTGCCACGAGCAAGACCGTACTTTTACAGATAAAGCTATAATATATTTTAATAAATTGAGCTGCAATGTGAAATATGTACCTTCGGCCAAATGGGTCGAATGAAGACTCGGGTCAGTCTGCGCTCAGTGTGATTGGTATTTTCAGGGCGCTCTTTAGTACAAGGTTGTCCGCTTGAAGTACCTTAGTACCTAGGCTCCTTCAAGCGGACAACGAGGACTAATCAGACTGCGCGAATGCGCAGCAAAATTTAAATCTCTGCTGAGCGCAAATACCTAATGTCCATTGTCTCACGATGCGATTCGGTAATTTTTATTACTGATATAATATCCGCGTAAATCATTAACACCCTATGTAATTGACTTAACTGTAATTAAGAAATATTTTTCTCTTCTGTGAATTATCGAGACTAATGGCAGATGCGAATATTAAATCACTCCGAAAAGATATAACTTTTCTTTATTACATGTTTTACTAAAAATAGTAACAACTTGCTTAGTTACGCGGTCTGATTTTGCTTGTGACTCTCAATCGATAGCAGACTTCGCACGTGCGTCGAAAAGT
This sequence comes from Anodontia alba, assembly GCA_964016985.1. Taxonomy (NCBI): domain Eukaryota; kingdom Metazoa; phylum Mollusca; class Bivalvia; order Lucinida; family Lucinidae; genus Anodontia; species Anodontia alba. The sequence continues at coordinate 39,652,696 of OZ024834.1, forward strand.
GTAAAGATTGCGGAACGTATCAAGCAGATCAAACTTGCCAAATAATGAAATTCAAGCTGTGTGAAGCATTACAGGATCGATCTAAATGAAAAACTGACACGAATTGTTGACCAAACAAACTCAGAAGAGCAATTCGCTGTCATTTTTTAAACTTAACAAGAGGAATGGCGAAAAAAAAATCCTCAAACATACGGAAACAAACGCCTTTCTTGCACATCAGATAGAAATTCTTATTCTACCAAGAGTAAGATAAAAAAAAATCGATAATTCTCACGTGTTTGATGTGTACTGGTTGTATAGGACGTAAGGTATGCCATCGTTAAGGTTGACGTCACTAAACATAATAACGTTACCAAACGTCACAGAATTGTCATCACAATATGGCGGACGTCAGCAATCGAAGTGATAGCATTATCAAAAATCCGCATTCAGAAATGAAAGGTATGCAAGAAAAAGAATCTGTCATGGGTGTGTGCGATAGATAGAAAAATCAGTCCCTTGGGATGACAGTCTTGCATCACTCGGCAAGCCTCCTGACAGGACAGTGACCCTCGGGACATATTTTTCTACCTACCCCTCACAACCATAATATTCTTATAGTCTTCAAAACTGGCTTCGACAGCTGCATCTTGCTCGTTTTTTTTTTTGTTTTTTTTTTTGTTTTTTTTTGTTTCTTTTTTTTTTAAAAAAAAAACACAAAAAAAAAACAAAAACACACACACACACTTTCGTTTATTAATACAAATTCTTCTGCTTCCGGGTTTACTATAACAATGACGTCATTATCTAACGACACTGAATCCTGGCGCAAGGAAAGTAACACCCATCACCTTTAAACGAACAGACATGGAACATACAAGAAGTCCAATGATATTTGAGTCTTTAAATGTAGATATACTTACATATTTCAATAAAAAACAAACATGTGATAATAAGAGGTTACGACATGACTATTGTCGCTATGTCAGGCATATCGGCCCGGTAGTCCATATTGGCCCTCGGGCCTAAAGGCCTTCGTGACAATATGGAGCTTCTGGGCCGATATACCTGACAACGCGACAGTGGCCTTGTATTAATCTCAAACTAGTGTAAATTATCGCGAATAACGCATGGTGCTGGAGGAAAGATTGCGAAGTATAAATTCACGGCGGCGTGTAAGAGGTGAACTAATATTCGCATCTGCCCGACAACACCATTGCGTTAGCCACAATAATTCACAGTAGAGAAAAAAAATATTTGTCCATTCTAACATGATACAGAAAGAAAAAAAATCGACATTTTTGCAATGTTTTCCAGAAAACTCTTTGAAGCGGACGTCGCGAGAAGTAAATGTTTACATGCGACGTCATCAAACGCGCCCTTTAGCACGCACAACGTTGACGACGTGAATCATTGAAGTTTGATCATGGTGGCATTTTCATTAAGCTCCATGGGAAAACGTTAATATCATGTTAGAATATACAATAAACAATGCTTCTGTCGTCGAGAAGGCAGGCAACACATCTATTCCAACCAACACATGGGGAAGTTTGTCTCGTGGTGTTCTCAAAACTCTTAAGTTTGTATAATTACCGATTTTTTCTTAATGGAAAAGGGTGCACTTGAGAGACTTGCCGGCATTCTTTAACAAGAGAGAAAACTTTTGTGACTTCCTGTTTGCTTTCTTACACACCAAACCCTTTCTTTAAAATGGCGCTTCTCTCAAAGGAAGGAGGACTTTGCTCCTTCTACAGTAGAGCATTTTTTTTTTCCTTTTAGAGTAAAATCTTTCGCAGAATGGAGACAGTTTCCTTCTAGGCTAGAGTATTCATGATCTTTAAGCTATGACTTTAAAGCAGCATGAAAATATTTAACAATATATTTACTATTGCTTAGTTATGCACAGTTAAAATAAAAGAAATGAGAAAAGGGTAAGCAATTCTGTCAAAACTGCTTTGCTTCTCTTCTGGAAAAAGAACCTTTCTGAAAGGAAAAACATTGCTCTACCGTGGGAGCAATTTGTTCGGTTTAGAGTAACAGCATTTCAGTAGGCACATGCGTAGTCTTATCTGGACACTTGGTGTTCACTTGCAGGATCATTTGATCTATAAATCAACGAATAAAGATTGTCCTGACCAGTCTGAGGATGAGCAAATAACAATGACCGTTTTATCATGCACTGGTTAAATTTAGGCTTCATTTTTGTGAAATTCTTTGATGGTATTCAGCGTCTTGTACTTCTTGAAAAACAAATGGAAGACAGAGATGACGAAGTTAGATATGTAAATTTAATGATAGCGGATGTGTAGTGTTTAATATAAAATTATTAAGGATTAACACTTTCAGCCCTGCAGACCAAAACATATTATTTGCAAGCGGTGTCGATCCTGGTGAGACGGCTTATCATGAACAGTCTCATCACTATCTTCACTGTTTGCCATTCTATTGTGAATTTGACTGAGACCTCTATTTGGAAAAATGATTCTGATCAGATTCAAAAATGGAAGAATACACGTCAGAAACTCAGGGATGAAAAGGTGAATACTGAACAGCCATATATATCTATATAGTTTGTTTTTAAATACCCCTTTTGAAAATAAAATAATTAGCTCCCATTGCAGTTTGTAATTATTTGTATTTGACTGTGATGTAGACAACACTAGGCGGACCGAACAAATATTTGTATTTTTTGAGCTGCATGATAACAAAGGGCGAGGTTTCGATCAAGTAAAACTAGTTTAACTCTTATCATGCTGAATAAATTAAGATGCCACGCCCACTTCTAATTTTCAGCCAATCAGATTACTTGACCCAAGTTCTTGCTATAAATTCACATACTTAATGACAAACAGTGCAGATCCAGATCAGTTTGCTTTTTCAGAAGCCAACGGATCTGGATATACACTGTTTGCAAAGGCATGGTATATCCGGGTTCAGGAGGACAAGGATTAAGCATTTCAGTATTGGTTTCTGCTGACCGTTCTTCAGTTGCAGTTCGTTTTCGTTTTTAATTACAGATTTTGTCATTCCTCGTTGCCACGCGCTGTTTTAGGGAAAGTGGCTTTGAATACTATTCATTTTTTTATTTATCCGCGCACAAAATTAGACCTTTTATGTGTATACTAGTACGCCATTGAAGAGCTATCCATACAATGTTAGTGTGACTTGTGCTTGATCTATGGGTCGTCTTTATATGAGCTGCTGAGAAAATCCGCCTTAATATATGTGCGAACATCAAAGGCGCTGGTTGATCAACGCTTTTGTTGTTCGCTATCACTCGTTTTTCAACGGAGAAACTTCTCACAAGCTTAATGGAGGGCAAAATATCTGGAATTTATAAGTTTCTCACAGAATCTGTCATTTCAGGGCTGTTGAGCCCTTTGATTATGTCGGTTATTGCAAGTGTGTCGTTGTATCTTGTCATTGTTTGTGCCTCGGCACTTCTTTCGGGGTCTTGTGAATGCATTGCAGAAAGCCATACATGCAAAGTACAATCTGACTTGGAAAGCTTATATCTGTTATTGATGTGTATGATGTGTATGTGTACACATAAATACAATGTACAATGTGAGTTCGACCATATTTTCTATCGGCTGGTATATACATGTACCGTTTTTATATATACAGGCCTCAGGAAACAATATAGTTCCTGGTCAGACGCCGCAAAAAGTCTGATCAGCGTCTACCGTGTTTGCCACTCATCCAGCAGTTTTTACACACATCAACATGTAGTCAAGCAGACATATGGCTTTTGTTTTGTCATTATTTGTTCCTAATCTCTGCTTCTTTTTTGTGTCTCGAGAGGGCTGTAAGTCACTTACATCTTGTTTAAAAGTTAGTAATTATGATCATGATTATAATTATTTCACCGACATTACGTCCATCTGTGGTTCATCTATGTTTGTGTCCGCGTATTGTTTATGTTGTATACTTGTATGTTGAATTTTCGCGATTTAGAAAGCATTTAATGGTATATTCACTTCTGTTTGTTTTCTGATTTCAGTCATAGTATAGAGTTTTAAGGCGGTTGTTCTAGTGTTGTTCGTTCTTTGTCTGGCTTTATGGCTGCTAGCTGCGTTTTTTTTTTTTTTTTTTTTTTTTTTTTTTTTTTTTTCATATTTAGTCCTGATCGTTGTCATAACTAAAACACGCCTATTCAAATATATTGAAAATTTTACCACCATAAAGATTGAAAATTTTCAGTTAATAAATCCTAATAATTTTCATATTTCTGCTCAAAATATAGATTGTGGGTACTCGTTAGAACCGCCTCGCCGAGGCAGTTCTAACGAGTACCCACAATCTATGTTTTGAACATAAATAAGAAAAATAATGTATACCCCTGTAAACCCGAGTTTTACTATATAAAAGTGAGGTTTAAGGGGGTCAAAATTATATAGGCATGTTTTCGTGATAGTTACTGCTGTGTTAAGTGGATCCTGTTAGGGAAGAGGGAGCTGGTTGCTTTGATTTTCATTGTTTTGTGGCTTGTATATTGTCTGTCATGATATGTTTGCTATTCCTCTTGGTATCATTTGTAGGCTATATTCTGTGATTGTGGCTCTTCACGTACATCTTCTACACTACATTTCTTGAATTATGTACAGTTAAATTTTTATGTATATATATTTGGAATAATAAGGTCTGACATTCATATTTTAGCCCTTTTATATCAGCATGCCTCTAACAGTTTGTAAGAAATTCTTCTGAAGAAATCAACTTGTGATTAATAGCCAGTGTACTGTCACATTTGATATACAGTGAGACTTGTCACCCACTTCTGCTCCGTCTTCTCACAGTTAGAGTCACGTTTCACCCTGATGAGGAAATCCTTTTACCTAAAAAGGCGTAATCGTGCCTTGTTCGAGTAAACTAACCCGTTTTAAGTTTCACATGTGGCATGGAGGTAACTTCCCAACCGGACTGCTTGTTTGAATGGACTTTGTTTGAAAGGACCTCCTTTATGGACTATTTACAAACGGCAAAACTCTACCTAATAACGTATACCTCTTCATACCCCTGGCCCCAAGGTTATTAAACGTTTTTCATGCTAAACTCAGCTGAGCATGAAATTTGTCCTGCAAATAAAAATCAAATTACTAACAACTGCAAATTATTTTTGCTAAACACAGCTGAGCATGAACATTTCTCTGCTAATAAATATGAATATGCTAATAATCTAATAAGTATGAAAATGCCAACTGTTTTTAGCATTTTCATATTAATTAGCTCAGCTGAGTTGAACCTGAGAAACGTTTTATAACCTCGGGACATGTTTTTACTATGTACTATTAGGTAACAAGGGGTACGCGTTACGTAGGCTTGTTAATGTAATGGGCGAAAATGGTATTGTCGCTTTTATTATAATGGAAGAGTCTGACAGAACATAAAATCATGCCCGCAACTAAATGGACAAGGCCTGACTTGTCTATAAAACGTGACCAGCATTGTAATGGCATTTTCGCAGTCGCAGGTATGACCTTAGTTTATGATGAAATAATAGAAATTACCGCTATTGGTTACATGTTGACCATATATTAAGCCAATTAATTTCAACCACACTAAGAATTACAGACAAAGTCTAAACTATTATTTCTACCACATACAACAAATCGTGTATTAGCATACTGAACAGCTCTAGATAAAAACCAAAAAATGTTGATAGTTTTCTTATTGCAACATGAAAACATGCGATTCTCAGGCGCTTGTAATGAGTACCCTCAACACATGTTTATGCTGCAATCAGAAAAATATCATGTGTATACCCGCTTTTATCTGGAGCTATGATTAGTATTGTAAATTAACTCTGTTTGTTCGGATTGTCAGTATTTAGCGCTTACAAACTATTTATATAGTGTGCTATGCGAACCAATAGACAATTAATAGTTCGAATATAATAAACTCTAGAATCTTATTAGTTTAATATATAAAATCCATTTCCATCATTACCACCTAGTCATACATAGTTAGTAATTCACTGATTTTCGCAAAATAGTATAAAAGATGCCTCAAATATAGCCTGTCAGTGACAAATAAGAGGAAGAGAAAACAGACGATGAAAGTCAATTCACAAACCACAAACCAAAGAAAAGCAAACCAAACAGCTCTCTCTCTCTCTGTCCCAACAAGATGGTCACAAATGTTAGATTAATTCACTAAACACCACAATAAGGCAACGATAAAGAAAACAAAATGAAAACGAACAGCTGCAAAGCCACATACAGTCAAACCTCGATAGCTCGAACACACATGGCTCGTTTACCATGGCTAATTTGAACTCGTTTTGAGTCCCTACGAAATTCTTCCGATAGCTTAATGAAACAAATATTTAAGAAACTTTTCTTATTTTATCACAAAATTGTATGTTGTGTGTACTCATTAGAATCGCCTCTAGGCGATTCTAATGAGTACACTCAACATACAATTATCGTGTAGAAGATCGATAGATTTCCCAGAATTAGCGATATTTGCTTCCCGACCTGGCGCCATGATTAACCTTCATTGGCTCGAACTACCCATGGCTCGAACACTTTTCCATGGTCCCAAAGGTGTTCGAGCCATTGAAGTTTGACTGTTAATCAAAGAACAAACAACACCAGAACCACCGCCTTAGAACGGTCAGTAGTACAACTACCACTGGGAACCAATTGGCAGTTAACAGTTCGAATGTAATAATGTAGAATCTTATTAACCATTTATAACATTACCACCTAGTCGTATACAGTTAGTATTTCGCTGATTTCCGCAAACTGATATAAAAGATGTCCAGAATATAGCCTGTTGCGGGCAAGCGTCCCCCGACGTCATGGCTTTATTAGTAAAGGGTTGTGAGTTTAAAATCCGTATAATAGGAAACCCCAAAGCACACGCACATCTTCAGACCATGTAGAATAAATATGCATAGTTTCAAAATGATCTGTAGAAAATTCTAGGAGTTGCGCCTACAAGGTATTTGTTCCAATACTGACTGGACCTACGAAAAAAACTAAGTCAAAAAAGTGGAAAAAGTAGATAAACAATACTGGGAGGATAACCCCAAAACCATACGCACATCTTCAGATCATATAGAACAAGTACGCATAGTTTAAAAATAATGATTGGAAAACTGTAGGATGAGTTGTGCCTATAATGTATCATTCTAATACTGATCAAACATGAAAAACAACGTCGAAAAAGTTGATAAGAAATGATGGGAGGATAACCCCAAAAGCACATGCACATCTTCAGACCATAAAAACACTTGAACAGTTTCAAAAAAGCTTGTTTATAAAACTGTAAAAGAAGTTGCTGCCACGAGCTACCCTTGTCATCGTGACACAACAAAACAAAAATGAGTTGAAAAAGTGCAAAACGTTGAAAACAGGTAATGACAGGATAACCCCCAAACCACACGCACATCTTCATACCATGTAGAACAAGTATGCATAGTTTCCAAATGATCAGTGAAAAAGTCTAGGAGGATTTGCGACAAAAAGATATCTATTCTAATACTAATCGAACCTGGAAAAACTAAGTCGAAAAAATGGGAAAGTTGATAAAAACTAATGGGAGGATAGCCCCAAAAACCACATGCACAATTTCAGACTATGTAAAACAAGTATGCTTAGTTTCAAAATGATCGGTGGAAAACTCCAGGAGGAGTTGCGCCCACAAACCTAGCCGAAGCTGGAAAAAACTAAGTCGAAAAAGTAGTAAAAAGTGATGAAAAATAATCGGAGGATAACCTTAAAAGCACATGCACATCTACAGACTATGAAGAACAGGTGTGCATAGTTTGAAAATGACCGATGGAAAACTCTAGGAGGAATTGTGCCCACAAGATATCTGTTTTTATAGTAATTGAACCTGAAAAAAAAAAAGAAAAAATAAAAGTCTTTAAAGTAAAAGAAAAATGTAAAAAAATAATTAATGGGAGGATGAACCCAAAACGACATGCACATCTGCAGACCATGTAGAACAAGTATGCTTAGTTTCAAAATGATCCGTGGAAAACTTTAGGAGGAGTTGCGCCCTCAAGGTATCTATTCTAATAGTAATCTGACTAAACTAAGTTAATGTTGATTAAATAATAACGGGAGGGTACCCTTTAAACCAGATGCATATCTTCAGACCATGACAAAAACACTTGCAAAGTTTCAAAAAGATCGGTTAAAACTGTAAGAGGTGTTGAGTCACACAAGCTACCCATCTCATTGTGTCTACGGACGGACGGAATCTCAGACGGACGGACGGACCCGTTTTAATAGTCCCCTTCGACTAACGTTGGGGGACAATGACACCCAAGAGGAAGTAAAAGTAAAAATTAATCATGACAGACAGTATGCCAGCCACAAACCAAGGAAAAGCAAACAGCTCCCTATTCCCAAGCAAGGTGATAACAATGCTAGAATTATCCTCTAAAATACAATAAGACAACGAAAAAAAAAAAAAAAAAAAAAAAAAAAAGAACAAGAAGAAAGCAAGCAGTCTCAAAGTCAAACAAATCAAAGAACAAACAACACCAGAACCATACCCTTAGAACGGCCAGTAGTAGAAACGACTGCTGGGTGGGGGTAGTTAAATAGATTTTTTTTTTTGTATCAAATCTTCACCCTGGGTTCAAATGTTGTAAAAATACAAAATAATTTTGTTAGGCTCCTTAACTCAAGCCATTGATGAAACAAGGATGCGGGCTCGTGGCAGTCACCTCAAACACTAGCAGCCAGAGCTAACGAAAACCACAAGTTAAACCACGATATGCTCGAACAGCAGGCATTAAACCACCGGATGAAAGGTTTAGATCGGCTCCTTCATAGAGTCTCAGACTCGACCCATTGTCGTGCAGTTGTCGTGTTATATTGTAAAACTGGGATTTACAGGTGTATATATTATTTTTGCTCAAAAACATAGATTGTGGGTACTCGTTAGAACCGCCACGCCTAGGCGGTTCCAACGAGTACCCACAATCTATGTTTTGAGCAGATATATGAAAAAATATCGGTGTTTTTTTATCTGAAAATTTTCAGTTTTTGGAGATGGAATTTTCTACATATTTGAATAAGCGTGTTTTCGTAATGTTGTGGCATTTCCTTGGTATCATCACATATTTTTCTTTGTATTCCTTAACACACTATTTAAAAAAAAAAAAAAAAGTAGTATTTACGAAAAATGAATCATATTTCCGCTGAATCATTAAGGTGACCGTCGAAACTGACCTGTCGCTTTGATCTTTACATTGGCTAGTCACTGGAATAAATCCTCTGTGCAATTTAGGCATTAAAACAAGAATTTCCCCCTTGTTCGGCTGTTTGGTAAATAGATTCCAAAATGGATAACAGTAAATACAATCTAAAAAACTAAACACAGCTGGCTTGTAAAGTTTTCTGGACCAAACTAGTTAGTCTCGACCGATTAGGCTTCATTAGTAACCATCAAGTAGATTTTCAAAAATACCGGAAGGGGCTCAATGTTCACAAAGGACCAGATAATATAAACTACACTATAGTGAAGTACGGGGAGACATTAGTCTACACCATGTCGGACGAAGGTAGTCTTTGGTTATACTAATTTTGCTAACTGCTCCTTTTGGGGAGGGGTTTACACTGTTTTACCACTGACGTAGTGCCAAAAAGTAGGAGAATATCGGTAAGTGACTTCCTTGCGCTTTAAGTTATTCCAGATTACGAGTCTGATTTTGTAAGACCCTAAATCCAACTTCCTTTTTAAATCTCACGCCTGGGAGATTTGCAGTTGTAAATCATCAGTGCGCTAATGGTGTGGTGTGCAGTCTACGTGCATAAATGCACATGCTGATAGCGATGGCCCTGATCAGCCTGTGCGTTTGTGCAGGCTGATCAAGACCTTCACTGTCAGCTGATAGTAACACTGAATGTAGTTCAGTATATATAAGAACAGCCAAGACTTTCGCGGGAATGTGCAGATGCCAAAGACGATCTAAACATCCAATTTCAAATATGCTTGAGTATTTATCTTGGCGCGGTCTAAATATTAACCCATTGTAGACTGAATGAACGCTCCCATACTATATATTGTAAGAGTCTAATTTCGATTTTAGGTATGTCAGGCTATGAGATCGAGATATTCCTAAAGAAAAATGGTTGAACTATTTGCAAACAGTGGAGACCCTGGTCAGACGTCTGATCTGGGTCAGCAATGTATGCCAAGTACCCTTTTATGGGTCTCCAGATTACAATGGGTTAACAGAAAGAATTTAGGATCGGTTTCGCTTCCCTCCCGCAAAAAGGGTATCTGCCCACGGATGATGACGTTCGGCTTTCACCAGGTAAAGGAAACAGCAAAGTCCCACCACACAAACAGCGATGGTCTGGATAAGGCAGTGCAGATACGCATGCTGATGTGAGAAATCTATGTGCAGCTGATTTGCGTGATACAGCCAGTTCTAATGAAAAGAAAAATTGAGTCAATGTTAATGACAGCACAAAGCATAACAGATTTATGGCTGTTAATGCTCTGCCTGCTGGTAAAACATTTGAGCAGACGACACTTTGAAATGATTATCTTTTTCTCTCTCTCTCCTTCAGAAAGTAGGCTTTGCCATAAGAGACGATTTGCATGAAAACCTATTTTCGGTGAAAAATAAGAAAAACAGAGCGATAAAAAATATATAAATGGAAGTGTCCAACAAATGCCACAATTACGAAGCACAGCCCTCCTAAGGCACCAAAGGAAAGAGAGATCAGGAACAAATAAGGACACCAGAAACTCCACATATGAAATCACAGACGCACAAACGAAAGAAGAACTGCAACAGAGGGTTCGAAAGGTGGGGGAGGGAAGGGGCGTAAACTAGTTTTATTTGCGCGAAACCTGTTTTCAAGGCCAATTTTTGGGGGATGAATAAGAAAAATATCAATTTCTTTGTGGTCTGCTGAAATAGTCCAAAGCTTAGTCAGGGTTAAAACATCATTTTTGTTGTTTATATGAGTATGCTCTTTGAAGAGCTACATGTTTTTTGTTCTTGTTTTTTGTTCGCATCTTAGTACAATGCTTTTTTTTACGATTTCAACACGTCTCCTCTGAAACTACCCAACAAAGTCTTTCCATGACCTTGGGCAACATGTCTCTAGCACTGATAGAATATTGACTAAATAACAGTTCATGCTAAACCACTGAGAAGCAACTGAGACCAAATTTAGCAAGGATGGTCTTGTATCAAAGCTTGCGAGAACTTTCACCATGATATGTCTAAGCCTTTTTTCTGGAGACATAATAAAAATATCATTTTATCATCTGTTGAATTAACCTAGAATGGTAAAGATAAAAAGATAAATTTGGTTGTTCACCTGAGCATGCGCTTTCAAGAGCCACATGGTTTATCGTTCGTTCATTGTGCAACCATTCGTATTACGACTTGAACACACCTCTGAAACTACTAAACAAAGTCTGGCAATGACCTTTTGCAACATGCCTCCTAGAACTGATAGGACATTGACTAAGCAACAGTTCGTGCTAAACCACTGAGAAGTATTTAGAACCAAATTTAGCAAGGCTGGTATTGTATCTAAGCCTGTGAGAATTTTCACCATGAAATGTGACGCGTTTATTCTTGGGGAAATAATAATAATAATAAATCATTTTATCATCTACTTAATTAGCCCAGAGGGTGATATAGATTAAAATTTCATTTAGGATGCTCACCTGAGCATGCTCTTTTAAGAGCTACAGGGTTATTTTTGTCCGTATGTGGATCTATTTGTTTTTACGACATCTCCGAAAGTACTAAACAAATGGCAATAATCTAGGGCAACACGTCTCATAGAACCGATCGGACATTGACTAACAACATTTCGGGCTAAGCCACTGAACATAAAATTGAAGAGATATCGTGTGACTTGCGCTTGATCTATGGTTCAAGTCTTATATGAGCCGCTGAGAAAAATCCGCCTTAAATATACGGGAAGAACAAAGGCGCAGATCAGCCTGCACGGATGCGCAGGCTGATCAGCGCCTATGTTGTTCCCTATAACTCGTTTTTTTTTTTTGTTTTTTTTTTTTTTGTTTTTTTTTTTTTTGTTTTGTTTGTTTGTTTTTGTTTTTTTTTTAACGGAGAAGTTTCTCACATGCTTAAATGAAGGACAGAATGATATCTGTTATTTATTAGTTTCTCACAGAATCTATCATTTCAGGGCTGTTTAGCCCTTCGATTATGTCGGTTATTGCAAGTGTGTCTTTGTATCCTGTTATCACTTCATCTTTCGGTGACTTGGGAAGACTATGTCTCGTAAATGCACTGCAGACAGCCATAAACGCAATGAGCAATCTGAATTGGAAAGCTTACATCTGTTATTGATGTGTATGTGTGCACATAAATACAATGTACAATGTGAGTTCGACCGGCATTTTTCAATGGATAACTACTTATATTTTTTCTTATTTCCATTACTAAACACGCCAATTCAAATATATCGAAAATTTCACAACCAAAAACTGAACCTTTTCAGATAAAAATTCTGATATTTTTCATATTTCTGATACATTGTGGGTACTCGTTAGAACCGCCTGGCCGATGCGGTTTTAACGAGTACCCACAATCTACGTTTTTGAAATAAGAAAAATAATGTATACCCCTGTAAACCCAGTTTTAATATATAACGTATGTTGTGTTTTCGTGCACAAATCAGTAAAATACATTCCGACAACTTCTTCTGATCTGGAGCAACGGTACCATTTTTTTTTTCATGACTTTTTATTCATGTTCAGATGAAAATTTCAACAGGCCCCAAGAGTCTCATTTCAACGAATTTACATCAAAATCTAAATCCTGTGATGCGTACAAAATATGATTACAACTTGAAATTTCATAGCGTCGTGATGTGCGAAAATGTACCTTCAGAGGACTGGTATCCACCATTTTGTACAAGGGAAATAACTTGTGTTGCTTCTTTTTTTTCCTTCTCTGCTTACCAAACCCCTTCTGAAAAAAGGTCTATTCCAAAAAGGTAAGAAGCAAATCTTTCATTTTAGAGTAAAAATCATTTCGGCCAAAAAGTAAATAAATTCCTTTTAAATTATTTCTTTTTCGAGTATACCCCATTTCAGAAGGAAAGGTGAAACAATTTTGACAGATGTATCCATACGCAGACAGATCAGTTTATACATCCACACATTCTGATCAGGCCCCGAGGTTATAAAACTTTTTTTCATGCTCGACTCAGCTGAGCATGAAATTTTCTCTGCTTATAAACAATAGTTGGCATTTTCATATTTATTAGCAGAGAAAATTTTATACAGTTGGCATTTTCATATTTATTAGCAGAGAAAATTTCATGCTCAGCTATGTTTAGCAAGAAAGAATTTGCAATTGTTAGTATTTTAAGATCTATTAGCATGAAAAAAGTTTTATAACCTCAGGTCCAGTCTTCATAGTCCATATGAAGAGGCCTTTGATCCTTGGCTATTCATAAACCGCCTAGCGAAAACTGATCAGACGGCGCACATGCACAGGCTGATATAATCAGTTGGAGGGTGCACATACCATATGGTAAAATATTTGTTCTTCGAGGTTCAATTCCTTAGCATTCCTGCTGAGAAATATGAATATATTCTAAAATGCTCATGTGAGCAATAGACACCCACAAAACTGAAAACAGCTGAAGTGTCAAGTTATCTGGACCAGACCAGCTAATCTCGACACGCACGCACGCGCGCGCGCGCACACACACACACACCAAATAAACGAAATTAGCAGGTTCAGGTTTATAAGCATATTTCGTATGCATGACCCTATATCAATTTCTGGCCCGATATATGGCCGAAATGTTGAGTTATAACATAGCGACTGGCAAAGACAAAGATCAGCCTTTATCCGCGGTATCCCATCTGATTCTCAGTTCTTTAACGACATATTGTGCATAGGCAGCCCTTATTAAACTGATCGGGTGCGCAGGCTGCCCTTAGCCTTCGCTTACATCATATTACATATGACACTTTTCTCATGTTAGTTATCAGAGTGAGCGCATGCGCAGACTGTTCTAGGCTTTGTCCATCCATATATCACCCTTTTCTCGTTTTGGAATCAAATTAACCTTTACTTCTCTCTGGGCAAATTCAGCAAACAACAAATTGATGATTTTTTTTTTCATTTTGGTCAGAAAACAGTTTTTGACATTTCATGCAAATTGTCTTCTTCCTTAGGAGCCAATTTGCATAAAATGTCAAAGCCTGTTTTCTGGGAAAATAAGAAAAAAAATATTACAAAATATCGTCTACTAAAATTATAACCTAGCAAGCAAAGCTATGTTAATAGTGTTTCTACTTTCGATAATGGTCACGCAATCCCCGAATGTAATGGGATTAAAGCAAGGCAAACAACAGAAGAACTGTTGAAAGATCTGATTATATACCCATTCCTGTAAGGGACTGGTTTCTCAATCCCATTATACAGCTGGGGAGTTGTTATGGAGAAGTATTTGGTGATAATTCTAGGATATATTTTACATATTTCACCATAAAAACATATGTTGTGAGTACGCATTAGAAGCATTTCGATGAGGCACTTCTAATGAGTACCCATAACATATGTGTTGATGGAGAAATAGAAAAAAAGAAACAAGAAGATATGATTATAATCCATCACGAAAACATACCTATATAATTTTGACCCTCTTAAAATCCACTTTTATATAGTAAAACTAGGGTTTACAGGGGTATACATTATTTTTCTTATTTCTGCTCAAAAACATAGATTGTGGGTATTCGTTAGAACCGCCTCGGCGAGGCGGTTCTAACGAATACCACAATCTATGTTTTGAGCAGAAATATGAAAAATAACAGGTTTTTTTTTATCTGAAAACTTCCAGTTTTTAGATGGTGAATTTTTCTATATATTTCAATAGGCGTGTTTTCGTAAAATTCTACCGATCATAAATCTCTCAAAAGAACCGCCAATACTCAAGTGAACTCCCATGTGCATTCGGGGGCGGGGATCCCAGACGGTGTCAATGGATGCATATCATCATAAGCAAGAAGAATATATATGGTTTAGGGTGGAGATCCGAAAATGTTCTTAGATTAGGCCGTCATGAAATGAAGGGGATGGGGCAAGCCCTGGTAGGGGGAGGGACCATGGGGACCCCCAATTAGTGTCACTGAATGCGTCTTATTATATGGAACTACAATATATAAGGTTTAGGGGTGTTTATTTATTTGAACGGTGTCTGAGATATCAAGACGTATGAACTGGAGGGGGTGGAACATACCCCCGTAGGTCCCACGGCCAGTGTCATTGGATGCGTCTTATCATAAGGGACAAGAATATATATGAATTAGGGGTAGGGATCTGAACGGTTTCTGAGATATTAGGTCTTTTTTAAGTGAAGCGGTGGGACCTTTGAATCCCTCTTACAAACTTCATGTCCATATCCATCATATCCCCAAATTTCAGAACAATCCGTTCTGTGGTTACTTGTCCCGACAAAATTTGGGCGGATTTCGGCATGCCTCCCAGGGGACCCTTTGAGTCCGCCATTTTGAATTTGAAACATTCCTGCAAAACTTCACATCCATATATATCTATCATATTCCCAAGAAAAAAAAAGAAGACGAAGAAGAAGAAACGGAGCGAAAACAATATCTCCCCACTTCGTTTGGCAGACTTAATTATCCCAAAATTATCACTAAATACTCCAGGGCCCAGTTGTTCAAAACTAACGATGTCGTAAGTTCACGATTCGTTAAAATTTACATCGAGTGATACTCAAATATGCTGAAACATTTTGCTGAAAAAATGTGAGTAGCTTTTGCACTGCAAAAGCTACTCACATTTTTTCAGCAAAAAATATCAGAATATTGTGTATTGAATCCGCTAAAATAGTTAACGAAATGACCCTTAACGAGCTCGTTAAGCTAACGACGCTTTGAACAATTGGGCCCAGCTTAAATAGTCCTCTGAATTATATGTAACTGTGTAGTAAATCGGGCTGAAAAAGTACAACAATCAATAATAATAATACGGAAAATGAATGCATTACAAACGTTGCATAATACCTATCCCCATCCCATTGCGAAGATAAATCATAATTTTGATGTCATTGAAGAGCCATAATTCTCTTGAAAAGTAATGATATTGGCACATTTTCTTCTCAACCTAGTTTTAGTAAATATCAGCGTGTACATAAAATTTGACCAAATTCATCAATTCGTTCTCAAGGTAATATGCAAAAACTCAGTTTTGACGTCATTCAATATCTCTGTTGAAAACCAACAAAATTGGCCCATTTCCAGTCCTAGCCTAGATCTAGCCAGTATCAACGTGTATATATTTCCGATCTCAACCTAGATCTAGTCCATATAAAAAAAAAAAGGCGCAACGAAGTCGAAATGGCTGGCCAAACAGTGTATACCCCTGCCCTAATACTTTGCAATAATAATCTTACTTAAGTCTGACATGTCGTATAATAGGCTAACCAAGCAGGTGAACAATGGAATGAAGGGAGATTCTGTTTTTTGTGCCTAACATTACGAAAACAAGCCTATTCAAATATACTGAAAATTTTACCATCAAAAAATGAAAATTTTCAGATAAGAATTCGGATATTTTTCATATTTCTGCTCAAAACATAGATTGTGGGTACTCGTTAGAACCGCCTCGGCGAGGCGGTTCTAACGAGTACCCACAATCTATGTTTTTGAGCAGAAATAAGAACAATAATGTATACCCCTGTAAACCCCAGTTTTACTATATAAAAGTGGTGTTTAAGGGGGTCAACATTATATGGGCATGTTTTCGTGATGAATTGCACAGTGGGTTTATCCTAGTGAACCCTTCGGGGTTCATTCACTTTACACGCGACCCATTGCGGTCATACCTCAATGAACTTCGAAAAAAATAAAATTCATTTCTTAATTGTAGTTTTAAAATTTTTATGACCTGGAAAACAGAGTGCCAGGAAGAAAATGCAAATAACCATTAATTTTACTTTTTCAACAATTTAACCGTAAGGATTCTGATCTTCATGTTTCTTTTCTGGTTGCCAAAATGAGGTGCAATGTAAAATTGTGCAACCGGAATAAATGGAAAATGGAGGTTTGAATGCCTGCAAACTACTAATATTTTTATGCATTTGAGTATTCAAGGTTTATTTTTGAAACATTTTACCTTTACCAGTATGTCATAAATGCTAACAAAATAAAAGCATCGCACAGCATGATACCGATACTGGGTGCTGTAAAACGTTTGAACAGAAACTTTTTTGTCTGATACACATTGTTAAAACAACGTCGTTTCAACGTTGATTCAGTGTACAGTGCTTTCGACATCTTTCAGAAAGTCGTTTTTGCTTGGCGCTTTGCACAGAAGAAATAAACTGGTAAACTTTTGTAATGATATAATACAAAGCCATTTGTCGTAACTACTTATGCACACAAACTTTTATTCTTGTCATTATTTTTTAAAAAGTCAAATATGTTCATTTTTTCCCAAAGTAAAATGAATGCAAATTATGGAGAAATCTATGGGGTAAGTAACTTGGAGGCAGATTTTCAACAACCGCATGTTCAAACTTCTGCAATTTTCATGACATTGTTGTGAAAAAATAAAGGTAAGAGAAAAGTCCAGGGAGTTGTGAAAAAATAAAGGTAAGAGAAAAGTCCAGGGAGTGCCACAATCACAAACCGCAGCCCTTCCAAAACCCCAAGAGGAAGAAGAAACTGACAAATCCAAACAAGCACAAATCGAACAAACGTACGAAAAGCACTAAGATTAGCTCTCTCTTCCCCAAGCGAGGTAATCGCAATACTAAAAGGACTAAAAAACACAAGAACAAAATGACACATGGAAAGACATACAACAAATCGCCTCGTAGAATAAACCACAAAGCAACAAAGAGTAAGACTAACACCGGGACCACCGCCTTAGAACGGTCAGTAGAGAAAACCACCGGGGGGTTTAAAGCACTTTTACAGCTAGCTAACCACCCTGGGTCCCGATGCTACTCTTAATACAGAAACATATAAAATTCGGTTCGCATAAAGGCTCCCAACTCAGTCAATGCATCAAAGCGAAAACACAAAAATCAAATTAATCACTATAACATCAATAATTCAAATTATTGATGGTGTATTGTCTAAGAAACTATTTTCTTAGACAAAAATTTCAAAATATCACTTTACTCTAGAAATTGTATAGGTCAGATCAATGCCGTAAATTAAATTCAGGGTAAATATTTGAGAACAAAACACCGAAACAGAAAAGGCAAATATTTTTTTTATAAGATGTGGTCAATCAGAATAAAATATATGCATTTAAAATAAAACGCCAAGCAAAAAAAAAAAAAAAAAAAAATCCCTTTCCGAATGATGTCGAAAGGACAGTAGGATGTTGAATTAACGTATAAACGACGTTGTTTCAAAGTTGTTTACCCGCTGCGAAGCCAATTATAGTATACGCTGTAATTGTCCTCACGTAAACAGAGAACATTCTTAGTCCTACATTTGATAGCTTATGCAAAGAGGAATAATTTCAATCTCTGCCAATATTCCTGGTTAGTAATGATCAATCGCAAATGGTTTAAAAAATCGTCGCATTTGCCGTTCTACTTTGCATTAAAATAAGAGATAATCTGTAAATCGAAAACTGCTTTAAAGTTGGCACAATGATACTAATTTGAAAGTAAAATTGACGTTTGATGAGCAACATCAGGCTTTCGTGACATGTTTGACTTTGATTCTTACACTCGCTACCCCTGACGACAATACAATCATTACGAAAACACGCCTATTCAAATATAAAGAAAATTTAACCTCCATAAACTGAAAATTTTCAGATAAAAACTCTGATATTTTTCATATTTCTGCTCAAAACATAGATCGTGGGTACTCGTTAGAACCGCCTCGGCGAGAGGTTCTAACGAGTACCCACAATCCATGTTTTGAGCAGAAATAAGAAAAATAATGTTTACCCCTGTAAACCCCAGGTTTACTATATAAAAGTGGGGTTTACGGGGGTCAAAATTATATAGGCGTGTTTTCGTGATGGGTGGAATTTACATCGTATAAAGTCGATGAATATTTTATATTGATACACTGTTCAGCAGAACGAAAAAAAAATTATGATTGGCAGATCAGAAACTACACTAATTATGCTAAAAGAGCTAGTAGGACAGACATGTCTGAGAAAACAACGCGGCGTTTGATCAGGGTCTACACTGTTGTCACTCCTGATGCATGGTATGCTACTGCAATGATTCTAGTATCTGAATATTTTGGGTAATAACGCAGCTAACAAGTGATATAATAAATATTATTGCATAAAAAAGCAGTGTCGCACGTTATTAGCAGCCGTGTATTAACCGGCGAAAAGCCGTGTATAAACAAGGCAATTCACACGCTGTTAATGCACGGCTACGCAACTTTCAATATGGTCATACCGGGGCCGCAGATTTGCTGCCGTTACGAGATGTGATACTGCCTGGCCCAAGAACGAATATTGTCCGTGGAAATTGTATTCGTGAGACATCGGTGAAAAGGCATAACAAAATAGTGCGAGAAATAACGCGAAATGTAGCAAATGTTTTCAGTTTTTATGCAATAATAGCGATTGAACATGGTTTTTCAATGCATTAACATTCGCCAGGTCCCTTGGGAGGTATTGAAAACCGAGGCCTCCCACGGGACCTGGTGATTGTTAATGCATGGGAAAACCATGTTTGGTCCCTATAACAACATAGGTTCCATAAAAAGGTTGCATTCCACGTTTCACAGGCAAATTCTGTTGCGTACACACAACATACAATTTCATATTAAAATGAGAAATTTACCCTAAATATTTGTTTTCCTGAGCTATCGGAAGAATTTCGTAGGGAATCATCTCGGGTAAACGAGCCGTCGATGGTTTTACTGTTTGTAAAACGAAACTTAACGGGGAATTGATACTGTTTCAAGGGGACACCTCAAAATAGTTTTTGCTTCCCATTACGAAAACACACCTATTCAAATAAATAGAAAATTTCACCTCCAAAAACTGAAAATTTTCAGATAAAAATCTCCGATATTTTTCATGTTTCTGTTCAAAACATAGATTGTGGGTACTCGTTAGAACCGCCTCGCCGAGGCGGTTCTAACGAGTACCCAAAATCTATGTTTTTAAGCAGAAATAAGAAAAATAATGTTTACCCCTGTAAACCCCAGTTTTACTATATAAAAGTGGGGTTTAAGGGGGTCAAAATTATATAGGCTTTTTTTCGTGATGCTTCTGAAAATAGATCTACTCTAGAAGGAAAGAATATGCTCCCAGAGCAAGCAAATTCTTTCTTTACAGAGTAGACCCCTTTTCAGAAAGGGCTTGGTGTGCAGTAAAGCAAACAGGAAGTCACAGATGTTGTTTGCCCCACGGGGGAAACTGCGAATCCAGTCCCTTTAAAGTATATGGTCTTTACTTGGGCAGAAAACGTTTTATTTGCCATGTTCACAAGAACCTCACACTCCCGTACCTACTGCTTTATCAATAATGTTACATTGTGTTCCTCATCTGCGGGGATATTATCGAACATCACAAAGCAGATGTTTATACTAAAGTACATGTATTCAAGTATATATGTAATTGCATCGCAGCAAACGCTTGTACATTACGAGCATCTGAAATGACATAAAACAAAACAAAAAAAAAAACAAAAAAAAACGTGTTTTTAGGGCAAACTTACCTTACCTAATTCTCTTTGTGAAAACTAGCATTTTTCATGTTTTCTTAAAAAAAAAAGGTGTCTAGGATAAACAAAAAATATGCTACCCTGTTTAAGCCAAATATTCGGACAAGCAAGTTTGAAACAGTCTAGAACTGCTCCTATTGGAGTAGTTTGATCAGGGTCTACACAATTTATCATTCTATCATTTTTTTTAGACATATCAAAAGGTAGTCATAAGACTTGGTAAAATTTATATGAATTATGGTATCGAGGTCAAATATATTTGATAAATATGGTATAACTCTATACAAAAAAAAAATAATGTATGTAAAAAAAATCCTACCTACCTTACCTATTTGTTTTCTAACACGTTACCCTAAACATACAATGACCTTATCTTCAATTTGAGTTACTCCAAACATACATCTTTTTTTATTGGCCTTATCTTCAAGTTAAGTGCCGTAAGTTATATAAAGAAGTCATGAAACGAGGATGCTGACAAGATATAACTAAGGGCTACACATATTCATTTCAACTGACAATGACGTAACTATTCAAAACCTATCCAGCGACTTAAGACACTGACATATAGCTCCAGTTAAGGTGCTTTTTCACACACAAACTGTTTATATTTTTCTTCTTTCTCCACAAACCATATATTTTGAGTACTCATTAGAAGCGCATCAGCGAGTCGTTTCTAATGAGTACTTACAGCATATGTTGTCATGGAGAAATAAGAAAAATATTATCTTGGTACCCTCACTTATCTCAAAATATGTTGACATGTTATCATCTCTAGGAATTTTAGAAATTTCAGAGTCTTTTGACAGTGAAACAATTTTATTACCTTGCCTATGGGAAAGAACTTGCAAAAATCGTTTTAACCCTTAAAGCGCCAAGAAAATCTGCATCTGAAAATTCGTCTGCTTATGTCGTCTGCTGCATCTTCTTGCAAACTTTTCAAACTTACATTTTGCATATAAAGGAGCTGTCTGATCTGGGTCCACACTGTTTGCAACAATGACTTTTAAAGTAACCGGCAGAAGACAAAGCAGACGACAATTGTTGTGATTGGCGCTTTAAGGGTCAAGAGCAGTACACATTTCTAAATGGTTTGCAATACCAGGAAGCAAATGGGATTGCCCTTTCACAAATGGTGGCAAAATATTTTCGGTGTAACCATTTACCTTAAGCAGAATAATATGTAGGAATTTTTTTTTTTTTTTTTTTTTTTTTTTTTTTTTTCGTAAAAAAGGGAGAGCGTTATATCCTTTAACTTTGCTAGTGAGCCTTAGAACTTGGAAGGAGGGAAACAAGAAAGACTAGGTTCGATTCCCTTTAAGGACATGCGGCAGATCATATGTCATCCAGGACGGACTGCATAGGAAGAAACGAGACGCACTACGGCAGGCATTCGACTTCCAGACACAGGCCGAGTATGGGTCTGCACATATTGCCAATGTCCCAGTCCAGATTTTACAGATAACGCTCTTTACACGGCACTCTGACGTCACAGCGACAAGAATAGCGCGGCTATAAATAACCGTTACCTGGATTTCGTGCAAACGCGCGGTTTGATTTGTCAGTCATAATCACGTGGACAACAACCCTAAGGATAATTTGGTGTATGTATACTATAGCTCGATTGTAAACAATCAACGCAAAAATGTCAGCTGTGAAAGAATTTCAAAAAAGACTTTACGGGAATTGGATACACTTTGTAGATTTCTTGCCATGATTTACAACGGAGACAACTTTTGGGACTTCCTAGTTGCTGTCCTGCACACCAAACCCCGCCTTAAAATGGATCTATTTTAAAAGGAAAGAATTTGCACCTTAGGGAGTAAATTCTTTCCGTTTAAAGTAGACCCATTTTTAGAAAGGCGGCAAAACTATTTTGAAAGAGTTTCCTTCCCTGAAACTGCATCAGTTCCCTTTAAATTCATGCTTTCATCATTAATGCATCATAAAGAAAACATTTAAATATTATATAGGCCGCTGGTACAACCTTCAAATAGTATGCTTAAAAGCCTGTCTTTATGACAACAGTTAGGTGTGTAGTACAAACTCGACACATGATTTCAATCTGTTTATTACTTTCGTGCTTTCTTATTTATTTATTTTTTTTTTTTTTTTGAAACGACCAGACTATGCATTACGAAAACAAGCCTATTCAAATATACTGAAAAGTTTATCACCAAAAAATAAAAAAAATTGCAGACAAAAAATTCAAATATTTTTCATATTTCTGGTCAAAACATAGATTGTGGGTACTGTTAGAACCGCCTCGCAGGGGCGGTTCTAACGAATGCCCACAATCTATGTTTTGAGCAGAAATAAGAAAATTAATGTATACCCCTGTAAACCCCAGTTTTACTATATAAAAGTGGGGTTTAAGGGGGTCAAAATTATATAGGCATGTTTTCGTGATGTTTCAGCAAAGCCATCACCCTATTCCTACCCGAGTATTTGCTATTCTCTTCAAGAACCCTTGACGATGGTAAAAAGCGAAAGGAGTCAGTAGTTAATTCGGAAGCACTGGCTGGGATGGACTTTAATTAATTGGCTGTTCGTACATATGAGTTGGTTTAATCAATGTTATTCAATAGTTACTTTATACAAGACAATGGATACAGGATATGACAGTAATCCACCAAGATTATTCTAGACGTCTTCCATGTAGAGGTTGTTGTGGTGGCTATGAGGTTTACGGTCCTTTCAACAATATTTCAGTCATATATAACAGGGGTTTTCAGAGAACTTGTTAAGGAGGAGTATTGATGTAACTGTGATATCTTTTCTTATTGATTCATAAAAACACATGCTGAAAGTATTCATTAGCAGTGCCCCGCCGAGGCACTTATAATGAGTACCTACAACATATATTTTTATGGATAATTACAGAAAATTATCTCCAAATACTCCTCCTTAGCAAGTCACCAGGATTTTGTATGTTTGCATGCGTATGTACAGCCTTGCTTTTATAGACCGACTGTGTGCACAGAGAAGCTGTTGGGTGTTACTCCACTCTCTCTACTTTTATTTCTAGTGCAGGGCCTGAATTTCAGGTATACATTATCTTCCAATCTGTTCTTGTTGTATTTTTGTGTAGACAGATTTAAATACGACATTTTGTTGTCATATGAGAATACAGCAGTTTGTCAGCGCCCTTTCAGTTAAACGTGTGGAGTGTACGATGATCCGTGATAGATTTGCACAGCCTGGGCTTGCGCAATCTGATAAGTATCCTCACTGTTCGCATTTGGTTTCTATGACATTCAGAGTAGTCGGACGAGTTAGCACCTGATCTGAACAGGACCTTCGCTGTTTGCAATAGGTTTCTACGGCTCTCGGACTAGTGGAAGATGTAGTCTGATCAGTGGCTTTGCATTTCGCATTTTTTTTCTTGTCTTGAACTAAAAATCGGATTAACAATCGGATTAACATGCTCCGTAGTTTGATCTCAACCTTCAGTAAATGGAATGCATAGTTGGAATGTCAAAGTTCATCTATCATCAAATGACTTTTGTGTCAGAAAAATACATATCTAGAAAACGGGTCCGTGCTTATAAGAAAACGGGCCTGTGGAATGCTGCAATGGCTTTAGCCATTGAAGCATTCCACAGGCCCGTTTTCTTATTAGCCATCCCAGCAGTGCACGAACCCGTTTTCATAGATATGCATGTCTCTGACTAACAAAACAACAATGACAATGTATGTCAGCTCCGACGTACATAGCCTATGTAGCCTATGATCGCTTTAAGGGGTGGGGGAGGGAATTGATACTGGTAAGAGAGGCAACTCTGTCAGAATGGTGTTGTCTCCCTTTTGAAACGTGATCTAATCTAAAAGAAAAGAACTTGCCTCGGTGGCTCAGTTGGATGGGCGTCCGACTGGTGATCAGAAGGTAGCGGGTTCGGCCCCCGCCGGATCGGCAACATTCTTTCGTGGAGATTGATCATGAAATATTTTCTATGGTCATTCTCTTCCTTCCTCTGATTCAAGAAGGGCAGTTGTCAGTTTCTGGCTAAAGAATGTGCACAATACTGGTTAACCGTTTAGAGGACCAAGCCTGCCTAGTAAAAGTGTGGTAAGGTAAACTGTCTGCGCTCGATATGACCCAAATGGGTTGTCTTGGCTGTAAAACTTCAGTACAAAAAACAAAACAAAACACAAAAACTTGCGCACCTTTTGGGAAGGGACTTGATGTACAGGAAAGCAAACAGGGAGTCACAGAAGGTATCTCTTAAATTGAACACATTTGCCGAGTGGATTCTTCTACTTTAACTCTTTGGACAGTTTCATTTCCTATATAAGTGGTGTCTGGTTAGTTATTATTATTGTCATGTTTTGTAGAAAGCTCTGAACTTAATGTAATAAGTGTAGACCCAGATCAGACGCCGCGTTCTATGGCGTCTGATTTGGGTCTACACTGTTTGCCATTGTGCATAAATGGAGTTCAAACTAATGTTTGCCGACTTGTCGAATGACATAATTTCCTACTAACGTTTTAAGCTGTCTACCTTTATATGAGGTCTCCAGTTACAATAACAGAATTTAGTTCATTGTGCGTGCGCATGCAAGATAGACGGACACTGACAATTAATGGAAAATGCTTGTTATGGGAATGGACACTGTGCATCGGACGTGCTCACCATAATAAGAATAAGCTAGGTCTCGCGTTTCATTACACAGATTTCAGAAAAAGACGACCCAAACGACAGAATAGAAAACCGCTTGTCTTTTTAGAGAGGATGACGGGAAAAAATGATTGAAAGGTACAGCCCTTGAAAATTGACCAACGCAGCACTGTATTGAACTAAAATTACATTTGAAACTGAGAATGCATCCTATAACGCTTAGCACTCTGGGTAAAAAAATTTAGCGGACGACATTTTTAAATATTTTTCTTCCTATTTTATTATTATTATTATTATTATTATTATTATTATGAGGCTTTGACTTTTCATGCAAATTATTCCCTCCTTTAGAGACAATTTGCATGAAATGTCAGAGTCTATTTTCTGGGAAAAATAAGAAACAATATTATCAATTTGTCGTCTGCTGAATACGCCCATAAAGTAGTAAAGGTTAGAGTAGACATATGGTCAAGCAGAGAGGTTGATTTACTGGGACGTCTCAAAAGGAGTATTTTTCTTTGCAAAGTCTTTTAGATGCTTTAACCCTTAAAGCAGACGACATTGTGCTGACAGTAGACTACATTTTAATTTTTTCTTATTTTTCAGAGAAAACAAGTCTTGACTTTTCATGTGAATCGTCTGCTGGTCTTGACTGGTCTTGACTTTTCAGATCTGTTCAGATCAGGTGCTAACTCGTCCGACTACTCTGAGTGTCATAGAAACCAAATGTGAACAGTGAGGATACTTATCAGATTGTTCAAGCCCAGGCTGTGCAAATCTATCATGGATCATCGTGTAGGCCGCTTGCGGCGTCTCATCTGGGTCTACAATGTTAACTCAGGAACACATACGATAAAGTATAACATATGGTAAGAATTATGCTCAGACCGGTAAAATTATGACCAGATCTTCAATGATTACTAACCGATTATCGATCACAAAGGCAGGACTGATAATCGATTATCTTTTCAGCTCTGATAAGCCAGCCTTACTTATAGGTGCTGTAGCTACATTTAAAGAATAATTCTTTTCTAGATTTGTTTCTGTATTATAATACTAATCATTATTTCCCGCTAATTAGATAACGGTGTTGTTCACTTTCGGCGTCATCAGCATTAGGCTTATGTGACGTCATTCATATAAATGGCGTCCAAAAATAATAGTACAGCATTAGGCTTATGTGATGTCATTCATATAAATGGCGTCCAACAATAATATTACAGGAGGTCGCGGGTTCGACCCCCGCCGAGGTCGGCAACATTCTTTCGTGATCATGAAATATTTACTACGGTCATTCTCTCCCTTCCGCTGATTCAAGAAGGGCAGTTGTCAGTTTCTGGCGAAAGAATGTGCACAATACTGGTTAACCGCTTGGAGGACTAAGCCTGCCCAGTAAACGTGTGAGTAAACTGACCGCCCTCGACATGACCCCATTGGGTTGACTGGGTCGTAAAACCTCAACACAAACAAACATTGGAGCATGGACCAGAAGACTGAAATTCGTAGCTATATTAAATGCCACATTAGACTTAATATAGATTCAAGGCAGATATTTAATGAATTGTGTGGTATATACGGACCTCAGACCATTTCAATGCACACAGTTTTTAGGTGGGTTATAGCTTTTAAAGCTGGGAAATTTTCTGCTAAAGATGATAGCCGTCCTGAAAGGCCGAAAACCTCTGTTACCATGGCTAACATCGCTGCTGTAAAGATTGTGGTCGAACAGGATGCGTGATTTACTGTCAAAGATATAGCTAGTTGTATTGGCATATCAGAAGGCAGTGTGCAAACAATTCTGAAAAAGCATTTGGACCTGAGAAAGGTTTGCGCTAGGTGGGTACCTCATTTGCTTACTGAGGAGCAAAAGACACAACGTCTTAAATGTGCCTGGGAACTTTTGAAAACATACAAAGGCTGTAATAGTCGGGTTATTTCTGACTTGCTAACAGGTGATTAAACCTGGATGCACATGTTTGAGCCACAAGGAAGGGCTGATAATAAGCAATGGAAGCGAAAAGATAAAAAACGCCCATGTATTGCCAAGAGAACCATGTTCGAAAAAGATGTACGCAGTTTTCTTTAATTCAAGTGGGCCAGTCGTTCAAGTGCCTTGTCCATCTGGTCATACAGTCACTAGCCGATTCTACAAGAATTTTGTACTGAAGAAAGTGAAAGAATTTTATAATAAGAAACGGCCAAGCAAGCAAAGGATGGTCAGGAGTCTACCTTTTACTTGACAACGCCTCCTCTCATAAGTGTGAGGTTGTTAAGTCTTTTTTTGGCTTCTGAAAAGGTAAAAGTTTTAAACCATCCACCTTATTCACCTGACCTGAGTCCCTGTGACTTCTTTTTGTTTCCAAGGCTTAAGAAAATGCTTTCTGGAAATAAGTATATGTCTAGAAGTTCTCTTGACAGTGCTATTTATCAGTGTCTCCAACAGACACCAAAAGAAGACTATTTATCTGCTTTTCTCGACTGCGTAAAAAGGTTACAAAAATGTGTTTCAGTAAAGGAGGAATATTTTGAAGGTTTGTAATAAAAATATGTTTGATAAAACGTAGCTCTGAAGTAATCCGAACCCAGTGACAAAACGTTTTGCAGGACACTCGTAAAAGTGGGGTTTAAAGGGGTCAAAATTATATAGGCGTGTTTCGCGATCGTTTGCACCAGAAACTTAAATATATGTTTACAAAAACGGTGAATTCGGCTATAGCTGACGGTACTGATGTGTGAATATTAGGATTGCGACTTTAGACATCTTATAAAAATCTAAATAAAATCAATTAACAATTTTAGAACCCGAACACCGATGGCTCGTGATTCGCATTACGAAAACATACCTATATAATTTTGACCCCCTTAAACACCTCTTTTATACAGTAAAACTTGAGTTTACAGGAGTAATCTTTTTTTTTTTTTTATTTTTGCTCAAAAACATAGATTATGGGTACTCGTTAGAACCGCCCCGCTGATGCGAGTACCCACAGTTAAAGTTTTGAGCAAAATTATGAAAAATATCAGTTTTTTTATCTGAATATTTTCAATTTTTGAAGGTGAAATTTTCTATATATTTGAATAGGCGTGTTTTCGTAACAAGCGGTAAATTCGACTGAAGGGTAAATACATAGGCTGACTGTACTAACGTTTTAATATTAGGGTCGTTCTTTAGATAGCATAAAAATCTAAATAAAATTAAAGATTCTAGAACAAGTACATTGACTCGAACACCGATGGCTCGTTTACCATGGCTGATCCGAACTCGTACCATACTATAGCACAAGAAAACAAACGTTTAGGGATAGTTATACTCTGTCTCTAGACTCTCTCTTTTCTATTATTTTCCCTTTTCTTTTTTGATAAGTAATGTCCCTTAGTGGAAAAGATAGTTTCTGTAGTAAAACAGTGAAATGGGATTAAAGAGACGAATACAGCTAAGGACGTGATAAAGAATGATAAAAAAAGGCAGAAACGACTGGAGCCGGTCGAGGACAGTTAGGGAAATATTTTTGTTTTATTTTGTCATGTAACTGTATGTTGTGCGTACTCATTAGAATCGCCTCATCGAAACGATTTTTAATGAGTACACTCAACATGCATGTAGTGTTAGACACATCAATGTGTAGAAAATGGATTTGTTCAAATATTAGGGCCACTATGATAAGAAGTTAAGGTGTCCCAGTATTTAGATTGATTGATTGTGTTGGGGTTTAACGACACATCAACCATTGTGGGTCATTTTATGTCGTCTTCCAGCGAAACGGATAAAAGAGACAGAAGAAATAATAGAGAAGATGTAAGAGAGGGACAGGGGGAGAAAAAGGAAAATGAATGAAAGTAGAGAAACAAAGAAATAAAAAAAAAATCCCCCTCTACCCTTAACTGCTGTAAGGATAGCAGCCCTTTCCCAACAGTAAGCCAATATCAGTTTGACGCCCCGGTGACACTTTTGCCGGACCCAACCACCCCCAATATTCAGACACAATATGGTATTAAACTAATGATTTTTGATGTAACAGGAATATAAAACTGTCATTAAATTATTGGTGATTAGAAATGACGACTTAGATCGCATTATAATTTAATTGACTTTTATCCAACCTGGTCCAGATCAAATCGACTAAAACGAAAAGTCTATTAAGGTAAAAACGAAGACAACGGACGAAAAGGCTCTTTACGCCTTATGTGAACAATGAATGTCCAGATCGGTCTACCGATCAGGATCTTCGTTTCCCGCTTACAGCATCAATGGCTGAATATGGCGAACTGAGAAGGTCCTGATCAGTCTGTGTGTACGCTTGGGCATTCTGTGTTTGCATACGGCATGAGGTCCGTTTTCCCAGGCTACGCATCAAATAGACTTGTAATTTATCTTCATCTATCATGATGAAAATTTTAATTGTTACTGGTGAAGCCAGTACTTTATTCGTAAAAAAGCATTCACACAGTCGCTTTTGAAAGCTTCTTATAATATTCAGTGCAGAGAACTAATGACGCCCAAAGAAAGAAAAGATGCCTTTAAATCTGGTCCTGCTGAACCCGGATATGTCCTGCCTTTTCAAACAGTGTAGATCAAGATCTTCTGAAGAAGCCAACTCATCTTGATCTGCACTGTTTGTCATTAAGTATGTGAATTTGTATCAAAACCTGGATCAAGTAATCTGATTGGCTGAAAATTAGAAATGGGTATGATATCTTAATTTATTCAGCATGGCAAGTGTTAAAGGTGCTTTCGGGCAGTCTGGTTAGGACAGTCGTTGCACGCTAAAGAGGACTGCATACACTTTCAGGTGGGACAGTTCTGTCAAACTGGTTTTCATCCTTTCTGAGAGGTCTCTAAACGAAAACAAGATAAAATATTTAGACGTAAACGTCTAAGTACCGGCGCAAATTTTGTTCCTGTTTACATAGAGATATGGGACAAGGGTATACTAAAGTTTAATAAATTTTCAATGTAATAGGTAAAATCGAACAACAATGTGATTCTTTAACTTTCGCTGCCACAGGCGATAGTAATAGGCTTTTGCAAACAGCATATATCCAGATGCGACGGTTCATATCTCATCTGGATCTACGCTGTTTGACATTCAGTCTTTCAACTTTACGTACAAACTTCTTTTGACGAGATAATTTGTCAAAAAAAAAAAAACAAACGAAAAGCAGACGACAAATGTCGTCTGAAATTTGGCACCGAAAGAGTAACTGTTTGCTTTTATTAATCTTTATGAAATAAATGATTGAAATGAAAATAAAATAGACATTAATATGTTTATAACACAGTTTGTTTTAATTTTTTATATATATTTGCCGGGATCGTCACAAACCGACGTCCCGGCAAATATAAAGCGTCCTTAATGAGCTAACCGAAAAGTCCATAAGCTATAGTAAGAGACCACCGGTCAAAAAGAAAAACAAAAAAAAAAAATGTTTTAAAGTAGTCCCATTTTTAGATGCGTATACGGAAACAGGAAGTCACAAAAGCTGTCTTCCTTGTACCAAATTGCGACATATTTACTAAGTATGTCCAGTCCCATTAAAGTCAGTAGTTAGTGTAGAATACATTGATGCACGCCTTCATGGGAACTGCGCCGTTGCCCTGATCAGACACCACTCTTGTCTAGAACGCAGGATATAAATCACCAGTAAGTTGAAGCGCATAATCTGTTAATGTATGTATCTTGTTTCTCTACTCATCTAACGTCTCCAGCAAAGACCAGTTACTTAACGCTTAGCACTCCGGGTGAATTTTTCATCACACGACATTTTAAAATATTTTCTTAGTTTTCCCAGAAAACAGGTTTTGGCATTTCAAGAACCGCCTCGGCGAGGCGGTTCGAATGAGTACCCACAATCGTATGTTTCGAGCAGCAATATGAAAAATATCAGAATATTTTATCTGAAAACTTTCATTTTTTTTTTTTTTTTTTTTTTTTTTATGTGGTGAAATTTTCAGTATATTTGAGTAAGTGTGTTTTCGTAATGTCTTTGTGAAGCCCCGTCATTCAAAGCTGGACAAATCTTGCGCACATTACGAAAACACACCTATTCAAATACACTGAAAATTTTACCACCAAAAAATGGCAATTTTTCACATAAAAAAAAATCGGATATTTTTCATATTTCTGCTCAAAACAGAGATTGTGGGTACTCGTTAGAACCGCCTCGTCGAGGCGGTTCTAACAAGTACCCACAATATATGTTTTTGAGCAGAAATAACAAAAATAATGTATACCCCTGTAAACCCAAGTTTTACTATAAAAAAGTGGGGTTTAAGGGGGTCAAAATTATATAGGCATGTTTTCGTGATGAGGATCATATGCTTGGTCAACAGTATGTTGCATTCCTGTTCATGATCAGAATCAGCTACCGTTATGCAGGCAAATAAAGAAGCACAAGGTTGTCGTCTCTGTAAACTGACAGAAGTCCACCCTGTGTATCTAGTTCCTGTACGTCCTTGATATAAATTAATTACAAGAAACAAACGATCACGTGCTGCAAAATAAAATAAATGGACGAGACTGTTTTCTATAAAACTAGTTGTTTACAAAATAAGAGTGCAATACATCAGGATATCCGAATTTCGGTAGGACACGCTAAGTTAGGTTAATTGCAACTCCATTGTGCTGTAAAACTAATTTATTATAGTAATTATGATACTTGTTGTTAGTACAATAAAGTGTGCGACAGAAACGCAATGCAGTTATGTCTTACATACTGCTGTTTGAGTTTTCTTTTCCCATAATGGATTGTATTATTTCGGTAAAAGATTCAATAAACATGTACTTCCTCTTTGGTGTCAGAAAGAAAGAAGCAGGTTGTACTGTATGTCCTACCGTATTGACCTAATTACAGTACATATCCCTATAAGCGCACACTCAAACACTTCCGTAATCTTCAGATTACAGCCTGTGCACATTTTGTCTGCTTCTTTATAAAGGCATATGTTGTGGGTACGCATTCAAACTGCATCAACTTGTCCATGTAACTAAAATGAGTGCCCACAACATATCTTTTTATAAAGAAAATCAGCAGCAAAAAAAAAAAAAAAAAAAAAAAAAAAAAAAAAAAAAAATCGCATATATAAGCATCATTTGATGCGTCCTTCGCTGATATTTTTAAGTGTACCCTTAGTGAGGATAGGTACATATTTTACTACAAGTTTTCCAGGTATTTTGAAAACCTTCAGCGCACAGTTCGGTATTAAGGTCGAATACGGCAATGACTGTACTGCGCCCTCATGTTTTGTGTGTGTGTATGTGTTTGTTTTTTTTTTTTTTTTTTCAAAATCACTAGAAAACTTGTTAAGGCATACTTTAAACAAAGATCAGCAGAGGACTTCATTAATGGTGTGTTTAACGAGTTTTCCTGCGATTCAAACCCGACCCCCTCCCCAAACTGATTTTCCTCATTTGAATTGCCCCAAAAATTCTTTATGAAAGCTTATGTTGTCGGCGCTCATTTAAATTGCCGCAACAAGTCTTTATAAAATATATGTTTTTGGTACTCAAATGAATTGTTCCAAGCTTAGTCCCTCCAAGTGACTAACCAATTGTGCACATTCGTTCGCCAGAAACTGACAACTGCCCTTCTTGATTCAACGGAAGGGAGAGAATGACCGTAGAAAATATTTCATGATCAATCTTCACGAAAGAATGTTGCCGACCCGGCGAGGGTCGAACCCGCGACCTCCTGTTACCAGTCGGACGCGCATCCATCTGAGCCACCGAGGCCATTCAGCAAACAGGTAGACCCTGATCAGACGCCGCGGTCTGCGGCGTCTGATCTGGGTCTGCATGTTTTGGGTTCAGGATGTCTGTCCGAATGCTCGATATAAACAAGGTAGGCGGATAGCTCAGAAACTCACTCGGTAATTATATCTTGTACATGTGTGCTGTATTAGTGAACCCCATTGAGAACATCGTAATTAACAACGGAAACTAGTCTCTGATCGCACATTAGAGTTCCAGCTTTAACTATTTTTCTAATCTACATTTGTAGCTTTGTAAACATATGAAATTCTTCCAGTAAAGCAGCTAATGTACTAATGTTTCTGCCTCATAGTTTGTCACACATCGTTTTCAATATTTTATAAAAGCTATGTATTGAGGCAAATTCGTTTTCTGCTTTCATTTATAAGCTGAGTCGTTGATGTTTTGTGGCAAATGATGGGTATACCGTTGGTGTCCTAAGTATTCGGGCAGACAGTCCGAAGCAGCAGTGTATACGCAGATCAGACTTTGCGTGTCTATTCAGGATCTGCACTGTTGGACACTCATGCAGGATGTTTGAAACATAGCAGCGATTAGTCAAATATTCTTGTTCAATTTGTAGGACAGCTAATGTATGGAGGTAAGTATGTCCGAATACGTTTGGTAAATACGGCACAGTATAAACAGTCAAACCTGTCTTAAAGACCATCTGTATTAAGCAATCACCTCTATGAAAGGGCCATATTTTTGGATCCCTTAAAAGTCAAATAAGTGTAAATTTACCTGTATTAAGTAAGCACCTGTCTTAAGCAACCATTTTTGGGCCTTCTCTTAGGTGCTTGCTTAACATAGGTTTGACTATACTTTGCAATTCTTAACACCTCTTTGAAATCAGCTAATTTATTATAGCCTTTGTACCGTACAGCCTGCGAACAGAATTAAATCTGCATCAGCAAATTGCAACGGGTTCAAATATAATTGGCATTACTGAGAAATATAAATGAAGTTGTTCAGAAAAGGCCAAAGTCATGAAGCACAGACTTCCCAGGGCACTGAATGACGAAGAGATGAGATAGAAACAATGAGGAGGCACAACGTCAAAGTTACAATAATCAACACACGAACAAAGAAGAACTGCAACACAAGAACGCATTGTCACGGTCAGCAGAAATAATCACTGGGAACCGTATTCTAGCTTTATACGATAGCAACCTCTCTCTTAACCCATTTATGCCGAGTGGACTCTTCTACCTCAACTCTTTGGACAGGTTTATTTCCTATATATGGGTGTCTGGTTAGTTTTTATTATTATCATGGTTTATAGGAGTTTCTGAATTTAATGTACACAGTGTAGAATCTGATCAGATGCCGCATTCTGCGGCGTCTGATTTGGGTCTACACTGTTTGCCAATATCCCTTTTATGGGACGCTAAGCTTATATGGTTTAATTCTGATGCTGCTCAAAATAATAAATGTGTGTACGGTTCGCATAGAAAATTTTACCTCATACATTGCAGTCGAACACAAATAATCATAAAACCACAATGAAACAAAGTACAGTCGAACCTCAATGGCTCGAACATGTTTGGGACCATGGAAATTCGTTCGAGACATGGGTAGTTCGAGCCACTGAGGGTTAATCATGGCACCAGTTCAGGAAGCAAATAGCGATAATTTAGGGATTTGTTTTTTCGATTAACTACAAAGTGATTGTATGTTGAGTGTACTCATTAGAATCGCCTCGACGATGCGATTCTAATGAGTACACACAACATACAATTTCACGATAAGATAAGAAAATTTCCTTCAATATTTGTTTTCTTGAGCTGTCGGAAGAATTTCGTAGCGACTCAAAAACGAGTTCGAATTAGCCATAGTAAACGAGCCATCGGTGTTCGAGCCATCGAGGTTCGACTGTAGATAGCTTATTCTGGCAGCCGGAAACCAGAGCAACAGAAAAACCAGAAGTTGGAACACGAGGGGCACGACCACAGACAACAACAGTTAGTCTTATGCGCCACTGAGGGAGTCCAATGTGCCACATTAATAGTCATTAGGATTTTATGACGGAAAAAGGGGCAATGGTGTTTTTATTTATAATTTAAAATTAAGAACTTATTGGTATGGTTCAAGAAGGCAATTACAGTCGAACCGCAATGGCTCGAACATCTTTGGGACATTGGAAATGTGTTCTAGACATGGGTAGTTCGAGCCACTGACGGTTAATCACAGCCCCAGATCATGAGGCAAATGGGGATATGTTAGGGATGTATTTTGACCTTCTACATCACGAAAACATACCTATATAATTTTGACCCCCTTCAACCCCACTTTTATATAGTAAAACTGGGGTTTACAGTGGTATACATTTTTTTTCTTATTTCTGCTCAAAAACATAGATTGTGGGTACTCGTTAGAACCGCCTCGACAAGGCGGTTCTAACGAGTACCCACAATCTATGTTTTGAGCAGAAATATGAAAAATATCACATTTTTTCTCTGAAAACTTTCAGGTTTTTGGTGGTGATATTTTCAATATACTGGAATAGGCGTGTTTTCGTTATGATGAAATAATCGTATTTTGAGGTTATTAGAATCGCCTCAGTGACACGATTCTAATTATTCAAACCACATACATTTTCATGAAAAAAGAAATCATTGTCCTTGGAATATCCCAAAATATTTATGGTCTTGAACTATCGTGTATGAAGTCGATTCTTTGCTCGATAATACTTGTGTGAAAAATCTTTCTTGCATTTTCTTAGTATTTGGTGATATTTGGAAATGTTTAATGAAATAAATGTTTTCACTGCTGAGAGAACTTCAGATTAGCATTCCACGGTATTGAAGTAAGAAATGTAGACAAATCTTAAGAAAACCCCTGTAATAAAGACACAATGGCCAGTTCTCAGGAAGCTAGAAAACCATCACGAAAACATGCCTATATAGTTTTGACCCCCTTAAACCCCACTTTTATATAGTAAAACTGTGGTTTACAGGGGTATACATTATTTTTTCTCATTTTGCTCAAAAACATAGATTGTGGGTACTCGTTAGAACCGCCTCGTCGAGGCGGTTCTAACGAGTACCCACAATCTATGTTTTGAGCAGAAATATGAAA
The DNA here is from genome assembly GCA_964016985.1 of Anodontia alba. Lineage (NCBI taxonomy): Eukaryota > Metazoa > Mollusca > Bivalvia > Lucinida > Lucinidae > Anodontia > Anodontia alba. The sequence goes on from OZ024834.1 coordinate 39,688,783, forward strand.
AATATCCGAGTTTTTTTATCTGAAAATTTTCAGTCTTGGAGGTGAAATTTTCTATATATTTGAATAGGCGTGTTTTCGTAATGATCGAAAGATTGAAAGTAGCACAGACAGTAATAATGCCCAAAGGAAACTTAAAGGTTCAACACAGAAAAAAAACGCATTTTGATGACACAGAGATAACATTACGAAAACATGCCTATTCAAATATATAGAAAAGCTCACCTCCAAAAACTGAAAAAATTCAGATAAAAACTCTGATATTTTCATATATCTGCTCAAAACATAGATTGTGGGTACTCGTTAGAACCGCCTCGGCTAGGCGGTTCTAACGAGTACCAACAATCTATGTTTTTCAGCAGAAATAAGGTAAATAATGTATACCCCTGTAAACCCCAGTTTTACTATATAAAAGTGGGGTTTAAGAGGGTCAATATTATATAGGCATGTTTTCGTTATGAAGAATCGTAAATAAAATATTATTTGACTGTCATGAATTAATTAGAGAAAACAAGAAGCATCTTAAAAAAAGAAGATAAGCGACGAAGAATAGCAGATAATGTTTTTTTATTTTGTTGTTTTTTTTTTCGATATCATAATAGAGGTTCTTAAAACGAAGCCCAATTTTTACACCCGAAACTTTGACAGTGTCCTTGTCAGAGTCACACCCCACTCTATGTAACGCTGGATTGGAAGCTGATATCTAATTTCACCGCCGTACGCGCCTTTCTTTGCATGACAGCTTCTCATTGTCATTTTGACATACCGCAATTTAAATCTATAGAATAACTGTCGCAATCCTTAAATTCCTAGACGCCTGATTGCACCCTTGGGGTCCGTATCTGTTCGTCTGAACATTCTGACTTGTCACTGGTTCAACATTTTATGAATGTTCTATGGCATGGGTACGTAGACCACCATATTTCTTGGTGTCAACAAAAAGGTATTGTCACTTTGCACAGTTGCAAGTTTCAAAAATTCGGATCCTAAACATGCTAAAACAGAGCAAACAAAATTTTATCTTCTGACATCGAGAACTTTAACTAAAGTTAAAGTCCGTCATAATTTTGTCCCATTTGATTTCTCGCTAGGTTCGGCAAATGATTTACACTTTCTGGGTCCGTTTAAACACCCCAAACCACACTAACCGCCCACCCCCCCCCCCCCCCCCCAAACCATACCCAAAAACACATTTTAAACTTTTTGAGTCACAAATCAAACAGTTGAAAATCAAATACCATCAAGAAAACGTGCCTATATAATTTTGACCCCCTTAAACCCCACTTTTATATAGTAAAACTGGGGTTTACAGGGGTATACATTATTTTTCTTATTTCCGCTAAAACATAGGTTGTGGTACTCGTTAGAACCGCCTCGCCGAGGCGGTTCTAACGAGTACTCACAATCTATGTTTTGAGCAGAAATGTGAAAATTATCAGAATTTTTTTTATCTGAAAATTTTCAGTTTTTGGAGGTAAAATTTTCTGTATATTTGAATAGGCGTGTTTTCGTAATGCGGTTAAATGTTATATGATTAATCATCTACGTCCATTATTGGAAAATTAACAAAGTATTTCTACACAGCTTCTGATGATCAAAGGCACCTTACCTTATGATTGACTTGTTTGTTCAATAGCATGCAAGATGTGAATTTCTATAATGGGTCGGTTTCTTTGGATGTGAAATAACAGGGCAAAATGTTTATTCGTTTATTCATCCTATCTTTCATTTATTTGTTTGTTTCTTTGTTTGATCATGCGATCGTTCGTGCATACCGAGTGCATGTGTTAAAGAGAAAAAACGTCACATGTAGGTCCAGTGGAAGACAAAACGACATTGTGTGTGTGTATTATTATTTTTATTATTATTATTTTTTTATTGCAAAGATTCTGCTCAAACTGTCCGGATACACATGCACAGGCTGATCTGGAACTTTGTTGGTCATATTTCTTGGACGCCGTCCTTTAATTCATATGAGTCTTTTTTCTACTAAAAAAAAACCCCAAAGAACTTGATCAGACTGCATAGATGCACATGCGCGCATATGCTAATCTAGAACTTTGCTGGTCAGATGTTTCCTGGGCATCTCTTTTTGCGTTTCAATGGACTTATCCTTTTTTAACGAAAGCACCATCGCGCCATGTACATCATAAATTCTCAGTATCAAATTGTTATTCTAAATAGAGGAGGTTTTCTTGGACTTTCGAAACTTGACTTTGGCGTGAACTTGAAGATCATAAGGTAAAGATGATTTAGAATGCACACAATGAAAGTTAACTCAAAGTATTTGACAATAACCGTTTCATGAGAGTTGTCATCGCTTCAAGGCACGTACATTCTTCCATACAGAGGCTGACAGGCTTAGGTCACATATGATCTTATAAGACTTCGTCTAAAAACAGAACAGGGTCTGGACAAAAGGTTGCTGAGAAAACAGCAGAACTGAGTTCAGTAATGTATTACCTTTCATTAGGCAACAACGTACTGAAAAAGCAGGTAGCGATGTTGAATGATTAACCAGTTATAGCTTTCAAAAATGAATAAAGGTAAAATAACCAAGCTACTTCTAATGTAAGAAATGTGGAAACCAGTTCATACACAGATAAAATGCCACAGGACAAGATCTCTGATCAGGGTCTGCACTGTAAAAGACATTTAGCAATTATAATAATAACAGTTAATTAAAACATTAAAACACTCTTTTTAAAACAGATAATGGATCCTGCCTGCTGGCACGATGGCAAAGCTCCTTATCCTGGCCGTCCAAACATAACTGGATATTAACTGGTTCATCAGAATAAGATAGTATGAACATACAACATGTAAGGGTGTAGAATTCTGCAACTTTCAGCCAACAAACTAAATTTTGTTTGAAAATGCATCCTTATGAATTTTCTTATAACTTGGCGGAAAGGGAGCAAACACTTTGCTTTTAGTGTTGACCTCTTTTCAAGCGGAACTAAAACAGTTTCAATACGGTTGATTTCCCTGAAGTGTATCAGTCACCGTTAAGTAAGGTGAGTGTTTTTCGTGCAAATACTACATAAAAAGGTTGCCCTTGGAAACAAAGAAAATGTAAAAGAACGAAAATCAGAGACTCGGATCTTCATATGCAGCCATCAGAAAAACATATCTATGTAATTTTGACCCCCTTAAAACCTACTTATATACAGTAAAACTGGGGTTTACAGGGGTATACATTATTCTTCTTGTTTCTGCTCAAAACAAATTGTGGGTATTCGTGAACCGCCTCACCGAGGCGGTTCTAACGAGCACCCACAATCTATCTTTTGAGCAGAAATATGAAAAATATCAGAATTTTTTATCTGAAAATTTTCATTTTTTGGTGGTAAAATTTTCAGTGTATTTGAATATGCGTGTTTTCGTAATGAATGTAGTTTGCAAGGTTGCATATTCGCCGCTCCTCCCCACCCCCACCACCCTCCTACCCCCAGCACTGGCTCAAGCGGTATTTGAATTTTAAAATAACCAGACTGTGCTAAGTGATCCCAAAAGAAATAAAATCTGCACTATGGTGAACCACGAAGAGGCGTTTTACGGCCGCCAAACGGTACATAACCCCGGCTGCAGTAAAGAAAAATAAAAATCTAAAAGTTTGTCTTTGGAAACTAAGAACACACACAAAAGATCGAAAATCGGAGAATCCGTTTTATCAAGTAATGTAGCTTGCGAGGCTGAATACGCGTTCTCTACTTTCAATAAAGAAGCGACCTAGTGTTAATAGCAAACTCATTTAAAGGTTGATTTTCTCAGGTATTACTGGTAGTGCTCACAATATCAATGTTATGTTACGATTTAACTGTTAATAACACTATATAGTTACCTTTACAATATTATCATTACAATTCTGATACAATGTAACAACGAGTGGTTTATATATCTTTTTTTTATTTTTTTGAATGCATAACTGCGCATATCAGTGTATACAAAAACGCATTCTCTGTATGTTCGAATTTTTACTTTGGTCATCTTAAAAAAGTAAAATACATATGGAAAATATAGATAGAGAAACGATTTGGCGTCAAGAAAAGAAAACAACAACAACAACAAAATAAAACAAAATAAAATAAAAACTCAAATATTAAAAAACAGCCACACAGTTGCAATATATCAATACTAATCATAATGCTGCGTTATTAACAACAATAATGGCAGTAATGAATTGGTTGTCCTAAAGGTATGAAATACAGATGGAAAAAAAAAAATATGGAGACACTATGGAATCAAAATAAAACAACAAAATAGTAAAGACAATGTTGAAATATATTTTTAAAAAAAATCATACTTTTGCATCATCAGTAATGGTCACCCATGAATATTAATTTATTTGGTTATCCTGAGCGTGTAAATTACAATTGGACAAAGAAATAAAGAGACAATATGGAGTCGAAATAAAACAATCGAACACTATAAATAAAGACAATACCAAATACAATAAATAAAGACAATACTGAAATATATTAATACTAACAATACTATTGCATCATCAGTAATGGTAATATGAATTTATTTGTTTATCATATGCGTGTAAATTACAGACAGACAAAATAAATAAGAAGGCACTATAGAGCCTATCTGTAATTTATCTAAAGATGAATAACAGATAAGCAAAATAAATAGGAAGACACTATAGAGTCAAATAAAACAATCAAATACTAAAAATAAAGACAACGTTGATATACAATTATCATGATCATATTGTTGCTTCATCTATATGGCAATATTACTTTAGTTATCCTAAACGTGTAAAGCTATACAAAGTATTAAAGCTATACAAAATATGTGAGATACCATGTAGGCAAAATAAAACAATCAAGTACTAAAACTGAAGTCAATGTTGAAATATATTAATGATAATCATACTGTTGCTCATTAGTAATGGTAATATTACTTTGGTTAGACTAAACGTGTAAATTACAGACTGACAAAAAATAAGGAGACATTATGGAATCAAAATAAAACAATCATATAAAAAAAAAAAAAAAAACATTTTTGCAATATATTAATAATCATACTGTTGCATTATCACCGTCAATAACAAATTTAGTAAGAAATTTTTTTTATAGTTATTACAAGTGTTATTATTATTTTGTACTACTACTATGGTCAAAACTATCCGTCCTTAATTAAAAGCTTTTTAAAAAATAAATAGTTTACCTTGAGGTATTTCCAGAAATGGTTCACACAGCTTGTGTCTGCTTTAAAGTACCAAACAGCACATGGTCAATTACTTATATACAAATAAACACCTCTCTTTTTCAGATATTCACCTCGGAGACACCAGCCTTCCACTCCTATCTACGTAACATTAAACTCTACTTGGAAACGAGGTTTATTTATCTATTGTTAGGAGGAAAAATATATCGGGTTCTCTTTTAAAGGCTGTCGCGAGGACTGATGTTAGCTCACGAGGCAGTGACGTATCTAAAGATCCACGCAGAATTATAAAAGATTTATCTGAACTTAATTATTCCATATTGTGAAGGATTTATTTCTTGCACAGTACGCTCGTATTAAGGGTTGGATTTACGAGTATTCAATACTTTCGATTAAGGGGACTGGGTATATTTTGTAGATTTGCTATTGCTTTCTACAAGAGATACAATGTTTGTTGCGTCCTGCTTGCTCTCCTGCACACCATACATTGTGAAAATGGGTCTACTCAAAAAGGAAAGAGTTTGCTCCCAAGGGGAGCAAATTCATTTCTTTTAGCTACCTTTCATACGGGAGATAAAATGGTTGCCTCCCCTGAAAGTGAATCAGATCCCCTTAACTCTTTCACTGCCACAGGCGATAATAGTAGGCTAAAAACTGCAAACAGCATAGATCCAGATGAGACGGCTCAATGAGCCGTCAATGAGCCGTCTCATCTGGATCTACGTTGGTTTATATCCAGTCTTTCAACTTTAGATATAAACGTCTTTCCAAACGATAGTTTGTTAAAATAAAAAAGCAGACGACAAATGTTGTCTGAAATTTGGCGCCGAAAGAGTTAACACATCACAAAAACATGCCTATATAATTTTAACCCCCTAAAACCCCACTTTATATAGTAAAACTGGGGTTTACAGGGGTATACATTATTTTTCATATTTCTGCTCAAAACATAGATTGTGGGTACTCGTTAGAACCGCCTCGTCGAGGCATTGTGGGTACTCGTTAGAACCGCCTCGTCGAGGCGGTTCTAACGAGTACCCACAATCTATGTTTTGAGCAGAAATATGAAAAATTTTAGAATTTTTCATCTGAAAACTTTCATTTTTTTGGTGGTTAAATTTACAGTATATTTGAATAGGCATGTTCTCGTAATGACAGGGTTATAACATTCATTAAGTTTGCAGAGTATACGTAAAAGTCGAAGGCTTGGGTGTTGGCATTGTTCTAATTATTTCTTTGAACAAATTTTACATCTTAAACCCTTTGTGTAAACTTTCAAGGTATTTGATACGAGGGTCGTGCAAAAAGTTCTGTCACTAATAGGCTTACTTAATTTTATCCCAGGTATATTTAAAAATGCTTCACTGCACTTGAATGGTGTGTTGAGTAGCTAACGATACCCGTTTATTTTGTGCAAATTGCTTTCCAACTGACCGAGTTATTTCAAATTGAAAGAGATGCAGTCATATGACCAATTCTATCTATCTTCCAATAATGCTTAACCCATTTCTGGAACTTGTAGCATGTAAGTTCAAAACCAGGCTAAGAAAAGACAAAGTTGTGAAGTTTAAAGGAAAGTAAAAGCGTGAAATGTTAAAAAGGTCTAGTTACAAGATTAAAAGCAAGGTACTAGTTAAATTAGGGTGAGACGTGGTTTATCTGGCTAACTGCCCGGTTGAAGTCATCAACGTTGGTCAGGGAGACTACTTCTGGTGGGAGTGAGTTCCAGTGAACAATAGTACGGGGGAAGAAAGAGTATTTAATATAGTCTGTGGATGTAGCTATCTGTCTGTATGCCATCGGATGGGAGGTTCTAGACTGTCTCTGCAGGGCTGTTAGGTACTGGTCTCTGGGGATAGCAACAAGGTCATGTGTGATCTTGTACATAATTGAGAGTCTGTTGTCGATGCGGCGTAGGTCAAGACGTCTCCAGTTAAGTGACTGCAGCATAGCAGTCACACTTGAAGTTCTACTGTAGTCTCTTTTGACCCACCTTGCTGCGCGACGTTGGACTTTTTTCTATTTGCTGTATTGCGGTGTCTGTGTGGGGGCTCCATACACTAGAGGCATATTCTAGGGGCCGTACAACTGTTCTGTATGCTGCCTTGAGGTCCTCGTGGTGGATTTTTATGTTACGCTTTAGGAAAAAGGTAAGAGGGAGTGCCACAATCACACAAACCGCAGCCCTTCCCAGACCCCAAGAGGAAGAGGTAACCGACAAATCTAAACAAGCACAAACCGAACAAACGTACGAAAAGCACTAAGCTTAGCTCTCTCTTCCCCAAGCGAGGAAATCGCAATACTAAAAAGACTGAAAAACACAAGAACAAAATGACACACGGAAAGACATACAACAAATCGCCTCGTAGAATAAATCACAAAGCAACAAAGAGTGACTAACACCGGGACCACCGCCTTAGAACGGTCGGTAAAGCACTTTTACAGCTAGCTAACTTAACCCTGGGTCCCGATGCTACTCTTAATACAGAAATACATAAAAAATTCGGTTCGCATAAAGGCTCCCAACTCAGTCAATGCATCAAAGCGAAAACATAAAAATCAAATTAATCACTATAATAAACAAAGACGAGTACTCATGGCTAATTCTACTGTAACTAGGCATGCAGTCTGCCACATAATATCCAGGCTATAGCCAATTCTTTTATAACGGTTAATAAGTTTTCTGAATTGCTCCGAAAAGTTAGAAGACTACTGTTTTGTCCAAACTGCTAACTTCATGCCTTACTGCTGTTAAACAACATTGGATTAGATACTATGATACTGCTTACGAAAGGGACGGAATTAACTATTTTTGGTCAATTAAAAATTCCAATGATGTTCTCAATAAATTTAAATCTAAAAACTTTCAGGCTTCTAAATTGTCTACATATGATTTTTCTACACTGTATACTACGTTACCTCATCATCTTATAAAAGATAAACTTATTGATTTAATCAACCGAACGTTTGTTCGGGAGAATATCCAGTATTTGGCTTGCAACGAAGAATGTGCTTTTTTCACTTCTGATGTATACAATAATCACAATTTATGGACGTGTCAAACGTCTGTGATGCCCTTATTTATCTTTGGATAACATTTTTATTAGATTTGGAACTAAACTTTATAGGCAAACTATTGGTATTCCGATGGGAACTAATTGTGCTCCTCTTGTTGCAGATTTGTTTCTTTTTTGTTATGAGAGAGATTTTATGAAGTCTCTCTCACGTGAAAACCAGTCTGACATTATTGATGCTTTCAATTCAACTTCAATATACCTTGATGATTTATTAAATATTGACAATATTTACTTTGACCAAATGGTGGACCGCATATACCCTACAGAACTCCAATTATATAGAGCAAATTCTTCCGATACCGAGGCACTTTTTTTTATTTAAATCTATGTATATCTAATGGTACAGTTTCCACCAAAATTTATGATAAACGGGACGATTTTGATTTTGATATAGTCAATTTCCCTTTTCTGGATGGCGATGTCCCCCGGCGTACCTCATATGGGGTATACATATCTCATTAGATTCGCCAGAGCTTCTTCAAATCTTAATGACTTTAACTTCCGTAATAAAGCCCTTACTGCCAAACTTCTTAGGCAGGGCTATCGTTATTTTAAACTTCGTAAGGTGTTTTCGAAATTTTATCGCAGACACAGCTCCTTGTTAGAAAAATATAGCGTCAGTCTGAAAACACTTCTGCAACAAGGTATATCGGAACCAGAATTTTACGGTGACTTAGTGTACAGATTTAAAAAAAAAATGTAGGTAAATCTAACTTTTCGGAGCAATTCAGAAAATTTATTAACCGTTATAAACGAATTGGCTATAGCCTGGATATTATGCGGCAGACTGCATGCCTAGTTGTCAACCCAATCATTGTTGATGCCTATGCTTCACTAATTGCATGACGGCGGTTCGGGCCTAGACTCAATGACAGCCTCTTTGTAAAACTTTAACCAGTGGGTTGGGGCTTGACGATATGTCTTTGGCTTGGCCCGCCGTGGTTCAACTATTGGTTTTCATTTACTCTGGCATACAGTAGAATTAGCCATGAGTACTCGCCTTTGTTTATTATAGTGATTAATTTGATTTTTATGTTTTCGCTTTGATGCATGGACTGAGTTGGGAGCCTTTATGAGAACCGAATTTCTATGTATTTCTATATTAAGAGTAGCATCAAGACCCAGGGTTGGCTAGCTGTAAAAGTGCTTTAAACCCCCCGGTGGTTTACTCTACTGACCGTTCTAAGGCAATGGTCCCGGTGTTAGTCTTACTCTTTGGTGCTTTGTGGTTTATTCTGCGAGGAGTTTTGTTGTATGTCTTACCTTGTGCCATTTTGTTCTTGTGTTTTTCAGTCCTTTTAGCATTGAGATTACCTCGCTTGGGGAAGAGAGAGCTAATCTTAGTGATTTTCGTATGTTTGATCGATTTGTGCTAGTTTGGATTTGTCGGTTTCCTCTTCCTCTTGATGTCTGGGAAGGGCTGCGGTTTGTGATTGTGGCACTCTCTGGACTTTTCTCTTACCTTTTTTGCGCTAGTTGGGTATCTCATTTGCTCACTGAAGAGCAAAAGACACAACGCCTTAAATGTGCCCGGGAACTTCTGAAAACATTCAAAGGCTGTAATAGTCGGGTTATTTCTAACTTGCTAACAGGTGATGAAACCTGGGTGCACATGTTTGAGCCACAAAGAGGGGCTGATAATAAGCAATGGAAGCGAAACAATCAAAAACGCCCATGTACAGGTTGTTCGAAAAATTCGTAGACTGCCTCTGGTATTCCCATATAAGAAACCTCACATAAATGAAAGTTATATGGTTCGATTGCATGGGTATTCCGCAGATAAAATTCGAAGTAAATAATTTGACAGCAGTAAGTTAAACAGACATTCTGGTAATCCTAGTAACGCTCTGTCGGCGCAGTCGACGTTTTCACAAGGAAACTTCATAAAAACTCGTATATTTTTTATTACTATTGCACAGAAACGTTTCTTCCTCCGCGAAAACATTATACGACGTTACGTCAATGTCGTGTGAAATTTTGACGTCATTTGGACGTCACGTTCCGTAGAAAACAACATATTCGCAAGTGCGGCATCCTTAGAAATGGCGACAAACCTGTCACTGTTACGAAAGCTAGAAAGAAGGGCAGTCATTAAATTTTGTAAAGATCTGGGCAAAACACCAACGGATACCTATAAGATGCTACAGAAGAGCCGTGGGGAGAAATGTGTCAGTCGCGCTCTTGTGTTCAAATGGCACAAGCGCTTTTCTGAAGGACGAGAAAGCCTACTGGACGATTCCAGACCAGACCGAAAATCAATCGTCGACGCTGCGCAGCTGACGTCAGTTAAGGAGGCGCTGGGCGCTATTCGGGAGTTGTCGGAGTTAGCGGGGGCGAGTGTTGGTACAGTGTACAACATACTTACAAAGAATTTGAAGATGAGAAAGGTAAAATTGATTACTGAGTATAAATTATACCAAATTGACAGAAATTTTATTTGATAAACGCCGTGTTCATAACACTTATTATGGATAATTAAGAAGAATTTTGTTAAACCCTTTGTTCAATATTAATATTATTTAGAAAATGAAAACTGCAAAGATCTTATTATTTTAGCCGTCTAGTATCATTTCATGTTAGAGACACTTCCTGATTGAGGGATCGATCCGTATATTTCAGGTCCATGCTCGGTGGGTACCACGATTTTTGTCAGATACCGAGAAGGAGAGGCGAGTCAGGGAGTCCCAGTTATTTCTTCAAGGGGATGCCTTCCTCGACATTGTCACGACAGACGAGACATGGTTATATCTACGTGATCCAGAAACAAAGTCCCAGTCCGCTGTTTGGAGAAGGTCAGGTTCCCCTCCACCGGAAAAAGCGCGTGTCTCTAAATCGGCGGGAACGCAGATGTACATAATGTTCAGCGACAGGAGAGGGATGATACTGTGCCATGCTGTGCCATCAAAATGTACCGTCAATGCTGACTATTATTCAAAGGTATTCTTGTTGAGTCGAAATTATTTTATTGATAGTGACTTCAAAACAAATGATTAATTTGTGTAATGATTTCGCACACACACACGCTTTTGTTAAAATTTTCCTCAGGAGCAAATTCTTTCCTTTTAGAGTAGACCCCTTTTTCCGCTGGACAGAGTTTATAGATAAGCAAACAGGAAGTCCCGAAAATTGTCTCCCTTCAAAAAAAAGGCAGAGAAATCTGCAGGTGTATCCATTCCCCTTAAGCATCATTTTGTTTCGTTGATAGGTGCTACACCGTGACCTTGTTCACGCCTTAAGGAAGAGGAGACCAGGCATCCTCATAGACAGCTTCAAACTACACCAGGATAACGCTCCTCCCCACATCCATGCTGGACAAGCGCTCTTATAAAATTAAGTGGGGTTACCCGACCTCTTGGCTAGGTATGATAAGGAAGTGGGGTTTTGAGGCTTCCCGCTGATAACATGTGGTTTTTATTCTTTTCATCGACTTCTTGCTCTTCAACATGCTGTGGTGGCCAGCTGCCTCGTCATTAACTTGTAATCAGATACCTCTCCTTTCTGCCACAACGTCATAGTAGATATTTTAGTCTTACTTTTTTCACATCTAAAGCCAATTTGAATATTATAGGTAGAAAGAGGGGAAAAAGTTAATAAACCTTTGTTTTTCAATCGTCGAAATTGGTCAAGAAATAAAGTTTTGCACAGTTCATATAGGTAATACAAGATGCAGTATTGGTTTCCTTGCTGCAGGTGTTAATTAGTTGTGTTACATAAGATATGCATAATGATAAGATAAGAAAACATGGTTTACAGTTTTAAGAGGCTAGTCCGTCATGGCAGGATCGACTCAGTTGGAAATTGGACTTCTTGGATTCGAGGTTATCAGTCACCACCCGTATTCGCCTGACCTGGCCCCATTCGACTGCCATTTTCCCGGCTATCAAGTTACAGTTGAAAGGACGAAGGTTCGAAAATCTGAAGAAGCTGCAGGCGGCGACAAATGCTGTAATCAAACATTATAAACCAGCTTGGTATGACAATATCTTTCAGCAGTGGGTTTTTCGACATCGCCGATGTATAAAGTGTCGCGGATGCTATTTTGAGAAGCAGTGAGGAACACAAGCGATCTGGGAGTGAACGACACGCTCCATGACGTCGTTGACGTCGGCAAATAGCGTCTTACCGTGCGCCGATTGAGGTTTAGTGGTGTAGAATACGATGCCGTCAAAACCAAACGGATTAATATATTTGCATAAAAATTCGTTATTAGATGCAGAAAGAGTTGCTGTTTACGGTCATTAGTTTTCATACTGATATCGTGTCTCACATTAAAGATATGAGCACACAGTCTATGAATTTTTTAAGAGCCCTCGTATTGTCAAGAGAACCATAAGTTCGAAAAAGATGTACGCAATTTTCTTTAATTCAAGTGGGCCAGTCGTTCAAGTGCCTTGTCCGTCTGGTCATACAGTCACTGGCCAATTCTACAAGAATATATTCTGTACTGAAGAAAGTGAAAGAATTTTACAATAAAAAACGACCAAGCAAAGGATGGTCAAGAGTCCACCTTTTACATGACAACACCTCCTCTCATAAGTGTGAGGTTAAGTTTTTTGTTTTGTTTTTTTGGCTTCTGAAAAGGTGAAAGTTTTAAACCATCCACCTTATTCACCTGACCTGAGTCCCTGTGACTTTTTTTATTTCCAAGGCTTAAGAAAATATGCTTTCTGGAAATAAGTATACATCTAGAAGTTCTCTTGGCAGCGCTATTTATCAGTGTCTCCAACAGATACCAAAAGAAGACTATCTGCTTTTCGCGACTGAGTATAAAGGGTACAAAAAATGTGTTTCAGTAAAGGGGGAATACTTTGAAGGTTTGTAATAAAAATATGATTGATAAAACGTAGCACTGAAGTAATCCGAACCTAGTGACAAAACTTTTTGCAGGACCCTCGTACACTAAATCATCAAGACAATGATGTTTCTCTCCAAACTTTAAGAATATCGCCGAATAGAAAGTATATGTAGTGTCATAAACGACTACGACCTGCCTGCAAGATTATTCTATCTATATTTCAAAAGCAAATGAATCAGAATTTATTTTTCTTTAAGGTGAATTAATACACAATCAAATAAGTCAAAACTCTCTGTCAAAATGCTTTTTACCTCATTTCTGCGAAGGCGTCTACTATATCAGGAAGCACTCCGGAAGGGAGCAAATTCTTCCCTTTTAGAATTGACTTCTTTTCGGAATGGATCAACGTCAAAAAAGCAAACATGAAGTCACATCAATTATCTCCCTTGTAATAACTGCGTAAAATCTACCAATGCTATGCAGTCCCCTTAAAACCATACTGCATCCCCGCAACAAGCATAAGCATTAATCTGAAGTTTCCACACAATAAAAAATCTTTACTAATATAGCACTAAACAAGCCGTCAAAATGGCATAGATGACAAAAGACGGTCCGTACCAGCTTACAGACACATTCCTTTAGATCATAACTGTGGAATCCCTGGGAAGCAAGAATCATATCAAACAACGAAAATACGCGGTTTTGTTGAGTCTGTTCATCAACTATTATGTAACGTGCGAACCTGCTTCCACCTCCTTACCCACTGTTGTCCGATATCCTGTTTTCAAATTAACCCAAATGGGCTAAATGGTTTCGAAGTTCTTTACACGAACGTCTGCCCATGACTTACGAGATCTCCAAATGTCAATAAACGGGTAAGTTCTCCTGATTAATTGCATTTTAGTCAATTACATAGACACATTATGAAATATCGGACAATGCTATTCCCTACAACTTTCATTTCTGCGTCGGAAAAGAAAGGTGTGGACGAAAAAAAAAAAAAAAAAAAGCTGCTGATTTTTAATTTAATTTCACCCGGAGAAGGGTAGTCCAATATTCCCTGTTTTGACTTTTTTCCAATGCAAAATGAAGGTATTTTCAGATCAAAAATCAATAAATCAGGAGAACTACTCGTTTGTAAGTCATGGCCGGAAGTACTCGTAAAGATTTTGAGTGCATAGCTACCGGCTACCACTTAAGAGATTACCAGCTGTGCCTATTCGAATATATAGAAAATTTCACCTAAAAAAAAACTGAAAATTTTCAGATAAAAAAAACTCTGATATGTTCATATTTCTGCTCAAAAACGAGTACCCACAATCTATGTTTTTGAGCGGAAATAAGAAAAAAAAATGTATACCCCTGTAAACCCCAGTTTTACTATATAAAAGTGGGGTTTTAGCGGGGTCAAAATTATGATTGTGTGATTGTTTTAATATGTGACATTTTAGTTTTGGCATTAATTGCTCTTCCACACTCATTCTTTTGATGCCAAGGGAAGACTGTTTTTCGTGGTTATTTCCTGATGTTTTTCACTCATATTTTAACCATAGCCGACAACTTAGCTCCTAACCATATGTCCTGAAATTTCAACACGTTCATTTTACTACCTGCCATTATGTCTAAATTAAGCTGCTGGATGAGTGGCAGACAGTGCAGAAATGAGCCCGTGACTATCCAGATACGTAGGGTTACTACGGTACATCATTGGTAGACTATTAAGCCAAATGTGTTATAATAAATTTATGCATCGTGTAGACTCGTGGTGTCCGTCAGCCGGTTAGTTGTCCCCACGAAGAAAAACGAGGGGACACAGTATTCAAATTTCTGTAATTCCGTAATACGAGGTTCTGACCTGATAATAGGTACCTTTTGTGCACAATTTCTCTTACAGGTGTAGGGCGATCTGTTTTTAAACATTGTGGCTGTTTAGTTGTATTCATCTGTCTTTCACTTTGATGTAGAGAACTTGATGTGGATCTGACTGTATCAGTTCCTGAGTTAACTTATTTATTTTACAGGTGTGTGTTTTTGTCTTGATCTGATAATTTTGTCAAATTTTACGCATTTTGAACTCAAGTCATTTTTTTTTTTTGCTCTACAGATCACTATGTACGCATCTCCTCCTATTATTCTGTTTTGTTAGGCTCGATGTACCTGGCTTCAAAGGGGACGTGAATTTATACCAATAACGCATTTTACCTCTAACTGCCCTATGCTTAAATAATTGCAAACATAATTTTCAAATCTTGTCACATGTGCTTTTTGCCTATTTGATCTCAACATCATTTTAATCTATTCCAATTTTAGGCCTGCAAACAGTACCTCATTGCCATATACAACAACAACAACAACAAAAAAAAAAAAACAATTTTAGAGAACCTGTTGGATTAATTACTCTTCGTATTTGTAAGCAACGTAAAATCAATAAACAAATAATTAATGGCTTTGCTCGAGTTTCTCTGCACCATCATGCCGGGGACTTCAAGGAAATACACCCTAAATAATCTGACATTTCTGCTTGAACGGATTTAAACCAGCATTGTTTTTCTCTGTCTTACAATTTACACAGTTGCCAGAAGTAAGGCATTTAGCCGCGCCAACTCACTGTGCGGAATAAGTGCGAACGACTTAAACCCAGATCGGCCTGCCAATCTGTGCACCCCTCTCAGTTTCAAGTCGTAGGTAAAAAACATTCAAGTAATAAGCACGGGACAATTCGAATCCGTATTGCTGGCCTCGATAAAGTACCATTTGACTTGTTTCAATTATGGTTGCGTCATGCAAAAAAAAGTGTAGTCGAGGCATATTTGAACAGCGAAAGGGACATATCTTTGCGTAAAACAAGCCCGATACCATAATTTCGTTGTACGTTTTGACGACCACATGCGTCTGTAAAGGTTAGAAGTTTAATAGAGCTTTACTACACAATTAAAATTTTGTAGTCATTTGAAGTAATACAGCGCCATAAAACGCTCAATACAGACGCATGTCTTCGTGGCGTAGACTACAAAACTTAAAGAATGTGTTTTCAAAAAAAAAAAAAAAAAAAAAAAAATCAACTACTGGTCAAAAGGATAGGTAAGCCATACTCAGTTTGAACCTGTGGCTAAGCAAATATTAGCCACGCCACAATTTCACTCACCTATGAGACCTCAGTAGCAGTGTTGCCACTGATAATTGATTATAGTCGATTATCAGTCACTTTTCCTTCTGTGACTTATGATCAGAATGATTTTTTATAGTCGACTAATCGGAAAATTATATTTTTAGAAACATGTTTTTCTCGTATTAGTTTTACAGGCAAGTTGTAAAGAAATGAAATTCAAAGCGGTCTATTTGGGTCATTCTAGATTTATGGTCAATAAAAGTGAAAACCAAAAAGAAAAAAAAAAAAAAAAAAGAAGATAAAATAGCCTTAAAAAGTCAACCCAAAAGTACTGATATTTTTCTTATTTTTACATGAAACCATATGTTGTGGGCACTCATTCTAATGAGTACACACAACATATGTTTCCACTGAGAAATTAGAAAAGTAGTATCTGGATTGTCCTCTTATTGATCTGGAGCAATGAATAAGTATCTGAAAGAGAGCTAAAGTAAGAGTGAATATATTTCTACAAGTCAGTTATTAATCGATGATCAGTCAGTTTTACAAACCCGATGATCGACAATGGAATTCTGGCCGATTCCCAATACTACTCAGTAGTATGACATCACGATGTAGTCTTTTTGAGTATGTGCATCATAGTTTTGAGCAACGGTAAAATAAAACAAAACACAAAACGAAACTAATGGTTTGTTACTTGTAATTAAATCTACACAAAATGGTCCACGTAGAATTAGACTCTACGAAGGTGCCTTTCATTTGATGGCTGATGCCTCATGCTGTGTCTTTGTTCCAGTCTTCTGTGGTTCAACTAATGGTTTTGTTTAGCTTTGGCTGCTATTGTCTGTGACGAGTGCCACGAGCTCTCGTCTTTGTTTCATTACAGTGACTTAATTTGAAATACGTTTTGTTTTCAGTGATGTTTCATTGACTGACTTTGAGAGCCTTTTTGCGAATCGAACAATCATTTTGAAATTTTAAGAACATTTGAACCTAGAATGAAGATTCGCTACAAATAAAATTGATTTAACCAATATTCCTATTCACAGTTGTTTTTATTACTGACTACTAGATTACTGGGCCCAGTGTTCAAAGCATCGTTAGCTTAACGAGCTCGTACGTTAGCGGTCAGAATTTTAACTGTTTTAGTAAGAACAATATCTAATTCGCAGGTATTTTTGCTGAAAAAAAATGTAAGCAAAAATATTAGCATATATGCCATATTTAATGATCAAAGTTTTAACAATACGTTAACTAACAGACATCGTTAGTTTTGAACAATTGGGCCCTGAGCCCTGGTGTTATTTGTTCTTTTTGTGGTCTAGTTGCTGCTCGCAGCGGGGCTTTATTCATATTTTGACGGAGGATGTGGAATGTCATTTTATATTGCTCTCCTATATAGCAGTATATATGCAATACATACGCTTATCTGATGTGAAGTTAAAAAGCGGGAGAAAGTACTGGCAGGCCACTTATCGATCGAATTTGAATCCAGCTCGGCGTAGTATTTTTCTAAAAATAATTTCACAGAGGCTCCGGCATGTTATCACTCTTTAAAACTACTTAAAACTGCTTTAATTACAGTAAGCTTAATTTTGTATGACAGACTTTATACAAGGCCTCGTAAACCTTGGGGGTGGTTACAAGCGACTGGCACATTCACGACGCTAATTAAATTTCTAACCCATAGATGCTTCTTCTTCTGCCATTTTGATTGTTTAATGTATCATATACATAACAAACAACGACGTAATAACATACTGATGACTCAATTATATGAAACAAATTATTACAACAGAAGAAAGTAATCACAAATTATCGATGCACTATCAACACAAAAGTATAATATAATAAAAAGGTAATCAGCCTGAGAAATATCTGGTTACACAGTATGGAATAAATTGTGTTTCACACGATGACCACGCGCAATTCAATTGTTCGCTAATTCTACGTAATAGCTTTGTGGCATGTTTCACAGGTTGAATGACTCTGTAGATATAATTGGTATTTATCAAGTGAAAATGTTCTTGCAGGATAGACTGATTTTGAAGGCCCACTTCCGCATGCGCATCTGATTGTTTGATCTGGCCCTTCGCTGCCAAGTTACATTAGAAACGGAAGACCATAAAACCGGAGAAAACTAACCTTGTTAAAACTGAATCTGGGCATTTCGTTATATTCAAAATCACTTTTCGCTTACGATCCATATATCCCTGTACACCGCTTTGCAAAAAAAGTGTTTTGTAGACATGTGGAGGCGATAGCACCGCCTATACAATCTGAAGTAAAATAACTTTACACTAAATCCAACAACGCTGCCTTCGTCCATAGAAACTCTGGCATTGGCTTTGACACAACAGCACGCCACGTCAGCAGATTAAGTATTCTGATTTGAGCCTTACCTAGCCTATAGGAGTTAAATGCATAATATGGAAACAAAGTCATCTATTTGTATTAAAAGAAACAGTATAATATTTTAGCTAATATTTTAGCTAGTCTAAAAAAATAATATAATATTTTAGCTAGTCTAGCCTCCTTTCTCAATTATAACTTTATCTAACTATGTAACGGAGACTCTGCCAAACAGACTTGCAGCCATTACGAATAGAAAGGAAGGCAATCATCAGGAATCGATACAATTCCCTATCGCCTTCCGTCCCATGAAGGTTGCACTTAAAGCTACGGCACCACAATCAAAACACTACAAGCAAAAAGCCAAAAGGACAGTTTCTTTCCCAAAAATTGGCCAAACGGCTATCCAAAATAAATATTTCACTAGGACTCGTACATGCATATAATGACAGAAATAGTAAACCGCCAGTAAAAAAATATTGGGGCTTAAGTCGATTTTACATGGCCACAATCCTTAGTTCTGCCGTGGTATACACAGGCCATTTGTTCAGGCCGCGTAAAGGGTTTCTAACTCATCAGTGCGAGAACATAAAAATCAAACGAATACAGAGATGAACAACGATGAGGACTCGACAGCAAGAAATAACTGAAATGCTGACGCAAAAGAAAACGAACATTTGGACTCCGGTTGGTCCGACCAGAGCCAGAGCATCAGGCACCAACCGACATACTTAAAAGTCGTTAGGCCGGAGCCGTCATAGAGTCTGAGGCTCGATCCGCCATCGTGCAACCAAAGAGGGAAGCAAATTTATTAACTACCATGCATGCAGTCTGTCGTTTGCATTTATGTTGTACACAATCTTTACATATCGGTGAATGGTTTTACGAAATTGAGTTCTAAAATCATTTCAAACACATATTTATTCTAATTTAAATATTACTAAGTCATCATAAGTCACCATAAAATTCAGGTTCCGATAGGCCTTGTTGCGAAAGAGATTTAAGTCCAACATTGAATTAAATCGAAATGACGTCTTTAAAATTTAGAAAAGGCTTTGCGGAGTTTATGGTACCTATAACCCTGATTTAGAAGTTTAGCAGTTAATAATTTATTTTGATTGCTGAATTCACTAACATGACTAGACACTCTGGCGAACCGAATTAGTTGCGATATATAAACGCCGTAGGATGCTCAACGAGGAACCTCTCCATCCAAGTAAGGAAAATTTACAATCTCAAAATCAAAATCGTCGAGGTTGCTTACCTTTTAATAAGAAAAATGACAGTCTAAATCGATGGAACCGCTTGATGGGGTTGGCGTATGTAGTCTTGCGGGCTGCATTGCTGTCATAATAAGTGTCTCCATGAAACTAAGACACCGATTTTTTTTTTTTTTAATATGTTCGGTGACTGTTACATGTAAGGCCACTCTTTATAGATTTGTTTACACTGCAGCTTGTGTTAAGTCCCTTGTGCCCGCCGTAACAAGTCACCTCGTACTCCATCATAGTACAGTTTTACAGTACATTTTCCTTGGGACCACTGAACCCATTCTTGGAAAGTCGGGTTTGGTTTTCATTTACTCATGCACACAGTAGAATTAGCCACGAGTACTCTACTTTGTTTATCATAGTAATTAATTTGATTTTTATGTTTTCACTTTGATGCATTGACTAGTTGGGAGCCTTTATGAGAACCGAATTTTTATGTATTTCTGTATTAAGAGTAGCATCGGGACCCAGGGTTAAGTTGGCTATCTGTAAAAGTGCTTTAAACCCTCGCCTAGGTTTATTCTACTGACCGTTCTAAGGCGGTGGTCCCGGTGATAGTCTTACTATTTGTTGCTTTGTGGTTTATTCTATGAAGCGATTTGTTTTAAGTCATGCCTTGTGTTATTTTGTTCTTGTGTATTTCAGTCCTTTTAGCATTGCGATCACCTCGTTTGGGGAAGAGAGAGTTAGTTAATCTTAGTGTTTCCGTTCATTTGTTCGATTTGCGCTTGTTTGGTTTTGTCTGTTTCCCCTTCCTCTTGGTTTCTGTGAAGGGCTGCAGCTTGTGATTGTGGCACTCCCTGGACTTTTCCTTTACCTTTTTTGGAAAGTCGGGTTTCGTTTCAGACAAAGCTAGATGGCATATGCATCCTTGCGGGCTGCAATGCAATCATATCAGGAATCTCGGTGAAACAGAGACTCCGATTTTTGTCCTTTATATGTTCGATGTTTTTAAAGGCAACCTTTATACCGTATTCGACCTAATTACCGCACTGTGCGCTTAGGTTTTTCAAAATTACTGGGAACACTCAGTTGTGGTAAAATATGTATCTACCTACTAAGGATACACTATAAAAAAATCAGAAAAGGACTTATTTGATGATGATTATGCGATTTTTTCTGACTTTCTTTATTAAGTTCATTCTGACATAGCCAGCTGCTATGCCCTATAGTCCAGGAGCCAGTCTCTGGCTCGTTCGTACCGTGATCGTATAAACTGGGTAAGGTAGCCGAGTCGCCCTACGCATGTATGTGTTATGTTACTAATATAAGACACAAGAATCTGGTTCTGACCGTACCATTTTTATTATCACAACATCTAGTTTATATTTTCCAACATAAACTATACATCCTTTCGACCCAAGATCTAAACGGCGACTCCCCTGATTATCTTTCTGCTCTTGGCTTTTAGCTAATATCATTCTCTAAGAACAGAAGATTTTCTGCCACCCCCTTCTTACATATTCTATTATAAGTTATCAGTTGCCCAATCATTGCAGGAAAACCAAGCGCAGGAATCTAGGTAAAGTTTCATAAGAGAAATAATTATTTAGCAGCAACGAAAGTATCAGTATTATTCAAGATGATTGGTTTTCTATCCAAAGGTCTTAGAAAGACAAATAGGGGTTTCCAAGCACAGGTTTCGTGGAGCCAATATTTTCTAAGTTAATACCAAAGTATAAATGGAAAGGACTAAATCAGTAATCATGTTTACCGACTAAATCTCCAGCGGGGTGGGTCGCTCTTGAGTGCCCTTCTCAACAAGCTTCAGCCATTATATTACAGCATATGTTGTGGGTGCTCATTTGAATTGCATCGACAAGTCGATGCAATTCAAATGAGTAACCACAACATATGCCTTTATAAAGAAGTAAAGAAAAAGTACACTGGCTGTAGGCTGAAGACTACGGAATTTCTTGACTGTGCGCTTATAGGAGTATGTGCGGTAATTAGATCGAATACGGTAAATATTATTTGACTTCACTGCAGCTGGTGTTAAGTGCCAGGCGGCTGCCTTAAAATGTTCCCCGTTTTCATTTTCCTTAGGATTACTGATCCTATTCCAATATTTCGGAAAATTTTATTCCGCTTGAGCCGGCGCTTACAAAGCCTTGTGGGCTGCATTGCTGCCAGCCTGCCATATCAAGAGTCTCAATGAAACCGAGATTCGGTTTCGTTCTTATGTGTTCGGTGTTACCAAGGGCAACCGTTTTAGTCCTTGTCATGCTGAATAAATGAAGATGCCACACCCTCTTCTAATTTCCATTCAATCAGATTACTTGATTCGGGTTTTTGTTAGAAATTCACATATTTAATGACAAACAATGCAGATCCAGATCAGTTGGCTTCTTCAGAAGCCAACTGATCTGGATCTACACTGTTTGCTAAGACAAGGCGTGTCGAGTTCAGCAAGAGAAGGGTTAAAGTTAAATTTTATTACATTTGTTTGAAAACACGAGCTGTTGAAATATCATTTCCGAATTCGCTTCGTTACAGGCATGGTTTCTTACGAGCAAAGTACCATTGACCTTTTTTCAAGGTAGTTACCAAATTTCTTATATGGAGAGTACATCGGCTGGTCAGTTTTAAAGGACATGTTCATAAAAATACTTAGGCCAAACTCCTTAAAAACGTCTAGAGTAAACCCCAACTAAAAGTGAAACAAAATCTGCTGAAACTTACAAAAATCACATGCTCGTGTTCAGTCCATATCCAAAACATTAGCGAAGCTTTCAATTAAACAGCCTGAAATTCTAGGATTTGCGCACCCAAGATATGCTCCGCAGACCCCAAGTCGCACTAAACTATAAATGAAGTTACTCCGGAATGATCTCAGTAATGAAGCCCATTTTCCAGAGGCACCGAAAGAAGGGACGAGCACTGAGGTACAAACAATGTGAAGACGAAACGACTCGGTTGAAATAACCGACATACAAACACAGAAAGAGCTGCAGCAGTGGAACCAACCGCCTTGGAACTGTAAGCAGAAACAACTACATTGGGTAGGTAGTGAAAAGAGATATAGTCACTTCAGGGGCATGGACACAAATTAACCCTTGTCATGCTGAATAAATTAAGGTGCCACACTCACTTCTCAATTTCAGCCGATTTTCAGCTGATCCAGGTTGCTGATAGAAATTCATATACTGAATGACAAACAATGCAGATCCAGACCAGTTGGCTTCTTCAGAAGCCAACTGATCTGGATCTTCACTGTTTGCAAAAGTCAGGGTATATCCAAGTTCAGCAGGACAAGGGTTGAGGGGAGGAAACTTTAATAAATTTTCAATGTAACAGGTAAAATCGAACAACAATATGATTCTTTAATTTTCACTGCCATAGGCGATAATAACAGGCTTTTGCAAACAGCGTACATCCAGATGAGACGGCTCGTCTGAATCTACGCTGTTTGACATTCAGACTTTCAACTTTACGTATAAACTTTTTTTCAAGCGATAGTTTGTTAATAAAAGAAAAGCAGACGACAATGTCGTCTGAAATTTGGCACCGAAAAAGTTAATGTTTGTTTTTATTAAGCTTTATGAAATTTCTTGATTGAAATGAAAATAAAATAGACATTAATCTGTATATAAGACAGTTTGTAATAAGATTTTTTTTATATTTGCCGGGATCGTCACAAACCGAAGATCCCGGCAAATATAAAAAGTCCTTAGTGAGCTAATCGAACTCGCTCCCATATGTAAAAATCCAAAGCTATATATTCGCGCGCCGGTCAATAAAGCCACAAGATATGTTTAATTGTTAACCCTTTCAGCCCTGCAGTACAATTCTGCTTTGATTTTTAACTTCGATCCCTGTTTTGAACACTGGTTCTGACCAGACTCAAAGATGAAAGAGTTCAATTCTGAAACTCAGGGATGAAAGTATTAATCAGCGTCCCAAAACTACTGCTAGAATTTGGCAGCCCCAGTTGGTTCGATCGCTTTGCTGGTGGACTCGAATCTCTGAGAGTATCGTTTGCTCGGTAACCAATACTAGTGACATAACTAGGTGCGGTAATGAAACTAAATTAACCGTATACAATGTACGAACTCCTGTAATAACTCCGATGTGAAATTTCTATAACGTTCTAATTCCTAGATGATTTTTTCACGACAGAGCTTAATTTTAAAGAATTTAGCATGTCCTTTCATAAATTTTATACAACAAAACTTTATGAAAACTGATATTAAATAAGTGCCGGAATTTCAATGTGCGGCAATAAGGAAGTTGAAAAGCAAGCTAGGTGGTTTTTAAGCCCCTGAGTAGTTTTTCTACCGACCGTTCCAAGGCTGTTCCTCTGTTATAGTTCTTTCTTCGTGCGTCGGTAGTTTTATATGTGGCGTTTGTTTTGTCATTGTTTGCTCCTTATCTCTCCTTTTGGTGCCTCGGGAATCTATGCTTTGTGATTGTGGCATTTCCCGTATATCTTCATATATTTTCGGTGGTTAGCACTCCAAACTTACATGCTGGGTATTATGGTTTCGAGACCTGCTCGGCTCACGGGAATCTTCCCCATCATTAGTAGTTAGCTCGTAATTGGCGTGCTGAGAGAGAGCTTGCTGAACTAGTGACACTAAACAAAATATGCCTTGGAGCTGTTTGAAATAATGCATGCAAGAACACATATCGCAGGCCCTAATAAAAACGTTCATAAACCCTAGAATGCAGCACACGGCAGTATTATGAATTTCGGGTCCAATGTGGGGAGAAAACGTTGGTTATTAGGGACATTTAGACGCATTTAAGAAATATAAAAGAAATGCATTTTACCAAACAAATTAAGATAGCAGGCTCCAAACTGAAAAAAAAAAAAAAAAAAAAAAAAAAGAAATTTTCGCCGGATAACCCTCCGTTTTTCACTATAAATTATGTGGGCACAGGGAGTGTACAATATATTGTGTAGCAATGTCAGAAAGTTATCTTCGGACATGTGCGCCCAGCGAAGATTCAGATCAGCCCGCGCATTCGCACTGGGCGTATTTTGGATTGTCAAGGATGCAGTTTCATCATGCTGATAGCAAAGACTCTGATCGGAATGCGCGAATGCGCAGGCTGATTTGAATCTTCGTTGGGTGCACGTGTCAGAAGGTACGTTTTCGCACGTAAGGGTTCATATTGATTTGTTAACGTAATATTTCCTGTTGACTGGTTCAAATATCTTTCGACAAAAGCTGTAATGTTTCCTACGTATATATGGCGCTATCGCATGAACGTTGTCACTCTGCTATTAAAAACACTAGGGAACGTCGTGTCATCAATTAGCTCTCTAACAAAGGAGAGAAAACTGAATTTGCGACAGCTCACAAAATAAATAGGCATATCACTTGCAAGTTGTTTTTCCCGCTAGCCATGAAGGATATTTTCCCGTAAAGCAAAGAGGAGCCTTATAAAATAAAGAAAATGCAGAGGAACTCGTAATTCTGCAGTTCGATCAGGTTTGCTGTCATTGTCTTCTTCAATGTTGGCGAGTTATGATTAAAGTAAACACAATATACAATAAATTTTATGCACAATACACACATAAATACAATGTACAAGGTCACCCGAATTCTTCATCTTAAACTGGATTCGCAAATCGTACGTTCCGTTTGCCGAATATTGATTCATAAGCGTTTGTTTCGTTGATGGCTTCTTGTGTTTTATTTACCTGCTTATCCTAAGGAACTTTTAGAAGACGGTGCTTTGTAAGTGTGATTTTACTGACAATAGTAGCAGTAGCCAATTACAATGAACACACAGCACGAAACAATGACTGCGATCTCTGAGAGTGTCATTACTTCTACGGTTGCCTATTGCAGGCCAAAATGACTATTGCAATACTATTACTATTGCAATACTATTGCGATAACTATTGAGAACAGTATTTGCTTAAAAAAGACCAAAGATTTCCAAAAAAGTTTTAGTTTTGATGGCATCCATTTGAAAGCCGCACTACTGCTATTAATTCTATGAACTGGGAACTTGCTGACACCAGAAGTGTTGTACATTTTAGAGTTCTGGTATGTAAAATTTAATACACTCCTCCCTATGGTTATAACATGCAGATGTGTTCTATTTATAGACCTATGATTTCTATTTATACATCTTATATTTCTTTTTATAGAACTATTGAAATTTTGTTAACGGCGAAAACACTATTGCCGATCCTATTACTATTACTGCTTTACTATCACGATAGCACTATTGCCAAGGTCACTATTGCGATGCATCGATAGTTCGATGTATTGTTACATCCCTAATTACTTCAGTAAGTTTCTGGCGAAAGAATGTGCACAATACTGGTTAACCGCTTAGAGGACTAAGCCTGCCCAGTAAACGTGTGGTTACGTAAACTGACCGCGCTCGACATGACCCCAATGGGTTGACTGGGCCGTCTCAACACAAACAAACTTCAGTCAGCTGAATTTGATCTTAAGGGGAACATACGATTTCAGGAGAGATAACACTTTCAAAATGGTCTGCCTCCCTTCTGAAAAGGGGTGTACTGTAAAAGGAAAAAATGCTCTCAAGGTGAGTACATTCTTTCCTTTAAGAGTTTAAGAGAACCCTTTTTACAAGGCTTGGTATGCAGGAAAGCGAACCGGAAGTCACAAAAGTTGTCTCCCTTTTAGCATGAAAATCGAATAACAGGTAACAAAATATTGTGGAAAAGAGGAGAAATTGCTCCTCTTTTCCACAATGTTTTCAATATATCTCTAACTTCATAAATTACATATTCGTTTGTGAAATGTGGTTGTTCGATTTATTTTTTCCTCAATTCTGGAATCTGATATGTCGATATACGGATATCTCGAAGTATTTTAGAGAGTCCCTTGGACTTCGACATAATGAGAGTCGACTGTATATAATCCGCAAAATTGGTAAAGAATATATCTGTGATGAACGATCTTGACAAACCATGCATTCTGGTGCAAATCTGATCAAAGTTCGATAAAAACTAAGGAAGTTGTTAGCATGTAAAAAAATTAAAACCATTTTTCAAGGACTCCGCCAGTTTAAATATTTAATGAGGCTCTAAATATTTTAAAATATGAAATAAAATCTTCAAATGGACAAAACAAATGTGCATTTTGATTAAAATCAATAAATGTCCTCGGAGGAAGCTATATGCGCAAATATAGAGTTAAAATACTGTCGTTAATAATATTTTTTTAGGTTTTGCATATTTAATCAAGGCATGGTTACGCCATGTATTCTTACTAAACATTTAAAATAACATCGACCATAAAAACGATTTTGACATCTCTCTCAAACCTCGATAACTTTCTTATTTTTCTTCCGAATTTGATCAAGATTGCGGCAGACTACAAACGTTGTCAAGATTTTTTAGTTCAGATACAGCCTTTATCAACATTGCGTTTTCCTTTCACCCTTAGAATGCTAGGTAAATTTTTCAGCAGGAGGAGACAATTTGCATGAAAATTCAAATCATTTTCTTATATTTCCCAGAAAATGAGATAGAAATTCCATGCAAATTGTCTAATTGCATGAAATTTCAGATCTCATTTCCTGGGAAAAATAAGAACAATATCAATTTGTCGTCTGCTTAATTTGCCCAAAGCGCTGTAAGTGTTAAGGTCAGCCTTTGAATCTGCATAATATTATCAAGTTCTTTATTATTCGTTGATAGTACACGGTGAGTCTGTAAACGAACAACAAAGACCCTCATCAGACTGTGCGGATTTGCAGCTGACATCACGAAAATATACCTATATAATTTTTACCCTCTTTAACCCCACTTCTATATAGGAAAACTGGGGTTTACAGGGGTATACATTATTTTTCGTATTTCTGCTCAAAACATAGATTGTGGGTACTCATTAGAACCGCCTCACCGAGGCGGTTCTAACGAGTACCCACAATCTATGTTTTGAGCAGAAATATGAAAAATATAAGAGTTTTCTATCTGAAAATTTTCAGTTTTTGGAGGTGAAATTTTCTATATATTTGAATAGGCATGATTTCGTAATGCTTGGGCCCTCCAAATATGACATGAAGAACGTTTCCGCTGGACGAGACCATTTTGTTGCGATAGAGTTTGTATTGTTGCCCGTCTGTAGATAAAGTGAAAAAGAAGCAGTCAACTGATAAACAGGTGCGCAGTAAGCATTCTACATACATCTATAGCGGGTCGTCATCGGCCCGTCAGGGTAGCTGACGAGCCGATAACGGGCCGCTGTAGATTTATGTAGAATGTTAGCCGGGTAAATACCGTTTGTTCGTTATATCGTTCTGTGCAAATGACTTACTGGTTTAAGGACCCAGGAGGATTTCTGCAGGTACAACTGGTTTACGTACCTAGTCATTTTTCTACAGAGCGTGCGAACGTGGTTTCTATGTTGCATTTTTCTTTGTTTGTGCGTCGATGGTTTTACATGTGCCATTTGTTTTTCATTGTTCCTAATCTTGCCTTTTTTTTTTTTTTTTTTTTTTTTTGCCTCTGGAAGGCTGTGCTTCATGCATGTGGTATTACCTGGTATATTCGCTTAACCTATTTATACCGAGTGGACTCTTCTTCCTTAACTCTTTGCACAAGTCCATTTCCTTTATAAGGGGTGTGTGGTTGGTTGTTGTTATTATCATGTTTCGTGGAAATTTCTGAATTTAAAGCAAACAGTGCAGACCCTGATCAGACGCCGCGTTCTGCGGCGTCTGATCTGGGTCTAGACTGTTTGCCCGTGTCCCTTTTATGGGACCATAAATGGGTTAATATTGTTTTACGTCAAAAAGTGAACGGATGCAGTACACTGAGCTTGGTTTAGTACAGAGTTCCCACTAGAAAATGCTGGTTATTTCTCACTGGTTCATTGTTCTTGCAACAATCTCTGAACTTGCACTGAACAGCAGGCCCATTAACATTTAGCACTCTGTGTCAGAAGACGATAAATTGATAATATGATAATATCTAAGAAAATTAGATTTGACTTTTCATGGACGTATTTCCTTAATTGTTTCCTAAGGAAACTATTTGCGTGAAAAGTCAAATTCTGTTTTGTGGGAACAATAAGAAAAACATATCAAAATATCGTCTGCTGAAATCTTTTACCAAGCCTGTCAGTTGTTAACCCTTAAAGTGCTAATCACAATTGCAGCAGGTAGCATTTTGTTTGTTTACTTGTATTTTTAGAGGAAATAAGGCTTGACATTCCATGTGAATTGCCTGCCTAGCATTCACATGAGATACCAAGTCTTATTTTCTCTGGAAAATAATAATAAAAACAGAATGTCGTCTGCTACAATATTGCTTTGCACTTTGAGTATTAGCATGCCTTACAGATATTTTCACGTGACAAAAGCCATACTGACTCTCGCCTACCTTATCATCGTCTGTTCTTTGACACTGATGTCGTCAATCGATCTGCCTTAATAAATCTTACCCCACTAAATGACAGAGAACTGCTTATTAAACGGTAAACAACAGCCAATTACTGAATGCTAATTTAATTTTCGGTGATAGTTTATGTTTTCCCATTGCAAACAAAATACTGCTCATGGGAGAGACTTTTACACAATTTACATTTAACTCCAAAGATATAATTGTATCACGAAAACATGCCTAAATAATATCATATAGAAAAACTGGGGTTTACCGGGTTATACATTATTTTTCTTATCTCTGCTCAAAAACATAGATTGTGGGTACTCGTTAGAACCGCCTCGTCGGGGCGGTTCTAACGAGTACCCACAATCTATGTTTTGAGAAGAAATATGAAAAATATCAGAATTTTTATCTGATTTTTTTTTTTTCATTTTTTTTTTTTTTTTTTTTTTTTTTTTTGATGTTAAAATTTTCAGTACATTTGAATAGGCTTGTTTTCGTAATGAATATACCCAGGAAATGCCACAATCACGAAGCACAGCGGGGCACCAAATGAAGGTAAGATGAAGAACAAATAATGACAAATAAAATCACGACGCACTAACACAGGAGAACTGCGACAGAAGAACCGCCTTGGAACGGTCAGTAGAAAAAATTACTTGGGTGGGGGCTTAAACCAGTTTATCACGAAAAATACCTATATAATTTTGACCCCCTTAAACCCAACTTTTATATAGTAAAAGTGGGGTTTACAGGGTATACATTAGTTTTCTTATTTCTGCTCAAAATAGAGATTGTTGGTACTCGTTAGAACCGCCTCGCCGAGTCAGTTCTAACGAGTACCCACAATTTATGTTTTGAGCAGAAATATTAAACATATCAGAATTTTCATCTGAGACCTTTCAGTTCTTGATGGTGAATTTTTCAATATATTTGAATAGGCGGGTTATCGTAATGTTCTTTGCGCTCAACCGCACCAGCTCCTAATTACAAACATGTTCTCTTCTCATAAGGATCTTCTACCTCAACTGTAAAATGTCACAGTGAAACGTATATAATCACAAGCACTGTTATGAAGCCGGAACACAAAAATCCACAAACAGTTTCACATATGACTCAGATCAGCCTGTGTGTCTGATCAGAATTTTCGCGGAACGCTCTATTCATATTAAAGTACCAAGTGCTTCTACAGTGCAGCGAAACGAAGTCTTATGTAGCATGTTCAAGCCTAGATGAATAGTCGTTGGAACACGTCCAGTACGCTATCTACATAAATCTATAACGGCCCGCTATAGATTTATAAAGAATGCTATCTGGGCGTTATAGACATAATGTTTTTTCATGTTGGTCGCGCCATGCGAAAACTTTTCTGCGGACATATGCGGACAGCGAAGGCACAGATCAGATTGTGAAGTCTAATCAGGGCCCTTGCTGTCCGGAAACAGAATCATTGAATACTATAGAATGTTTCAATCAAATGCCCGGATGAGACTTTGCGCATGTGCAGGATGGTGTGAATCCGCACATTTTGCGCATGTTCGAAGACACTTTTCACTTGACGCGACCCATGTAACGTTTCTTCCCCTCACCTCAAACCCCCCATCCCACACCCGCCCCCCCCCCCCCCCCCCCAAAAAAAAAAAAAAAAAAAAAAAAATGAACACTTTGGTGTTTTTCTAATAGTGCTTTTCTGATAAAGACCGTCACTTAGACGGTTACCGAAATACCTACATCTGGCCTATAAATCAAGCTAAACACAGTCCACAGTTAATTGTTAAAACCAGTTTTGCCGGCAAAAAAATTGTAGACCACCTGATGCCAG
Source organism: Anodontia alba (assembly GCA_964016985.1). Taxonomy (NCBI): domain Eukaryota; kingdom Metazoa; phylum Mollusca; class Bivalvia; order Lucinida; family Lucinidae; genus Anodontia; species Anodontia alba. The sequence continues at coordinate 39,719,706 of OZ024834.1, forward strand.
ATTAGTTTTTTTTTTTTTTTTTTTTTTTTTTTGTGCCATCTTTGAGAAAGACACTTTAATCCCATGTGTGAATAGCGAAAATCCTTAAACTGTCAGATATTTGACAGTATCCAATAATTCTGTGAACGGACAGCGAAGTCCCTGGTCAGACTGCATTAGCGCCAAATAAGGTGCCTTTTTTAACCAAGAAGTACCGATATTTTTCTTATTTCTCATCAAAAGATGTTGTGGGTACTCATTAGAAGTGCCTTACCAAGGCACTTCTAATGAGTATCCACAACATATTTTTGTTTAGAAAATAAGAAATCTATCATGTGGATACCCCGCTCTTACCTGGACCTATGGACGGTGCAGCTGGGAACAAGGGAGACACGTTTCAGCCTACAGAATCTAGGCATGCAAAGCATACAATTGAAAATAGGGAAGGCATGGAACAACCTGTGTATCCGTACAAATTTATAGTTTCGCTGTTCGGTTTTCAGAGGCAGCAATTCTCAAATTTATGGGAACTGCTCAGTTCCATCTATGTTGAACTGTGTTTTCGATGAAATATAGCGTGCGTGCGTGCGTGCGTGCGTGCGTGTGTGTGTGTGATTCAGAAAAAAAAACATTTCCCCTAAAATTTCGTGAGAACTGAGCCGCAGTATCAGAATATTTACGTTCGGGGGCAAACTCGAATACCAAAGAACCAAAACCATATGTCTCAACCCTAGACTACAGATTATGCAGGCTGTTAATAACTCAGTTACCAGTGCCTTTTAGAAAATGTATCAGGATTCAGAGGCATCTATATTACTTAATAAACAGATGGTCCTATTTGTCGAGATAACGGTAAAGATTACCAGCGGGTTTTCAACACTGATTCGTTAGCATATTGTCCTTATTGATAGTTCCAATTTAGGTTTGCTTTTTTTTTTCAGATTTTTTTTCTATTTAAAGACAAATACTTTATTTAATTTCTCCCAAAGAAGCTGAATCTTTCGCGAACTTTCCAACCTGCGCATTGGAAGTAAAACATATTTCATCCTTCTGATGTAACGACGAAGCTGTGATCCGAAAGATAAAACGCAATGGCTAATGACATTTAGATTTTTTTCGGGAAAATTCACTTATTTCAAACTGCATTGAAAAACCTAACCAATAAGTAGTTTAATTTTGTTCTGTTATTACTGGTGCAGTGATACAGTACTTCACCTTCGCACGAAGGGACCCTAGTTCGAATATTCGATAAAGAAATAGACAAGAGTATATAAGTATACTGATGCGCTTTATGTTAACTGGACTTTATAAAGACGACTCATTAATTAGTAATGATAACAATACAGCGATATAAGATATGTAAGAGGTACTGAGGCAAATAGAAAATTCTTATTTCCTGCTCAGGTGTTAGCATTACGAAAACACGCCTTTTTAAATATATTGAAAATTTCACCACCAAAAACTGAATGTTTTCATATAAAAATTCTGATATTTTTCCTATTTCTGCTCAAAAGATAGATTGTGGGTACTCGTTAGAACCGCCTCGCCGATTTATGTCGTAAAGTCTGAGTTACAAGCAGATATACGTGTGTATAAATATTCGTTGGATGAGTGGCAGACTGCTATCATATGGTGCAGTGTCTGCTCTTGGTTAGAAATGTTTGCACAGCCTAATTTGTCCCAATACTTGTGGTAGAAAAGTAAGTTAATTAGACACAACACAACTATTACGATCTTAATGTAATCGTCTATATACGTTGTACATATATGGTAAGGTATTCAGGGGGATGGTCCTCCCCGACCCTCTGTTTACCATTGGACGGGGAGAATAAATAGGTTACCACTAGGTAACTGAAAAAAAAAAGATGTGCATGTGGTTTGGATATAATTGTTAGATTATTTTTGTCACTTTTTCCACGTTGTGAACTTAGTCATTTTTCACCTCAATATATAGACAGTGGGTACATCTTGTGAGCGCAACTCCTCTTACAGTTTTATACCAATTGTTTTCAAAATTTGAATATATTTTCTTCGTGGTACGAGGATATGCATGTGGTTTAGGTATAATTGTTAGAACATTTTTATCACTTTTTTCCACATTGTGAACTTTGTCATTTTTCACCCTCAATATATAGACAATGGGTATTTCTTGTGGGCTCAACTCCTCTTACAGTTTTGTACCGATCGTTTTGAAACTTTGCATATGTTTTCTTCATGGTATGAGGATGTGCATGTGATTTGGATATAATTGTTGTATCATTTTTGTCACTTTTTCCACATTGTGCACTTAGTCACTTTTCGCCCTTTACATATAAACAGTTGGTACCTCTTGTGAGCGCAACTCCTCTAACAGTTTTGTACCGATTATTATGAAACTTTGCATGCGTTTTCGTCATGGTATGAGGATGTGCATGTGGTTTGGATGTGATTGTTAGATTATTATTTTTTTTTTTTTTTTTTTTTTTTTTCATTTTTTTTCCACATTGTGAACTTAGTCATTTTTCACCCTCAATATATAGACAGTGGGTACCTCGTGAGCACAACTCCTCATACAGTTTTATACTAATTTTTGTGGAACTTTGCACATGTTTTCTCCATATTCTGAAGCTGTGCATTTCATATAATCCTTGCGTTATGTTTTGTCATTTTTTTTTTTTTTTTTTTTTTTGTACTTTTTGAACTTTGTCATTTACTGATCTCAGATGTATAGACAGTTGGTACCATGGGATTGCAGCTTCTCATATAATTTCAAACCTGTCTTTTTGAAACTTTGCACATGTTTTCTCCCGGGTCTGCAGAAGTACACGTGGTTTGGATTTGACGTAGGGGTCAGGTGCGACATCAACTTCACCGGTTTGATCTTTTTTTTTTTTTTTTTTTTTTTTTTTTTTTTTTAGAGGAGATCCCTTTTCAAGGGGAGCGAATTCTTTCCTTTTCAGAAGGGGCTTGTGCAAATTAGCCCATCACGAAAACATACCCATGTAATGTTGACCCCCTTGAACCCCAATTTTATATAGTAAAACTGGGTTTACAGGGGTATACCTTATTTTTTTCTTATTTCAACTCAAAAACATAGATTGTGGGTTTTCGTTAGAACCGCCTCGCCGAGGCGGTTCTAACGAGTACCCACAATCTATGTTTTGAGCAGAAATATGAAAAATAAATATCAGAATTTTTATCTAAAAGAAATTCATTTTCGGTAGTAAAATTTACAGTATATTTGAATAGGCTTGTTTTCGTAATGAAAACAGGAAGCAAAAGTTTCGGAAAACCTACCATTTGTATCCAGTCCCCTTAACCCTTAAACTGCCAATCACAATGTCGTCTGCTTGTGATTTTAAAAGTCATTTTTGCAAACAGTGTGGACCCAGATCAGACTGCTTCTCTAGGAGCAGTCTGATCATTGTCCACACTGTTTGCCTGTGTGCAAAAATATGTTTGAAAAGTTTGCAAGAATATTCAGCAAACGACAAACAGACGGCATTTTCAGATGCAGGTTTTCTTGGCATTTTAAGAGTTAAGCATAGTCCGAGTATTGCATATAACTGCCATAGTAATTATAACGCCAGCGGCAGCCAATACATTGTCATCATCTATTTTTAATGTGCAAGAGTCTCGGACTTCGACATAATAATTTAGTGCTGATTCAGTCTCCCAGATATAAGTGTCTGTTTGTAACATATTAACGACAGAGATTCAGTGTATTAGTCCCGATTAGTAGATATAGTCATAAAAGTCATAACATTATGCGAATTGCAGGTAGATGATGCATTGGGTCTGATATGGAATAGCTCAGGGGTAATTTTAACCGGTTTGTAAAAGACAAAAAAAAAAAAAAAAAAAAAAAAAAAAAATGTTCTTCATTATTATAATTAGTTTACATTGGGCATTAATTCTAAAATTCTAAAATAAGGGATCCTTTAGAAGTATCAAACACATAAAAAAAAATCCTAGCTAATTCGGTTTATTCAAGAACGTAAAACAGACTCTTCGATGTCCGCATGAAGAAACTTTGTATCCAAAATAAGACCAGTGAAGATTCTGATCAGACTGACGTTGCGGCTCAGATGGGGCTATTTGCTTTGCTTATGTAATAATGTACTGTTTCTCTTGGTACTGTTGAAATATTTTGTAAATAATGTAGGCTTCTGTCTGCTAAATACAGTGCGCAGTCCGATCAGGGCCTTTGTTGTCCACTAACAAAATCACTGGATACCGTAGTATGTAGCGATGAAAAGAAAAGAAGCTAATTAGATCACCCGGTCGTCACTGACTGAAATGGCCCTTTTCGCAAACTGCGTCTTAAAAACGTAATTATTAATATGCAATTAGGAGATGCGTGGAAACGAGTGAAGGGTACGTTTTAGCCTTTCCATACTAGTAATGTTGATCATTTACCTCATTTATGCCTAGCATCCCTTAAAAGGACATTGGCAAACAGTATAGACCCAGATCAGACGCCACAGACTTAGGGTCTACACTGCTTAAAGTACAGAAATTTCTATAATAAGTAATAATCCTTAAAACAAACCAGGCACCTCTTAAATCGGAAATGGACCGGTCGCATTAAGAAAACAAGCCTATTCAAATATACTGAAAATTTTACTGCCAAAAAAATGAAATTTCAGATAAAAGTTCCGATCTTTTTTCATATTTCTGCTCAAAACATAGATTGTGGGTACTCGTTAGAACCGCCTCCGACTTCCGTGAAAGGCAGTTTTAATACAGCAGGCTTGGTGCGACGTTTTTTAAACACAACCCTATAAATTCTGCCAAGTGCAATTTTAAGAAAATTCAATATCAACAATTGAAACCGGACGCAATAAAACGAAACAAAAATGCTATCCTTTGCTCTTTTACATTGGTTGTTTTTGTCATCCTTTGTTGACGTTCGATGCCTACATGCGTGAGCGTGTACAGTGAACCCTCGTTACAGCGACAGCATTTGTTCCGAAAGATGTTGCCATTAAAATGAATTTGCTGTTGTACAGAATACTTAATGAGCAGATTGATATGTAAGAAAGGTCTTGTTTTGTTCATATTTCCTCATAGAACATATGTTTTGGATATTTGTTAGAATCGCCTCAATGAGGCGATTCTAACAAATATCAAAAACATGTTTCTTTAAAGTATTAAATACAATATTCTTGCATAATTTGTGACTAATTGTTACCTCTTAAGCGAAGGTTTCGTGACTGTCAAATTGTCATTATAACGAATTTTGTCGTTGTATCGAGTGTCGGTATAAAGAGGGTTGTCTGTATGTGTGAAAGCAAATAAAATGAGCTGCCCATGACAAAACTCACCAAATTACATGTGCGCCCAACAATGACTCGGATTAGCATTCATGTGCATATGCCCAGTGTAGCCAATGAGTGCACAGCGAAGGTTCTGATCCGACTGGGTGAATACCTAGCCTGATCTGAGTCTCCGCTGAGTATATAGGCAGTTAAAAATTACTAAGTGATGATGAAGTTGCTTTCTATACTTACAACTTATTCACAACTCAGAGAGATAGACACATAGAAATTATTGATTTATTATTTATTTATCCAAGGCATCTTTTAGCTTCAATGTGACTTATTGTTTGTTGATTTAATCTCAGTAGTGCATTCTGAAAAGTGAACCTGGATGTACAAAATATAAACAGTCATTTATACAATATAGATAAAGTAGCTCTTAAAAGTAACATACGTAACAGAAAGAAATGCAAGTAGCAGCAATATCAAAACCTACAATGCATTAAACCAATTATAATAGTCCTGTGAGGTCGACAACAATCTTTCGTGGAGATTGATCATGAAATATTTTCTACGGTCATTTTCTCCCTTCCGCTGATTCAAGAAAGGCAGTCGTCAGTTTCTGGCGAAAGCTGCCAAGTAAACGTGTGGTTAGGTAAACTGACCATGCTTGACATGACCCAACTGGGTTGACTGGGCCGTAAAACCTCAACACAAACAAAACCAGTACATTCTACTAAGTGCGGGGGTAAGGAGATTTAAATAATGATACATTTCAGAAAAGGAGATTTGACTGCTCTGTGGCTGTTGTTCCTTTCTATTTTTTCAAGTACCAAGGGCGCAAACAATGTTTCTCTTTTGATGAAAACAGAATACATTTCTAATAAATTATAGTTATAATCATTCAAATAGTTGTATCATGAAAATCATGTTATGCGACTATTAGTAACGTATGTAATAGTTATATCACAGGCCATGGTCGGTTCAACTTTGTTTTGATACTTGTATGCATCAATACATTCATTCATAACGAATAACATGTAAATAAGTAACACTATGGGTACTTCAGTGTGATTTATTGTTTTAGGGGTAAATTTGGTAACATGGCTGTTACACGCAAAAACCTCCATCGCCAGAAGGCTAACGTGTCATTTTGTTTTTAATAATGTAGTTTCAGAAAATTGTAGTATACAAAATTGCACCTGTGGGTGGTGTGGTGGTGGTGGTGGTGGTGGTGGTGGTGGTGTGTGTGTGTGTGTGTGTGTGTGTGTGTGGTTTGGGGTGGGATGGGGGTGGCGGGGGGAGGGGGGGGGGGCGAGGAGAGAGGGGTCTACAGCCGACCAAAGGTCTGTGAGGAAAAGTCTATAGATTCTTACCATTTGGGTTGCAATGTTTCTGCTGAGGAATTTCATTTAAAGTGATTAAATATCATTTAGTACAGCCTCTGGGTGGACGCTAATGAGAGCCTAAGATAGTGGTTTTTTTTTTTTTTTTTTTGCACCATAGTGTAGTTATGTAACAATTTTTATACTTATATTCAGTTTGTTCACTTTCTGCTTAAATCAAAGGCCGGATCCATATTGGCATGGTGGGCTTCGGTCGAACTCCTCAGGCTGAATTCACCCTTGGTCCAAAAAAGAAAAGCATTTTGATCGGAACATTTGGTTGAATTTGATAACGTTCGGATACCGTATTTACCCTGAATATTTGCATGCTTTACTCCACGTCTTATATGTCTGGCTTTCAATAACTCAATTTTACCATCACGAAAACATGCCTATATAATTTTGACCCCCTTAAACCCCACTTTTATTTTGTAAAACTGGGGTTTACGGGGGTCTACATTATTTTATTTACTTCTGCTCAAAAACATAGATTGTGGGTACTCGTTAGAACCGCCTCGCCAAGATAGGCATCGTGGGGTTCAGTCGAACTCCTGAATTCACCCTGCATAGAAAATATCATTTTCATTGGAACATTTGAATGAATTTGATAACTTTCGGATACCGTATTTACCCTGAATATTTGCACGCTTTACTCCACGTCTTATATATCTCAGCTTCAACAACTACTTATTACGTTAAAGACCAGAGAAAACAGTCTAGACCCAGATCAGACGCCGCGTTCTGCGGCGTCTGATCTGGGCCTACACTGTTTGCATAGGCCTGTCTGAATTCTGAGAGTAATTACGTTAACTTGATCAAATCGATCCCACCCTCTCAGAAATTTTCTACTCCCAAATAAAGCGACACAACGAACGATGTCTCACCAGGACAAGTCAGTCTGTAGCCCACAAGATATGTTTTGGTGAAGAAGCAAGCAGAAAATATCCCAAATACATAATAGACCTCTGCAAATTAAAAAACAACAACAACAACAAAAAAAAAAAAAAAAAAAAAAACGTTCTGATGTAAGCGACCAGAGTAGACCTAGATCACGGTGCGCGTCCACTCCATCATGGTCTAAACTGTTTGCCAATAAAATGACCATGTATTGTTGTAGTGACTATTGTAGACTCAGATAGGACTGTTTTGAAGCGAAGGGTGATCTGAGTGTATGCTGACAGCATGCGTAATATGGTCGTTTTGTAATTATTGGCCTTATGTTGTACATGTCCAACAATAAAATTTCGCCGGATGGCTTGAGAAATGTTCACTGACTTGTTTGTACATTTCACGTGTTGAATTGTTAATTCGTGGGACATAATTGGGGTGGAAAATTGCATGATTTTATGTGTGAGCGAACTTTGCTTTCAATAAACATTTTATACCAAGAAACTTTTCGTCCAGGTGTATATATACATGTAAAAATGTACATGTATTATAGTAGGTTACGCAAACGCCGTTCGTGTCAATCAAAAAACGCCCTTATCTTTCACATTTGAAAGTCTCCATATACAAACAGCATAGACTTGCAACCGCAAAATCTTATGAGGCCCATTTTTGTTCCCATAACCGGACAGCAGACTGACCTGGGCTTTCGCTGTTCACATTAGTCATAGACCCATTTATCGTTAATTGGGCCTATTGAAAGAAGACAGATGTTCATGTTGTTTTGGCCTTAAATCGGGGCCATATCTCCAGATAAGTTTTTTTTTTTTTTTTTTTTTTTTTTTTTTTTCTCAAGCAAAAATTCTTGATATTTTTCTTTTTGCTCCACAAAACATAAGTTGTGGTACTCATTAGAAGCGCCTTAATGAAGTGCTTGTAATGACTGTCCACAACGTTTTCATTGAAAAAATACAACACAATTTTCCTGTTACTCCCTATTATCTGGAGCTACGGGGTGGGGGAGGTGTGGTGGGGTGGGGGGAGGGGGGGGGCGGGGAGCTTCTCTGTCATTTGATACAACTGAGCGGCAAGGTCAGAAAACGCACTTTCAGACATGTATGTCCTCATTACGAAAACACGCCTATTCAAATATATAGAAAACTTCACCTTCAAACTGAACATTTTCAGATAAAAAACTGATTTTTTTTTTTATATTTCTGTTCAAAACATAGATTTTGGGTACTCATTAGAACCGCCTCACCTCGGCGAGGCGGTTCTAACGAGTACCCACAATCTATATTTTTGAGCAGAAATAAGGAAAATAATGTATACCCCTGTAAACCCCCGTTTTACTTTATAATAGTGGGGTTTGATGGGATCAAAATTATTTAAGTATGTTTTCGTGATGTGCGAAGATTGATGCATTTTGGATAGCTAAGGACTCAAAGCTGGACTGGACTGTGAAGACTATTCAGACTGCGTGTATGCGCATGTTGATTTGTGTCTTCATTGGGCGCACATGTCAAAAGTAAGATTTTCTCACCGGGCGTTGCGGCACAAATGATTGTGTCCAGATCAGACTGCACAGATGCCCCAATCCCCGACATGGGATCTCATTGTTCACATGCCATATCTTTGTATGCGCCTTGAAGGATTTTCGCATGTTGCGTATCATACATTAACCTTTACCACTCTCTGGGCATTTTCAGCAGACGACAAAATGATGTTATTTTTCTTATTTTTCCCAGAAAACAGGATTTGACATTTCATGCAAATTGTCTCCTAAGGAGACAATTTGCATGAAATGTCAAATCCTGTTTTCTGGGAAAAATAAGAAAAATATTTCAAAATGTCGTCCGCTGAAAATTTTACCCAGAGTGCTAAGCGTTAACCATCCCATATATGATCCCTATATGGAACAATGGTTCTGACCGGATTCATAGATGGAAGAGTCCACTTCAGAAACTCGGTGTGGAATGGCTAACTTTACTATTCACACACGATAATCAGGTACCACACAATATGAGGCCCTATTCAGAATGGCATTTTTCCTAATCAGAAGGTCCCATCTAGACCTTGTCCTCATTTAGGGTAAATATGGTAGGCAGTTGCCTTTCAGAGGGGAGTGGAACAATGTCCGACGCCGAACTTAATAAGTTTTAAACAATATGTCAAGATAGGTATAAATGTTTATTTATCTCAGATATATTCTGTATAATGTCATGGTACGTCTATCTTATTATATCTAAATATGAATAGAACGCAGAATATTTATCCGAAATCCTCGCCGAAATCCCAAGCAAATTTCTGCAGCAGGTCAGTCGTCTGAGTCACGTGACAACTCACAGTGACAACTCACTTCACTCATGAAAACCAGTCAGTATTAGCGTTCTGATTACGTAGAGAGTCAGTAGATTAATGCATTGCCATTTTCATGAGTTATCTAACGCTCTCATCAGTTCAAAATGGTGTCTACTCGGAGATCAGCAGCTGCGGTAGCAGTAACAGGTACGTTTGTCTTAGCATCATAGCAGTATAGGGCGGTTTTGTCTGTTGTTGTTGATTTTTTTTTTTTTTTGGCGGCCAGTTTCACGTGCACAGGTGGTGGGGTGACCAGCTTCTCAAGCTTCTGTTTTATTGAATGTGCTTACAGTCATCTTTCACTAAAAGAGGATCATTTGTATAATTTTCTACCCTTCCCAGCATTTTTGGCCCAGTTATGATTATCTATCTTACAATACCACCGTCGACCATTTTGCTGGGCCGCAAAAAAGGCGCGAACTTTTATCATTTTTTTTTAATTTATTATTTACGGAAAATTTTCGTGTACCCTTAATCAGAATCAGAAAATATTACTGGTCACACATCAATAGAAATTCATTCACCACACTTTTTACCATACAAGCCCAAAATATGAACCCTTTTTTTTTTGTTTTTACACTTTTGAGGTTCTACAGCTGCTGAATGGGTTGTCTAAACTATGGTGAGCCCCCGTACACACATCTTTGTCTTATCTAGGCGCAAAGGGTTTGCTCAGCCTATCGGTAAACATTCATCTTATAACAGATTGAGAATTTGTACAAATTCCAGTTGCCCTAATATCCCTATTTTTTTTTTTAAATCTCCCAAAAATTCCTAAAAAAATCACTAAAAAAGTGTCAATTTCCTTTAAAAAAGCCCTTATTTTCCATAAGCATCCCTAATTTTTCTCCCTTTCCAGCCTTTATACGGTTTAAGTGTGATGGTGGCTCTCGGGGGGGGGGGGGGGGGGGGGGGGGGGGCAGAGGCAGGGGTGGAGGGGGGTGGGGAAGCTTTGCATAGAGCCTTTCATCATGACATCTTCCTTTCATTGATTTAATGTGACAATGTTGAAATGGAGGTTGGAACACAAAATCATTATCTAATATATCGGGGTGGGGAAGCTTTGCATAGAGCCTTTCATCATGACATCTTCCTTTCATTGATTTAATGTGACAATGTTGAAATGGAGGTTGGAACACAAAATCATTATCTAATATACCGGCACAGTGGCTCTGTGGTAGAGTGTCCGCTTCGTGACCGGGAGGTTGCGGGTTCGATCCCCGGCCGGGTCATACCAAAGACTTTATAAATGGTACTAGCTGCTCTTTCGCTTGGTGCTCAGCATAAAGAAAGTAGAGCTAGGAATCGGAACTGGTCAGCTCAGTGTCAGTATAATGTGACTGGGTGGAATATCATGTCAAAGCGTCTGGGGCATGATATTTCAATGAGGCAGCACTCTAAAAGTGAGCATTGAGCTCCCTGTCACATCCGGACACCGTCGCGATATGACTGAAAGATTGTTGAAAGCGACGTTAAGCCCAAATCAAACAAACAAACATCTAATAATGTTCAAAAATACATGTATAAAAATGCAAAAATTAGAGAATGATAAAATACAAACAAAAAACAAAAGCTACATAGCTCTTGATAAGGCACTTTTTTCAGCCAAAAAGTGTCTATGTTTTTCTTGTTTTTTGACAAAAACATATGTTGTGGGTACTCATTAGAAGTGCCTCTGCAAGGCACTTCTAATGAGTACCCACAACATATGTTTTTGTCGAAAAATAAGAAATATTTACCTGATACCCACTCTTATCTAGACCTAGGAGCTAGTATTCTCTGATGGTCACCATAAGTATCTGTATTTTTTTTTATCCTTTGTCACTGAGCAAAAAAAAATATGTAGTGTTTTTTTTTTTGTTTTTTATTTATTCATTTATTTATTTATTTATTTATTTATTTATTTACTTATTTTTGGAGTGTTGTTAAAGTTGAAGCAGACTAATCTGAAAAAAAAAAAAAAAAAAAAAAAATGCTTCATTGATATTGTATATACCCCAAATAATTGTGACACCATGACTGCTAAACCATGCTAGTCCTAAAATATGAATGTCTATTTTTTTTACCAGTTGATGTATCTAAAAATTTGCTAGGCTTTACCAGGAAAATTTTTTAGGGCCTGGTCACATTTTTATTTGGCCCAATAAGAATATCTATGACAAAGTAAGAGTGGTAATGCCAAGGGACAGCAAGGTTAATTTTATTTTTATTTATCTTTGCAGGGATGACACTGTCAGTTGTTATGATGCAACTGATGGCTGCAGTATCTGTACTCTGTTAGTTTGGAGTCGTCAGGAGAAGTTTGTGTGTGGTACCTGTTTCAGCTTGCACCATCGCACTTGTACTGGTGAGTGTCAGATCATTGATTTCACTTTCATCATACATAAGAAAGATATGTAAGCAATATGGCTGTAGACATAAGTGTTAGTATCTGGTAAATTTAACATAGGCCTAGATAAGAGTGGGTATCACGTTAATATTTTTCTTATTTCTCCATGAAAATGTATGTTGTGGGTACTCATTAGAAGCGCCTAAGCTAGGCTTTACCAGGAAAATTATTTAGGGCCTGGTCACATTTTTATTTGGCCCAATAAGAATATCTATGCCAAAGTAAGAGTGGTAATGCCAAGGGACAGCAAGGTTAAATTTTATTTTTATTTATCTTTGCAGGGGTGACACTGTCAGTTGTTATGATGCAGCTGATGGCTGCAGTATCTGTACTCTGTTGGTTTGGAGTCGTCAGGAGAAGTTGGTGTGTGGTACCTGTTTCTGCTTGCACCATCGCACTTGTACTGGTGAGTGTCGGATCATTGATTTCACTTTCATCATACATAAGATATGTAAGCAATATGGCTGTAGACATAAGTGTTAGTATCAGGTAAATTTAACATAGGCCTAGATAAGAGTGGGTATCAGGTTAATATTTTTCTTATTTCTCCATGAAAACGTATGTTGTGGGTACTCATTAGAAGCGCCTAAGCTAGGCTTTACCAGGAAAATTATTTAGGGCCTGGTCACTTTTTTATTCGGCCCAGTAAGAATATCTATGCCAAAGTAAGAGTGGTAATGCCAAAGGACAGCAAGGTTAAATTTTATTTTTATTTATCTTTGCAGGGGTGACACTGTCAGTTGTTATGATGCAACTGATGGCTGCAGTATCTGTACTCTGTTAAACAGTTTGGAGTCATCAGGAGAAGTTGGTGTGTGGTACCTGTTTCAGCTTGCACCATCGCACTTGTACTGGTGAGTGTCGGATCATTGATTTCACTTTCATCATACATAAGATATGTAAGCAATATGGCTGTAGACATAAGTGTTAGTATCAGGTAAATTTAACATAGGCCTAGATAAGGGTGGGTAACAGGTTAATATTTTTCTTATTTCTCCATGAAAACATATGTTAGGGTACTCATTAGAAGCACCTTAGCAAGGCACTTTTAATGAGTACCACAACATATATTTTTGTGGAGAAATAAGAAAAATATCAATACTTTTGGACTGAAAAAAAGCGCCTTAACTACAGCTATGTAATTAAAATTTAGATAGCTTTATTTCTCTACAAAAAAACATTGGTGCTTGTAATGAGTAGCCACAATATATCAACAAGATTTTGATTAGAAATAAGAAACAAATATCAGCTTGAGTACTTTTAAGGTCATCCGAGCCGAAGGCTCAGCATCTGCTGTTGTGATCACTTGTCATCTGTCTTTGTCCATACATCTGTCCATTGTCTGTGTTAATTCTTCTCTGAAATCCCTGGGTCAGTTTTCTTCAAACTTCATATGGAGCCTTTTATTAATTAAAGGATGATTGAGAATTTGTACAAACGGTCACATTCTATGAATTAGAATGGTGGTCATGCCCATATGGTAAAAAGACTACTTCTCTGCAGTTTTTAGGTTTAATACCATATTTACCTTAAACACTGGGACATGTTGTCCCATGCAAACAGTCTATGCCAAGATCAGCTGCTGCAGAATGCAGTTCTGATCCGGGTCTACACAGTTTGCTAAACAATCCAGGTAGTTAAATAAGACTTGTTCAAATTCTAGGCCAGTATGGTATCAGTTAAGGTGTATGATATTTAGGGTACATGTAGAACCAGATTAGTTTTATTATTTCTCCACAAAGTTTGTTTGGTATACACCATAGCTCTAGTTTAGGTGCTTTTTTTCAGTCCAAAAGTATTGATATTTTTCTTATTTGTCCACGAAAAAGTAAGTTGTGGGTACTCAGGCCTTGGTGGCTCAGTTGGATGCGCCGTCCAACTGGAGACCAGGAGGTCACGGGTTCAACCCCCGCCGAGGTCGGCAACATTCTTTCGTGGAGATTGATCATGAAATATTTTCTATGGCCATTCTCTCCCTTCCACTGATTCAGGAAGGGCAGTTGTTAGTTTCTGGCAAAAGAATGTGCACAATACTGGTTAACTCCTTAGAGGACTAAGCCTGCCCAGTAAATGTGTGGTTAGATACTGACCACGCTCGACATGATCCCATTGGGTTGACTGGGCCGTAAAACTTCAACACAAACATTGTGGGTACTCATTAGAAGCGCCTTACCAAGGCGCTTCTAATGAGTACCCACAACATATGTTTTCATGGACAAATAAGAAAAATACTGACCTGATTGATACCCACCCTTATCTAGACCTATGTGAATCACTCGATAGAAGCACCTTGGTGAGATTACCTCCACAGGTAGTACAATTTACTAGAAGTGTGTACAAGTGTGGTATGTCCAAATACATGTCTAGTATATTATTGTCTTTTATGCAACAGATTTTCTATTTTTTAAGTCTTTTTCTGTAGAGTACATTTATTTCATTACGAAAACATGCCTGTTCATATACATTGAAAATTTTACCACCAAAAAATGAAAATTTTCAGATAAAAAATTCCTATATTTTACATATTTCTGATCAAAACACAGATTGTGGGTACCCGTTAGAACCGCCTTGCCGAGGCTGTTCTGACGAGTACCCACAATCTATGTTTTTTAGCAGAAATAAGAAAAATAATGTGTACCTCTGCAAACCCCAGTTTTACTATATAACAGTGGGGTTTAAGGGGGTCAAAATTATATAGGCGCGTTTTCGTGATGTATAGTCTGATTCAGAAGCCTAATGGGTGCTGTAGCTTAGTTTAAAAAATATTATTCTCATTTTGTAATTCACCACTGTATTTGCTGGCCTCGATGGCTCAGTTGGATGCGCATCCAGCTGGTGATCAAGAGGTTGCGGATTTGACCCCCACCGGGTCAGCAACATACTTTTGTGGAAATTTGATCATGAAATAATTTCAAACTTCATTCTCTCCCTTCTCCAGTTTGACCATGTTCTCACAGCCTCAGAGAAAACGAAAGGATTAAGTTCCTTATTTTAACGTCCCGTGCTGGTCCCGGGCTTAGAATAGGCCAGACGTACCCTCTGCGTGACGTACGAGCCGGCTAAAAGAGGCCGCCCGTGACCACCCGGGCCCTCGAAATAGGTGGCTGCCTTCCGCTTCTGTGGCAGTTGGGTAAAACCCCTAACATAACAGAGCAACCGTCCGTTCAACCGGTATAATTCCAGACTATAAAATTAAATTTATTGAAATGCATCTTAAATTGGAAAAAACAAATTTCGCGAGATCTATCCTTTTAAACCTTTCCTATCTCATGTTACTAACATGCTTCATTTGTTTGTGTATCATTCTGTGCCCGTGGGTCGCACATGGGACGAAGATTATAACCTCATCTGTATTTAACATATGTGTTTGTCTTGTGTTTGTGTCATTTTTCCGAACTCTAGCATTCTTCACATTAAAAAATAAGATGCATTTAATATTGTTAGATAAAAAAACTAAACGTTTTTCAAGGTATGAAAGCTACATATCATTTGAAAGCTACATATCATCTAACAGTTTGTTTGTTTGACTATCCTAAAAATGAATCCAAAATAAATCTTTCTTTAATAAACTGTTTATTTTAAATATGGATCTCCTAATTTATGTTAAAAATAACCTTTCAATTTCCCAGACGTTTTCGGCCTCCCTTGTCTGTAGGGAATAAAATCTACAGATCACTTTCCTTCTGTAGTGGATAGGGTGTAATCCCCTATTAAAACAGGAACCACCTGTTTGCCGTGGGTGGCGTCTCGTATGCTGGGAGAGGGGAACCTGATGATTGAGGAAAGCCCAGGGATCTCCAGCTTTTCAACACATCATTTTGGCCCTTATTTCAGATAGAAGAGCGGTCTGGGTTAGATCCGGCCTGGATCAATCGGCTCAGTCGTGCCAAGCTCTAGAAGCGCACAACTTGTTCTTAGCTTCTTTCTCTCTTTCATACGTATCTTTATGGTACCAAACCGGGCTTATTTTTCTCATGTTCCTCTAACTTTAAGTGAGTTTCAATGGGCGGCGGCTGAAGGGTCAATTGGTGGGCTTGTATTGGGGCTTTGGCGGAAACCTCTGTGAGTGGAGGCTGTGGATAGGGGGATGAACTCAACTGTTCATAAATTTTTCTATGGAAATTTAGATGAATAGGTGGGAAATCATCTAAGCATGAGGCCGAGCTGAAGACTCTGATCTTGACACCGAGTATAATAGCAATGTAGCCTTGACGTTAGAAATAGGAGATCCATTTCTGTTAAACGTCCCCTTGTAGGGCTCCATGGAGGGTGGGGCGCATAGCTATCGAATCAAAAATTTCATCACCATGGCATCTCGAAAACGATTTCTGGCGTTCGACTCTTCGGAGGACGACACGCAACTGACTACATTTACATTCAAAGCTAATGAGAACTTCGCTAAATTTTTAGTGATTTCGAGTAAAGAGGACAAACCTATTACTTCACTGTCACCTTTCATTATAGAAAAGCAAATAGAATCAATTATAGGCACTCCAAAAAATGTAAAAAAATTAAAAAATGGAACTCTTTTGGTCGAAACTAACAGAAAATCTCAAACTGATAATCTCTTGAAAATTACAAAATTCTTTAACATTAATGTCTCTGTCACGGAACATAAAACTCTAAACAGTTGCAAAGGTATTATCCGTGACAGAATGCTAAAACATGAAACTGAAGAAAATATCACAGAATATCTTAACACACAAGGAGTAACAGCTTGCAAACGTTTTAAAATTAAAAAAGATGGAAACTTTATAGAAACAAATACACTTTTACTAACTTTCAACACCACAACTTTACCGAAATCACTAAAAATATTTTACCGAATTATACCGGTTGAAGTCTACATTCCAAATCCTCTGCGGTGTTTCAACTGTCAGAGGTTTGGACATCATGAAAACGGCTGTCCGGAAGCACCTGGATCAGTATGTGAAAAATGTGGTATGGGTGAATTTGATCACCCTACAAATGCTTGTAAAAATGAAGCCAAGTGTGTGAACTGTCACAAAAACCATCAATCAAAATCAAATCAGTGTGAAATTTGGAAAAAAGAGAAAGAAATCATGAAAATTAAAGTTACACAAAAAATCACTTATTTGGAAGCCAAAAAGATTCAAGAAAATCAACCTGAAATCACCTTTGCAAAAGTTGTTCAATCCCTAAACACTAAACCTGAAACCAAAGAAAGTTCTACCCAGTTTAACGAAAAAGATTCTGTCATCAAAGCAAATTCAAAAGTTATTACTCCTACTGTAAAACCTAAACCTAAACCCACATCTACTCATCAGTCTAGACCACCAACAAAATCTCAAAACAGTTCACAAACACAGCCGACTAAAACAAGTGGATCACAACAGAGATCCAGGTCCAGGACAGCTGACCAGAAAGAAAAAAATGGAAAAGAAAAAGATAAAGATAAAGCACCAAATCCATATAGTAAAGGGGCGTCGGCCGATCCGATCAAGTTGGTCAATCGGTTCGATTCCCTTGAGAACATGGAGTTAGAGACTGACTCCTCCATGTTCTTGCAGTCTCAGAGAAAACAAAAGGATTAAGTTCCTTATTTTCAAATCATCTCTCCATTCATCATGGATAAAAAATCAATTATTCAGTGGAACTGTCGAGGACTAAAAGCAAATTATAACGAAATTTTAATTTTAACAACACTACTTTCTCCGACTGTCTTTTGTCTCCAGGAAACCTTTTTAAAGAATATAGATAATATTAATTTTAAAAATTATAGTTTATATAATCATATCGCAACTGAAAATCAGAAAGCCTCAGGAGGCTCATCTATCCTTGTAAAATCAAATGTTCCTCATAGACAGATAGATATAAATAGTAATTTACAAGCTGTTGCTGTAAATGTCACTCTGTCTAAATCCATAACAATTTGTTCTCTATATCTCCCTCCACACTGTAAATTTTCTAAACACGATTTAGAAAATCTTATAAACCAGTTACCTCGTCCTTATTTATTATTAGGTGACTTTAATAGTCACAGCAAACTATGGGGTTGTCTGGATACAAATGACAAAGGAGAAATAATAGAAAATTTTATTGCAGAAAATGATCTATGTTTATTTAACGATAAACAACCAACTTATCTTCATTCTCCTACAAGAAATTATTTTGCTTTAGATTTGTCTATATGCTCTCCAAATATTTACTTAGATTTTGATTGGTCAGTTTTAGATGACCTTCATGGGAGCGATCATTTTCCAATTAAAATTGAAGAAATTGAATCGACAAATGAAGACCATCATTCCCGATGGAATTTGAATAAAGCAAACTGGGAGAATTTTATAGAGCTATGTAATGAAAAATTAAATCCTGAAATGTTTAAAACAGCAGATGATATACAAGCTTTTACTGATACATTAATTCATGTAGCCGAAAAATGTATTCCAAAGTCCTCGACACGTTCAAAAAGAAATAGACCTTGGTTTAATAAAGATGTTAAAAATTCAATAAATAAAAGAAAATCTGCCTTACGAAAGTTCAATAGGCAGCCAACAAAAGAAAATCTAATCCATGCCAAACAAATGCGAGCTAAAGCTCGCAAGACAATAAAAACGGCTAAAAGAACATCTTGGCAGCAATACGTCTCCAAACTTAATTCTAGAACTCCAGCAAAGAAAATATGGGACATGATTCGAAAAATTACTGGCAAAAATAAAAATAACAAACATGTCCATATTAAATCAAATGGAAATATATGCTCAACGACTAAAGATATTTCCAATGCACTAGGAGAGAATTTTCAGAAAAACTCTTCTAGTGCAAACTATTCCGAAACCTTTCAAAACATAAAACAGGAACGAGAGAAAGAGCATCTAAATTTTACGTCACTAAATCATGAAAAATATAATGTACCATTCACAGCTTCAGAATTATTAGATGCTCTTCATAAATCTCACGATACAGCTGCTGGTCCTGATGACATTCATTATCAAATTCTTAAACATTTACCCGATAACGCTTTAAAAACTTTATTAAATATTTTAAATGATATTTGGATCACTGGAAAATTTCCAAAAGACTGGAGTAAAGCAACGATTATACCTATACCAAAACCAAATAAAGATCATACTGAAGCTACTAACTACAGACCTATTGCTTTGACAAGTTGTTTATGTAAAACAATGGAGAGAATGATTAATGATAGACTGGTTTGGTTCTTGGAATCAAACCAGCTAATAACAAAATATCAAGCTGGATTCAGAAAAAATAACTGTACAAACGATCATTTGATTCGTTTGGAATCCTTCATTCGTGATGCCTTTATTAAAAAAGAACATGTCGTAGCTGTATTTTTTGATCTTGAAAAAGCTTACGATACTACATGGAAACATGGCATCATGAAAGATTTACATAAATTAGGCCTTAAAGGCCGATTACCACTTTTTATTCAAAATTTTTTATCAGATCGAACATTTAATGTTCGAATAGGTAATACGTTATCGGACATATTTAAACAAGAACAAGGTGTACCACAGGGAAGCATTTTATCACCTACCTTGTTTGGCATTAAAATTAACGATATTGTTAAATGTGTGAAAGACCTTGATTGTTCACTTTTTGTTGACGATTTTGGAATATTTATTAGATCGAAAAATATGGAAACCATTGAATTCAAACTACAACGATGTTTAAACAATATAGAAGATTGGGCAACAGAAAATGGTTTCAAATTTTCAAAAACAAAAACTCAATGCGTTCATTTTTGTCAGATACGTCAGCTACATTTAGATCCTCATCTCACGATATACGGTAGTCCAATTCCAGTCGTCAGTGAAGCAAAATTCCTGGGTCTTTTGTTCGATAACAAATTATCTTTTATACCACACATCAAAGCTTTAAAAGCTAAATGTTTAAAAGCTCTTGATATTCTTAAAGTTCTCTCCAGTTCCGACTGGGGAGGAGATCGTACTGTCCTTTTAAATCTCTATAGATCTTTAATTAGATCTAAATTGGATTATGGATCCATAGTTTATGGATCCGCAAGAAAATCTTATTTGAAATCTTTGGATACTATTCATCACCAAGGTTTACGTCTGGCTCTAGGGGCTTTTCGTACTTCCCCCGTCGAAAGTTTATACGCTGAATCAAATGAACCATCATTGTATATAAGAAGAGAGAAATTGTCTCTTCAATATGTTACTAAATTAGCCGCCAATCCACGTAATTCAGCTCATGATTGTGTTTTTAACCCTAAATATGAAAGATTTTACAATAATAAACCAACGGCTATTAAACCCCTAGGCCTGAGAATACAACCGTTACTTGAAGAGGCCAATATCAATATTAAAAATGTTCAGCATTTTTCTTTTCCATCAAAAGAGCCATGGACGTTAAACCCTCCAAAGATTATTTTAGACCTTCATAAAAATAAAAAAACAGAAGTCGAATCGCATATTTTTAAGAATGAATTTTTAGAAATCAAATCAAATTATAAACATTACCTGTCAATTTATACAGATGGTTCGAAACAAGATGAGAAAGTTGCTTGTTCTGTTATTAGTCCAAATTTTACTGACAGTATCAGATTACCTGATAATAGCTCCATTTTTACCGCCGAAGCCAAGGCAATTGATATTGCACTTTACCATATCAGAGATCAGTCTGAAAAACAGTTTATCATTTATTCAGATTCTCTTTCTGTATTAAAATCTCTTAAAGATTTACACCATAGAAACCCATTAATTCAGCAAATTCTTAAAAGATATTATTATCTTTCCGCTTCAAAAGAAATTGTATTTTGTTGGCTTCCCAGCCACGTTAATATTCGTGGAAATGAATTAGCAGATTCAGAAGCCAAATCTGCATTATCCTTAGTAATAACCAATTTTAAAATTCCTCACTCCGACTTTAAATCAAACGTCTGTCAATACATCAACAACAAATGTCAGTCTGTTTGGGAAACACAAACTTATAATAAATTAAATGAAATCAAACCAAATTTTAACAGCAAATGCACATTCTCTAATTTCAGCAGAAAAGAACAAACAAAAATCACGAGATGTAGACTTGAACACACTAGAATTACTCATTCTTATATTTTAAACAATGAACAAGCTCCATTCTGCATTCCTTGTAATGAACCTTTCACAGTCAAACATTTTCTTATCACTTGTGCTGAATTTGATCACATTCGCACAAAGTATTTTAATATAAAAACTATAAAGGAACTTTTTGATATGCCAACTCAGAAAATACTCGACTTTCTTAAAGAGATCGGACTTTTTAATAAAATATGATCAGTATTTTTAATCACTTAAAATCATTGATACTTTATCTCTTTAAAATAAATACATCAATCCTAGATATTTTTAAATTTCTCATTAAATAAAATCATCATATAACATAAAACTTATTAGACGCTATATGCCCTTTTAGGGTTGAGCGTCTATAAACAAAATATCCATCCATCCATCCATCCTTATTTTAAATCATCTCTCCATTCGTCATGGATAAAAATCAATTCTTCAGTGGAACTGTCAAGAACTCGAAGCAGATTGTAACAAAATTTTAATTTGAACAACACTACTTTCTCCCACTGTCTTTTGTTTCCAGGAAACATTTTTTTAAAACTACAGATAATATTAGTTTTAAAAATTATAGCCTATATAATCATATCACAAATGAAAATCAGGGCCCAGTTGTTCAAAGCGTCGTTAGCTTAACGAGCTCGTTAAGGGTATTTTCGTTAACTGTTTTAGCGGCTTCAATATACAATATTCTGATATTTTTTGCTGAAAAAATGTGAGTGCAAAAGCTACTCACATTTTTTCAGCAAAAAATTTCAGCATATTTGCGTATCACTCGATGTAAATTTTAACGGATCGTTAACTAACAACATCGTTAGCTTTGAACAACTGGGCCCAGAAATTATCAGGAGGTTCAGCTATCCTTGTAAAATCAAATATTCCTCAGATAGATATAAATAGTAATTTACAAGCTGTTGCTGTAAATGTCACTGTCTAAGTCCATAACAAACAATTTGTTCTCTGTATCGTCCTCCACATTATAAATTTTCTAAACACAATTTAGAAAATCTTATAAACCAGTTACCTCATCCTTATTTATTATTAAGTGACTTAAGTAGTCATAGCAAACTATGGGGTTGTTTGGATACAAATGACAAAGGAGAACTCGTAAAAAAAAAACGATTTATGTTTATTTAATGATAAACAACCAACTTATCTTCTTTCTCCTACAAGAAATTATTTTGCTTTAGATTTGTCTATATGCTTACCAAATATTTACTTAGATATAGATTGATGGGGTGGTCGGGTGGTGCGAAGGTGTCATGTATCTTACGTCATCGGGGCGTCCAACTGATATTGGCTTACAGTTGGGCAAGGCCTGCTATCCTTGTAGCAGGTAAGGGTAGATGGGGAATATTTTTATTTCTTCTGTTTCTTCACTTTCATTCTTGTTCCTTTCTTCCCTGTCCCTCTCTTTAATCTCTTCTACTATCTCTTCTATCACTTTTCTCCCTTTCTCTGGGAGACGACACAAAATGACCCACAAGGGTTGACGTGTCGTTAAACCCCAACACAATCAAAGATATAGATTGATTACTTCTAGATGACCTTCATGGGAGCAATCATTTTCCAGTTAAAGTAGAAGAAATCAAACCAACAAATGAAGATCATCATTCCAGATGGAATCTGAATCAAGCAAACTGGGGAGAAATTTTATGAGTTATGTAATGAAAAATTAAAACCTGAAATGTTTAAAACAGCAGATGATATACAAGCTTTTACTGATACATTGATTCATATAGCTGAAAAATGTATTCTGAAGTCCTCGACACGTTCAAAAAGAAATAGACCTTGGTTTAATAACAATGTTAAAAATGTTATAAATAAAAGAAAATCTGCCTTTCGAAAATTCAATAGGCAACCAACACAAGAAAATCTAATCCATGCCACACAAATGCAAGCGAAAGCTCGCAAAACAATAAAATCAGTTAAAAGAACATCTTGGCAGCAATACGTCTCCAAACTTAACTCTAGAACTCCAGCAAAAAAATATGGGACATGATTCGAAAAATTACAAGCAAGAATAAAAGTAACAAACATGTCCATATAAAAACAAGCCAAAATATACATGTATGTTCAAGGGCTAAAGACATTTCCAATGCCCTAG
The DNA here is from genome assembly GCA_964016985.1 of Anodontia alba. NCBI lineage: Eukaryota > Metazoa > Mollusca > Bivalvia > Lucinida > Lucinidae > Anodontia > Anodontia alba. The sequence goes on from OZ024834.1 coordinate 39,743,102, forward strand.
GAGAGAATTTTCAGAAAAAAACTCTTCTAGTACAAATTATTCCAAAAACTTTCAGAACATAAAACAAGAACAAGAGAAAGAGCATTTGAATTCACAATTAAAAAAGATGGAAACCTGATAGAAACAAATACATTACTATTAACATTTAACACCACTTCTTTGCCTAAATCACTAAAAAAATTTTACAGAATTATACCGGTTGAAGTGAATATTCCAAATCCTCTGCAGTGTTTCAACTGCCAGAGGTTTGGACATCATGAGAACAGCTGTCATGAACTGCCTAGATCAGTCTGTGAAAAATGTGGTATGTGTGATTTTGACCACCCTACACATGCTAGCAAAAATGAAGTCAAATGCATGAACTGTCACAAAAATCACTTATCAAAATCAAATCAATGTGAAATTTGGAAAAAAGAGAAAGAAATCATGAAAATTAAAGTAGCACAAAAAATCACCTATTTGGAAGCTAAAAAAAATTCAAGAAAGTCGATCTGAAATTACTTTCGCAAAAGTTGTTCCTTTCGAATGACCTAGGAGAGAATTTTCAGAATAACTCTTCTAGTACAAATTATTCCAAAAACTTTCAGAACATAAAACAAGAACAAGAGAAACAGCATTTGAATTTTATGTCATTAAACCATGAAAAATATAATTTACCATTTATATCTTCAGAATTATTAGATGCTCTTCATAAATCTCATGATACAGCTGCTGGTCCTGATGATATTCATTATCAAATTCTTAAACATTTACCAAGCAGGACTTTAGAAACATTATGAAATATTTTAAATGATATTTGGATCACTGGGAAATTCCCAAAAGACTGGAGTAAAGCAACGATTATACCTATAAAAAAAAAGGTAAGAGAAAAGTCCAGTGAGTGCCACAATCACAAATCACAGCCCTTCCCAGACCCTAAGAGGAAAAGGAAACCGACAAATCTAAACAAGCACAAACCAAACAAACGTACGAAAAGCACTAAGATTAGCTCTCTCTTCCCCAAGCGAGGTAATCGCAATACTAAAAGGACTGAAAAACATAAGAATAAAATGACACACGGAAAGACATATAACAAATCGCCTCATAGAATAAACCACAAAGCAACAAAGAGTAAGACTAACACCGGGACCACCGCCTTAGAACGGTCGGTAGAGCAAACCACTGGGGGTTTAAAGCACTTTTACAGCTAGCTAACTTCACCCTGGGTCCCGATGCTACTCTTAATACAGAAATACATAAAAATTTGGTTCGCATAAAGGCTCCCAACTCAGTCAATGCATCAAAGCGAAAACATAAAAATCAAATTAATCACTATAATAATCAAAGATGAATACTCATGGCTAATTCTACTGTATGCCAGAGTAAATGAAAACCAATAGTTGAACCACGGTGGGCCAAGCCAAAGACATATCGTCAAGCCCCAACCCACTGGTTAAAGTTTTACGAAGAGGCCGTCATTGAGTCTGAGGACCAAATCGCCGTCGTGCAATTAAAGAGTGAAGCATAGCCATCAACAATGATTGGGTTGACAACTAGGCATGCAGTCTGCCGCATAATATCCGGGCTATAGCCCATTCTTTTATAACGGTTAATAAGTTTTCTGAATTGCTCTGAAAAGTTAGTTTTAGCTACAATTTTTCTAAATCTGTACACTAAGTCACCGTAAAATTCGGGTTCCGATATACCTTGTTGCAGAAGTGTTTTCAGACTGACGCTATATTTTTCTAACAAGGCACTGTGTCTGCGATAAAATTTCGAAAACGCCTTACGAAGTTTAAAATAATGATAGCCCTGCCTAAGAAGTTTGGCAGTAAGGGCTTTATTACGGTAGTTAAAGTCGTTAAGATTTGAAGAAGCTCTAGCGAATCTTATAAGTTGAGATATGTATACCCCATACGAGGTAGATTGATCATGAAATATTTTCTACGGTCATTCTCTCCCTTCTGCTGATTCAAGAAGGGCAGTTGTCAGTTTCTGGCAAAAGAATGTGCACAATACTGATTAACCGCTTAGAGGACTAAGCCTGCCCATTTAACGTGTAGTTAGGTAAACTGACCACGCTCGACATGACCCCATTGGGTTGACTGGGCCGTTAAACCTCAACACAAACAAACCCCATACGAGGTACGCCGGGGGACATCGCCATCCAGAAAAGGGGAATTGAATATACCAAAACCAAATATAGATCATACTGAAGCTACTACAGTACAGCGCAGGTAAAAGAACCAAAAAACTCTTTATTCCGAATATCGGCGTTTCGCGAACTTCCCAAAAACACTCGGAATCAAACCGAGTAAACGTTATATTCAGCGGACACCACTCGCAAGTCCGCCGAAAGTATATGTTATGCGAAGTTATGGGAAGTTACTCGGAATGGTAATATTGTACCTGGAGGCAATATTTCTCGCGAAGTGATGCGAAATTCCTCGGGAGTAATTTGACTGAATAAGCCCAGCACCCTGGAAAAGTGTGCGTGCTCGACAAGACTGAAATACTTTCAAACCTGTGTTAAGCAAGCACCAAAGGGAAAGGCAAAAAGTGGTTGCTTAAGACAGGTAAATTTACACTTGTATGGCCTTTATGGGATCCAAAAGGCTAGCCTTTAAATACAGGTGATTCCTTAATACAAGTGGCCTTTAAGACAGGTTTGACTGTAGTGTAGACTGGGCAGTTTAACTGCAGTTCAAACCAAAATTACGTCCGTACAAAGTTCTCATGTCTGAAGTATGATTTACAATGTATAAACGTTCACTGAATCGGACAAAACGTACAATACTACAATGTACGTGCGACCAGCAAAGACTTAGGTCAGTCTCTGCATCGGCCCACTAGATAAAGCAAGCTTCTTGGATAGCCCGGAGTCCAAAGAAGGTGCATACTGTACGATCAGTGAAGGGTCTGATCAGAATGTGCTGTTGCAGTCACACTGTTTATCCCGCTTTAGATAGCCCACTATTGAAGGTAAAAATGATCAGCGAATGCTTTTATCAGAATGTGCTGTTGGCAGGTTGACATGAGTTTTCGCTCGTCGCACAAGACGTTTTGTTAAACCCAGGGGTTGTAGGAGGTACATACGATTAGTGAAGGCTCTGATCAGACTACTGATGTGCAGGCTCAGAGTGTGCAGGCTGATCCGTCTCTTGGTACAAGTTTTATTGTAGGTTTTGCCATGCACAGACCAGTGCACGATTTGTTTGTGCAAACCATAACGTCTAACACTCTGGATAAAATTTTCAACAGACGACATTTTGAAATATTTTTCTCATTCTTCCAAGAAAACAGGATTTGCATTTGATGCAAATTGTCTCCACTGCATGAATGTCAAGCCCTGTTTTCTTGTTAATAAAAAAAGTAAACAACGATTTTTTTTTTTGTCGTCTGCTGAATTAGCCCAGATAGTAGTAATTCGATACCCACGAGCACCAAGTATTATAACCTAGTATTGGTTTGTAACCAGGAAGACTCTTCCTAGAATGTCCGTGAGGGCATATGGCAATATTATAGACAAAAAAATTATTTTGAAGATTTCCCGCCAAGCGTCTCTATTACTCGTTTAATAAATTACGGTCTTGGTTTTGCATATCGCATGTTGAAGACACAAAAACAGAACACTTTACATGGAAACGGAAGTTTTGAAGATTGCTCTGTAAACCAATAAAGATAATGTTATTATTGTATATACTGTAAGAGAATAACATAACATAATATTCATTTGTACCCTGATAAATGCCGGGTAACGTCCTCACACCGCAGGTTTTTACTATTTTAAGGGAGCTAACTGCAACTGATTATCAGAAGGGAGTTAACTGCAATTGCTTTACGAGTATGGCCCATGCGAAATGGGGTTGGGAACAGCATTTTTTACGAATCGCGCCAGTAAAGAGGGTGGCATGCTTATACAATAAGCCGTTAATCAGTACACTGAACCCCATTCCGCCATGCAGAAACTTGTAACTGCCAATCTTGAAGCAGTGGAAGGAGCGAATGACCGTAGCAAAAACATGCGTTTCTTGATAAGTGGGGATCGAATCGCGTTCGATTCCCACCGGTGCGATATCATTTTTCCAATAAAGTCAGTGCAAACAACTTCTACCTCGAAAGGAGACATGCCATATTTGCGTGAGGTTAAAAAGAAAGAGCTTTCCAAAGAGAGAGAGAGAGAGAGAGAGAGAGAGAGAGAGAGTTTGCAAAACTTGTAAGATTCTAGCTCGTCCATTTTAGGTACATCCGGCTATGAGATTTAGATATTCCTAGAGAAAAATGGCTAAACTGTTTTTGCAAACAGTGAATACCCTGACCAGACGCCGCGTTCTGTCATCTGAGTATGACTTAAAATATTTTCTTTTCTTTTATTTTATTTTTTGTTTTGTTGAAAGAGACTAAGACACCAAGTCACCATCATCATTAAGTGATGATTTGAATGGACAGTCCTAACCCTGGTCCAGTCATCAACTGTCCAGGCCTCGATCCGAGCAGTGTAAATACATTCCAGCGTGTCCGTTTCTGTCTCCCTTGTCAAATGAAATGTATCCCTTCTTTAACCCTCGAAGCGCTTAGCATATTCAGCAGATGGCATTTTCATTTTCTTTTTCTTCTTATTTTCCTGTGTAAATTAAGCGCGGCATGACATGTGAATCGTCTGCTAGGCAGACGATTCACATGAAATGTTCAGCCTTATTTTCTCTGTAAAATACTAAAACATTTAGATCGACCAGCCTGGATAAAAGTGCTTGTCACATGGAAACGAATGTAGGAAGACTCAGGCGACCACCAGCCTTAATTCAAAACAAAAACTGGGCGGTTAGAAATAATCTGAGGCTTTGGGCCAATACATCGCCGGCCTTGCGCATTGGGGCTCCCGGCTGTTGTTCAGCTATACCCTTTGATACTCGCAACTGAAACTTAAAAAATCAGTCGCAGAGTTGGTTGTCGGAAGCTGAACTATTTATGTAAGTGGGTACATTTTGCAGTCTGATCCTGCTGCCGCCTGCATTAGTTAAGAGGGTAATTATTGTATTCGCAGTTGTAACAGTTTTTGTTTGATTATCGTCATGTTAGAGAATGATCTGAGTGGTCAAACTTACCTGTACAGAATAATCTATCGCCACTCGCAAACACTCTGAATATCATGGGTACACTGAGGTCCGCTGAATGTCCTTAGAATATTGAGCGCATAACTTTGAGTAAAAATTTTTCACTCGGAGTGGTTTACTCCAAACCACTCGGCGGAAAATCGCGGATTGTAAAACTGGTCCGCGAAATGAAAAAAAAAGTTGGTTCTTTTACCTGAGCCGTACTGTAACTATAGAACTCTTGCTTTGACAAGTTGTTTATGTAAAACAATGGAGAGAATGATTAATGATAGGCTGGTTTGGTTCTTGGAATCAAATCAGCTTCAAGCTGGATTCAGGAAAAATAACTGTACAAACGATCATTTGATTCGTTTGGAATCATTTATTCATGATGCCTTTGTTAAAAAAGAACATGTCGTAGCTGTATTTTTTTATCTTGAAAAGTCTATGATACTACTTGGAAATATGGCATCATGAAAGATTTACATAAATTATGCCTTAAAGGCCCATTGCCACTGTTTATTCAAAATTATCAGATCGAACATTTAATGTTCCAGTAGGTAATACATTAACGGACATATTTAAACAAGAACAGGGAAGCATTTTATCACCTACCTTGTTTGGCATTAAAATTAATGACATTGTTAAATGTGTAAAAGACATTGATTGTTCTCTTTTTGTTGACAAATTTGGAATATTTATTAGATTGAAAAATATGGAAACCATTGAATTCTGACTCCAAAGATGTTTAAACAATATAGAAGATTGGGCAACAGAAAATGGTTTCAAGTTTTCAAAAACAATAACTCCATGCGTCCATTTCTGTCAGATACGACAGTTACATTTAGATCCTCATCTTACTATATATGGTAGTCCCATTCAGTCGTCAGCGAAGCGAAATTCCTGGGTCTTTTGATAACAAATTAACTTTTATCCCACACATCAAAGCTTTAAAAGCTAAATGTTCAATAGCACTTGATACTCTTATAGTTCTCTCCAGTTCCGACTGGGAAGGAGATCGTACTGTTCTTTTAAATTTTTATAGATCTTTAATTCGATCTAAATTGGATTACGGATCCATAGTTTATGGATCTGCAAGAAAATCTTATTTAAAATCTTCGGATACAATTCATCATCAAGGTCTAGGTCTAGGAGCTTTACGTACTTCACCCGTCGAAAGTTTATATGCTGAATCAAATGAACCATCATTTTGTATATATGAAAAGAGAAATTGTCTCTTCAGTATGTTTCTAAATTAGCTGCCAATCCACGTAATTCAGCTTATGATTATGTTTTTAACCCTCAATACAAAAGATTTTACAACAATAAACCAACGGCTATTAAACCCCTTGGTCTAAGAGTACAACTGTTACTTGAAGAGGCCAATATTAACATTAAAAATATTCAGCCCTTTTCCTTTCCATCAAAAGAGTCATGGACGTTGAACCCTCTAAAGATTATTTTAGATCTTCATAAAAATAAAAAATCAGAAGTTGAGTCGCATATTTTTTAAGAATGAATTTTTAGAAATCAAATCGAAATATAAACATCACCTGTCAATTTATACTGATGGTTCGAAACAAGATGAGAAAGTTGCTTGTTCTCTTATTAGTCCAAATTTTACTGACAGTATCGGATTACCCGATACAGTGCTCCAGATAAGGTCCGTACAGCCGTATATTACGGGTCCGTTTCCCCTAAATACGGTTTGAATAGAAAAACAGCCAGTACAACTTACGGGCTCGTAAATCTTGGTACCGAACATTTTCTCCGGTAGCCTGTAGCACCTCCGATGTGTTTTCAGCTTTTAGATACTCTGCCGCCAGAATTGTTAATAGACTCTTGATCTTATTGGCAGTTTCTACCAAGAAAGCTTTTGAAGGACTTCAAATCGATCTGTTAGACTGCTTATCAATATTTCCCATAAGTAAATATGGGCAGATCAATGGAATTATGTGAACAATTCTGTCCACATGTGCAGTGAAGCACCAAACCGAAAGAAGAAATTTCTCGACAATAGATTGAGCGATTAGTGTTCAATGCACAATTTCTAAGAAACAGACATCGATGTTTCAGTTCCTGCCAATATCAAACGATCCTAAAACTGTAGGTCGCACATGGGACGAAGATTATAACCTCATCTGTATTTAACATATGTGTTTGTCTTGTGTTTGTGTCATTTTTCCGAACTCTAGCATTCTCCACATTAAAAAGTAAGATGCATTTATGATTGTTAGATAAAAAAAACTAAACGTTTTTCAAGGTATGAAAGCTACATATCATTTGAAAGCTACATATCATCTAACACAGCTTATTTGTTTGACTCTCTTAAAAAATGAATCCAAAATGAATCCTTCTTTTAATAAATTGTTTATTTTAAATATGGATCTCCTAATTTATATTAAAAATAACCTTACAATTTCCCAGACGTTTTCGGCCTCCCTTGTCTGTAGGGAATAAAATCTACAGATCACTTTCCTTCTGTAGTGGATAGGGTGTAATCCCCTATTAAAACAGGAACCACCTGTTTGCCGTGGGTGGCGTCTCGTATGCTGGGAGAGGGGAACCTGATGATTGAGGAAAGCCCAGGGATCTCCAGCTTTTCAACACATCATTTTGGCCCTTATTTCAGATAGAAGAGCGGTCTGGGTTAGATCCGGCCTGGATCAATCGGCTCAGTCGTGCCAAGCTCTAGAAGCGCACAACTTGTTCTTAGCTTCTTTCTCTCTTTCATACGTATCTTTATGGTACCAAACCGGGCTTATTTTTCTCATGTTCCTCTAACTTTAAGTGAGTTTCAATGGGCGGCGGCTGAAGGGTCAATTGGTGGGCTTGTATTGGGGCTTTGGCGGAAACCTCTGTGAGTGGAGGCTGTGGATAGGGGGATGAACTCAACTGTTCATAAATTTTTCTATGGAAATTTAGATGAATAGGTGGGAAATCATCTAAGCATGAGGCCGAGCTGAAGACTCTGATCTTGACACCGAGTATAATAGCAATGTAGCCTTGACGTTAGAAATAGGAGATCCATTTCTGTTAAACGTCCCCTTGTAGGGCTCCATGGAGGGTGGGGCGCATAGCTATCGAATCAAAAATTTCATCACCATGGCATCTCGAAAACGATTTCTGGCGTTCGACTCTTCGGAGGACGACACGCAACCGACTACATTTACATTCAAAGCTAATGAGAACTTCGCTAAATTTTTAGTGATTTCGAGTAAAGAGGACAAACCTATTACTTCACTGTCACCTTTCATTATAGAAAAGCAAATAGAATCAATTATAGGCACTCCAAAAAATGTAAAAAAATTAAAAAATGGAACTCTTTTGGTCGAAACTAACAGAAAATCTCAAACTGATAATCTCTTGAAAATTACAAAATTCTTTAACATTAATGTCTCTGTCACGGAACATAAAACTCTAAACAGTTGCAAAGGTATTATCCGTGACAGAATGCTAAAACATGAAACTGAAGAAAATATCACAGAATATCTTAACACACAAGGAGTAACAGCTTGCAAACGTTTTAAAATTAAAAAAGATGGAAACTTTATAGAAACATATACACTTTTACTAACTTTCAACACCACAACTTTACCGAAATCACTAAAAATATTTTACCGAATTATACCGGTTGAAGTCTACATTCCAAATCCTCTGCGGTGTTTCAACTGTCAGAGGTTTGGACATCATGAAAACGGCTGTCCGGAAGCACCTGGATCAGTATGTGAAAAATGTGGTATGGGTGAATTTGATCACCCTACAAATGCTTGTAAAAATGAAGCGAAGTGTGTGAACTGTCACAAAAACCATCAATCAAAATCAAATCAGTGTGAAATTTGGAAAAAAGAGAAAGAAATCATGAAAATTAAAGTTACACAAAAAATCACTTATTTGGAAGCCAAAAAGATTCAAGAAAATCAACCTGAAATCACCTTTGCAAAAGTTGTTCAATCCCTAAACACTAAACCTGAAACCAAAGAAAGTTCTACCCAGTTTAACGAAAAAGATTCTGTCATCAAAGCAAATTCAAAAGTTATTACTCCTACTGTAAAACCTAAACCTAAACCCACATCTACTCATCAGTCTAGACCACCAACAAAATCTCAAAACAGTTCACAAACACAGCCGACTAAAACAAGTGGATCACAACAGAGATCCAGGTCCAGGACAGCTGACCAGAAAGAAAAAAATGGAAAAGAAAAAGATAAAGATAAAGCACCAAATCCATATAGTAAAGGGGCGTCGGCCGATCCGATCAAGTTGGTCAATCGGTTCGATTCCCTTGAGAACATGGAGTTAGAGACTGACTCCTCCATGTTCTTGCAGTCTCAGAGAAAACAAAAGGATTAAGTTCCTTATTTTCAAATCATCTCTCCATTCATCATGGATAAAAAATCAATTATTCAGTGGAACTGTCGAGGACTAAAAGCAAATTATAACGAAATTTTAATTTTAACAACACTACTTTCTCCGACTGTCTTTTGTCTCCAGGAAACCTTTTTAAAGAATACAGATAATATTAATTTTAAAAATTATAGTTTATATAATCATATCGCAACTGAAAATCAGAAAGCCTCAGGAGGCTCATCTATCCTTGTAAAATCAAATGTTCCTCATAGACAGATAGATATAAATAGTAATTTACAAGCTGTTGCTGTAAATGTCACTCTGTCTAAACCCATAACAATTTGTTCTCTATATCTCCCTCCACACTGTAAATTTTCTAAACACGATTTAGAAAATCTTATAAACCAGTTACCTCGTCCTTATTTATTATTAGGTGACTTTAATAGTCACAGCAAACTATGGGGTTGTCTGGATACAAATGACAAAGGAGAAATAATAGAAAATTTTATTGCAGAAAATGATCTATGTTTATTTAACGATAAACAACCAACTTATCTTCATTCTCCTACAAGAAATTATTTTGCTTTAGATTTGTCTATATGCTCTCCAAATATTTACTTAGATTTTGATTGGTCAGTTTTAGATGACCTTCATGGGAGCGATCATTTTCCAATTAAAATTGAAGAAATTGAATCGACAAATGAAGACCATCATTCCCGATGGAATTTGAATAAAGCAAACTGGGAGAATTTTATAGAGCTATGTAATGAAAAATTAAATCCTGAAATGTTTAAAACAGCAGATGATATACAAGCTTTTACTGATACATTAATTCATGTAGCCGAAAAATGTATTCCAAAGTCCTCGACACGTTCAAAAAGAAATAGACCTTGGTTTAATAAAGATGTTAAAAATTCAATAAATAAAAGAAAATCTGCCTTACGAAAGTTCAATAGGCAGCCAACAAAAGAAAATCTAATCCATGCCAAACAAATGCGAGCTAAAGCTCGCAAGACAATAAAAACGGCTAAAAGAACATCTTGGCAGCAATACGTCTCCAAACTTAATTCTAGAACTCCAGCAAAGAAAATATGGGACATGATTCGAAAAATTACTGGCAAAAATAAAAATAACAAACATGTCCATATTAAATCAAAGGGAAATATATGCTCAACGACTAAAGATATTTCCAATGCACTAGGAGAGAATTTTCAGAAAAACTCTTCTAGTGCAAACTATTCAGAAACCTTTCAAAACATAAAACAGGAACGAGAGAAAGAGCATCTAAATTTTACGTCACTAAATCATGAAAAATATAATGTACCATTCACAGCTTCAGAATTATTAGATGCTCTTCATAAATCTCACGATACAGCTGCTGGTCCTGATGACATTCATTATCAAATTCTTAAACATTTACCCGATAACGCTTTAAAAACTTTATTAAATATTTTAAATGATATTTGGATCACTGGAAAATTTCCAAAAGACTGGAGTAAAGCAACGATTATACCTATACCAAAACCAAATAAAGATCATACTGAAGCTACTAACTACAGACCTATTGCTTTGACAAGTTGTTTATGTAAAACAATGGAGAGAATGATTAATGATAGACTGGTTTGGTTCTTGGAATCAAACCAGCTAATAACAAAATATCAAGCTGGATTCAGAAAAAATAACTGTACAAACGATCATTTGATTCGTTTGGAATCCTTTATTCGTGATGCCTTTATTAAAAAAGAACATGTCGTAGCTGTATTTTTTGATCTTGAAAAAGCTTACGATACTACATGGAAACATGGCATCATGAAAGATTTACATAAATTAGGCCTTAAAGGCCGATTACCACTTTTTATTCAAAATTTTTTATCAGATCGAACATTTAATGTTCGAATAGGTAATACGTTATCGGACATATTTAAACAAGAACAAGGTGTACCACAGGGAAGCATTTTATCACCTACCTTGTTTGGCATTAAAATTAACGATATTGTTAAATGTGTGAAAGACCTTGATTGTTCACTTTTTGTTGACGATTTTGGAATATTTATTAGATCGAAAAATATGGAAACCATTGAATTCAAACTACAACGATGTTTAAACAATATAGAAGATTGGGCAACAGAAAATGGTTTCAAATTTTCAAAAACAAAAACTCAATGCGTTCATTTTTGTCAGATACGTCAGCTACATTTAGATCCTCATCTCACGATATACGGTAGTCCAATTCCAGTCGTCAGTGAAGCAAAATTCCTGGGTCTTTTGTTCGATAACAAATTATCTTTTATACCACACATCAAAGCTTTAAAAGCTAAATGTTTAAAAGCTCTTGATATTCTTAAAGTTCTCTCCAGTTCCGACTGGGGAGGAGATCGTACTGTCCTTTTAAATCTCTATAGATCTTTAATTAGATCTAAATTGGATTATGGATCCATAGTTTATGGATCCGCTAGAAAATCTTATTTGAAATCTTTGGATACTATTCATCACCAAGGTTTACGTCTGGCTCTAGGGGCTTTTCGTACTTCCCCCGTCGAAAGTTTATACGCTGAATCAAATGAACCATCATTGTATATAAGAAGAGAGAAATTGTCTCTTCAATATGTTACTAAATTAGCCGCCAATCCACGTAATTCAGCTCATGATTGTGTTTTTAACCCTAAATATGAAAGATTTTACAATAATAAACCAACAGCTATTAAACCCCTTGGCCTGAGAATACAACCGTTACTTGAAGAGGCCAATATCAATATTAAAAATGTTCAGCATTTTTCTTTTCCATCAAAAGAGCCATGGACGTTAAACCCTCCAAAGATTATTTTAGACCTTCATAAAAATAAAAAAACAGAAGTCGAGTCGCATATTTTTAAGAATGAATTTTTAGAAATCAAATCAAATTATAAACATTACCTGTCAATTTATACAGATGGTTCGAAACAAGATGAGAAAGTTGCTTGTTCTGTTATTAGTCCAAATTTTACTGACAGTATCAGATTACCTGATAATAGCTCCATTTTTACCGCCGAAGCCAAGGCAATTGATATTGCACTTTACCATATCAGAGATCAGTCTGAAAAACAGTTTATCATTTATTCAGATTCTCTTTCTGTATTAAAATCTCTTAAAGATTTACACCATAGAAACCCATTAATTCAGCAAATTCTTAAAAAATATTATTATCTTTCCGCTTCAAAAGAAATTGTATTTTGTTGGCTTCCCAGCCACGTTAATATTCGTGGAAATGAATTAGCAGATTCAGAAGCCAAATCTGCATTATCCTTAGTAATAACCAATTTTAAAATTCCTCACTCCGACTTTAAATCAAACGTCTGTCAATACATCAACAACAAATGTCAGTCTGTTTGGGAAACACAAACTTATAATAAATTAAATGAAATCAAACCAAATTTTAACAGCAAATGCACATTCTCTAATCTCAGCAGAAAAGAACAAACAAAAATCACGAGATGTAGACTTGGACACACTAGAATTACTCATTCTTATATTTTAAACAATGAACAAGCTCCATTCTGCATTCCTTGTAACGAACCTTTTACGGTCAAACATTTTCTTGTCACTTGTGCTGAATTTAATTATATTCGCACAAAGTATTTTAATGTAAAAAATATAAAGGAACTTTTTAATATGCCAACTCAAAAAATACTCGATTTTCTGAAAGAGATCGGACTTTTTAATAAGATATGATCTGTATTTTAATAACATAAAATCATTGATACTTTATCTTTCTTAAAATGAATTCATCAATCCTAGATATTTTTAATTTCTCATTAAATAAAATCATCATATAATCATCTTATTAGACGCTATATGCCCTTTTAGGGTTGAGCGTCTATAAACAAAATATCCATCCATCCATCCTAAAACTGTAAAATGGACATCGCCAAGATACTAGGCGAGGTCATTATTACCGCAAACAAATTTTCCACCAAAAATGGAAGCGGCACACTTGTTAGTTTTTTTAACATGTTGACCTGATTTGACAATTTCCAAAAGCATCCCACCAACCCGGAAAACAGCAGTAGAGTGGTTTGCAGGTTCGTTGGATCATTTTTCTGGCTTTCCTATTTAACAGAGAGGTTCAAAAATGGATTATATAGTGAAATGACCAGAAATGGTCCTTTTTATATAGAGCTGTGCTTTTTCACTAACACAATTTATGCTTTGGACTGCAGCTTAATAGAAAGTAGCTGGTCCTGGAAACTTCTAAGCAGGAAATGTTTGTTACTAAAAGGTTATGTTGTATCAAGAATGGCCAGAGTGGCATCCAAAATGTAAAAGTATTACGAGTTTTGGTAGTTATGATAGCTGAACTTGTTAATATGTAACAAGTTCGGTCATCATCTACTCGCTTCAACGTTGACGTCACTATGGATACTGATGCCAGAACTCGAAACTTGGCCAATACTGACAGACTTAAAATTTTATCAGTATTGTACTGATTGAAAAAAAAAATCTGGAGCACTGCGATAATAGCTCCATTTTTACCCCTGAAGCCAAAGCAATTGATATAGCCCTTTATCATATCAGAGATCAGTCTGAAAAACAATTCATCATTCAGATTCTCTTTCTGTATTAAAATCCCATAAAGATTTACACCATAGGAACCCATTAATTCAACAAATTCTTAAAAAATATTATTACCTTTAGGTTTCAAAAGATACTATATTTTGTTGCCTTCCCAGCCACATTGATATTTGTGGAAATGAATTAGCCAATTTAGAGGCCAAATCAGCATTATCCTTAATGATAACAAATTTTAAAATTCCTTATTCCGACTTTAAATTCAACATCCGTCAATACATTAACAACAAATGTCAGTCTGTTTGGGAAAAACAAACTCAAAATAAACTGAATGAAATAAAACCATATTTTAACAGCAAATGCACACTCTCTATATAACTACTGCTGCAGCAGAAAAGAACAAATGAAAATCACTTGATGTAGAATTTGACACACTAGACTTACATTCGATCAACTTACATTCCTGTTCCTATTTCTTCCCTAATCGTCTCTTTCATCTCCTCTACTATCTCTTCTATCTCTTTTCTCCCTTTCTCTGGTAGACGACACAAAATGACCCACAAGGGTTGACGTGTCGTTAAACCCCAACACAATCAATCAACATTCGATCAAGTGCTTTAAATCCCCCGGTGGTTTGCTCTACCGACCGTTCTAAGGCGGTGGTCCCGGTGCTAGTCTTACTCTTTGTAGCTTTGTGGTTTATTCTACGAGGCGATTTATTGTATGTCTTTCCTTGTGTCATTTTGTTCTTGTGTTTTTCAGTCCTTTTTGTATTGCGATTACCTCGCTTGGGGAAGAGAGAGCTAATCTTAGTGCTTTTCATACGTTTGTTCGGTTTGTGCTTGTTTAGATTTGTCAGTTTCCTCTTCCTCTTGGGGTCTGGGAAGGGCTGCGGTTTGTGATTGTGGCACTCCCTGGACTTTTCTCTTACCTTTTTTACTCAATCTTATGTATTAAAAAATGAACAAGCTCCATTCTGCTTGTAATGCACCTTTTACAGTCAAGCATTTTCTTATTACTTGTGCAGAATTTAATCATATTTGCACAAAATATTTTAATATAAAAACTGTAAAGGATCTTTTTAATGATGTACCAAATAACAAAGTAATCAACTTTCTTAAAGAAATCAGACTTTTTAATAAATTATAATCATTAATACTGTTATCTTTTTAAAATTAATATATCAATCTTATATGTTTTTAATTTCAAATTAAATAAACTCATCATGTAATATAAAAATTATTAGACTATTAGACCTTGAAATTAAAAACATATAAGATTGATATGTTAATTTTAAGAATCTTTAATAAGATCTAAACTAGGTCATGGTTCTGTTGTATATGGCTCTGCTCAAAAATCATACCTGAAAATCTTAGCTACTATACATCATCAGGGTTTACGTTTAGCCTTAGGAGCTTTTCGTACATCTCCAATTGAAAGTTTATATGCAGAAGCTTGTGAACCATCTTTATATATAAGAAGAGAGAAACTTGCTTTACAGTTTATCACTAAACCAGCAGGTAGCCCCAAAAATCCAGCTTACAATGACATATTCCAGCCTCTGTATAAAGTTTTATGAAAATCAACCTACTACTATCAAACCATTGGGTCTCAGAATGGAATCTATAATTAAAGAAGCAAATAGTGATACACAAAAAGTTGCAAAAATTTCCTTACCCTAAATGGAACAGTAGACTTTGAAATCTCCAGAAATTTTATTTTTAGCTTAACCAAGGAAAAAGTTTCAAATCAACCTAATGTTTCTTAAAAATAAGTACTTAGAAAGCAAGTCCAAGTATCATGACTATATGTCTATTTATACAGATGGGTCAAAACAAGAAGATAAAGTGGCATGCTCAGCAATCGATTGCCTGATAAATGCTCAGTATTAACAGCAGACGCAACAGCTATAAATATAACACTTACCTCTATTAGAGATATTAATTACAAGAAACTTATTATATTTTCAGATTCCCTTTCAGTATTAAATTCACTGACAGATAATGATCATTCTAATACTTTGATTCAGCAACTATTAAAAACATACTTTTGACTTATCCATCACGAAAACATACCTATGTAATTTTGACCCTCTTAAACTCCACTTTTATATAGTAAAACTGGGGTTTACAGGGGTATACATTATTTTTCTTATTTCTGCTCAAAAACATAGATTGTGGGTACTCGTTAGAACCGCCTCAGCAAGGCGGTTCTAATGAGTACCCACAATCTATGTTTTGATCAGAAATATGAAAAATATCAGAATTTTTATCTGAAAACTTTCAGTTTTTGGTGGTGAAATTTTCAATATATTTGAATAGGCATGTTTTCGTAATGTAAAACAAAAACAGTCATGTTGGATCCTTAGCCATATAAATATACAAGGAAATGACGAAGCTGATTATGAAGCAAAAAGTGCACTAAACCAACCAGTTACAAATATTAAAATTCCCTATACCGATTACAAACATCATATAAGAAAATATGTACGAAATCAATGCCGAACAATATGGGATAACACTCTATATGATAAATTACATGAAATTAAACCCATTTTTTTTTTCTAACTTTTAAATTTCCATCCATTACGAAAACACACCTATTCAAATATATTGAAAATTTCACAACCAAAAAAAGGAAAATTTTCAGATAAAAAAAATCTGATATTTTTCATATTTCTGCTCAAAACATAGGTTGTGGGTACTCATTAGAACCGCCTTGTCGAGGCAGTTCTAACGAGTACCACAATCTATGTTTTTGAGCAGAAATAAGAAAAATAATGCATACCCCTGTAAACCCCAGTTTTACTTTATAAAAGTAGGGTTGAAGGGGGTCAAAATTATATAGGCGTGTTTTCGTAATGAAACAGAAAGGAACAAGTGATTTTTACCCATTGTCTTATTGGACATTCATATTTTACTCATTCTTTCATCTTAAAAAAAACCAGAGAGGTACCAGTATGTATGTCCAGCCAATAAAATCTGACAAGTAAACATATTTTATTGGAATGTATAGACTTCCAACATATTAGAACTCGATTTTATGATGTAAAAACTTTGACAGATCTTTTTAATCAAGTTTCATTAAAAGCAGATTTAAACTTTTTTAAAAGAAATAAATATTTTTGATAAATTGTAAATAAACTCAAATTGTAACAAATTATACTTCTCACTTTTAAAATGTATTAAACAAGTTCATAAAATTATATTAACCAATTTTTAACATTTACAGACACCATATGACCAAATGGTTGAGGTGTCTTTAAACAAAATCACTCACTCACTCACTCACTTTATCTTGTGATGAAAAGTATAATCAACTTCAATGTAAAAAGTGCCGGCCTTGGTGGCTCAGTTGGATGCGCGTCAGACTGGAGAGCAGGAGGTCGCTGGTTCGACCTCTGCCGAGGTCAGCAACATTCTTTCATGGAGATTGATCATGAAATATTTTCCATGGTCATTCTCTCCCTTCCCCTGATTCAAGAAGGGCAGTTGTTAGTTTCAGGGGAAAGAATGTGCACAATACTGGTAACCACTTAAGAGGATTAAGCCTGCCCAGTAAATGTGTGGTTAGGTAAACTGACCACGCTCAACATGACTCCATTGGGTTGACTGGGCCGTAAAACCTCAACACAAACAATGTAAAAAGTACTGCTGATTGAGATTTAAAATAGATCACTACAATGTCAGTAAGTAAATAAATATTACATATTTTCTGCATACTCCCTTTAACTTGAGCCAATTTCTGAGTTACCATATTAACCCAAGATATTGGGATAGCTTAACTCCTTACCTTATCTTAAAATTTGAACTGTTTCATGATACTACCCCTCAGTCTGTCAAAAAAATTCACCAAACAGAATGGGAAACAATATCTACAGTTTGCTCACCTTACTGTTCCAGTACTAAAGAATTATGACAGTACAGTTTGTCTAACTACATTTTAGAGAACTGCCTCAGTACATTCTAGTAAATTAGAGAATGCAGCAGTACATTATAGAGAAATGCCACAGTATGTTGATTCCTTTGTAAAGAAAATTCTGGGCCCAGTTGTTCAAAGCTAACGACGTCGTTAGTTAACGATTCGTTAAAATTTAAATCGAGTAATACGCAAATATGCTGAAATTTTTTGTTGAAAAAATGTGAGTAGCTTTTGCAGTGCAAAAGCTACTCACATTTTTTCAGCAAAAAATATCAGAATATTGTATATTGAATCCACTAAAACAGTTAACGAATGACCCTTAACGAGCTTGTTAAGCTAACAACGCTTTGAACAACTGGGCCCAGGACTCTAGGTTCATAATAGTCAGCTTTTTCTTGCAGTTTTCTAGTTCCAGGTTATTACATACATTGTAAACTGTTTATTTCAGGTGCAGTTATTGTTCCTAGATGAGCCTGATTACTCTGATCTGATGCCACATTCTGTTCAGGCCTTTCTGTCCAATACTTGGGGAAATACTGAACCCTTAGTAAGTAATCAGATAACGCTAGTTCTTTCCATACTTCCAACAAATACATTTCACTACCTGTTTGTTGATTCATGTATAATCTCCGCCCGTGACCACCCGGGCCCTCGAAATAGGTGGCTGCCTTCCGCTTCTGTGGCAGTTGGGTAAAACCCCTAACATAACAGAGCAACTGTCCGTTCAACCGGTATAATTCCAGAATATAAAATTCATTTATTGAAATGCATCTTAAATTGGAAAAAACAAATTTCGCGATATCTATCCTTTTAAACCTTTCCAATCTCATGTTACTAACATGCTTCATTTGTTTGTGTATCATTCTGTGCCCGTGGGTCGCACATGGGACGAAGATTATAACCTCATCTGTATTTAACATATGTGTTTGTCTTGTGTTTGTGTCATTTTTCCGAACTCTAGCATTCTCCACATTAAAAAGTAAGATGCATTTATGATTGTTAGATAAAAAAACTAAACGTTTTTCAAGGTATGAAAGCTACATATCATTTGAAAGCTACATATCATCTAACACAGCTTATTTGTTTGACTCTCTTAAAAAATGAATCCAAAATGAATCCTTCTTTTAATAAATTGTTTATTTTAAATATGGATCTACTAATTTATATTAAAAATAACCTTTCAATTTCCCAGACGTTTTCGGCCTCCCTTGTCTGTAGGGAATAAAATCTACAGATCACTTTCCTTCTGTAGTGGATAGGGTGTAATCCCCTATTAAAACAGGAACCACCTGTTTGCCGTGGGTGGCGTCTCGTATGCTGGGAGAGGGGAACCTGATGATTGAGGAAAGCCCAGGGATCTCCAGCTTTTCAACACATCATTTTGGCCCTTATTTCAGATAGAAGAGCGGTCTGGGTTAGATCCGGCCTGGATCAATCGGCTCAGTCGTGCCAAGCTCTAGAAGCGCACAACTTGTTCTTAGCTTCTTTCTCTCTTTCATACGTATCTTTATGGTACCAAACCGGGCTTATTTTTCTCATGTTCCTCTAACTTTAAGTGAGTTTCAATGGGCGGCGGCTGAAGGGTCAATTGGTGGGCTTGTATTGGGGCTTTGGCGGAAACCTCTGTGAGTGGAGGCTGTGGATAGGGGGATGAACTCAACTGTTCATAAATTTTTCTATGGAAATTTAGATGAATAGGTGGGGAATCATCTAAGCATGAGGCCGAGCTGAAGACTCTGATCTTGACACCGAGTATAATAGCAATGTAGCCTTGACGTTAGAAATAGGAGATCCATTTCTGTTAAACGTCCCCTTGTAGGGCTCCATGGAGGGTGGGGCGCATAGCTATCGAATCAAAAATTTCATCACCATGGCATCTCGAAAACGATTTCTGGCGTTCGACTCTTCGGAGGACGACACGCAACCGACTACATTTACATTCAAAGCTAATGAGAACTTCGCTAAATTTTTAGTGATTTCGAGTAAAGAGGACAAACCTATTACTTCACTGTCACCTTTCATTATAGAAAAGCAAATAGAATCAATTATAGGCACTCCAAAAAATGTAAAAAAATTAAAAAATGGAACTCTTTTGGTCGAAACTAACAGAAAATCTCAAACTGATAATCTCTTGAAAATTACAAAATTCTTTAACATTAATGTCTCTGTCACGGAACATAAAACTCTAAACAGTTGCAAAGGTATTATCCGTGACAGAATGCTAAAACATGAAACTGAAGAAAATATCACAGAATATCTTAACACACAAGGAGTAACAGCTTGCAAACGTTTTAAAATTAAAAAAGATGGAAACTTTATAGAAACAAATACACTTTTACTAACTTTCAACACCACAACTTTACCGAAATCACTAAAAATATTTTACCGAATTATACCGGTTGAAGTCTACATTCCAAATCCTCTGCGGTGTTTCAACTGTCAGAGGTTTGGACATCATGAAAACGGCTGTCCGGAAGCACCTGGATCAGTATGTGAAAAATGTGGTATGGGTGAATTTGATCACCCTACAAATGCTTGTAAAAATGAAGCCAAGTGTGTGAACTGTCACAAAAACCATCAATCAAAATCAAATCAGTGTGAAATTTGGAAAAAAGAGAAAGAAATCATGAAAATTAAAGTTACACAAAAAATCACTTATTTGGAAGCCAAAAAGATTCAAGAAAATCAACCTGAAATCACCTTTGCAAAAGTTGTTCAATCCCTAAACACTAAACCTGAAACCAAAGAAAGTTCTACCCAGTTTAACGAAAAAGATTCTGTCATCAAAGCAAATTCAAAAGTTATTACTCCTACTGTAAAACCTAAACCTAAATCCACATCTACTCATCAGTCCAGACCACCAACAAAATCTCAAAACAGTTCACAAACACAGCCGACTAAAACAAGTGGATCACAACAGAGATCCAGGTCCAGGACAGCTGACCAGAAAGAAAAAAATGGAAAAGAAAAAGATAAAGATAAAGCACCAAATCCATATAGTAAAGGGGCGTCGGCCGATCCGATCAAGTTGGTCAATCGGTTCGATTCCCTTGAGAACATGGAGTTAGAGACTGACTCCTCCATGTTCTTGCAGTCTCAGAGAAAACAAAAGGATTAAGTTCCTTATTTTCAAATCATCTCTCCATTCATCATGGATAAAAAATCAATTATTCAGTGGAACTGTCGAGGACTAAAAGCAAATTATAACGAAATTTTAATTTTAACAACACTACTTTCTCCGACTGTCTTTTGTCTCCAGGAAACCTTTTTAAAGAATACAGATAATATTAATTTTAAAAATTATAGTTTATATAATCATATCGCAACTGAAAATCAGAAAGCCTCAGGAGGCTCATCTATCCTTGTAAAATCAAATGTTCCTCATAGACAGATAGATATAAATAGTAATTTACAAGCTGTTGCTGTAAATGTTACTCTGTCTAAATCCATAACAATTTGTTCTCTATATCTCCCTCCACACTGTAAATTTTCTAAACACGATTTAGAAAATCTTATAAACCAGTTACCTCGTCCTTATTTATTATTAGGTGACTTTAATAGTCACAGCAAACTATGGGGTTGTCTGGATACAAATGACAAAGGAGAAATAATAGAAAATTTTATTGCAGAAAATGATCTATGTTTATTTAACGATAAACAACCAACTTATCTTCATTCTCCTACAAGAAATTATTTTGCTTTAGATTTGTCTATATGCTCTCCAAATATTTACTTAGATTTTGATTGGTCAGTTTTAGATGACCTTCATGGGAGCGATCATTTTCCAATTAAAATTGAAGAAATTGAATCGACAAATGAAGACCATCATTCCCGATGGAATTTCAATAAAGCAAACTGGGAGAATTTTATGGAGCTATGTAATGAAAAATTAAATCCTGAAATGTTTAAAACAGCAGATGATATACAAGCTTTTACTGATACATTAATTCATGTAGCCGAAAAATGTATTCCAAAGTCCTCGACACGTTCAAAAAGAAATAGACCTTGGTTTAATAAAGATGTTAAAAATTCAATAAATAAAAGAAAATCTGCCTTACGAAAGTTCAATAGGCAGCCAACAAAAGAAAATCTAATCCATGCCAAACAAATGCGAGCTAAAGCTCGCAAGACAATAAAAACGGCTAAAAGAACATCTTGGCAGCAATACGTCTCCAAACTTAATTCTAGAACTCCAGCAAAGAAAATATGGGACATGATTAGAAAAATTACTGGCAAAAATAAAAATAACAAGCATGTCCATATTAAATCAAATGGAAATATATGCTCAACGACTAAAGATATTTCCAATGCACTAGGAGAGAATTTTCAGAAAAACTCTTCTAGTGCAAATTATTCCGAAACCTTTCAAAACATAAAACAGGAACAAGAGAAAGAGCATCTAAATTTTACGTCACTAAATCATGAAAAATATAATGTACCATTCACAGCTTCAGAATTATCAGATGCTCTTAATAAATCTCACGATACAGCTGCTGGTTCTGATAACATTCATTATCAAATTCTTAAACATTTACCCGATAACGCTTTAAAAACTTTATTAAATATTTTAAATGATATTTGGATCACTGGAAAATTTCCAAAAGACTGGAGTAAAGCAACGATTATACCTATACCAAAACCAAATAAAGATCATACTGAAGCTACTAACTACAGACCTATTGCTTTGACAAGTTGTTTATGTAAAACAATGGAGAGAATGATTAATGATAGGCTGGTTTGGTTCTTGGAATCAAACCAGCTTATAACAAAATATCAAGCTGGATTCAGAAAAAATAACTGTACAAACGATCATTTGATTCGTTTGGAATCCTTTATTCGTGATGCCTTTATTAAAAAAGAACATGTCGTAGCTGTATTTTTTGATCTTGAAAAAGCTTACGATACTACATGGAAACATGGCATCATGAAAGATTTACATAAATTAGGCCTTAAAGGCCGATTACCACTTTTTATTCAAAACTTTTTATCAGATCGAACATTTAATGTTCGAATAGGTAATACGTTATCGGACATATTTAAACAAGAACAAGGTGTACCACAGGGAAGCATTTTATCACCTACCTTGTTTGGCATTAAAATTAACGATATTGTTAAATGTGTGAAAGACCTTGATTGTTCACTTTTTGTTGACGATTTTGGAATATTTATTAGATCGAAAAATATGGAAACCATTGAATTCAAACTACAACGATGTTTAAACAATATAGAAGATTGGGCAACAGAAAATGGTTTCAAATTTTCAAAAACAAAAACTCAATGCGTTCATTTTTGTCAGATACGTCAGCTACATTTAGATCCTCATCTCACCATATACGGTAGTCCCATTCCAGTCGTCAGTGAAGCAAAATTCCTGGGTCTTTTGTTCGATAACAAATTATCTTTTATACCACACATCAAAGCTTTGAAAGCTAAATGTTTAAAAGCTCTTGATATTCTTAAAGTTCTCTCCAGTTCCGACTGGGGAGGAGATCGTACTGTCCTTTTAAATCTCTATAGATCTTTAATTAGATCTAAATTGGATTATGGATCCATAGTTTATGGATCCGCAAGAAAATCTTATTTGAAATCTTTGGATACTATTCATCACCAAGGTTTACGTCTGGCTCTAGGGGCTTTTCGTACTTCCCCCGTCGAAAGTTTATACGCTGAATCAAATGAACCATCATTGTATATAAGAAGAGAGAAATTGTCTCTTCAATATGTTACTAAATTAGCCGCCAATCCACGTAATTCAGCTCATGATTGTGTTTTTAACCCTAAATATGAAAGATTTTACAATAATAAACCAACAGCTATTAAACCCCTTGGCCTGAGAATACAACCGTTACTTGAAGAGGCCAATATCAATATTAAAAATGTTCAGCATTTTTCTTTTCCATCAAAAGAGCCATGGACGTTAAACCCTCCAAAGATTATTTTAGACCTTCATAAAAATAAAAAAACAGAAGTCGAGTCGCATATTTTTAAGAATGAATTTTTAGAAATCAAATCAAATTATAAACATTACCTGTCAATTTATACAGATGGTTCGAAACAAGATGAGAAAGTTGCTTGTTCTGTTATTAGTCCAAATTTTACTGACAGTATCAGATTACCTGATAATAGCTCCATTTTTACCGCCGAAGCCAAGGCAATTGATATTGCACTTTACCATATCAGAGATCAGTCTGAAAAACAGTTTATCATTTATTCAGATTCTCTTTCTGTATTAAAATCTCTTAAAGATTTACACCATAGAAACCCATTAATTCAGCAAATTCTTAAAAAATATTATTATCTTTCCGCTTCAAAAGAAATTGTATTTTGTTGGCTTCCCAGCCACGTTAATATTCGTGGAAATGAATTAGCAGATTCAGAAGCCAAATCTGCATTATCCTTAGTAATAACCAATTTCAAAATTCCTCACTCCGACTTTAAATCAAACGTCTGTCAATACATCAACAACAAATGTCAGTCTGTTTGGGAAACACAAACTTATAATAAATTAAATGAAATCAAACCAAATTTTAACAGCAAATGCACATTCTCTAATCTCAGCAGAAAAGAACAAACAAAAATCACGAGATGTAGACTTGGACACACTAGAATTACTCATTCTTATATTTTAAACAATGAACAAGCTCCATTCTGCATTCCTTGTAACGAACCTTTTACGGTCAAACATTTTCTTGTCACTTGTGCTGAATTTAATTATATTCGCACAAAGTATTTTAATGTAAAAAATATAAAGGAACTTTTTAATATGCCAACTCAAAAAATACTCGATTTTCTGAAAGAGATCGGACTTTTTAATAAAATATGATCTGTATTTTAATAACATAAAATCATTGATACTTTATCTTTCTTAAAATGAACTCATCAATCCTAGATATTTTTAATTTCTCATTAAATAAAATCATCATATAATATTCATCTTATTAGACGCTATATGCCCTTTTAGGGTTGAGCGTCTATAAACAAAATATCCATACTAATACTCATGTATAATCTGCTAGATGAATGGTGAACAGTGTAGACCATGATCAACGGGCCCCCGTAGCCTAGTGGATAAGAGAGTTGACTCTTAATCATTAGGTTTCTGTGGTTCGAGCCTCGCTCGGGTCATATGTGGGAAAGCCAAGTTCTGCTTACGGATGGTCAGGTGGTTTTTCTCAGGGTTCTCTGGTTTTCACCCATCTTCGATGAACAATCGGCTCGATATAAGTGAAATATTCTTGAAAGGGCCGTAAAACCCAAATCAAAGACCATGATCAAATGCCGCTTTTATTTGTTATAGATCTGTGCTGTTTTCTGTTCGACTAGATACTTACTGTCCTTTTGACATCTCTTGGAAAGACATTTTTTGTTTGGCGTTTTATTTTAAATGAAAATATTTTGTTCTGATTGACCATATCTTATCAGAAACCATTTTTCTTTTCTATTTGTGTGTTCTGTTTTCAAATATTTACAGTAAAATTAAATTTACAGCCAAAAATTGGTCTGACCTATGCAATTTCTATAGTAAAGTGATTTTTTGGATTTTTTGTTATAAGAAAATATTTGTTATTTTTCTTTGCTAAATTTTAATAATTGATGTTTCACAACAACATTGTGAAAATTTCAGAAAAAATGAACAAGCAGAACTTGTTGAAAATCTGTCTCCAAATTACCTACCCAACAGATTTCTGCATAATTTGCATTCGTTTTTACTGTGGGAAAAAGTGAAAATATTTGATTTTTTTTTAAACCAATGATTATAATAAACTTTTTTGTGCATAGGTAGTTAAGACAAATGGTTTTGCATTATATCATGACATAAGTTTGCAAATATCCTAGCCGACACATGATGTCTATACAACGTCACCTCAACATCGATGCAACGTCATGACGTTGCATCGACGTGGAGACAACGTTGTATAAACGTCATGTGTCCGCTGGGATACTTCTGTGTAAAGGGCCAAGCAAAAAATGAGTTTCTGAAAGATGTCGAAAGCACAGTAGGACAAATACAGTACTATCAGTATCTTTGTAACTTCTTTTCATATTTCAGTCTTCTTGGTGGTGCATTTTAGCTCACCTGAGCTATGCTCAGGATGAGCTATAGTGATCACTTTTTGTCCTTCGTCCATTTGTCCATCTGTGTCCGTCCGTCCATCCGTTAACATTTTCAGGCAACTTCTCCTCTGAAGCCGCTGAGCCAATTTTGCTCAAATTTCATATGGGGCCTCCTTAGGTTTGGGGAACGAAAGATTGCTAAAATAGTTGCGGTCCATTGACCAATATGGCCGCCCTGCCCATATATCAGGGCTCGGGAAATATTGAAAAATGAATCGGTCCAGCCGATGAGGTCATCACCTAACTAATTTCCATAGGAAAAAAAATTTGATACTTGTCACGAAAACTAATGACAATAAGTGAAGCCCTATGAATTAATCCCGATTTCCGTACAATGGTCGTACATTGTTGTGTTTGGTGGAGTTCTGGTTTCAAACATTTAAAGACGTTTAGCTATGCATGTAAAAGCAAATACAAAACTAGAACGTGTTCGTAGGCAAAGCGAACATGATAGAAGACATCATACTTGATTTACATGTGGACAGGGGAGATAACCTGATATGGCTGAGAGTATAATTACTGGACCATATATACAAGACAAGACAAGACTCCGGGACAAGAATTGTTGTTTGCACTACCCATCATGTAAAATGGAAAAGAAAAAAAAAAAAATACAAAATTGTACTTCTTTGATTTCCTGAGATTATTTTCTTTTCACTATGCATTTCTAAAGTGTTATTTTATGTCAACTGGTGACTGATCATATTTGATCCGCGCCGCATCATTGAAAAGCAGTTAAGTGTTGCACTTTGCAAACACAGCAAAACAGATTTCTTTTTAACTATCAAAACATCAAACACATGAAGGACTCTTTTAACTTTAGCGCCTGAAGCTAATTACTTTCACATGACCACTGTAATCTCGCGAGATTCGAGATAACGCAATGAACTACGAGATCTCAGGTAATTTGTTCACACAACTTAACTCGAGGCGATTATTGGATAAGTCATGTGTAATTAATGGATTGACATCTGAGCTAGGTTAAAAATTTGAGCATATCCTAAATATCTGACATAAACCAATGGCTATTAAACCCCTTGGTCTAAAAGTACAACCGTAAGAGGCCAATATTAACATTACAAATATTCAGCCCTTTTCCTTTCCGTCAAAAGAGCCATGGACGTTGAACCCTCCAAAGATTATTTTAGATCTTCATAAAAATAAAAAAATCAGAAGTTGAGACACATATTTTCAAGAATGAATTTTTAGAAATCAAATCGAAATATAAACATCACCTGTCAATTTATACCATCCTCGGTAACCCAGGTGTGACTCATTACGTTTACTTCATTCATCACCCCTGGGACAACTGACTGACGAAACGTCGTTTTCTATGAATATTCATAACACCGGGAATACCTAAATAGCTAATCAAAAGGTCGATAACATAGCGCTACTCTCTTATACGGAAGATTCGTTTTTTCTTCATTGTTACTAAAAATAACCCAGGAAAACCCGGTAAACGTTTTCGTCAGCAGTTAATACCAAGCCTGGATTGCAACGAACGATACGTTTGGATATTCGCAAAACAAACATAGAACGATGACGTTATTTGCGGAGTAAGCGAGATAAAAATAGATTAAAATTTCTCATGGAAATACTGAGATAACCAATCAGATGTCCTCATTAATAATTCATGAGGACGAAGAAACGTAAGCGAGTTATCCCAGGGGTGATGAATGAAGTGTAACGTAATGGGTCACACCTGGGTAACCGAGGATGATTTATACTGATGGTTCGAAACAAGATGAGAAAGTTGCTTGTGCTGTTATAAGTCCAAATTTTACTGACAGTATCAGATTAACTGATAATAGCTCCATTTTTATGTCCCGCCACCAAAAAGTGGTGGGGTATTATGTTATACCCTCTGAAATTTTGAGTGTCCGTCCGTCCGTCTGTCGGTCCGTACGTCCAGTCGTCCATCCGTCAGCGCCCCCACCTTTCGTCTGCCTGCAACTCCTCCTACAGTTTTAGGCCAATCCTTTTCAAACTTTACAGGCGCTTTTAAAATGGTCTGAAGATATGCATGTTGTTTTTTCAGAATCCTGAAATTATTTTTTATCACATTTTTTTTCATTTTTAACTTAGACTTTTTTCGAGCCCTAATACTACAGAAATGTATAGGGGTATAGGGAGTATGTACCTTCTGCCCGCAACTCCTCCTACAGTTTTAGGCCAATCCTTTTTAAACTTTACAGGCGCTTTTAGGGTGGTCTGAAGATATGCATATTATTTTTTTAGAATCCTGAAATTATTTTTTATTACATTTTTTTTCATTTTTAACTTAGGCTGTTTTTGAGCCCAAATACTACAGAAATGTATAGGGAGTATGTCCTGCTCGCAACTCCTCCTACAGTTTTAGGTTAATCCTTTTCAAACTTTACAGGCGCTTTTAAAATGGTCTGAAGATATGCATATTTTTTTTTCAGAATCCTGAAATTATTTTTTATTACATTTTTTTCATTTTTAACGTAATTTTTTCGAGCCCTAATACTACAGAAATATATAGGGAGTATGTACCTTGTACGCGCAACTCCTACTACATTTTCAGGCTGATCCTTTTGAAACTTTACACATGCTTTTAGGATGGTCTGAAGATATGCATTATTGTTTTTTTTTTCAGAATCCTGAAATTATTTTTTATCACTTTTTATTGCATTTCTAACTTAGACTTTTTGGTGTTTTTTTTTTGAGTTATGAAATAACTGTTTATTGCTTCTCTTCATGTTTAACTTAGATTGTTTTCAGCCCTTATACTACAGAATTGCATAGGGAATATGTCCCTGTGTGGCAGGGCATGGTGAATGGCTTGCAGTTTTATTACCGCTGAAGCCAAAGCAATTGATATTGCATTTTATATCAGAGATCAGTCTGAAAAACAACTCATCATTTATTCTGATTCTCTTTCTGTATTAAAATCCCTTTAAGATTTACACCAAAGGAATCCATTAATTCAGCAAATTCTTAAAAAATATTATTACCTTTCGGTTTCAAAAGATATTATATTTTGTTGGCTTCCCAGCCACATTATTATTTGTGGAAATGAATTAGCCGATTTAGATGCTAAATCTGCATTATCCTTAATTAACAAATTTTAAAATTCCTTACTCCGACTTTAAATCCAACATCCGTCAATACATTAACAACAAATGTCAATCTATTTGGGAAAAACAAACTCAAAATAAACTGAATGAAATAAAACCATATTTTAACAGCAAATGCGCATCCTCTAATTACTGCAGAAAAGAACAAAGGAAAATCACCAGATGTAGAATTGGACACACTCGACTTCCTCATTCTTATATATTAAAAAATGAACAAGCTCCATTCTGCATTCCTTGTAATGAACCTTTTACAGTCAAACATTTTCTTATTACTTGTGCAGAATTTAATCTACTCCTTTTACAGTTTTGTAACAGTCGTTTTGAAACTTTGCATATGTTTTCTTCATGGTATGAGGACATGCGTTTTTCACCCTCAATATAGACCATGGGTATTTCTTTTGCGCACAACTACTCTCACAGTTTTGTACCAGTCGTTTTGAAACTTTGCATATGTTGTCTTCATGGTATGAGGACATGCATGTGGTTTGGATATAATAGATTATTTTTAGTCACTTTTTCCACATAGTGAACTTAGTCATTTTTCACCCTTTATATATAAACAGTTGATACTTCTTGTGAGCGCAACTCCTCTTACAGTTTTGTACCGATTATTATGAAACTTTGCATGCTTTTTTTTCATGGTATGAGGATATGCATGTGGTTTGGATGTAATTGTTAGATTATTTTTTCAACATTGTGAACTTAGTCATTTTTCACCCTCAGTATATAGACAGTGGGTACCTCGTAAGCACAACTCCTCATAGAATTTTATACAATTTTTTTTTGAATTTTGCACATGTTTTCTCCATAGTCTGAAGATGTGCATGCGCTTTTCATATAATCCTTGCATTATTTTTTGTTACTTTTTTGTACTTTTTGAACTTTGTCATTTACTGACCTCAGCTGTATAGACAGTGGGTACCTTGTGATTACAGTACAGCTCAAGTGGTTTTTCAAAATCCCACCCCCCCTCCCCCCGAGCCGGTAGGGAGTGGATTCGAGTGGGAAGGATTAAATTTTAGTATCACACAGTGGTTTTACATGTGCTGGTGGATCCGCTGCGTTCCCGCAATAAAAATCGCTTGATGAAATTACTTTTGAACTGGTAAAATTTGATGCGATTATGACAGGCAATTGAAATAGCCACGGGGCCACGTGGTGTTTCCACGACGAAGTGTGAAAGCTGTTTCCAAAGGGGCATGGCTAAAGCCAGTCGTACTTTTTGGCATGTTTCGGTTGAACAGGACCAAACTGCCGACCTGATCAAAATTTAGTCCTTTCAATGCAATGTGTGACACAATTAACAAATTTTGATTGTCAGCTTTCCCATTCATTATGAGAGTATAGAATTATTGGTATCTACGTATACACAAAACGTACCGCTAATTTGTTGCATAATTTGCAATACTTGTATGTCCTGCTTGAATCAGTTTTTGCTCATTAGCATCCTTTTGAATCTTAATAAAGCATCGAAACACTGCGATTGCCGATGGACAATAACAAATGCGTACGGCCAGTGTTTAGAAATGAAGAGAGAAGTTTTCCAAATTGCCCCATTCTGATTTCCCAAAATTAGGTTTATTCCCTTATTCTTGTGAAATATATTTGGGTGTTCCCTTGGTCCACAGAAAACCCCGGTAGCCCCATTCACTGTTCGAGTACGTAACAAAGCTCCATATGGGCCGCAACAAAGCTCCATATGAAAAAGTACTGGATTCTGTGGCTTAGTCTGGTCCTGCAAACAAGTGGGTCTGGCATGGTCATTTTTACTTAATGTGCCATAGAAACAAAACAAACACTCAAAAATTACAAAGAGAATCAAACATCTGCCCCCAATCCACAAATTACGTATTTATGTTTTGGTATTCCTGTAACTGCCATTTCCAATGCAACAACCCCACCGGCTCAATATAAATGACATACTGTGGTAAAAGACAGGGAGATTCTCACTCGCGTGCAGCAACTGCACGTGTCAATATAAATTTACTTAAAGGGGCTCTTCTGCTATCAAAGAGGCATTGAATCAGTAAGACAGCCCATGTGAAAAGGGAAGGGTGTCTGTCACACAAAAACACACTTTACGAACGCAAGGGGCCATAGAAGCTAATGACAATTCAAATGAGTGAGTTTTTTTTACATCCTAACAGCTAGGTCATACAGAGGTGTGGACCTTGGTTTAGTCCCACATGAAAGGTTAGAGAAGCCTAGAATTGAACTCATGACCGCTGGGTGACATGGCGAGCAGCTTTACCACTACACCACCGAGGCACCTTTTTCCAATATTTCAACCTGTTAAATATCTAATAAAAGGACTGCAGACATTTCACCATGCCCTACCACTGCACTTACATCAAGCAAGTGCCATAACTCTGTTAATAAATTAAGTTTCAAGAAAATATCTCAAAAAGTTTTCAAGTTACAGAGCGGACACAAATATATTACAGAAATCAGTAAATATTTTCGATGTTCAAAGGGCCATAACTCCAAAAGTAGGCTCTATCGTCAAAGTATATGAAAGAAAAGAAGGGCAGCTGTTAGTTTCTGCTGAAATGATTAATAGCTTATGAATAAGCCCACCACGGAAAAGTGTGCGGGCTCAACAAGACCAAAATAGTATTGACTGGGCCGTTTAACTCCAGTTCAAACCAAAATTATGTTTGGTACAAAGTTCTCATGTCTGAAGTATGATTTACAATGTATGTACTTTGAACCGGACAAAACCTACAATATTACAATGTACACGTGGCCAGCAAAGACTCAGGTCAGTCTGTGCATCGACCCACTATATAAAGCAAGGTTCTTTCATACTGTAGGGTCAGCGAAGGGTCTGATCAGAATGTCCTGTTGCAGTCGTGCTGTTTATCCCACTTTGGACAGCCCGGCTATTGAAGGTAAATACCATTAGCAAATGCTCTTATCAGAATGTGCAGTTGCGCAGACTGACCCGAGTCTTTGCTCGTCGCACAAGAAGTTGTTTTACACCGAGTGATCATAGATCATACGATTAGCGAAGGCTCTGATCAGACTACTGATGTGCAGTCTCAGAGTATGCAGGTTGATCCATCTCTTCATACAACTTTTATTGTAGGTTTTGCCATGTAGACACATGCGCGATTTGTTTGTGTAAACCTTAACACTTAGCACCCTAGATACAATTTTCAGCAGACGACATTTTGAATTTTTTTCTCAGTCTTCCAAGAGACAGGATTTGCATTTCATGCAATTTGCCTCCATTGCATGAAATGTCAAATCCTATTTTCTTGGTAATGAAAAATAAAAAAAAATAACGAATTCAGTTTGTCGTCTGCTGAATTAGCCCAGAGCTCATTTTGAAGATGCTTTCCCGCCGATGCTAGGTGTATACATTGTGTCTCTTTTACTCGTTAAATAATTTACGGTCTTGGTTTTGCATATCGAATGTTGAAGACAAACAGAACACTTTACATGGAAACGAAAAGTTCTGAAGATTGCTGTATAAGCCAATAAATGTAATATTATTAATGTATTATACTGTTCGAGAATAATGTAACATAATATTCATTTGTAGTTTTCACACTGCAGATTTACTGTTTTAAGGGAGCTAACTACAGCTGACTTAAAAGGGAGTTAACTGCAGTTGCTTTACGAGTCTGGTCTATGCAAAATGGAATGGGGAACAGCATTTTTTTATTAATCGCTCCAAAAAAAAAAGGTGGCATGCTTATACAATAAACGGTTAACCAGTACACTGAACACCCTTCTGCCAGAAACTTGGAACTGTCAGTCTTGAAGCAGTCGTTCATAAATCGCTGCAATCTGTGGGTATCAAATGCGTGATCCGGACCATCGGAGATTAATGTGTCGGCCTCCGAGGCATTATTCGTGGTTTTTTTGGGGGGGGGGGGGGATGATGGTCGTTGATCTCCAAATAAAAGCCTCTAAGATAGCAGAAGCGCTCCTTTAAGTATCTGGGTACAAGGTATGAAATAAACAAACAGAAATACGTTTTTTTTTTTTTTTTTTTATTCATTACTTTTTAGCTCAACTGAGCTCTGCTCAGGATGAGCTATTGTGATCACTTTTCGTCCGTCGGTCTGTCCATCCGTCTGTCTGTCCGTACGTCCGTTCATCCGTGGGTCGGTCCATTAACATTTTCAAACAACTTCTCCTCTGAAGTGGCTGAGCCAATTTTTTGCTCAAATTTCATATGGAGCCTCCTTAGAGTGGGGGAACAAAAAATTGCTAAAATGGTTGCGGTCTGTTGTCCAAGATGGCCGCCATGCCCATATATGTTAAAAATCTTCTTCTCCAGAACCGAGAATGCCTTGGGGCTGAACCTTTGCAGGAATCATCGGGGACGGGAGGTCTACCAAAATTGCTAAAAGAATTTTTGTACGTTGATGTTTGACCTTTTTACGGCAAGGTCAAGTTTGCTTCCCTATGCATTTGTCTGGGAAAAAACCTTTAAAAATCTTCTCTCCAAAACCGAGTGTGCCTTTTGGCTGAATCTTTACATATATCATCGGAACGGGAGGGCTACCAAATTGCTAAAATAATGGTCCTACATTGACATTTGACCTTTTTAGGGTAAGGTCAATTTTGCTTCCATATGCATTTGTATGGGAAAAATGTTCAGAATTTTAAACAACTTCTCCTCTGGAGCCTCTGGGCCAAGTTTGCTCAAATTTCATGTGGATCCTCCTTAGGTAGGGGGAACGAAAGATTGCTAAAATGTTCACAGTTTGTTGACCAAGATGGCCGCTATGCCCATATATGGTAAAAACCTTTAAAAATCTTCTTCTATAGAACCAAGGATGCTTTGGGGCTGAATCTTTGCATAAATCATAGGGGACAGGGGATCTACCAAAGTTGGCCGGCCTCGGTGGCTCAGTTGGATGCGCCGTCCGACTGGAGACCAGGAGGTCGCGTGGGTGGTTGGGTGGTGCGAAGGTGTCATGTATCTTTTGTCACCCAGGGCGTCCAGCTGATATTGGCTGATAGTTGGGCAAGGCCTGCTATCCTTGTAGCAGGTAAGGGTAGGGAGGTGATGTTTTTATTTCTTCTGTTTCTTCACTTTCATTCCTGTTTCTCTTTCTTCCCTGTCCCTCCCTTTCATCTCTTCTGCTATCTCTTCTATTTTCTCCCTTTCTCTGGGAGATGACACAAAATGACCCACAAGGGTTGACGTGTCGTTAAACCCCAACTCAACCAGGAGGTCGCGGGTTCAACCCCCGCCGAGGTAGGCAACATTCTTTCGTGGAGATTGATCATGAAATATTTTCTACGGTCATTCTCTCCCTTCCGCTGATTCAAGAAGGGCAGTTGTCAGTTTCTGGCGAAAGAGTGTGCACAATACTGGTTAACCGCTTAGAGGACTAAGCCTGCCCACTAAATGTGTGGTTAGGTAAACTGACCGCGCTCGACATGACCCCATTGGGTTGACTGGGCCGTAAAACCTCAACACAAACAAAATCTACCAAAGTTGCTAAAATAATGGTTGTACATTGACATTTGACCTTTTTACAGCAAGGTCAAGTTTGCTTGCCTATGCATTTGTATAGGAAAAGCTGAATCTTTGCATATATCATCTGGAATGGGCAGTCTACCAAAGTTGCTAAAATATTTGTCATACATTGACATATAACATTTTACGGCGAGGTCAAATTTGCTTCTGTATGCATTTGTATGGGCCCCATACATTTGTATGGAAAAAAATGTTGATAATTTCAAATGGCTTTTCCTCTGAAGCCTCCGGGCCAGTGTTGCTCAAATTTCATGCGGAGCCTCCTTGGGAAGGAGAATGAAAGATTGCTAAAATGGGCATGGTCCATTGATCAAAATGGCTGCCATGCCCATATATGGTAAAAACCTTTAAAAATCTTCTTCTCCATAACCAAATAAGTCCTGGGCCCTAGTCTTTGCACAAATTATGGAGGACAGGAGATCTACCAAAATTGCTAAAATGATGGTTCTGTGTTGACATTAGACCTTTTTACCTCCAAGGTCAAATTTTCTTCCCCATTTGTATGGGCCATATACATTTATATTGAAAGTATCGAAGTGACTTGTAGATCAACAGTAGTTAAAATTGTTCTGATTGGAAATTTAAGATGGCGATCATCTGGTTTATATTTATTATAGTTCCCTGCCACTGTGCTGTTTACATGTATAAAATCATGATTCTTCAGGAATCACTTATCCAATTTCCACCAAATTTCACATTGATCCTCCTGTTAAAATATGATTGATAGTTTATTCAAATGATCATGCTCCTGAAAAAACACTTGAGCTGTACTGTACTTCTCATATAATTTTAAGCTGGTCTTTCTGAAACTTTGCCATTTTCTCCTGGGTCTGCAGAAGCACAAGTGGTTAGATAGGATTTTAAATTTATTTTTGTCATTTTTTAGCTCACCTGAGCTCTGCTCAGAATGAGCTATTGTGATCACTTTTAGTCCGTCGTCTGTCCGTCCGTCCGTCAGTCCGTGTGTGCGTCCGTCCGTTAACATTTTCAAACAACTTCTCCTCTGAAGCCGCTGAGCCAACTTTGCCCAAATTTCATATGGAGCCTCCTCAGGGTGGAGGAACGAAAGATTGCTAAAATGGTGGCGGTCCATTGACCAAGATGGCCGCCATGCCCATATATGGTAAAAACCTTTAAAAATCTTCTTCTCCATAACCGAGGATGCCTTGGGGCTGAATCTTTGCATGAATCATCGGGTACAAGAGATCAACCAAAGTTGCTAAAAGAATTGTCATACATTGACGTTTGACCTTTTTACGGCACGGTCAAGTTCTCTTCCCTATGCATTTGTATGAGCTCTATACATTTGAATGGGAAAATTGTTAAGAGTTTCAAACGACTTCTCCTCTGAAGCCTCTGAGCTAATTTTGTTCAAATTTCATATGGAGCCACCTTAGTGTGGGGAAACAAAAGATTGCTAAAATTGTCGCAGTCCGCTGACCAAGATGGCCGCCATGCCCATATATGGTAAAAACCTTTAAAAATCTTCTTCTCCATAACCGAGGATGCCTTGGGGCTGAATCTTTGCACGAATCATTGGGGATGAGAGGTCAACCAAAGCTGCTAAAAGAATTGTCGTACGTTGACGTTGTGACCTTTTTATGGCAAGGTCAAGTTCGCTTCCCTATGCATTTGTATGAGCTCTATACATTTGAATGGGAAAATTGTTAAGAGTTTCAAACGACTTTTCCTCTGAAGCGTCTGAGCTAATTTTGTTCAAATTTCATATGGAGCCACCTTAGTGTGGGGAAACAAGAGATTGCTAAAATTGTCGCGGTCCGTTGACCAAGATGGCCGCCATGCCCATATATGGTAAAAACCTTTAAAAATCTTCTTCTCCAGAACCAAGAATGCCTTGGGGCTGAATCTTTGCACAAATCATCGGGAACGAGAGGTCTACTAAAGTTGCTAAAAGAATTGTCGTACGTTGACATTTGACCTTTTTACGGCAGGGTCAAGTTTGCTTTCCTATGCATTTGTATGAGCCCCATACATTTGAATAGGAAAATTGTTGAGAATTTTAAATTTCTTCTTCTCTGAAGCCACTGAGCCAAATTTGCTCAAATTTCATATTGTGCCTTCTTAAGTCAGAGGAACGAAAGATTGCTAAAATGGTCGCGGTCCGTCGACCAAGATGGCCACCATGCCCATATATGGTAAGACCATTTAAAAATCTTCTTCTTCAGAACTGAGGATGCCTTGGGGCTAAATCTGTGCACAAATCATCAGGGACAGGAGATCTACCAAAATTGCAAAAAAGATTATCGTACGTTGACATTTGACCTTTTTACGGCAAGGTCAAGTTTGCTTCTCTATGCATTTGTATGAGCCCCATAACATTTATATGGGAAAATTGTTGAGAATTTGACGACCTCTGAAGCCACTGAGCCAAATTTGCTCAGATTTTTAGCTCACCTGAGCATGAAGTGCTCATGGTGAGCTATTGTGGTCAGTCAATGTCCGTCGTCCATCATGGGTCATGCGGCGTGCGTCATGCGGCATGAACAATTGCTTTAAAAGCCTACTCTTCCTACACCCCTGGGCCAATTGACTCGATACTTGGTAGGAAGCATCAGGGCGACATGTAGATAAAAAAAATAGCTAAAATCGTTCCGATTGGAAATCCAAGATGGCCGCCATGGCCGCCATCTTGAAAATCTTTTTCGCTTCTTCTCCTGAACCGAAAGGCCAATTGACTCCAAACTTGCTAGGAAGCATCAGGGTGACTTGTAAATCAAATATAGCTAAAATCGTGTCGGTCCAAATTCCAAGATGGCCGCCATGGCAGCCATCTTGAAAATCTATTTTTCGCTTCTACTCCTAAACCCAAAAGCCAATTGACTCCAAACTGGTTAGGAAGCATTGGGGTGACTTATAAATCAAAAATAGCTAAAATTGTGCTGATTAGAAATCCAAGATGGCCACCATGGCAGCAATGGCAGCCATCTTGAAAAGCTATTTTTCGCTTCTTTTCCTGAACCGAAAGGCCAATCGACTCCAAACTTGCTAGGAAACATCGGGATGACTTCAGGGCTCGGGAAAACCGGAAAAATAGCTGGTCTGGACCGAAATTAAGAATTCTGGACCGATTTCAAACACCCCAAAACGCTTATAAATTGGTCCAACAGGTTTGTGCCTTGAACCCCATTTTTCTCCAACCAACCAATTTTCACGAATCAATGATGTCTAAAAAATCACAAACGGTCAAGTCTTCCCAAACTGACAACGTCCGTGCACCTTTTAAATGCGATATTATGGTAGTTAAAAGGCTCTAAACGGTCATTTGAAATGTATATTGGAGAGACAGCTGAATAACGGCAACCTACCGCAGCACAAATTAATTACGTCCATTGTCAAAAAATCAACACTTCACTGACTTTGGTGCGGTAAACAAGCGATTAAGGTGAATCATCAGTAACGGTAGTCTGATAATTAATCCGTTTGTGTGAAACGTGTGAATACACTGAGATTGCAAAACATCCAGGTGCAGTCGGCGTGTCCAAAAGATCAAAGGTCGCTTTACTGAGAGTGATAAAAGAATGCACCACTTGAATGCACTCGTTTTCTTCCTCTTCTTTTTTGTTTTGATCAACACGGTTTGTCGGTCCCAGATTCGATAAATGAATTCCCAAACCATGTACTTCCTGATCAGATGTCGCATACAACGGCGTCTGATCTGGGTATTATTGATTGCTTTTTTTTTTTGTTGTTGTTGATTGCCGTAACACGTGAGTATAATTCAAGGTAGATTTCATGGTAAAAATAAGTAATGCACCACTTGCGCTAGACAAGATTGGTCAGTGCTTAAAATTGAAGCAGTCTGATCAAATCTTGAAACATTGAAAACTGCAAAACCGCCAGTGGCGCAGGCCTTTTTTATTAGACCTAATTAGGTCCATGAAAGTTGTTTCGTTCCCCACCGTCTTCGCGCTAATACAAGACGGGAATCAGTTGTTTAAAAATAGTTTTGGAAAACCCTGCGGAAGGGGAAATAACAACAAAACCATTTTTTTGTTTTTTTTTTTCTTCTTTTTACATACCTGACTGTATTTATTGATGACACCAGCTTTGATCATGCTCGTTATACCCGGACTTCCGTCATATAACGGAGTTGAGGTGTATTATTTAAAAGGAGTTATAGGACTGCCAATTGTCATTAGTTTTCGTGACAGGTGATATATACATATTTTTTTTGTTTTGGAAATGGGCTCATTGATGACGTCATCTTCATCGGCTGGACCGATTCAGATTTCAAAATTTCCAGAGCCCTGCTGTACATCAAAAATAGCTAAATTCGTGCCAATTGGAAATCCAAGATGACCTCCATGACAGCCATCTTGAAAATCTATTTTTCGCTTCTTCTCCTAAACCTTATAGTCACTTGACTTGAAACTTAGTAGGAAGCATCAGGGTGACTTGTAGATCAAAAAATGGCTATAATCATTCCGATCGGAAATCCAAGATGGCGGCCATCTTGAAAATCTATTTTTTGCTTCTTCTTCTGCACCGAAATGCCAGTTGACTCAAAAGTTGGAGGCATTGGGGGTGACTTGTTTTACTTGTGACGTTTTGAAAATTTCAGCATTTTAACCTTGTAAGCAAGATATTTCAAAAACTGTTTAAGCCATTGCCTTGTTATAAGAGTATTAGAAAAATGTTGCATGCCATCTGCATATCTGCAGTGGCGGTTTCACTCAGGTGAGCGAGTTGTGGCCCGTGGGCCTCTTTTTCCATTTTAACTTTGTCATTTTCTGAATTTATGAAAGTGTATTGACTGTGGGTACTTTTTGTCTAAACCTCAGATTTTATGAAAGTGTACCGACTGTGGGTATTTTTTGAGCCCAACTTCTAATGCATCATATGAGAATATGCACATGCTTTCGATAAAATTCCTATATCAATTTCCTCTACCTAAAATAAACATTACTCTTTTTTCTGTGGGGGTGGGGGGGAGAGGCCAGGTGCAACATCAACTTCACTGAAGTGTGATCACTTTCCGTCCGTCCGCCCATGCGTCTGTCAGTCCGTCCATTAACATTTTCAAAAGACTTCTCCTCTGAAGCCCCTGAGCCAATTTTGCTTAAATTTCATATGGGGCCTCCTTAGGTTGGGGAAACGAAAAATTGCTAAAATGGTTCATTGACCAAGATGGCCGCCATGCCCATATATGGTGAAAAACCTTTAAAAATCTTCTTCTCCAGAACCAATGATGCCTTGGGGCTGAGTCTTTGCATAAATCATCGGGGACGGGAGGTCTACCAAAGTGGCTAAAATAAAGGTCGTACATTGACATTTTATCTTTATACGCAAGGTCAGGTTTGCTTCCCTATGCATTTGTATGGGAAAAATGTTGAGAATTTCAAACAACTTCTCCTCTGGAGCCTCTGGGCCAGTGTTGCTCAAATTTCATTTGGAGCCTCCTTGGGGCAGGGAAATGAAAGATTGCTAAAATGGTTGCAGTCAATTATCCAAGATGGCCACCATGCCCATATATGGTAAAATCATATCATCATATCATCATAATCGGATTTTTGATTAACGTGCAGGTACAGGGGCAACATCCACATCAGCAGGCCCCCTTCCAGATAGCTGGCTTGCTGCACACATGGCAGATCTCACACCAGATCTCCAGGTACGTCTATCATGAGGGTTGATAGCTGAGAGCTTCCACTCTCTGCAATCCCTCTCTGTCAGCTGCTTCCATGTCATTTTGGGCCACCCAGGCCCACACTTTCCATCAACCTGTATGTCAAAGCCTGTCTTGATTGCACCACTGGAGCGTTGCACATGTCCATACCATCAAAGTCTTCTCTCCTTCAGAATGAGGTCCAGATCCTCAATGCAGAGCCGCACAAGTAGCTCATTGGACCTGGTGGTGACAATGTCTTGCGGCCTGACATTGCAGATCTGTCTGATCATTGCCCTGTCATTTCCCTGCAGATGCTGGAGGTTTGGCTTTGTCAATGGCCAAGTCTCGCTGGCATGGAGCATTGTGCTCTGCACACACGAGCTGTACAC
This sequence comes from Anodontia alba, assembly GCA_964016985.1. Lineage (NCBI taxonomy): Eukaryota > Metazoa > Mollusca > Bivalvia > Lucinida > Lucinidae > Anodontia > Anodontia alba. Next base: position 39,783,730 of record OZ024834.1, read on the forward strand.
ACGGCCACGTGTTTTGAAAGAGAGGTGGCATGAAGAGAGGACTGGTAGCAGATCCTTGAACTTCTTCCAGGTGGTTTTCACACATGTTGTGGTTGAAAGTTCACAGCCACCTGCTGCTGAGAGCATGTCTCCTAGGTAGCAAAAGGAAGCTACCACCTCAAGCTGGTCAAGTCCGACCTGGACTACCTTCTGTGGTCTGTCATCCAAGGGGCGTGCAGTTCCCTGGCACCGTGTACATCTATAGTCAGGGTCCTTTTTCAAGCACTTGAGCCCACTGCATTTCTTGTGCACCCAGTGTTTGCAGCCATTGCAGAAGATGCTGTTGCTGCCCACTCCAGTGCGACAGACAGTGCATGGAAACTTGCCTGAACTCTGCAGGAGGTCCAGTCCCGTACTGCAGATCATGATCTTTGTCTTTCCTGCATTTACTTTGTCCTTTCTTCTCCATTGCTTCTTTCCAAGTCAAGAGCCTCCTGACACATTCCTCAAGCGATTCAGCGATGATAACAAAGTCATCGGCATAGAGTTCCTCCCAGGGGATCCCAGAGCGGAACTCTCGTGATAAGGCTTCAAGCAAAATGATGAAGAGCAGTGGGCTGAGTACTGATCCTTGGTGAACACCAACCTTCACTTCAAACTCTTCACTGTACCCCTCACCAACACGGACACGGCATACGTGCACCAGTCACACAATCCACTCTTTTAAAATCTACTTCTCCAAAACGAAGATGCCTTTTGGCTGAATCTTTGCATATATCATCAGGGACTGGAGGTCTACCAAAATAGCTAAAATAAAGGTCTGTTGTTAACATCTGACCTTTTTTTGGAGAGGTCATTTACTTCCTTATGCATGTTTATGGATAAAAATGTTGAGAATTTCAAATGACCTCTGGAGCCCCTGGGCCAGTGTTGCTCAAATTTTATTTAGAGCCTCCCTGGGGCAGGGGAATGAAAGATTGCTAAACTAGTTGCCTGCTGTTGACCAAGATGGCTGCCATACCCATATATGGTAAAAACCTTTAAAAATCTACTGCTCCAGAACTGAGGATGCGGTTTGGCTGAAACTTTGCACAAATCATCAGGGATGAGAGGTATACCAAAGTTGCTAAAATGTTGGTCGTACATTGACATTTGACCTTTTAAGGCAAGGTCAAGTTTGCTTCTGTATGCATTGGTATGGCCTCCATACATTTGTATGGAAAAAATGTTGATAATTTCAAATGACTTTTTGTCTGAAGCCTCTAAGCCAGTATTGCTCAAATTCCATGTGGAGCCTCCTTAGGGCAGGAGGATGAAAGATTGCTAAAATGGGCATGGTCCATTGATCAAAATGGCTTCCATGCCCATATATGGTAAAAACCTTTAAAAATCTTATTCTCTAGAACCAAATAAGCCCTGGGCCCATGTCATAGTACAAATTATGGGGGACAGGATATCTACCCAAATTGCTAAAATGATGGTCCTATGTTGATGTTTGACCTTTTTATGGCAAGGTCAAATCTGCTTCCCCATACATTCGTATGGGCCATATACATTTATATTGGAAGTATTGAGGTGACTTGTAGATCAACAGTAGCTAAAATCCTCCTGATTGGAAATCTAAGATGGCCGCCATCTTGTTTATGTTTATTTTGTTTCCCTTCCACTATGCTGTTTACATATATAAAATCATGATTCTTCAGAAACAGCTTAGCCAATTTCCACCAAATTCCACATTGATCGTACTTTTGAAATATGATTGATAGTTTGTTCAAATGATCACACTCCATTGACTGTCAGACCCAAATAATATTCTTCTTCAAAACTAAGAACTGCTCAAATGATGATCTATTCATTAGATGCGATGGTAGGATTGGAAAACGGTTGCATGACATCTGCATAGCTGCAGTGGCTTGGTTACTCAGGTGAGCAAATAGTGGTCCGTGGGCCTCTTGTTATTTTATTTGTATAGCCAACATATAGTGAAGTTAAAAATTACCAGGAAAAGGCCACAATTACAAGCACCAGCCTTGTCAAGGCACCAAAAGAAAAGGTGAGGAAGAAATGGATAAAAGGTGCAACAGGACAATGATGTACAAGAAACATCAGTTAGGCTAACTTCCTGTCCTGTGAATAAAATGTTTTTTTTTCTTTTTTGTTTGTTTTTAGGTATCGTCAGTCACACCCTGAGGAAGATGTGAACCGTGCCAGATGCATGGATATTCAGGAGACCATATACTGTGGTGACAACTGCCACACAATCAAGGGCAAGGACACCAGGTACAAGGAAGGGGGCAGGTGCAATGGTCCATGATGTGGGGGAATGGCGTGCATGCTCAGATGCTGTTAAAGAACTGAGTTAGGATGTCAGCTAGGACAGGCAATCTCGGAAATTCAAACAAATGTTCCAAACTCTTTATGGAGATCACAACAATAGAATCGGAGTTAGACGGTGCAAATAGACATCAAAGTTTCATTGGTAACATCTCTGGCTTGGCCTCCTGTCAGGTGTGGGAGGCAGGGTCGGGCCATTGTGGTGATTCAAGCAAGCACCTGAGGAAATTCAGTGGGAACACTCACTGTAAACACTCTGAGAGGAAGAGTTTGTGAGGTAGTGGAAACACTATCCCGCAGGAAAGTGGATGTTTGCTGTATTCAGGAGACCCTATACTGTGGTGGCAACTACCGCACAATCAAGGGCAAGGACACCAGGTATAAAGCTCTACTGGTCTGGAAATGACAAAGGCACTGCTGGTGTAGGAATGTTTGTGGCCGAAGAGTGGATAGAGAAAGTTTTTGAGGTACAGAGAATCTCTGACAGGAACATCCTAGTGAAACTTAGTTGGCCAGCATGTGGTTACCATTCTGTGTGAATGCCCCACAGAGTGGTGTAGTGATGAGGTCAAGGACCTGTTTTTTGATCAGCTGGGTGCTGTGACGGCCAGGATCCCAGGATTTGAATTCCTGATCCCATTTGGAGGTTGGAATGGCCATGTAGGTGGTGCAGGCACCGGATATAGGGAAGTGCATGGTGGGATGGGGTATGGCAGGCTGGAACCAGATGTTGAGTGAGATAGAACCCTAGAGTATGCCCTAACATTCAACCTGCTTCTTGGGAACACATGTTCCAAGAAATGTGACAGCCATCTAATCATGTACAAGTTGGGAAAGGTAGCCATGCAGATAGACTTCATCCTTTTCACTTCATCCTTTTCCGCAGGACCTTGCGCAAGCTTGTCATAGATTTAAAAGTGATCCCTAGCTAGGAGGTAGCCCTGTAACATCTGCTTCTTGTATGCGATATAAAGATTGATGTGCCACCAAAATCCAATCACAAATTCACCCCACGCCTTCAAGTTTGGAAGCTTAAAGACCCTCACAAGCAATTATTTCCAGGTCTTAAACTCACATGTGAGTGCATCTGCAGGTGTAGCTAATGCTGCCACTGAGGATGTCTGGAACAACATCAAGGCTGGTCTGCTCAAGACAACTGAGGTGTGTGGCACAATTCGGCCCAATCACTGGCGTCGTGAAAACTGCTGATGGAATGAGCATGTGGAAAAGACCATTGCTGCAAAGGGGAAAGCTTTCAAGGCCTGGAAGATTGGTAAAGGCACTAGGGCATCATAAGCTACAGCCAAACACATTGCCAGATATGCAATGGACCATGCTCGTCAAGAAGCCAACAAGAAGGCCTGTGAGAAGATTGACCCTAGGTCTTCAGAAGTCTACGGCCTTGCTAGCCAGTTTAGAGGAGAGAACACTGTTATCCTTGATGGCAAATTGATGGCAAATCTGTGAAAAATGATGCAGGGGAAATGTCAATAAGCGAAGACACAAAGCAGAAAGTTTAGTTAGAGCACTACCGAAGGCTTCTCAATGTTGAGTTTGACTGGGACCCAGACTACCTGTCTGATGAACTACCAGTGGAAGGCCTGCCTATCCCAATCACCAGTGATACGGTTAAGAAAGCTATCTCTCAAATGAAGACAAGCAAAGCACAGGGCCCATCAGGCACAGTGGTGGAGATGATACGAGCAGCCGGTGACACGGGCAACTCCAAGATCTGTGACCTCGTGGCTGCAATCATTTACAATGGCAAGGCAAACTCTGACTGGGAGCAGAATTTCATTGTCTGCCTCTACATGGGTAAGAGGGATGCATGGAAAAGAGGAAACTAAAGTGGTCTAAAGCTGACAAAGCAGGTCAGGAAAGTCCTGGAGAGAATTGTGGACCGCCTCAAACAGTTGGTGTCAATCGACGATTCCCAGTTTGGCTTTGTCCCAGGCAGAGGCACAACAGTCTCAATCTTTGTTGTCAGGCAGCTGCAAGAGAATTATCCAGCTGCCAACAAGAGACTCTACATGGCTTTTTGTAGACCTGGAGAAGGCGTTTGATGGAATGCCTTGAATGTTTCTGGTGAGCATTGACAAAACTTGGTGTGGATTGAGTGACTAGTGCAGGGGATGTATGCCAATGAGCAGAGCTATGTTCATGTTGGTGAGGGGTACAGTGAAGAGATTGAAGTGAAGGTTGGTGTTCACCAAGACTAGGTACTCAACCGCTGCTCTTCATCATTGTGCTTGAAGCCTTGTCACACGAGTTCCACTCTGAGGTCTCCTGGGAGGACCTTTTTCCCAATGACTTTGTTATCATCGCTGAATCGCTTGAGGAATGTGTGAGGAGGCTCCTGACTTGGAAAGAAGCAATGGAGGAGAAAGGACTGAGTAAATGCAGGAAAGAGGAAGATCATGATCTGTGGTAGGGGCCTGGACCTCCTGCAGAGTCCAGGCAAGCTTCCATGTGCTGTCTGTTGCACTGGAGTGGGCAGCAACAGTATCTTCTGCAACAGCTGCAAGCATTGGGTGCACAAGAAATGCATTGGGCTCAAGTGCTTGGCAAAGGACCCTGATTACAGATGTACACAATATCAGGAAACTGCTTCCCGCTTCGAAGTAGACCACAAAGGGAAGTCCAAGTCGGATCTGACAAGTTGAAGGTGATAGCATCCTTTTGCTACCTAGGAGATGCTCCCAGCAGTCGATGGCTGTGAACTTTTAACCACAACAAGTGTGAAAACCGCCTGAAAGAAGTTCAAGGAGCTGTTACCAGTTCTCTCTTCCCGCCACCTCTTTCAAGACACGTGGCCATGTGTACAGCTCTTGTGTGCAGAGGGCAATGCTCCATGCCAATAAGACTTGGCCATTGACAAAACCAAACCTCAAACATCTGCAGCAAAATGACAGGGCAATGATCAGACAGATCTGCAATGTTAAGCAGCAAGACATTTTCACCACAAGATTCAGTGAGCTACTTGCGTGGCTTAGCATTAAGGATCTGGACCTCATTCTGAAGGAGAAAAGGCTCTACTGGTATAGACATGTGGAACGCTCCAATGATGCAGTCAAAAGGACCTTTGACATACAGTTTGATGGAAAGCAAGGGCCTTCGAGGCCTAGGAAGACATGGAAACAGCTGACAGAGAGGGATTGCGGAGAGTGGAATCTCTCATGATGGACATACATGGAGGTCTGGTGTGAGATCTTCCATTTGCGCAGCAAGCCAGCTACCTGGAAGGGGATGTGAATATTGCCCCTGTACCTGCACATTAATAAAAAATCCGGTGATACGATGATGATACATTGTTCATCCTGCACCTGTTTAGTTCTTGTAAAGATGTCAGAAAAGCAATGTTGTGGAGGACATTGTGATTCAACATCTTTACCATGTGCCAGTGATGTTGCTCATCATCATCATTATCATCGGATTTTTGATTAACATGCAGGTACAGGGGCAACATCCACATCAGTGGGACCCCTTTCAGGTAGCTGGCTTGCTGCATGCATGGCAGATCTCATACTAGATCTCCAAGTATGTCTATCATGAGGATTGATAGCCGAGAGCTTCCTCTCTCTGCAATCCCTCTCTGTCAGCTGCTGCCATGTCATCTTGGGCCTCTCAAGCCCATGCTTTCCATCAACCTGTATGTCAAAGGCTGTCTTAAATGCACCATTGCAGCATTCCACATGTCCATACCAGTGGAGCGTTCTCTCCTTCAGAATGGTCCAGATCATCAATGCCAAGCCGTGCAAGTAGCTCATTGGATCTGGTGGTGACAATGTCTTGTGGCTTGACATTGCAGATCTGTCTGATCATTGCCCTGTCATTTTGCTGCAGATGTTTGAGGTTTGGCTTTGTCAATGGCCAAGTCTTATTGGCATGGAGCATTGCCCTCTGCACACAAGAGCTGTACACATGGCCACGTGTCTTGAAAGAGGTGGCATGAAGAGAGAACTGGTAACAGCTCCTTGAACTTCTTTCAGGCGGTTTTCACACTTGTTGTGGTTAAAAGTTCACAGCCATCGACTGCTGGGAGCATCTCCTAGGTAGCAAAAGGATGCTATCACCTTCAACTTGTCAGATCCGACTTGGACTTCCCTTTGTGATCTACTTCGAAGCGGGAAGCAGTTTCCTGACATTGTGTACATCTGTAATCAGGGTCCTTTGCCAAGCACTTGAGCCCAATGCATTTCTTGTGCACCCAATGCTTGCAGCTGTTGCAGAAGATACTGTTGCTGCCCACTCCAGTGCAACAGACAGCACATGGAAACTTGCCTGGACTCTGCAGGAGGTCCAGGCCCGTACCACAGATCATGATCTTCCTCTTTCCTGCATTTACTCAGTCCTTTCTCCTCCATTGCTTCTTTCCAAGTCAGGAGCCTCCTCACACATTCCTCAAGCGATTCAGCGATGATAACAAAGTCATTGGGAAAAAGGTCCTCCCAGGAGACCTCAGAGTGGAACTCGTGTGACAAGGCTTCAAGCACAATGATGAAGAGCAGCGGCTGAGTACCTAGTCTTGGTGAACACGACCTTCACTTCAATCTCTTCACTGTACCCCTCACCCACACGGACATGGCTCCGCTCATTGGCATACATCCCTGCACCAGTTGCACAATCCCCTCCTCCACACCAAATATTCTCAGCGCCCACCAGATATCCTTCCAAGGTACTCCATCAAACACCTTCTCCAGGTCTACAAAAACCATGTAGAGTCTCTTGTTGGCAGCTAGATACTTCTCTTGCAGCTGCCTGACAACAAAGATTGCGTCTATAGTGCTTCTGCCTGGGACAAAGCCAAACTGGGAATCGTCGATTGACACCAACTGTTTGAGGCGGTCCACAATTTTCTCCAGGACTTTCCTGACCTGCTTTGTCAGCTTTAGACCACTTTAGTTTCCTCTTTTCCATGCATCCCTCTTACCCATGTAGAGGCAGACAATGAAACTCTGCTCCCAGTCAGAGTTTACCTTGCCACCTTAAATGATTGCAGCTGCGAGGTCACAGATCTTGGAGTTGCCCGTGTCACCGGCTGCTCGTATCATCTCCACCACTGTGCCTGATGGGCCCTGTGCTTTGCTTGTCTTCATCTGAGAGATAGCTTTCTTAACCATATCACTGGTGATTGGGATAGGCAGGCCTTCCACTGGTAGTTCATCAGACAGGTAGTCTGGGTCCCAGTCAAACTCAACATTGAGAAGCCTTCAGTAGTGCTCTAACTAAGCTTTCTGCTTTGTGTCTTCGCTTATTGACATTTCCCCTGCATCATTTTTCACAGATTTGCCATGGATTTGCCATCAAGGATAACAGTGTTCTCTCCTCTAAACTGGTTAGCAAGGCCGTAGACTTCTGAAGACCTAGGGTCAATCTTCTCGTAGGCCTTCTTGTTGGCTTCTTGACGAGCATGGTGCATTGCATATCTGGCAATGTGTTTGGCTGTAGCTTATGATGCCCTAGTGCCTTTACCAATCTTCCAGGCCTTGAAAGCTTTCCCCTTCGTAGCAATGGTCTTTTCCATGTGCTCATTCCACCACCAGTTTTCACGACGCCAGTGATTGGGCCGAATTGTGCCACACACCTCAGTTGTCTTGAGCAGACCAGCCTTGATGTTGTTCCAGACATCCTCAGTGACAGCATTAGCTACACCTGCAGACACACTCACAAGCGAATTTAAGACCTGGAGATAACTGTTGTGAGGGTCTTTAAGCTTCCAAACTTTAAGGCGTGAGGTGAACTTGCACTTGGATTTTGGTGGCACATCAATCCTCATATTGCATACAAGTAGCAGATGTTTCAGGGCTACTTCCTCGCTAGGGATCACTTTTACATCTATGACAAGTTTACGCATGATCCTATGGAAAACGATGAAGTGAAAAGGATGAAGTCTATCTGCATGGCTACCTTTCCTGATTTGTACGTGATGAGATAGCTGTCACATTTCTTGGAACATGTGTTCCCAAGAAGCAGGTTTGAATGCTAGGGCATACTCTAGCGTTATATCACCCTCAACATCTGGTTCTGGCCTGCCATACCCCATCCCACCATGCACTTTCCTATATCCAGTGCCCGCACGGTGTACATGGCCATTCCAATCTCCACATAGGATCAGAAATTTGGATCCTGGGATCCTAGCAGTCACAGCACCCAGCTGATCAAAGTACAGGTCCTTGACCTCATCACTAGACCACTCTGTGGGGTATTCACACAGAATGGTAACCACATGCTGGCCAACTATAAGTTTCACTAAGATTATTCTGTCAGAGACTCTCTGCACCTCAAAAACTTTCTCTATCCACTCTTTGGCCACAAACACTCTTACACCATCAGTGCCTTTGTCATTTCCAGACCAGTAGAACTTGTACCTGGTGTCCTTGCCCTGGATTGCCTGGCAGTTGCCACCATGGTCTAATATCACCTGAATACAGCAGACATCCACTTTCCTGCGGGATAGTGTTTCCACTACCTCACAAACTCTTCCTCTCAGAGTGTTTACAGTGAATGTTCCCACTCTGAATTTCCTCAGGTGCTTGCTTGATTCACCACAATGGCCCGACCCTGCCTCCCACACCTGACAGGAGGCCAAGCCGGAGATGTTACCAGTGGAACTTTGATGTCTATTGGCACCGCCTAACTCCGATTCTATTGTTGTGATCACCATAAAGAATTTGGAACATTTGTTTGTTTTTTGTAGATCGCCTGCACCTGTCCTAGCCGACATCCAACTCAGCTCTTTAACAGCATCTGAGCATGCACGCCGTTCCCCTACTCAGGCAGTGTGCTTTGCCATTGTCCTTATAAAGAAAGGTGAATAATTCATATGCCAGTCAAGCAGTAGGTCTAAGTCTTGCAGACAAGAACAGACTGCCTTCTTACAACCTGAAGGACAGAAAGCCCTGGTAAACCAGCTTACTTGAGTAAGCAAGTGTGACATGGAGATCTCTTTCAGTGGTTGTTGTCGGCATCAACAATGTATAGTACATGTGTTTATCTCTGTGTCACAAACACCAAGGCTTCTAGGTTAGTGAATCTTCATACATATATCTGCCGTGATGCACCCTGCCCACTGCTACCAAACATTACTGACCTAGACCTACTTTTCACACTTGACTGATTAATGTTTAGTCTGTGCGCTCAGCTCCATTTCTTGAACACCACCAGCAGTTGCAACATAGCCATTCAGCAGATTTCTGGTTTTAAGTATTTGATCAAGAGCATTAGGATTAACTGGTTATAGAAGGCTCACTGTACTTCAAGTAGTAAGTAGACAAGTTTACCTGGATCTTCCTGTTTAGCTAGTTAGCCAAGGCTTATTGTATTTCAGAAAGTAAGAATGTAGGCCAACACAGGGCAAGGCTTAAACCTAGTGTCAGAATGGCGTATGAATTTCTCCCACTGATTCATAGAGATCATTCAACATATGGTTTGTCTTAACAAAGATGCCAGAAAAGCAATGTTGCAGAAGACATTGTGATTCAACATCTTCACATTGTCTTGGCCTATATTCTTACTAACATAGGGCAAGGCTTAAACCTAGTGTCAGAATGGCGTATGAATTTCTCCCACTGATTCATAGAGTTCATTCAACATATGGTTTGTCTTAACAAAGATGCCAGAAAAGCAATGTTGCAGAAGACATTGTGATTCAACATCTTCACATTGTCTTCGCCAATATTCTTACATTCTGAAATACAATAAGCCTTGGCTAACTAGCTAAACAGGAAGGTCCTGGTAACAAGTCTACTTACTACCTAAGTTCAGTGAGCCTTCTATAACCAGTTAATCCTAATGCGCTTGATCAACTACTCAAACAAGAAATTTACTGAATGGCTATGTTGCAACTGCTAGTGGTGCTCAAGAACTGGAATTAAATGCACATACTAAACATTGATTGGCCAAGCATGAAAAGTAGATCTAGGTCAGTAATGTTTGGTAGCAGTGGGCAAGGTGCATCATGGGAGATATGTGTATGAAGATTCATTAACCTAGAAGCCTTGGTGTTTGAGACACAGAGATAAACACATGTACTTAACATTGTTGATGACAAAGACAACCACTGAAAGTGATCCCCATGTCGCACTTGCTTACTCAAGTAAGCTGGTTAGCCAGGGCTTTCTCTACTTCAGGTAGTAAGAAGGCAGTCTGTTCTTGCCTGCAAGACTTAGATCTACTGTTTGAATGGCATATGAATTTCACCGCTTTCTTTATAAGGACAACAGGCAAAGCACACTGCATGAGTGCGAGAACGGCGTGCATTCTCAGATGCCGTTAAAGAACTGAGTTGGATGTCAGCTAGGACAGGTGCAGGCGATCTCATAAAAGCAAACAAATGTTACAAATTCTTTATTGGGATCACAACAATAGAATCTGAGTAAGGCAGTGCCAATAGACATCAAAGTTCCATTGGTAACATCTCGGGTTTGGCCTCCTGTCAGGTGTGGGAGGCAGGGGCAGCCATTGTGGTGAATCAAGCAAGCACCCGAGGAAATTAAGGGTGGGAACACTCAATGTAAACACTCTAAGAGGAAAAGTTTTTGAGGTAGTGGAACACTATCCCACAGGAAAGTGGATGTCTGCTGTATTCAGGAGATATTATACCATGGTGGTGTTAATGTTAATTCACGCTTAAGACTCAGAGAATTACATATTTAATGTTTACTATGGCTGACATAAAAACAGTGAGTTCGTCGATGACGTCACAGTAGTCCAAAGATAGATAATTGTTACTAATGTGTATTACATCCCTTAGATAAAGTGAATTACTTTCCTTAGATAAAGATTAACATGAATTATGCTTCCTTCTTTTGTTGGTAGAATATTGGCTTCTGAAAATAGATTAAACTATGATCATTCAAGTGAGGTTCCTTCTTGTTAGAAAATCATCAGTTACCATTTGACTTGAAAGAGCTTATCACTGTAAGTCATAAATATTACGTGATCTTGTTCCTTGAGCTTGATACAAATTGTCACCGTTTGTCCGTGCCCATACAGATTGTTTCTATTTTTCTGGATATTATCCTTGACCGGGTTGTCCCATTGAAACATTCAGTTTCTGCTGTTGGCATTTTTCAGTCCGTCTTGTAACATCTTATTTGTTAACTACAGTTTTGCCGCTTTCTCCTCTATTCATTTTCCTGGAAAATTGTGAAAATTTTCTTTTGCTAATAAACTTCCTTTTTCTATCATTGCCAGTGCTGTTTCCATGACTATATACTGCCTCCACACCATTATCTTTTATGCCCCTGATAGATTTCCTCATAGATTCACTATGATTCTCACCACCCTGTGCGACGTCATTACCATTGCTATCTATCGACTCGCCGATGCTGCTTGTTGTCTCTTTATCTTTTCTGCATACTTTGACTGATTCCAAAGTTTTCATCTGAGCATTCTAATTTTTTACCATATCCATGCACCAATTTACCATAAATGTCCCTAATTATCTGATTGTTCCTTCCCCTTTCACGCCTTTCTCTGTGAAGATAGTTTTTCTGTCTGTCCATCTTCAAACTTCCAAATGTCTCATTTAGCTTGCTACAGAATGTCACATTGTTTATCTTTGATACTCTTTCTCCAGACTCTGTCTTATTTTCACATTCTAACTTTATACAGCAATTTCCAGAGGCTGTTCCAGATCAACTTCTTGACCAAAAATATTGGCCTTATTGTCCTGTAGGTTCAATTTCATTTGCGCATTTTTGATTGCAGATCTTGAAAGTAGCAGTAGAATCTCGGAAGCCACAACATCTGTTCTTATCATCACCCTCCTACCAGCAATGATGGCTGGAATTCTGTATTCCCCTTCTGACTTAAATTTCAAGTTATTTCCAAATTTAAAAACCTTTTTACATTTCATCTTGCATATTTTACCTTTTTCTTTTCTATTCAAAGAGTTCATGTAAGTTGTCAACCTTTTCTTTCCACATATTGTGCTACTGCAAGCACTGTCAAGAATAGCGTAATTGCATGCTTTCCTCTGTGTAACATCAGTTTGTCTGTTACTTACAAACAAAACAGCATATTCATCTTCCTCATCACTGCCTTTCTTCATGTTCTCCCATCTGCCAATCAGCAAATGCCGAAAAGATCCCGCAACAGTTACAGGTGAGAGGTCGACCATCTGGTCCCTTTGGATTTATTTTCTTTCTTTTAGCATTTGTAGTATTTGCATTTCTCTGTCAGCGAATGAGTATTTATTTCTATATACTCCTCTATCCTATAGGGCTCTTCCTCTGTTGGTTGCTGGGTCTAGTTCTTACATAGCCGGCAGTCAGAAGAGCCTCCTCATTTTCCGCTAAATAAGCCTGCTCAAATTTTATAGCGAAATGTTCACTTATTCTCCTCTCATCGCCTTTCAATTTCTTCAGTGATGCCTTTGCTGCCTCATATAAATTTGTTTTATTATCAAAATTCATACCAGGACAACAGACAAAGCACACTGCATGAGTGCGAGAACGGCGTGCATTCGCAGATGCCATTAAAGAACTGAGTTGGATGTCAGCTAGGACAGGTGCAGGCGATCTCATACAAGCAAACAAATGTTCCAAATTCTTTATTGGGATCACAACAATAGAATCTGAGTAAGGCAGTGCCAATAGACATCAAAGTTCCATTGGTAACATCTCAGGCTCGGCCTCCTGTCAGGTGTGGGAGGCAGGGGCAGGCCATTGTGGTGAATCAAGCAAGCACCCGATGAAATTCAGGGTGGGAACACTCAATGTAAACACTCTAAGAGGAAAAGTTTTTGAGGTAGTGGAACACTATCCCACAGGAAAGTGGATGTCTGCTGTATTCAGGAGATATTATACCATGGTGGTGTTAATGTTAATTCAGGCTTAAGACTCAGAGAATTACATATTTAATGTTTACTATGGCTGACATAAAAACAGCGAGTTATTAAGACATTATGTCGTTGTCATGATGTCGATGACGTCACAGTAGTCCAAAGATAGATAATTGTTACTAATGTGTATTACATCCCTTAGATAAAGTGAATTGCATCCCTTAGATAAAGATTAACATTAATTATGCTTCCTTCTTTTGTTGGTAGAATATTGGCTTATGAAAATAGATTAAACTATGATCATTCAAGTGAGGTTCCTTCTTGTTAGAAAATCATCAGTTACCATTTGACTTGAAAGAGCTTATCACTGTAAGTCATAAATATTACGTGATCTTGTTCCTTAAGCTTGATACAAATTGTCACCGTTTGTCCGTGCCCATACAGATTGTTTCTATTTTTCTGGATATTATCCTTGACCGGGTTGTCCCATTGAAACATTCAGTTTCTGCTGTTGGCATTTTTCAGTCTGTCTTGTAACATCTTATTTGTTAACTACAGTTTTGCCGCTTTCTCCTCTATTCATTTTCCTGCAAAATTGTGAAAATTCTCTTTTGCTAATAAACTTCCTTTTTCTGTCACTGCCACTACTGTTTCCATGACTTTATACTGCCTCCACGCCGTTATCTTTTATGCCCCTGATAGATTTCCTCATAGATTCACTATGATTCTCACCACCCTGTGTGACGTCATTACCATTGCTATCTATCGACTCGCCGATGCTGCTTGTTGTCTCTATCTTTTCTGCATACTTTGACTGATTCCAAAGTTTTCATCTGAGCATTCTATTTTTTTACCATATCCATGCACCAATTTACCATAAATGTCCCTAATTATCTGATTGTTCCTTCCCCTTTCATGCCTTTCTCTGTGAAGATAGTTTTTCTGTCTGTCCATCTTCAAACTTCCAAACGTCTCATTTAGCTTGCTACAGAATGTCACATTGTTTATCTTTGATACTCTTTCTCCAGATCCGAGGTTGGTAACATTCTTTCGTGGAGATTGATCATGAAATATTTTCTACGGTCATTCTCTCCCTTCCGCTGATTCAAGAAGGGCAGTTGTCAGTTTCTGGCGAAAGAATGTGCACAATACTGGTTATACACTTAGAGGACTAAGCCTGCCCAGTAAACGTGTGGTTAGGTAAACTGACCGCGCTCGATATGACCCCATTGGGTTGACTGGGCCGTAAAACCTCATCACAAACTTTCTCCAGACTCTTATTTTCACATTCTAACTTTATACAGCAATTTCCAGAGGCTTTTCCAGATCAACTTCTTGACCAAAAATATTGGCCTTATTGTCCTGTAGGTTCAATTTCATTTGCGCATTTTTCATCGCAGATCTTGAAAGTAGCAGTAGAATCTCAGAAGCCACAACATCTGTTCTTATCATCACCCTCCTACCAGCAATTATGGCTGGAATTCTGTATTCCCCTTCTGACTTTTTTTTTTTTTTTTGATTTGGGTTTTACGGCCCTTTCAAGAATATTTCACTTATATCGAGCCGATCGTTCATCGAAGGTGGGCGAAAACCGGAGAAAAACCACCTGACCATCCGTAAGCAGAACTTGGCTTTCCCACATATGACCCGAGCGAGGCTCGAACCACAGCGGTGAGAAACCTAATGGACTAAGAGTCAACTCTCTTATCCACTAGGCTACGGGGGCCCGCCCCCCTTCTGACTTAAATTTCAAGTTATTTCCAAATTTAAAAACCTTTTTACTTTTCATCTTACATATTTTACCTTTTTTCTTTTCTATTCAAAGAGTTCATGTAAGTTGTCAACCATTTCTTTCCACATATTGTGCTACTGCAAGCACTGTCAAGAATAGCATATTTGCATGCTTTCCTCTGTGTAACATCAATTTGTCTGTTACTTACAAACAAAACAGCATATTCATCTTCCTCATCACTTCCTTTCTTCATGTTCTCCCAACTGTCAGGACTGTCAATCAGCAAATGCCGAAAAAATCCCGCAACAGTTACAGGTGAGAGGTTGACCATCTGGTCCCTTTGGATTTATTTTCTTTCTTTTAGCATTTGTAGTATTTGCATTTCTCTCTCAACGTCAGAGTATTTATTTCTATATACTCTTCTATCCTATAGGGCTCTTCCTCTGTTGTATCCTTGATTGCTGGGTCTAGTTCTTACATAGCTGGCAGTCAGAAGAGCCTCCTCATTTTCCGCTAAATAAGACTGCTCAAATTTTATAGCTAAATGTTCAAGAACAGACTGCCTTCTTACAACCTGAAGGACAGAAAGCCCTGGTAAACCAGCTTACTTGAGTAAGCAAGTGTGACATGGGGATCTCTTTCAGTGGTTGTTGTCGGCATCAACAATGTATAGTATATGTGTTTATCTCTGTGTCACAAACACCAAGGCTTCTAGGTTAGTGAATCTTCATACATATATCTGCCGTGATGCACCCTGCCCACTGCTACCAAACATTACTGACCTAGACCTACTTTTCACACTTGACTGATTAATGTTTAGTCTGTGCGTTCAGCTCCATTTCTTGAACACCACCAGCAGTTGCAACATGGCCATTCAGCAGATTTCTGGTTTGAGTATTTGATCAAGAGCATTAGGATTAACTGGTTATAGAAGGCTCACTGTACTTCCAAGTAGTAAGTAGACAAGTTTACCTGGATCTTCCTGTTTAGCTAGTTAGCCAAGGCTTATTGTATTTCAGAAAGTAAGAATGTAGGCCAACACAGGGCAAGGCTTAAACCTAGTGTCAGAATGGCGTATGAATTTCTCCCACTGATTCATAGAGATCATTCAACATATGGTTTGTCTTAACAAAAATGCCAGAAAAGCAATGTTGCAGAAGACATTGTGATTCAACATCTTCACATTGTCTTGGCCTATATTCTTACTAACACAGGGCAAGACTTAAACCTAGTGTCAGAATGGCGTATGAATTTCTCCCACTGATTCATAGAGTTCATTCAACATATGGTTTGTCTTAATAAAGATGCCAGAAAAGCAATGTTGCGGAAAACTTTGTGATTCAACATCTTCACATTGTCTTGGCCAATATTCTTACATTCTGAAATACAATAAGCCTTGGCTAACTAGCAAAACAGGAAGGTCCTGGTAACTCGTCTACTTACTACCTAAGTTCAGTGAGCCTTCTATAACCAGTTAATCCTAATGGGCTTGATCAACTACTCAAACAAGAAATTTGCTGAATGGCTATGTTGCAACTGCTAGTGGTGTTCAAGAACTGGAATTAAATGCATATACTAAACATTGTTTGGCCAAGCGTGAAAAGTAGATCTAGGTCAGTAATGTTTGGTAGCAGTGGGCAAGGTGCATCATGGCAGATATGTGTATGAAGATTCATTAACCTAGAAGCCTTGGTGTTTGAGACACAGAGATAAACACATGTACTTAACATTGTTGATGACAAAGACAACCACTGAAAGTGATCCCCATGTCGCACTTGCTTACTCAAGTAAGCTGGTTAGCCAGGGCTTTCTCTACTTCAGGTAGTAAGAAGGCAGTCTGTTCTTGCCTGCAAGACTTAGATCTACTGTTTGAATGGCATATGAATTTCACCGCTTTCTTTATAAGGACAACAGGCAAAGCACACTGCATGAGTGCGAGAACGGCGTGCATTCTCAGATGCCGTTAAAGAACTGAGTTGGATGTCAGCTAGGACAGGTGCAGGCGATCTCATAAAAGCAAACAAATGTTCCAAATTCTTTATTGGGATCACAACAATAAAATCTGAGTAAGGCAGTGCCAATAGACATCAAAGTTCCATTGGTAACATCTCAGGCTTGGCCTCCTGTCAGGTGTGGGAGGCAGGGGCAGGCCATTGTGGTGTATTGAGCAAGCACCTGAGGAAATTCAGGGTGGGAACACTCAATGTAAACACTCTAAGAGGAAAAGTTTTTGAGCTAGTGGAACACTATCCCACAGGAAAGTGGATGTCTGCTGTTTTCAGGAGATATTATACCATGGTGGTGTTAATGTTAATTCACGCTTAAGACTCAGAGAATTACATATTTAATGTTTACTATGGCTGACATAAAAACAGTGAGTTATTAAGACATTACATCGTTGTCATGATGTCGATGACGTCACAGTAGTCCAAAGATAGATAATTGTTACTAATGTGTATTACATCCCTTAGATAAAGTGAATTACATCCCTTAGATAAAGATTAACATTAATTATGCTTCCTTCTTTTGTTGGTAGAATATTGGCTTATGAAAATAGATTAAACTATGATCATTCAAGTGAGGTTCCTTCTTGTTAGAAAATCATCAGTTACCATTTGACTTGAAAGAGCTTATCACTGTAAGTCATAAATATTACGTGATCTTGTTCCTTGAGCTTGATACAAATTGTCACCGTTTGTCCGTGCCCATACAGATTGTTTCTATTTTTCTGGATATTTCCTTGTCCGGGTTGTCCCATTGAAACATTCAGTTTCTGCTGTTGGCATTTTTCAGTCCGTCTTGTAACATCTTATTTGTTAACTACAGTTTTGCCGCTTTCTCCTCTATTCATTTTCCTGCAAAATTGTGAAAATTTTCTTTTGCTAATAAACTTCCTTTTTCTGTCACTGCCACTACTGTTTCCATGACTTTATACTGCCTCCACGCCGTTATCTTTTATGCCCCTGATAGATTTCCCCATAGATTCACTATGATTCTCACCACCCTGTGCGACGTCATTACCATTGCTATTTATCGACTCGCCGATGCTGCTTGTTGTCTCTTTATCTTTTCTGCATACTATGACTGATTCCAAAGTTTTCATCTGAGCATTCTAATTTTTTACCATATCCATGCACCAATTTACCATAAATGTCCCTAATTATCTGATTGTTCCTTCCCCTTTCACGCCTTTCTCTGTGAAGATAGTTTTTCTGTCTATCCATCTTCAAACTTCCAAACGTCTCATTTAGCTTGCTACAGAATGTCACATTGTTTATCTTTGATACTCTTTCTCCAGACTCTGTCTTATTTTCACATTCTAACTTTATACAGCAATTTCCAGAGGCTGTTCCAGATTTGCTTCTTGACCAAAAATATTGGCCTTATTGTCCTGTAGGTTCAATTTCATTTGCGCATTTTTCATCGCAGATCTTGAAAGTAGCAGTAGAATCTCAGAAGCCACAACATCTGTTCTTATCATCACCCTCCTACCAGCAATGATGGCTGAAATTCTGTATTCCCCTTCTGACTTTTTTTTTTTTTTTTTTTTTTGATTTGGGTTTTACGGCCCTTTCAAGAATATTTCACTTATATCGAGCCGATCGTTCATCGAAGGTGGGCGAAAACCGGAGAACCCGAAGAAAAACCACCTGACATTCCGTAATCAGAACTTTGCTTTCCCACATATGACCCGAGCGAGGCTTGAACCACAGCGGAGAGAAACCTAATGGACTAAGAGTCAACTCTCTTATCCACTAGGCCACGGGG
This sequence comes from Anodontia alba, assembly GCA_964016985.1. NCBI lineage: Eukaryota > Metazoa > Mollusca > Bivalvia > Lucinida > Lucinidae > Anodontia > Anodontia alba. The sequence continues at coordinate 39,802,329 of OZ024834.1, forward strand.
GCGCGGCCCCCCCCTTCTGACTTAAATTTCAAGTTATTTCCAAATTTAAAAACCTTTTTACTTTTCATCTTACATATTTTACCTTTTTCTTTTCGATTCAAAGAGTTCATGTAAGTTGTCAACCATTTCTTTCCACATATTGTGCTACTGCAAGCACTGTCAAGAATAGCGTAATTGCATGCTTTCCTCTGTGTAACATCAGTTTGTCTGTTACTTACAAACAAAGCAGCATATTCATCTTCCTCATCACTTCCTTTCTTCATGTTCTCCCAACTGTCAGGACTGTCAATCAGCAAATGCCGAAAAAATCCCGCAACAGTTACAGGTGAGAGGTTGACCATCTGGTCCCTTTGGATTTATTTTCTTTCTTTTAGCATTTGTAGTATTTGCATTTCTCAATGTCAGAGTATTTATTTCTATATACTCCTCTATCCTATAGGGCTCTTCCTCTGTTGTATCCTTGATTGCTGGGTCTAGTTCTTACAAAGCCGGCAGTCAGAAGAGCCTCCTCATTTTCCGCTAAATAAGACTGCTCAAATTTTATAGCTAAATGTACAAGAACAGACTGCCTTCTTACAACCTGAAGGGCAGAAAGCCCTGGTAAACCAGCTTACTTGAGTAAGCAAGTGTGACATGGGGATCTCTTTCAGTGGTTGTTGTCGGCATCAACAATGTATAGTACATGTGTTTATCTCTGTGTCACAAACACCAAGGCTTCTAGGTTAATGAATCTTCATACATATATCTGCCGTGATGCACCCTGCCCACTGCTACCAAACATTACTGACCTAGACCTACTTTTCACACTTGACTGATTAATGTTTAGTCTGTGCATTCAGCTCCATTTCTTGAACACCACCAGCAGTTGCAACATGGCCATTCAGCAGATTTCTGGTTTGAGTATTTGATCAAGAGCATTAGGATTAACTGGTTATAGAAGGCTCACTGTACTTCAAGTAGTAAGTAGACGAGTTTACCTGGATCTTCCTGTTTAGCTAGTTAGCCAAGGCTTATTGTATTTCAGAAAGTAAGAATATAGGCCAACACAGGGCAAGGCTTAAACCTAGTGTCAGAATGGCGTATGAATTTCTCCCACTGATTCATAGAGATCATTCAACATATGGTTTGTCTTAACAAAGATGCTAGAAAAGCAATGTTGCAGAAGACATTGTGATTCAACATCTTCACATTGTCTTGGCCTATATTCTTACTAACACAGGGCAAGACTTAAACCTAGTGTCAGAATGGCGTATGAATTTCTCCCACTGATTCATAGAGTTCATTCAACATATGGTTTGTCTTAACAAAGATGCCAGAAAAGCAATGTTGCAGAAGACATTGTGATTCAACATCTTCACATTGTCTTCGCCAATATTCTTACATTCTGAAATACAATAAGCCTTGGCTAACTAGCTAAACAGGAAGGTCCTGGTAACTCGTCTACTTACTACCTAAGTTCAGTGAGCCTTCTATAACCAGTTAATCCTAATGCGCTTGATCAACTACTCAAACAAGAAATTTGCTGAATGGCTATGTTGCAACTGCTAGTGGTGTTCAAGAACTGGAATTAAATGCACATACTAAACATTGTTTGGCCAAGCGTGAAAAGTAGATCTAGGTCAGTAATATTTGGTAGCAGTGGGCAAGGTGCATCATGGCAGATATGTGTATGAAGATTCATTAACCTAGAAGCCTTTGTGTTTGAGACACAGAGATAAACACATGTACTTAACATTGTTGATGACAAAGACAACCACTGAAAGTGATCCCAATGGCGCACTTGCTTACTCAAGTAAGCTGGTTAGCCAGGCCTTTCTCTACTTCAGGTAGTAAGAAGGCAGTCTGTTCTTGCCTGCAAGACTTAGATCTACTGTTTGAATGGCATATGAATTTCACCGCTTTCTTTATAAGGACAACAGGCAAAGCACACTGCATGAATGCGAGAATGGCATGCATTCTCAGATGCCGTTAAAGAACTGAGTTGGATGTCAGCTAGGACAGGTGCAGGCGATCTCATAAAAGCAAACAAATGTTCCAAATTCTTTATTGGGATCACAACAATAGAATCTGAGTAAGGCAGTGCCAATAGACATCAAAGTTCCATTGGTAACATCTCAGGCTTGGCCTCCTGTCAGGTGTGGGAGGCAGGGGCAGGCCATTGTGGTGAATCAAGCAAGCACCCGAGGAAATTCAGGGTGGGGACACTCAATGTAAACACTCTAAGAGGAAAAGTTTTTGAGGTAGTGGAACACTATCCCACAGGAAAGTGTATGTCTGCTGTATTCAGGAGATATTATACCATGGTGGTGTTAATGTTAATTCACGCTTAAGACTCAGAGAATTACATATTTAATATTTACTATGGCTGACATAAAAACAGTGAGTTATTAAGACATTACGTCGTTGTCATGACGTCGATGACGTCACAGTAGTCCAAAGATAGATAATTGTTACTAATGTGTATTACATCCCTTAGATAAAGTGAATTACATCCCTTAGATAAAGATTAACATTAATTATGCTTCCTTCTTTTGTTGGTAGAATATTGGCTACATTAGAAGTGTTCTGAAAATAGATTAAACTATGATCATTCAAGTGTGGTTCCTTCTTGTTAGAAAATCATCAGTTACCATTTGACTTGAAAGAGCTTATCACTGTAAGTCATAAATATTACGTGATCTTGTTCCTTGAGCTTGATACAAATTGTCACCGTTTGTCCGTGCCCATACAGACTGTTTCTATTTTTCTGGATATTATCCTTGTCCGGGTTGTCCCATTGAAACATTCAGTTTCTGCTGTTGGCATTTTTCAGTCCGTCTTGTAACATCTTATTTGTTAACTACAGTTTTGCCGCTTTCTCCTCTATTCATTTTCCTACAAAATTGTGAAAATTCTCTTTTGCTAATAAACTTCCTTTTTCTATCACTGCCAGTGCTGTTTCCATGACTATATACTGTCTCCACGCCGTTATCATTTATGCCCCTGATAGATTTCCTCATAGATTCACTATGATTCTCACCACCCTGTGCGATGTCATTACCATTGCTATCTATCGACTCGCCGATGCTGCTTGTTGTCTCTTTATCTTTTCTGCATACTTTGACTGATTCCAAAGTTTTCATCTGAGCATTCTATTTTTTTACCATATCCATGCACCAATTTACCAGAAATGTCCCTAATTATCTAATTGTTCCTTCCCCTTTCACGCCTTTCTCTGTGAAGATAGTTTTTCTGTCTGTCCATCTTCAAACTTCCAAATGTCTCATTTAGCTTGCTACAGAATGTCACATTGTTTATCTTTGATACTCTTTCTCCAGACTCTGTCTTATTTTCACATTCTAACTTTATACAGCAATTACCAGAGGCTGTTCCAGATCAACTTCTTGACCAAAAATATTGGCCTTATTGTCCTGTAGGTTCAATTTCATTTGCGCATTTTTCATCGCAGATCTTGAAAGTAGCAGTAGAATCTCAGAAGCCACAACATCTGTTCTTATCATCACCCTCCTTCCAGCAATGATGGCTGGAATTCTGTATTCCCCTTCTGACTTAAATTTCAAGTTATTTCCAAATTTAAAAACCTTTTTACTTTTCATCTTACATATTTTACCTTTTTCTTTTCTATTCAAAGAGTTCATGTAAGTTGTCAACCATTTCTTTCCACATATTGTGCTACTGCAAGCACTGTCAAGAATAGCGTATTTGCATGCTTTCCTCTGTGTAACATCAATTTGTCTGTTACTTACAAACAAAACAGCATATTCATCTTCCTCATCACTTCCTTTCTTCATGTTCTCCCAACTGTCAGGACTGTCAATCAGCAAATGCCGAAAAAATCCCACAACAGTTACAGGTGAGAGGTTGACCATCTGGTCCCTTTGGATTTATTTTCTTTCTTTTAGCATTTGTAGTATTTGCATTTCTCTCTCAACGTCAGAGTATTTATTTCTATATACTCTTCTATCCTATAGGGCTCTTCCTCTGTTGTATCCTTGATTGCTGGGTCTAGTTCTTACATAGCTGGCAGTCAGAAGAGCCTCCTCATTTTCCGCTAAATAAGACTGCTCAAATTTTATAGCTAAATGTTCAAGAACAGACTGCCTTCTTACAACCTGAAGGACAGAAAGCCCTGGTAAACCAGCTTACTTGAGTAAGCAAGTGTGACATGGGGATCTCTTTCAGTGGTTGTTGTCGGCATCAACAATGTATAGTATATGTGTTTATCTCTGTGTCACAAACACCAAGGCTTCTAGGTTAGTGAATCTTCATACATATATCTGCCGTGATGCACCCTGCCCACTGCTACCAAACATTACTGACCTAGACCTACTTTTCACACTTGACTGATTAATGTTTAGTCTGTGCATTCAGCTCCATTTCTTGAACACCACCAGCAGTTGCAACATAGCCATTCAGCAGATTTCTGGTTTGAGTATTTGATCAAGAGCATTAGGATTAACTGGTTATAGAAGGCTCACTGTACTTCAAGTAGTAAGTAGACGAGTTTACCTGGATCTTCCTGTTTAGATAGTTAGCCAAGGCTTATTGTATTTCAGAAAGTAAGAATGTAGGCCAACACAGGGCAAGGCTTAAACCTAGTGTCAGAATGGCGGATGAATTTCTCCCACTGATTCATAGAGTTCATTCAACATATGGTTTGTCTTAACAAAGATGCCAGAAAAGCAATGTTGCAGAAGACATTGTGATTCAACATCTTCACATTGTCTTCGCCAATATTCTTACATTCTGAAATACAATAAGCCTTGGCTAACTAGCTAAACAGGAAGGTCCTGGTAACTCGTCTACTTACTACCTAAGTTCAGTGAGCCTTCTATAACCAGTTAATCCTAATGCGCTTGATCAACTACTCAAACAAGAAATTTGCTGAATGGCTATGTTGCAACTGCTAGTGGTGTTCAAGAACTGGAATTAAATGCACATACTAAACATTGTTTGGCCAAGCGTGAAAAGTAGATCTAGGTCAGTAATGTTTGGTAGCAGTGGGCAAGGTGCATTATGGCAGATATGTGTATGAAGATTCATTAACCTAGAAGCCTTGGTGTTTGAGACACAGAGATAAACACATGTACTTAACATTGTTGATGACAAAGACAACCACTGAAAGTGATCCCCATGTCGCACTTGCTTACTCAAGTAAGCTGGTTAGCCAGGGCTTTCTCTACTTCAGGTAGTAAAAAGGCAGTCTGTTCTTGCCTGCAAGATTTAGATCTACTGTTTGAATGGCATATGAATTTCACCGCTTTCTTTATAAGGACAACAGGCAAAGCACACTGCATGAGTGCGAGAACGGCATGCATTCTCAGATGCCGTTAAAAAACTGAGTTGGATGTCAGCTAGGACAGGTGCAGGCAATCTCATAAAAGCAAACAAATGTTCCAAATTCTTTATTGGGGTCACAACAATAGAATCTGAGTAAGGCAGTGCCAATAGACATCAAAGTTACATTGGTAACATCTCAGGCTTGGCCTCCTGTCAGGTGTGGGAGGCAGGGACAGGCCATTGTGGTGAATCAGGCAAGCACCTGAGGAAATTCAGGGTGGGAACACTCAATGTAAACACTCTAAGAGGAAAAGTTTTTGAGGTAGTGGAACACTATCCCACAGGAAAGTGTATGTCTGCTGTATTCAGGAGATATTATACCATGGTGGTGTTAATGTTAATTCAAGCTTAAGACTCAGAGAATTACATATTTAATGTTTACTATGGCTGACATAAAAACAGTGAGTTATTAAGACATTATGTCGTTGTCATGACGTCGATGATGTCACAGTAGTCCAAAGATAGATAATTGTTACTAATGTGTATTACATCCCTTAGATAAAGTAAATTACATCAATTAGATAAAGATTAACATTAATTATGCTTCCTTCTTTTGTTGGTAGAATATTGGCTTATGAAAATAGATAAAACTATGATCATTTAAATGAGGTTCCTTCTTGTTAGAAAATCATCAGTTACCATTTGACTTGAAAGAGCTTATCACTGTAAGTCATAAATATTATGTGATCTTGTTCCTTGAGCTTGATACAAATTGTCACCGTTTGTCCGTGCCCATACAGACTGTTTCTATTGTTCTGGATATTATCCTTGTCCGGGTTGTCCCATTGAAACATTCAGATTCTGCTGTTGGCATTTTTCAGTCCGTCTTGTAACATCTTATTTGTTGTTAACTACAGTTTTGCCGCTTTCTCCTCTATTCATTTTCCTGCAAAACTGTGAAAATTCTCTTTTGCTAATAAACTTCCTTTTTCTATCACTGCCAGTGCTTTTTCCATGACTTTATACTGCCTCCACGCCGTTATCTTTTATGCCCCTGATAGATTTCCTCATAGATTCACTATGATTCTCACCACCCTGTGCGACGTCATTACCATTGCTATCTATTGACTCGCCGATGCTGCTTGTTGTCTCTTTATCTTTTCTGCATACTTTGACTGATTCCAAAGTTTTCATCTGAGTATTCTAATTTTTTACCATATCCATGCACCAATTTACCATAAATGTCCCTAATTATCTGATTGTTCCTTCCCCTTTCACGCCTTTCTCTGTGAAGATAGTTTTTCTGTCTGTCCATCTTCAAACTTCCAAATGTCTCATTTTGGTTGCTACAGAATGTCACATTGTTTATCTTTGATACTCTTTCTCCAGACTCTGTCTTATTTTCACATTCTAACTTTATACAGCAATTTCCAGAGGCTGTTCCAGATCAACTTCTTGACCAAAAATATTGGCCTTATTGTCCTGTAGGTTCAATTTCATTTGCACATTTTTGATCGCAGATCTTGAAAGTAGCAGTAGAATCTCAGAAGCCACAACATCTGTTCTTATCATCACCCTCCTTCCAGCAATGATGGCTGGAATTCTGTATTCCTCTTCTGACTTAAATTTCAAGTTATTTCCAAATTTAAAAACCTTTTTACTTTTCATCTTACATATTTTACCTTTTTCTTTTCTATTCAAAGAGTTCATGTAAGTTGTCAACCATTTCTTTCCACATATTGTGCTACTGCAAGCACTGTCAAGAATAGCGTAATTGCATGCTTTCCTCTGTGTAACATCAATTTGTCTGTTACTTACAAACAAAACAGCATATTCATCTTCCTCATCACTGCCTTTCTTCATGTTCTCCCAACTGCCAATCAGCAAATGCCGAAAAGATCCTGCAACAGTTACAGGTGAGAGGTCGACCATCTGGTCCCTTTGAATTTATTTTCTTTCTTTTAGCATTTGTAGTATTTGCATTTCTCTGTCAGCGTCTGAGTATTTATTTCTATATACCCCTCTATCCTATAGGGCTTTTCCTCTGTTGTATCCTTGGTTGCTGGGTCTAGTTCTTACATAGCCGGCAGTCAGAAGAGCTTCCTCATTTTCCGCTTAATACGACTGCTCAAATTTTATAGCTAAATGTTCACTCATTCTCCTCTCATCGCCTTTCAATTTCTTCAATGATGCCTTTGCTGCCTCATATAAATTTGTTTTATTATCAAAATTCATACCCGGACAACAGACAAAGCATACTGCATGAGTGCGAGAACGGCGTGCATTCTCAGATGCCATTAAAGAACTGAGTTGGATGTCAGCTAGGACAGGTGCAGGCGATCTCATACAAGCAAACAAATGTTCCAAATTCTTTATTGGGATCACAACAATAGAATCTGAGTAAGGCAGTGCCAATAGACATCAAAGTTCCATTGGTAACATCTCAGGCTCGGCCTCCTGTCAGGTGTGGGAGGCAGGGGCAGGCCATTGTGGTGAATCAAGCAAGCACCCGATGAAATTCAGGGTGGGAACACTCAAGGTGAACACTCTAAGAGGAAAAGTTTTTGAGGTAGTGGAACACTATCCCACAGGAAAGTGGATGTCTGCTGTTTTCAGGAGATATTATACCATGGTGGTGTTAATGTTAATTCAAGCTTAAGAAACATGGCATCATGAAAGATTTACATAAATTAGGCCTTAAAGGCCGATTACCACTTTTTATTCAAAATTTTTTATCGGATCGAACATTTAATGTTCGAATAGGTAATACGTTATCGGACATATTTCAACAAGAACAAGGTGTACCACAGGGAAGCATTTTATCACCTACCTTGTTTGGCATTAAAATTAACGATATTGTTAAATGTGTGAAAGACCTTGATTGTTCACTTTTTGTTGACGATTTTGGAATATTTATTAGATCGAAAAATACGGAAACCATTGAATTCAAACTACAACGATGTTTAAATAATATAGAAGATTGGGCAACAGAAAATGGTTTCAAATTTTCAAAAACAAAAACTCAATGTGTTCATTTTTGTCAGATACGTCAGCTACATTTAGATCCTCATCTTACCATATACGGTAGTCCCATTCCAGTCGTCAGTGAAGCAAAATTTCTGGGTCTTTTGTTCGATAACAAATTATCTTTTATACCACACATCAAAGCTTTAAAAGCTAAATGTTTAAAAGCTCTTGATATTCTTAAAGTTCTCTCCAGTTCCGACTGGGGAGGAGATCGTACTGTTCTTTTAAATCTTTATAGATCTTTAATTAGATCTAAATTGGATTATAGATCCATAGTTTATGGATCCGCAAGAAAATCTTATTTGAAATCTTTGGATACTATTCATCACCAAGGTTTACGTCTGGCTCTAGGGGCTTTTCGTACTTCCCCCATCGAAAGTTTATACGCTGAATCAAATGAACCATCATTGTATATAAGAAGAGAGAAATTGTCTCTTCAATATGTTACTAAATTAGCCGCCAATCCACGTAATTCAGCCTATGATTGTGTTTTTAATCCTAAATATGAAAGATTTTACAACAACAAACCAACGGCTATTAAACCCATTGGCCTGAGAATACAACCGTTATTTGAAGAGGCCAATATCAATATTAAAAATGTTCAGCATTTTTCTTTTCCATCAAAAGAGCCATGGACGTTAAACCCTCCAAAGATTATTTTAGACCTTCATAAAAATAAAAAAACAGAAGTCGAGTCGCATATTTTTAAGAATGAATTTTTAGAAATCAAATTAAATTATAAACATTACCTGTCAATTTATACAGATGGTTCGAAACAAGATGAGAAAGTTGCTTGTTCTGTTATTAGTCCAAATTTTACTGACAGTATCAGATTACCTGATAATAGCTCCATTTTTACCGCCGAAGCCAAGGCAATTGATATTGCACTTTACCATATCAGGGATCAGTCTGAAAAACAGTTTATCATTTATTCAGATTCTCTTTCTGTATTAAAATCTCTTAAAGATTTACACCATAGAAACCCATTAATTCAGCAAATTCTTAAAAAATATTATTATCTTTCCGCTTCAAAAGAAATTGTATTTTGTTGGCTTCCCAGCCACGTTAATATTCGTGGAAATGAATTAGCAGATTCAGAAGCCAAATCTGCATTATCCTTAGTAATAACCAATTTCAAAATTCCTCACTCCGACTTTAAATCAAACGTCTGTCAATACATCAACAACAAATGTCAGTCTGTTTGGGAAACACAAACTTATAATAAATTAAATGAAATCAAACCAAATTTTAACAGCAAATGCACATTCTCTAATCTCAGCAGAAAAGAACGAACAAAAATCACGAGATGTAGACTTGGACACACTAGAATTACTCATTCTTATATTTTAAACAATGAACAAGCTCCATTCTGCATTCCTTGTAATGAACCTTTCACAGTCAAACATTTTCTTATCACTTGTGCTGAATTTAATCACATTTGCACAAAGTATTTTAATATAAAAACTATAAAGGAACTTTTTGATATGCCAACTCAGAAAATACTCGACTTTCTTAAAGAGATCGGACTTTTTAATAAAATATGATCAGTATTTTTAATCACTTAAAATCATTGATACTTTATCTCTTTAAAATAAACACATCAATCCTAGATATTTTTAAATTTCTCATTAAATAAAATCATCATATAACATAAAACTTATTAGACGCTATATGCCCTTTTAGGGTTGAGCGTCTATAAACAAAATATCCATCCATCCATCAAGCTTAAGACTCAGAGAATTACATATTTAATGTTTACTATGGCTGACATAAAAACAGTGAGTTATTAAGACATTATGTCGTTGTCATGATGTCGATGAAGTCACAGTAGTCCAAAGATAGATAATTGTTACTAATGTGTATTACATCCCTTAGATAAAGTGAATTGCATCCCTTAGATAAAGATTAACATTAATTATGCTTCCTTCTTTTGTTGGTAGAATATTGGCTTCTGAAAATAGATTAAACTATGATCATTCAAGTGAGGTTCCTTCTTGTTAGAAAATCATCAGTTACCATTTGACTTGAAAGAGCTTATCACTGTAAGTCATAAATATTACGTGATCTTGTTCCTTGAGCTTGATACAAATTGTCACCGTTTGTCCGTGCCCATACAGATTGTTTCTATTTTTCTGAATATTATCCTTGTCCGGGTTGTCCCATTGAAACATTCAGTTTCTGCTGTTGGCATTTTTCAGTCCGTCTTGTAACATCTTATTTGTTAACTACAGTTTTGCCGCTTTCTCCTCTATTCATTTTTCTGCAAAATTGTGAAAATTCTCTTTTGCTAATAAACTTCCTTTTTCTGTCACTGCCACTACTGTTTCCATGACTTTATACTTCCTCCACGCCATTATCTTTTATGCCCCTGATAGATTTCCTCATAGATTCACTATGATTCTCACCACCCTGTGCGACGTCATTACCATTGCTATCTATCGACTCGCCGATGCTGCTTGTTGTCTCTTTATCTTTTCTGCATACTTTGACTGATTCCAAAGTTTTCATCTGAGCATTCCAATTTTTTACCATATCCATGCACCAATTTACCATAAATGTCCCTAATTATCTGATTGTTCCTTCCCCTTTCACGCCTTTCTCTGTGAAGATAGTTTTTCTGTCTGTCCATCTTCAAACTTCCAAACGTCTCATTTAGCTTGCTACAGAATGTCACATTGTTTATCTTTGATACTCTTTCTCCAGACTCTGTCTTATTTTCACATTCTAACTTTATACAGCAATTTCCAGAGGCTGTTATAGATCAGCTTCCTGACCAAAAATATTGGCCTTATTGTCCTGTAGGTTCAATTTCATTTGTGCATTTTTCATCGCAGATCTTGAAAGTAGCAGTAGAATCTCAGAAGCCACAACATCTGTTCTGATCATCACCCTCCTACCAGCAATGATGGCTGGAATTCTGTATTCCCCTTCTGACTTTTTTTTTTTTTTTTTTTTTTGATTTGGGTTTTAAGGCCCTTTCAAGAATATTTCACTTATATCGAGCCGATCATTCATCGAAGGTGGGCGAAAAAAGGAGAAAAACCACCTGACCATCCGTAAGCAGAACTAGGCTTTCCCACATATGACCCGAGCGAGGCTCGAAGCACAGCTGTGAGAAACCTAATGGACTAACTCTCTTATCCACTAGGCTACGGGGGCCCGCCCCCCGTCTGACTTAAATTTCAAGTTATTTCCAAATTTAAAAACCTTTTTACTTTTCATCTTACATATTTTACCTTTTTTCTTTTCTGTTCAAAGAGCTCATGTAAGTTGTCTACCATTTCTTTCCACATATTGTGCTACTGCAAGCACTGTCAAGATTAGCGTATTTGCATGCTTTCCTCTGTGTAACATCAATTTGTCTGTTACTTACAAAAAAAACAGCATATTCATCTTCCTCATCACTTCCTTTCTTCATGTTCTCCCAACTGTCAGGACTGTCAATCAGCAAATGCCGAAAAAATCCAGCAACAGTTACAGGTGAAAGGTTGACCATCTGGTCCCTTTGGATTTATTTTCTTTCTTTTAGCATTTGTAGTATTTGCATTTCTCTCTCAACGTCAGAGTTTTTATTTCTGTATACTCCTCTATCCTATAGGGCTCTTCCTCTGTTGTATCCTTGATTGCTGGGTCTAGTTCTTACATAGCCGGCAGTCAGAAGAGCCTCCTCATTTTCCGCTAAATAAGACTGCTCAAATTTTATAGCTAAATGTTCAAGAACAGACTGCCTTCTTACAACCTGAAGGACAGAAAGCCCTGGTAAACCAGCTTACTTGAGTAAGCAAGTGTGACATGGGGATCTCTTTCAGTGGTTGTTGTCGGCATCAACAATGTATAGTGCATGTGTTTATCTCTGTGTCACAAACACCAAGGCTTCAAGGTTAGTGAATCTTCATACATATATCTGCCGTGATGCACCCTGCCCACTGCTACCAAACATTACTGACCTAGACATACTTATCACACTTGACTGATTAATGTTTAGTCTGTGCGTTCAGCTCCATTTCTTGAACACCACCAGCAGTTGCAACATAGCCATTCAGCAGATTTCTGGTTTGAGTATTTGATCAAGAGCATTAGGATTAACTGGTTATAGAAGGCTCACTGTACTTCAAGTAGTAAGTAGACGAGTTTACCTGGATCTTCCTGTTTAGCTAGTTAGCCAAGGCTTATTGTATTTCAGAAAGTAAGAATGTAGGCCAACACAGGGCAAGGCTTAAACCTAGTGTCAGAATGGCGTATGAATTTCTCCCACTGATTCATAGAGATCATTCAACATATGGTTTGTCTTAACAAAAATGCCAGAAAAGCAATGTTGCAGAAGACATTGTGATTCAACATCTTCACATTGTCTTGGCCTATATTCTTACTAACACAGGGCAAGACTTAAACCTAGTGTCAGAATGGCGTATGAATTTCTCCCACTGATTCATAGAGTTCATTCAACATATGGTTTGTCTTAACAAAGATGCCAGAAAAGCAATGTTGCAGAAGACATTGTGATTCAACATCTTCACATTGTCTTGGCCAATATTCTTACATTCTGAAATACAATAAGCCTTGGCTAACTAGCTAAACAGGAAGGTCCTGGTAACTCGTCAACTTACTACCTAAGTTCAGTGAGCCTTCTATAACCAGTTAATCCTAATGCGCTTGATCAACTACTCAAACAAGAAATTTGTTGAATGGCTATGTTGCAACTGCTAGTGGTGTTCAAGAACTGGAATTAAATGCACATACTAAACATTGTTTGGCCAAGCGTGAAAAGTAGATCTAGGTCAGTAATGTTTGGTAGCAGTGGGCAAGGTGCATCATGGGAGATATGTGTATGAAGATTCATTAACCTAGAAGCCTTGGTGTTTGAGACACAGAGATAAACACATGTACTTAACATTGTTGATGACAAAGACAACCACTGAAAGTGATCCCCATGTCGCACTTGCTTACGCAAGTAAGCTGGTTAGCCAGGGCTTTCTCTACTTCAGGTAGTAAGAAGGCAGTCTGTTCTTGCCTGCAAGACTTAGATCTACTGTTTGAATGGCATATGAATTTCACCGATTTCTTTATAAGGACAACAGGCAAAGCACACTGCATGAGTGCGAGAATGGCGTGCATTCTCAGATGCCGTTAAAGAACTGAGTTGGATGTCAGCTAGGACAGGTGCAGGCGATCTCATAAAAGCAAACAAATGTTCCAAATTCTTTATTGGGATCACAACAATAGAATCTGAGTAAGGCAGTGCCAAAAGATATGAAAGTTCCATTGGTAACATTTCAGGCTTGGCCTCCTGTCAGGTGTGGGAGGCAGGGGCAGGCCATTGTGGTGAATCAAGCAAGCACCTGAGGAAATTCAGGGTGGGAACACTCAATGTAAACACTCTAAGAGGAAAAGTTTTTGAGGTAGTGGAACACTATCTCACAGGAAAGTGGATGTCTGCTGTATTCAGGAGATATTATACCATGGTGGTGTTAATGTTAATTCACGCTTAAGACTCAGAGAATTACATACTTAATGTTTACTATGGCTGACATAAAAAGAGTGAGTTATTAAGACATTACGTCGTTATCATGACGTCGATGACGTCACAGTAGTCCAAAGATAGATAATTGTTACTAATGTGTATTACATCTCTTAGATAAAGTGAATAACATCCCTTAGATAAAGATTAACATTTATTATGCTTCCTTCTTTTGTTGGTAGAATATTGGCTTCTGAAAATAGATTAAACTATGATCATTCAAGTGAGGTTCCTTCTTGTTAGAAAATCATCAGTTACCATTTGACTTGAAAGAGCTTATCACTGTAAGTCATAAATATTACGTGATCTTGTTCCTTGAGCTTGATACAAATTGTCACCGTTTGTCCGTGCCCATACAGACTGTTTCTAATTTTCTGGATATTATCCTTGTCCGGGTTGTCCCATTGAAACATTCAGTTTCTGCTGTTGGCATTTTTCAGTCCGTCTTGTAACATCTTATTTGTTAACTACAGTTTTGCTGCTTTCTCCTCTATTCATTTTCCTGCAAAATTGTGAAAATTCTCTTTTGCTAATAAACTTTCTTTTTCTATCACTGCCAGTGCTGTTTCCATGACTATATACTTCCTCCACGCAGTTATCTTTTATGCCCCTGATAGATTTCCTCATAGATTCACTATGATTCTCACCACCCTGTGCGACGTCATTACCATTGCTATCTATTGACTCGCCGATGCTGCTTGTTGTCTCTTTATCTTTTCTGCATACTTTGACTGATTCCAAAGTTTTCATCTGAGCATTCTATTTTTTTACCATATCCATGCACCAATTTACCATAAATGTCCCTAATTATCTGATTGTTCCTTCCCCTTTCACGCCTTTCTCTGTGAAGATAGTTTTTCTGTCCGTCCATCTTCAAACTGCCAAACGTCTCATTTAGCTTGTTACAGAATGTCACATTGTTTATCTTTGTTACACATTGTTTATCTTTGATACTCTTTCTCCAGACTCTGTCTTATTTTCACATTCTAACTTTATACAGCAATTTCCAGAGGCTGTTCCAGATCAACTTCTTGACCAAAAATATTGGCCTTATTGTCCTGTAGGTTCAATTTCATTTGCGCATTTTTCATCGCAGATCTTGAAAGTAGCAGTAGAATCTCAGAAGCCACAACATCTGTTCTTATCATCACCCTCCTACCAGCAATGATGGCTGGAATTCTGTATTCCCCTTCTGACTTAAATTTCAAGTTATTTCCAAATTTAAAAACCTTTTAACTTTTCATCTTACATATTAGCTCACCTGAGCCGAAGGCTCAAGGTGAGGTATTGCAATCACTCCTAAACCACTGATTGGATGTTGACCAAATTTCACAGGAATGATCCTTGGTTGGTCCTCTTTCAAAGTTGTTCAAATGGTTCCGGTCCATTGCATATCTAGGTCACAGGAGCTAAAAATAGATTTTTTAACTAAAACCTCAAAAAATCTTCTCGTCAGAAACCACTGGACCGATTTCAATATAATTTTGCAGAAATGTTCCTTTGGTGATCCTCTACCAAGATTGTTCAAGCCATTTGGATTCGTCAAAAAACATGGCCGCTAGGGGGCGGGGCTTATTTTCCCTATATATCTATATAGAAAACTTTAGAAATCTTCTTGTTAGAAACCACTGGACCAATTTCAGTATAATTTTGCAGAAATGTTCCTTTGGTGATCCTCTACCAAGATTGTTCAAGCCTTTTAGATTCGTCAAAAAATACAGCCGCCAGGGGGCGGGGCTTATTTTCCCTATATATCTGTATAGAAAACTTTAAAAATCTTCTTGTCAGAAACCACTGGACCGATTTCAATATAATTTTGCAGAAATGTTTCTTTGGTGATCCTCTACCATGATTGTTCGAGACATTTGGATTTGTCAAAAAACATGGCCGCCAGGGGGCGGGGCTTATTTTCCCTATATATCTATATAGAAAACTTTAAAAATCTTCTCCTCAGAAACCACTGGACCAGTTTCAATATAATTTTGCAGAAATGTTCCTTTGGTGATCCTCTACCAAGATTGTTCAAGCCTTTTGGATTCGTCAAAAAACATGTCCGCCAGGGGGCGGGGCTTATTTTCCCTATATATCTATATAGCAAAACTTTAAAAATCTTCTTGTCCGAAACCACTGGACCGATTTCAGTATAATTTTGCAGAAATGTTCCTTTGGTGATCCTCTACCAAGATTGTTCAAGCCATTTGGAATCATCAAAAACATGGCCGCCAGGGGGCGGGGCTTATTTTCCCTATATATCTATATAGAAATCTTTAAAAATCTTCTTGTCAGATACCACTAGACCGATTTCAATATAATTTTGCAGAAATGTTCCTTTGGTGATCCTCTACCAAGATTGTTCAAGACATTTGGATTCGTCAAAAAATATGGCCGTCAGAGGGCAGGGCTTATTTTCCCTTTACATCTATATAGAAAACTTTAAAAAATCTTCTTGTCAGAAACCACTGGACCAATTTCAATATAATTTTGCAGAAATGTTCCTTTGGTTATCCTCTACCAAGATTGTTCAAGCCATTTGGATTTGTTAAAAAACATGGCAGCCAGGGGGCGGGGCTTATTTTCCCTATATATCTATATAGAAAAGTTTAAAAATCTTCTTGTCCGAAACCACTGGACCGATTTCAGTATAATTTTGCAAAAATGTTCCTTTGGTGATCCTCTAGGAGATTTTTCAAGCCATTTGGATTCGTCAAAAAACATGGCTGCCAAGGGGCGGGGCTTATTTTCCCTATATATCTATATAGAAAACTTTAAAAATCTTCTTGTCCGAAACCACTGGACCGATTTTAATATAATTTTGCAAAAATGTTCCTTTGGTGATGCTCTACCAAGATTGTTCAAGCCATTTGGATTCGTCAAAAAATATGGCAGCCAAGGGGCAGGGCTTATTTTCCCTATATATCTATATAGAAACCTTTAAAAATCTTCTTGTCCTAAACCACTAGACCGATTTCAATATAATTTTGCAGAAATGTTCCTTTGGTGATCCTCTACCAAGATTGTTCAAGCCATTTGGATTCGTCAAAAAACATGGCCGCCAGGGGACGGGGCTTATTTTCCCTATATATCTATATAGAAAACTTTAAAAATCTTCTTGTCTGAAACCACTGGACCGATTTCCATATAATTTTGCTCAAATGTTCCCTTGGTGATCCTGTACCAAGATTGTTCAAGACATTTGGATTTGTCAAAAAACATGGCCGCCAGGGGGCGGGGCTTATTTTCACTATATATCTGTATAGAAAACTTTAAAAATCTTCTTCTCCGAAACCACTGGGCCGATTTCCATATGATTTTGCCAAAATGTTCCTTTGGTGATCCTGTTGCAACATTGTTCAAGCCATTTGGATTTGTCAAAAAACATGGCCGCCAGGGGGGCAGGGCTTATTTTCCTTATTATCTATATAGAAAACTTTAAAAATCTTCTTGTCATAAAGCACTGGACTGATTTCAATATATAATTTTGCAGTAATGTTTCTTCGATGATCAGCTTCCAAGATTGTTTAAGCCGATTGGTTAAAAAACATGTCCGCTAGGGGGGGGCATATATATCTGTATAGAAATCTTTAAGAATCTTCATGTCATAAACGACTGGACCGATTTCAATATAACTTGGCAGAAATGTTTCCTTAGTGACCCTCTACCAGGATTGTTCAAGCCATCATGAGTTGTCAAAAAACATGGCCGCTAGAGGGTGCGGGGCTTATTTTCCATATATATCTATATAGAAAACTTGAAAAAATCTTGTCGTCAGAAACCACAGGGCTGATTTCAATATAACTTCACAGAAATGTTTCCTTGGTGACCCTTTACCAAGATTGTTCAAACCGGTATGATTTGTCAAAAAACATGGCCGCTAGGGGGCGGGGCTTATTTTCCTATATATCTATATAGAAAATTTTAATCGTCTTTTCAGAAACCACTTGACCGATTTCAATGTAACATTGCAGGAATGTTTCTTATGTAACCCTCTATCAAGATTTTTGAAGCCGTCATGATTCGTCAAAAAACATGGCCGCCAGGAGTCGGGGCTTATTTTCCTTATATATCTATAGAAAACTTTAAAACTCGTCTTGTCAGAAACCACTGAACTGATTTCATTATAACTTTGCAGAAATGTTTCCTTGGTGACCCTCTACTAAGATTGTTCAGGTAATCATGATTCGTCAAAAAACATGGCTGCTGGGGGCAGGGCTTATTTTCCCTATATATCTATATATAAAACTTTAAAAATCTTCTTTTCAGAAACCAATGGACCAATTTCAATACAACTTGGCAGGAATGTTTCTTTGGTGACCCTCTACAAAGATTGTTCAAGCCGGCATGATTCATCAAAAAACATGGCCGCTAGGGGGCGGGGCTTATTTTCCCTATATATCTATATAGAAAACTTTAAAAATCTTCTCGTAAGAAACGGTTGGACCGAGTTCAATGTAACTTGGCAGGAATGTTGCTTTGGTGACCTTCTACCAAGATTGTTCAAGCCTTCATGATATGTTAAAAACCATGGGCCCCAGGGGGGGCGGGGCTTATTTTTCGCCTATATCTGCATAGAAAATTTTAAAATTCTTATTGTCACATACCCCATGACCGATTTCAATATCACTTGGCTGGAATGTTGCTTTGGTGAACCTCTATCAAGATTATACAAGCAGTCAGGATTCGTCAAAAAACATGGCTGCCATGGGGTGGGGCTTATTTTCCCTATGTATCTAAATAGAAAACTATAAAAATCTTCTTGTCAGAAACCACTGAACAGATTATATTGAAATCTGTTCAGTGGTTTCTGACAAGAAGATTTTTATAGCAGGAATGTTCCTTTGGTGACCCTCTACCAAGTTTGTTCAAGCTTTTATGATTCATCAAAAAACATGGCCGTTAGGGCGTAGGGCTTTATAGCTATATAAAACTTTTTAAACCACTGGACCAATTTCAATATAACTTGGCTGAAATATTCCTTTGGTGACCCTCTTTTAAGATTCAGTTCAAGTCGTCAAGATTTGTAAAAAAAACTTGGCCGGGGGTGTGGTGGACGGGGGTGGGGGTGGTTAGTGCTATAAAGTTTATACAAAAATCCTAGAGCAGTGAACTTGGCTGAAACTTCAACAGTAAATATGCAAATCTGTTTGGTCAGGTGAGCGATATAGGACCATCATGGTCCTCTTGTTTTACCTTTTTCTTTTCTATTCAAAGAGTTCATGTAAGTTGTCAACCATTTCTTTCCACATATTGTGCTACTGCAAACACTGTCAAGAATAGCGTAATTGCATGCTTTCCTCTGTGTAACATCAGTTTGTCTGTTACTTACAAACAAAACAGCATATTCATCTTCCTCATCACTGCCTTTCTTCATGTTCTCCCAACTGTCAGGACTGTCAATCAGCAAATGCCGAAAAGATCCCGCAACAGTTACAAGTGTGAGGTTGACCATCTGGTCCCATTGGATTTATTTTCTTTCTTTTAGCATTTGTAGTATTTGCATTTCTCTCTCAGCGTCAGAGTATTTATTTCTATATACTCCTCTATCCTATAGGGCTCTTCCTCTGTTGTATCCTTGATTGCTGGGTCTAGTTCTTACATAGCCGGCAGTCAGAAGAGCCTCCTCATTTTCCGCTAAATCAGACTGCTCAAATTTTATAGCTAAATGTTCAAGAACAGACTGCCTTCTTACAACCTGAAGGACAGAAAGCCCTGGTAAACCAGCTTACTTGAGTAAGCAAGTGTGACATGGGGATCTCTTTCAGTGGTTGTTGTCGGCATCAACAATGTATAGTACATGTGTTTATCTCTGTGTCACAAACACCAAGGCTTCAAGGTTAGTGAATCTTCATACATATATCTGCCGTGATGCACCCTGCCCACTGCTACCAAACATTACTGACTTAGACCTACTTTTCACACTTGACTGATTAATGTTTAGTCTGTGCGTTCAGCTCCATTTCTTGAACACCACCAGCAGTTGCAACATAGCCATTCAGCAGATTTCTGGTTTGAGTATTTGATCAAGAGCATTAGGATTAACTGGTTATAGAAGGCTCACTGTACTTCAAGTAGTAAGTAGACGAGTTTACCTGGATCTTCCTGTTTAGCTAGTTAGCCAAGGCCTATTGTATTTCAGAAAGTAAGAATGTAGGCCAACACAGGGCAAGGCTTAAACCTAGTGTCAGAATGGCGTATGAATTTCTCCCACTGATTCATAGAGATCATTCAACATATGGTTTGTCTTAACAAAGATGCCAGAAAAGCAATGTTGCAGAAGACATTGTGATTCAACATCTTCACATTGTCTTGGCCTATATTCTTACTAACACAGGGCAAGGCTTAAACCTAGTGTCAGAATGGCGTATGAATTTCTCCCACTGATTCATAGAGTTCATTCAACATATGGTTTGTCTTAACAAAGATGCCAGGAAAGCAATGTTGCAGAAGACATTGTGATTCAACATCTTCACATTGTCTTGGCCAATATTCTTACATTCTGAAATACAATAAGCCTTGGCTAACTAGTTAAACAGGAAGGTCCTGGTAACTCGTCAACTTACTACCTAAGTTCAGTGAGCCTTCTATAACCAGTTAATCCTAATGCGCTTGATCAACTACTCAAACAAGAAATTTGCTGAATGGCTATGTTGCAACTGCTAGTGGTGTTCAAGAACTGGAATTAAATGCACATACTAAACATTGTTTGGCCAAGCGTGAAAAGTAGATCTAGGTCAGTAATGTTTGGTAGCAGTGGGCAAGGTGCATCATGGGAGATATGTGTATGAAGATTCATTAACCTAGAAGCCTTTGTGTTTGAGACACAGAGATAAACACATGTACTTAACATTGTTGATAACAAAGACAACCACTGAAAGTGATCCCCATGTCGCACTTGCTTACTCAAGTAAGCTGGTTAGCCAGGGCTTTCTCTACTTCAGGTAGTAAGAAGGCAGTCTGTTCTTGCCTGCAAGACTTAGATCTACTGTTTGAATGGCATATGAATTTCACCGCTTTCTTTATAAGGACAACAGGCAAAGCAACACTGCATGAGTGCGAGAACGGCGTGCATTCTCAGATGCCGTTAAAGAACTGAGTTGGATGTCAGCTAGGACAGGTGCAGGCGATCTCATAAAAGCAAACAAATGTTCCAAATTCTTTATTGGGATCACAACAATAGAATCTGAGTAAGGCAGTGCCAATAGACATCAAAGTTCCATTGGTAACATCTCAGGCTTGGCCTCCTGTCAGGTGTGGGAGGCAGGGGCAGGCCATTGTGGTGAATCAAGCAAGCACCTGAGGAAATTCAGGGTGGGAACACTCAATGTAAACACTCTAAGAGGAAAAGTTTTTGAGGTAGTGGAACACTATCTCACAGGAAAGTGGATGTCTGCTGTATTCAGGAGATATTATACCATGGTGGTGTTAATGTTAATTCACGCTTAAGACTCAGAGAATTACATATTTAATGTTTACTATGGCTGACATAAAAACAGTGAGTTATTAAGACATTACGTCGTTATCATGACGTTGATGACGTCACAGAAGTCCAAAGATAGATAATTGTTACTAATGTGTATTACATCTGTTAGATAAAGTGAATTACATCCCTTAGATAAAGATTAACATTTATTATGCTTCCTTCTTTTGTTGGTAGAATATTGGCTTCTGAAAATAGATTAAACTATGATCATTCAAGTGAGGTTCCTTCTTGTTAGAAAATCATCAGTTACCATTTGACTTGAAAGAGCTTATCACTGTAAGTCATAAATATTACGTGATCTTGTTCCTTGAGCTTGATACAAATTGTCACCGTTTGTCCGTGCCCATACAGACTGTTTCTAATTTTCTGGATATTATCCTTGTCCGGGTTGTCCCATTGAAACATTCAGTTTCTGCTGTTGGCATTTTTCAGTCCGTCTTGTAACATCTTATTTGTTAACTACAGTTTTGCTGCTTTCTCCTCTATTCATTTTCCTGCAAAATTGTGAAAATTCTCTTTTGCTAATAAACTTCCTTTTTCTATCACTGCCAGTGCTGTTTCCATGACTATATACTTCCTCCACGCAGTTATCTTTTATGCCCCTGATAGATTTCCTCATAGATTCACTATGATTCTCACCACCCTGTGCGACGTCATTACCATTGCTATCTATTGACTCGCCGATGCTGCTTGTTGTCTCTTTATCTTTTCTGCATACTTTGACTGATTCCAAAGTTTTCATCTGAGCATTCTATTTTTTTACCATATCCATGCACCAATTTACCATAAATGTCCCTAATTATCTGATTGTTCCTTCCCCTTTCACGCCTTTCTCTGTGAAGATAGTTTTTCTGTCCGTCCATCTTCAAACTGCCAAACGTCTCATTTAGCTTGTTACAGAATGTCACATTGTTTATCTTTGTTACACATTGTTTATCTTTGATACTCTTTCTCCAGACTCTGTCTTATTTTCACATTCTAACTTTATACAGCAATTTCCAGAGGCTGTTCCAGATCAACTTGACCAAAAATATTGGCCTTATTGTCCTGTAGGTTCAATTTCATTTGCACATTTTTCATCGCAGATCTTGAAAGTAGCAGTAGAATCTCAGAAGCCACAACATCTGTTCTTATCATCACCCTCCTACCAGCAATGATGGCTGGAATTCTGTATTCCCCTTCTGACTCAAATTTCAAGTTATTTCCAAATTTAAAAACCTTTTTACTTTTCATCTTACATATTTTACCTTTTTCTTTTCTATTCAAAGAGTTCATGTAAGTTGTCAACCATTTCTTTCCACATATTGTGCTACTGCAAACACTGTCAAGAATAGAGTAATTGCATGCTTTCCTCTGTGTAACATCAGTTTGTCTGTTACTTACAAACAAAGCAGCATATTCATCTTCCTCATTACTGCCTTTCTTCATGTTCTCCCAACTGTCAGGACTGCCAGTCAGCAAATGCCGAAAAGATCCCGCAACAGTTACAGGTGAGAGGTCGACCATCTGGTCCCTTTGGATTTATTTTCTTTCTTTTAGCATTTGTAGTATTTGCATTTCTCTCTCAACGTCAGAGTATTTATTTCTATATACTCCTCTATCCTATAGGGCTCTTCCTCTGTTGTATCCTTGGTTGCTGGGTCTAGGTTCTTACATAGCCGGCAGTCAGAAGAGCCTCCTCATTTTCCGCTAAATAAGACTGCTCAAATCTTATAGCTAAATGTTCACTCATTCTCCTCTCATCGCCTTTCAATTTCTTCAGTGATGCCTTTGCTGCCTCATATAAATTTGCTTTATTATCAAAATTCATACCAGGACAACAGGCAAAGCACACTGCATGAGTGCGAGAACGGCGTGCATTCTCAGATTCCATTAAAGAACTGAGTTGGATGTCAGCTAGGACAGGTGCAGGCGATCTCATAAAAGCAAACAAATGTTCCAAATTCTTTATTGGGATCACAACAATAGAATCTGAGTAAGGCAGTGCCAATAGACATCAAAGTTCCATTGGTAACATCTCAGGCTTGGCCTCCTGTCAGGTGTGGGAGGCAGGGGCAGGCCATTGTGGTGAATCAAGCAAGCACCCGAGGAAATTCAGGGTGGGAACACTCAATGTAAACACTCTAAGAGGAAAAGTTTTTGAGGTAGTGGAACACTATCCCACAGGAAAGTGGATGTCTGCTGTATTCAGGAGATATTATACCATGGTGGTGTTAATGTTAATTCAGGCTTAAGACTCAGAGAATTACATATTTAATGTTTACTATGGCTGACATAAAAACAGTGAGTTATTAAGACATTATGTCGTTGTCATGACGTCGATGACGTCACAGTAGTCCAAAGATAGATAATTGTTACTAATGTGTATTACATCCCTTAGATAAAGTGAATTATATCCCTTAGATAAAGATTAACATTAGTTATGCTTCCTTCTTTTGTTGGTAGAATATTGGCTTCTGAAAATAGATTAAACTATGATCATTCAAGTGAGGTTCCTTCTTGTTAGAAAATCATCAGTTACCATTTGACTTGAAAGAGCTTATCACTGTAAGTCATAAATATTACGTGATCTTGTTCCTTGAGCTTGATACAAATTGTCACCGTTTGTCCGTGCCAATACAGACTGTTTCTATTTTTCTGGATATTATCCTTGTCCGGGTTGTCCCATTGAAACATTCAGTTTCTGCTGCTGGCATTTTTCAGTCCGTCTTGTAACATCTTATTTGTTAACTACAGTTTTGCCGCTTTCTCCTCTATTCATTTTCCTGCAAAATTGTGAAAATTCTGTTTTGCTAATAAACTTATTTTTTATATCACTGCCAGTGCTGTTTCCATGACTATATACTACCTCCACGCCGTTATCTTTTATGCCCCTGATAGATTTCCTCATAGATTCACTATGATTCTGACCACCCTGTGCGACGTCATTACCATTAATATCTTTCGACTCGCCGATGCTGCTTGTTGTCTCTTTATCTTTTCTGCATACTATGACTGATTCCAAAGTTTTCATCTGAGCATTCTAATTTTTTACCATATCCATGCACCAATTTACCATAAATGTCCCTAATTATCTGATTGTTCCTTCCCCTTTCACGCCTTTCTCTGTGAAGATAGTTTTTCTGTCTGTCCATCTTCAAACTTCCAAACGTCTCATTTAGCTTGCTACAGAATGTCACATTGTTTATCTTTGATACTCTTTCTCCAGACTCTGTCTTATTTTCACATTCTAACTTTATACAGCAATTTCGAGAGGCTGTTCCAGATCAACTTCTTGACCAAAAATATTGGCCTTATTGTCCTGTAGGTTCAATTTCATTTGCACATTTTTCATCGCAGATTTTGAAAGTAGCAGTAGAATCTCAGAAGCCACAACATCTGTTCTTATCATCACCCTCCTACCAGCAATGATGGCTGGAATTCTGTATTCTCCTTCTGACTTAAATTTCAAGTTATTTCCAAATTTAAAAACCTTTTTACTTTTCATCTTACATATTTTACCTTTTTCTTTTCTATTCAAAGAGTTCATGTAAGTTGTCAACCATTTCTTTCCACATATTGTGCTACTGGAAGCACTGTCAAGAATAGCGGAATTGCATGCTTTCGTCTGTGTAACATCAGTTTGTCTGTTACTTACAAACAAAACAGCATATTCATCTTCCTCATCACTGCCTTTCTTCATGTTCTCCCAACTGTCAGGACTGCCAGTCAGCAAATGCCGAAAAGATCCCGCAACAGTTACAGGTGAGAGGTCGACCATCTGGTCCCTTTGGATTTATTTTCTTTCTTTTAGCATTTGTAGTATTTGCATTTCTCTCTCAACGTCGGAGTATTTATTTCTATATACTCCTCTATCCTATAGGGCTCTTCCTCTGTTGTATCCTTGATTGCTGGGTCTAGTTCTTACATAGCCGGCAGTCAGAAGAGACTCCTCATTTTCCGCTAAATAAGACTGCTCAAATTTTATAGCTAAATGTTCACTCATTCTCCTCTCATCGCCTTTCAGTTTCTTCAGTGATGCCTTTGCTGCCTCATATAAATTTGTTTTATTATCAAAATTCATATCAGTGAGAACTAGCAGCTTTTCTTCTTTCGTGATGTTAGCTCTCTTAAGTAATTTAAAGGCCAAAATTTCTGATGGCAGAGTCATACTTTTCTTCTCAATTTTTCTGTATTTGAAATCAAATGTAGCTATATATTCTTGAATACTTTGCCTTTTTTTCCTTTTAAAATCATCAAAGTCATCAAACTTTTCTAAACTGTCTGCCAAATCATCCTTTCCCAAATGTTTATCTAAGAATCCAATAAGCCTGTCCAGCCCAGCCCATCTTCATTTTTAAGATCCTCCAGTGACATTTGATCAAAAACTTTGTCCTGTATTTTAGACTAATCATCCTCTAGTAGAGACAGAGCTATTGCTATGCCCTGTTTGGTCTTTGCCAAGTGTGTAATTTCTCTCCATGCTAGAATCTCCTGTTTGAAACGCTCATAAGTCTTACCTCTGCCCAGTGAGGGAGGGTTTATCCTAGTTGTCATTTTGTATGATGCCACTCACTATATCTACTAAAACATCTCCTGGTTGAAAATATTTGTCCACCAGTTTGTGAAGAAATCCAAATTTTGTATCTTTCTGTTCTCCTAGTTTTTTTTGACACCTGGTCGACAAAGATTCTCTCTGCTTATTACTTACTATCCTTTATTATTATCATCCAATTTCCTTGGGGTGGTTGGGTGGTGCGAAGGTGTCCTTTATCTTACGTCACCGGGGCGCCCAACTGATATTGGCTTACAGCTGGGCAAGGCCTGCTATCCTTGTAGCAGGTAAGGGTAGAGGGGGATGTTTTTATTTCTTCTGTTTCTTCACTTTCATTCCTGTTCCTCTTTCTTCCCTGTCCCTCTCTTTCATCTCCTCTACTATCTCTTCTATCTTTTTTCTCCCTTTCTCTGGGAGACGACACAAAATGACCCACAAGGGTTGACGTGTCGTTAAACCCCAACTCAATCAATCAATCATCCAATTTCCACCAATACTCGCCAATAATTCTGGAAGTTCCACCAATACTATTGCTAATTATAACAGCAACTCCACCTTTTCCACCAAGTACCAGTTGCAAACGCTTTTTTTCACCAATATTTCAATCACTCTGGGCACTGTATTCGCTAGACCCTCTATCCTATGCTGAGGGATCCTTAACCTCGCTCTGCTACCATTTGTTAATGTTAATTCACGCTTGAGACTCAGAGAATTACATATTTAATGTTTACTATGGCTGACATAAAAACAGTAAGTTATTAAGACGTTATGTTGTTGTCATGACGTCGATGACGTCACAGTAGTCCAAAGATAGATAATTGTTACTAGTGTATATTACATCCCTTAGATAAAGTGAATTACATCTCTTAGATAAAGATTAACAGGTGGCAACTGCTGCACAATCAAGGGCAAGGACACCAAGTGCAAGCTCTACTGATCTGGAAATGACAAAGGCACTGCTGGTGTAGGAGTCTTTGTGGCCAAAAAGTGGATAGAGAAAGTTTTTGAGGTGAAGAGCGTCTGGCAGAATCATCTTAGTGACACTTAAAGTTGGCCAGCATGTGGTTACCATTCTGTGTGTGAATGCCCCACAGAGTAAGCTAGTGATGAGGTAAAGGACCTGTTCTTTGATCAGCTGGGTGCTGTGACTGCCAGGATTCGAATTTCTGATCCCATGTGGAGATTGGAATGGCCATGTAGGCCGTGCAGGCATTGGATACAGGGAAGTGCATGGTGGGATGTGGTATGGCAGACCAGAACAAAATGTTGAGGGTGATAGAACCCTAGAGTATGCCCTAGAATTCAACCTGCTTCTTACGGCCTTGGTGGCTCAGTTGGATGCCCCGTCCAACTGGAGACCAGGAGGTCATGGGTTCAACCCCTGCTAAGGTCGGCAACATTCTTTCATAAAGATTGATCATGAAATATTTTCTACGGTCATTCTCTCCCTTCCGCGGATTCAAGAAGGGAAGTTGTCAGTTTCTGGCGAAAGAATGTGCAAAATACTGGTTAACTGCTTAGAGGACTAAGCCTGCCCAGTAAACGTGTGGTTAGGTAAACTGACCGCGCTTGACAAGACCCAATTGGGTTGACTGGGCCATAAAACCTCAACACAAACAAACAAACAAATCAACCTGCTTCTTGGGAACACATGTTCCATGAAACGTACATGTTCCAAGAAACGTGACAGCCATCTCATCACGTACAAGTCAGGATAGGTAGCCACACAGATAAACTTCATCCTTTTCCGCAGGACTATGTTTAAACTTGTCACAGATGTAAAAGTGATCCCTGGCGAGGAAGTAGCCCTGTAACATCAGCTTTTTGTATGCGATATGAGGATTGATGTGCCATCAAAATCCAAGCACAAGTTCACCCCTCACTTAAAGTTTGGAAGCTTAAAGACCCTCACAAGCAACTATTTCTTGGTCTTCAACTTGCATGTGAGTGCATCTGCAGGTGTAGCTGATGCTGCCACTGAGGATATCCAGAACAACAAGACTGGCCTGCTCAAGACATCTTAGGAGGTGTGTGGCACAACTTAGCCCAACCATTGGCGTCATGAATCCTGTTGATGGAATGAGCACATGGAAAAGGCCATTGCTGCCATAGGGAAAACTTTCAAGGCCTGGAAAATAGAAAAAAAAGGCAATGATCAAGAACCGATACAATTATCCCACACCTCCAATCAGAGACATCAAAGGGAAAGAAACGCAAACACGAAATAACTAGACCCTAATGAAAACATCACTAGCAGAAAGCCAAACCGACAGTTACTTTCCCACAAAGTGGCCAAATGGCCATTCAAAACAAAAATATGTAAGCGACGCACACATTCAAAGATGAACTATAACAAAAATAAACCATGACAGAAGAACAGTCTTGGAATGGTCAGTGAAATACTTAAATTGATTTTAAGTAGCAGTAATCCTCCCACTTACTTCTGCCATGGTTTAGACACATAATTTGTTCAGTCTGCATGAAGGCTTCATAACTCATCAGTGCTACATCTCCGAGAACACAAAAAATCAACTAATTACAGAGATGCAACAACCACAAGGACTCGACAGCACAAAACAACTGAAATGCTGGAGCTAAAGAAAACCAACAGTTAGACTATTGTGGGCCCGACCAAAGATGGAGCATCAAGTACCAACCAACATTACCCAAAATTAAATTTCAAGTAAGCCTTTACGCTGGA
Organism: Anodontia alba; assembly: GCA_964016985.1. Lineage (NCBI taxonomy): Eukaryota > Metazoa > Mollusca > Bivalvia > Lucinida > Lucinidae > Anodontia > Anodontia alba. The sequence goes on from OZ024834.1 coordinate 39,830,866, forward strand.
ACCATCATAGAATCTGAGGCCTAACCTGCAGGTGTGCAATTAAAGAGGAAGCAAAGTTATTAACCGTGATTGGGTTAACAACCATGCATGCTGTCTGTTGTATAACATTTATGTTTTACCAAATCTTTTTATATCGAAGAATGATTTTATGAAATTGGGTACTGAAGTCATTGCAAGCTTATGTTTTTCTGAATTTATACACTAAGTCACCATAAAATTCGGGTTCCGATAGGCCTTGTTGCAAAAGAGATTTTAGTCCAACATTGACTTTTGAAACTAAATCGGAATGACGTCTATAAAACTTAGAAAAGGCTTTACGTAGTTTATCATACCAATAACCCTGATTAAGAAGTCTAGCAGTTAGCAATTGCAAGACTGGTAAAGGCACTAGGGCATCATACCATGCAGCCAAACACATTGCCAGACATGCATTGAGCCATGCTTGTCAAGAAGCCGTCAAGAAAGCATACGAGAATATTGACCCCAAGTCTTCAGAAATCTACTGCCTTGCTAACCAGTTTTGAGGAGTGGACACTGATGTTGTTGGTGGCAAACTGGTAAAGAATGATGCAGAGGAGATTTGATTTAGTGAAGACTCAAAAGAGAAGGCCTGGTTAGAGCACAACCGAAGGCTTCTCAAAGGAGTTTGACTGGGACCCGGACCACCTGTCTGACGAACCACCAGTGGAAGGCCGCCCATCCCAATCACCAGTGATATGGTTAGGAAGGCTAAAACTAGTTTTTAGGAGTGAACACTGTTTTTGGTGGCAAACAGGTGAATAATGATCCAGGGGAGATGTCATTGAGCGAAGACTCAAAACAGAAGTATTTTCAATGTTGAGTTTGACTGGGACCCAGGCCACATGTCTGACAAACCACTAATGGAAGGCCTGCCCATCCCAATCACCAGTGATATGGTTAAGATGGTTATCTCAGATGAAGGCAGGCAAAGCACTGGGCCCATCAGGCATAGTGGTGGAGATGATACAAGCAGCCGGTGACATGGGTTCTTCAATGATCTGTGACCTCGCAGCTGCAATCATTTGTGATTGCAAAGTACCCTCTGACTGGGCGCAGAGTTTCATTGTCTGCCTCTACAAGGGTAAGAGGGATGCATGGGAAAGGGGAAACAAGCTCGGTCTCAAGCTAATAGAGCAGGTCATGAAAGTCCTGGAGAGGATTGTGAACTGCCTCATCAGACAGTTGGTGTCAATCGATGATTCCCAGTTTGGTTTTGTCCCAGACAGAGGCACAACAGACGCTATCTTTGTAGTCAGGCAGCTGCAAGTGAAGTATCTAGCAGCCAACAACAAGAGACTCTACACAGCTTTTGTAGACCTGGAGAAGGCATTTGACCCAATGCCTCAAAAGGTCATCTGGTGGGTGCTGAGAAAACTTGGTGTGGAGGAGTGGATTGTGCGACTGGTGCAGGGGATGTATTAGAGCCATGTCCATGTTGGTGAGGGGTACAGTAAAGAGATTGAAATGAAGGTCGGTGTTCACCAAGTCTCAGTAGTCAGCCTGCTATTCTTCATCATTGTGCTTGAAGCCTTGTCACGCAAGTTCTGCTTTGGGGTCCCCTGGGAAGACTGCAATGCCGATGACCTTGTTATCATCACTGAATCACTGGAAGAATGTGTCAGGAGGCATTTGACTTGGAAAGAAGCAATGGAGGAGAAAGGACCAAGAGTAAATGCAGGAAAGACAAAAATCATGATCTGTGGTAAGGGCCTGGACCCCCTGCAGAGTTCAGGCGAGTTTCCATGCGCCGTCTGTCACACTGGAGTGGGCAGCAACAGCATCTTCTGCAAGGGCTGCAAGCACTGGGTGCACTAGAAATGCAGTGGGCTCAAGCGCTTGGCAAAGGCTCCTGATTACAGATGTACACGGTGCCAGGGGACTGCATGCTCCTTGGTCGGGAGACCACATAGGGAAGTCCAAGTCGAAACCGACAAGCTGAAGGTGGAAGCTTCCTTTTGCTACCTAAGAGACATGCTCTCAGCAGCCGGTGGCTGTGAACATTCAACCACAGCATGTGTGAAAACTGCCTGGAAGAAGTTTAAGGAGCTGCTACCAGTTCTTTCTTCCCGCCACCTCTCTTTCAGGACACATGGTCACGTGTACAGCTTGTGTGTGGAGGGCAATTCTCATGGCAGTGTGTTGGCCATTGACAAAGCCAGACCTCCAACATTTGCAGCAAAATGACAGGGCAATGATCAGACAGATCTGCAGTGTCAAGCCACAAGACATTGTCACTACCAGATCCAATGAGCTACTTGCTGGCATTGAGGATCTGGACCTCATTCTGAAGGAGAGAAGGCTCTGCTGGTATGGACATGTGGAAGGCTTTAATGGTCCAGCCAAGACAGCCTTTGACATACAGGTTGATGGAGAGCTTGTGCCTGGGAGGCCCAAGATGACATTGAAGCAGCTGACAGAGAGAGATTGCTGAAAGTGGAAGCTCTCATGATAGACATACCCGGAGATCCGGTGTGAGATCTGCCCTGCATGCAGCAAGCCAGCTACCTGGAAGGGGATGTGTGTGTTGCCCCTGCACCTGCACATTAATAAAAAAATCTGATGAACCGATGATGATATACTGAGTTCACTGGTCTAGTTCTTGTAAAGAGGTCAGAAAAGCAATGTTGTGGAGGGCATTGTGATTCAACATCTTTACCATGTGCCAGTGATGTTGTTCATCATCATCATCATCATCATCTAGTTTTGATTAACGTGCAGGTACATGGGCAACATCCACATCAGTGGGCTCCTTCCAGGTAGCTGGCTTGCTGCAGGCATGGCAGATCTCATACCAGATCTCCAGGTATGTCTGTCATGAGGGTCTATAACCGAGAGCTTCAACTCTCTGCAATCCTTCTTTGTCAGTTGCTGCCATGTCATCTTGGGCCTCTCAAGCCCACGCTTTCCATCAACCTGTATGTCAAAGGCTGTCTTGACTGCACCATTAGAGCGTTCCACATGACTGTACCAGCAGAGCCTTCTCTCCTTCAGAATGATCTCCAGATCCTCAATGCCAAGCCGTGCAAGTAGCTGATTGGATCTGGTGGTGATAATATCTTGCGGCTTGACATTGCAGACCTGTCTGATCATTGCCCTATCATTTCGCTGCAGACGTTTAGAGGTTTGGCTTTGTCAATGGCCAAGTCTCACTGGCATGGAGCATGATGCTTCATACACAAGAGCTGTACACAGGAAGTCAGGTGTCTTGAAAGAGAGGTAGCGGGAAGAAAGAACTGGTAGCAGCTCCTTGAACTTCTTCCAGTTATCTTTCACTTGTTGTGGTTGAAAGTTCACAGCCACCGGCTGCTGAGAGCATGTCTCCTAGGTAGCAAAAGGAAGCTACCACCTCCAGCTTGTCAGATCCCACTTGGACTTCCCTCTGTGGTCTGTCCTCCAAGGGGTGTACAGTTCCCTGGCACCGTGTGCATCTGTAATCAAGGTCCTTTGTCAAGGGCTTGAGCCCACTGCATTTCTTGTTCACCCAGTGCTTGCATCCGTTTCAGATAATGCTGTTGCTTCCCACTCCAGTGCAACAGACAGCACATGGAAACTCACCTGAATTCTAAAGGAGGTCCAGGGCCGTACCACAGATCATGATCTTTGTCTTTTCTGCATTTACTCTGTTCTTTCTCCTCCATTGCTTCTTTCCAAGTCAAGAGCCTCCTGACACATTTCTTAAACAATTTAGTGATGAAAACAAGGTCATCTGCATATAGGTACTTCCAGGGGACCCAGAGCGGAGCTCGACTAACACGGCTTCAAGTACTTAACATTGATGATGCCGATGACAACTACTTAGTGATCCCCATGTCGCACTTGCTTACTCAAGAAAGCTGGTTAACCAGGGCTTTCTGTACTTCAAGTAGTAAGAAGGTAGTCTGTTCTTGTCTGCAAGACTTAGATCTACTGTTTGAATGGCATATGAAATTCTCCCCTTTCTTTAAAAGGACAACGACAAAGCACACTGCCCGAATGCGGGAACGGCGTGCATGCTCAGATGCCATTAAAGAAGCGAGTTGGGATGTCAGCTAGGACAGGCTATCTTGGAAAAACAAAAAAAATGTTTCAAAATCTTTCTAGCGATCAGAACAATAGAATCTATTGGTAACATCTCTGGCTTGGCCTCCTGTCTGGTGTGGGAGGCAGGGTCAGGCTTGGCCGTTGTGGTGAATCAAGCAAGGACCTGAGGAAATTCAGGGTGGGAACACTCTGTGATCACCCAGACGAAGAGTTTGAGGTAGTGGAAACACTGTCCCGCAGGAAAGTGGATGTCTGCTGTATTCAGAAGACCGTATTCAGTGGTGGCAGCTGCCGCACAATCAAGGGCAAGGACACCAGGTACAAGCTCTGCTGGTCCGTAAAAGACAAAGGTACTGCTGGTATAGGAGTGTTTGTGGCCAAAGAGTGGATAGAGAAAGTTTTTTAGGTGCTGAGAGCCTCCGACAGAATCATCTTAGTGAAGCTTATAGTTGGCCAGTGTGTGGTTACCCTTCTGTCTGTGTATGCCCCACAGAGTGGTCTAGTGATGAGGTTAAGGACCGGTTCTTTGATCAGCTGGGTGCTGTAACTGCCAGGATCCCAGGATTTGAATTTCTGATCCCATATGGAGATTGGAATGGCCATGTACACCATGCAGGCACTGGATACAGGAATGGGGTATGGCAGGCGGAACCAGATGTTAAGGGTTATAGAACCCTAGAGTATGCCCTAGCATTCAACCTGCTTCTTGGGAACACCTTACAAGAAACATGACAGCCATCTCATCAGATACAAGAGAGGGAAAGGTAGCCAAGCAGATAGACTTCATCCTTTTCTGTAGGACCATGCACAAACTTGTCACAGATGTAAAAGTGATCCCTGTCGAGGCAGTAACTCTGTAACATCAGTTTCTTGTATGGGATATGAGGATTAATGTGCCACCAAAATCCAAGCTCAAGTTCACCCCTCGCCTTAAAGTTTGGAAGCTTAAAAACCTGCACAAGTAACTATTTCCAGGTCTTCAACTCGCATGTGAGTGCATCTGCAGGTGTAGCTGATGCTGCCACTGAAGATATCCGAATCAACATCAAGACTGGCCTGCTCAAGACAACTGAGGAGGTGTGTGGCACAGCTGGGCCCAACTAATGGCGTCATGAAACCTGGCGATGGAATGAGCATGTAAAAAAGGCCATTGCTGCCAAAGAGAAAGCTTTCAAGGCCTAGAAAACTGGTAAAGGCACCTAAGGGCATCATTCCATGCAGCCAAACACATTGCCACATATGCATTGCATCATGCTTGTCAAGAAGCCAACATAAAGGCCTAGGATAATATTGACCCCAAGTCTTCAGAAATCTACTGCCTTGCTAACCAGTTTTGAGGAGTGAACACTGATGTTGTTGGTGGCAAACCGATGATGAATGATGCAGAGGAGATGTCATTGAGTGAAGACTCAAAACAGAAGGCCTAGTCAGTGCACTACCGAAGCCTTCTCAATGTTGAGTTTGACTGGGACCCAGACCACCTGTCTGACGAACCACCAATGGAAGGCCTGCCCATCCCAATCACCAGTGATATGGTTAAGAAGGCTATCTCTCAGATGAAGGCAGGCAAAGTACTGGGCCCATCAGGCATAGTGGTGGAGGTGATAGGAACAGCCTGTGACATGGGTGCCTGCATGATGTGGTGTGGAGGAGTGGATTGTGCCACTGGTACAGGGGATGTATGCCATGTCTGTGTTTGTGAGGGGTACAGTGAAGAGTTTGAAGTGAATGTTACTGTTTACCAAGGCTCAGTACTCAGCCCACTACTCTTCATCATTGTGCTTGAAGCCTTGTCATGCTAAATCCGCTCTGGGTTCCCCTAGAAGGATCGCAATGCTGATGACCTTGTTATCATTGCTAAATCACTTGAAGAATGTGTCAGGAGGCTCTTGACTTGGAAAGCAGCGATGGAAGAGAAAGGACAGAGTAAATGCGGGAAAGACAAAGATCATGATCTGAGGAATAGGCCTGGACCCCTGTAGAGTTCAGGCAAATTTCCATGCACCATCTTTCACACTGGAGTGGGCACTACAGCATCTTCTGCATTTTTTGTGCACCTAGTGCTTGCAGCCATTTCAGAAGATGCTATTGCTGCCCATTCCAGTGTGACAGAGTGCATTGAAACTCACCTGAACTCTACAGGAGGTCCAGGCCTGTACCACAGATCATGATCTTTATCTTTCCTGCATTTACTCTATCCTTTCTCCTCCATTGCTTCTTTACAAGTCAAGAGCCTCCTGACACATTCCTCAAGAGATTCAGCAATGATGTCTTATATAAATTTTCAGATATCTATGTCATAACCTGCCTGGATCCATACAGTGGTATGCAAGGAGGTCCACAGTTTGTTTGGTCCTGAGTAAGGAGCCCTTTAACTCAGTCAGCAGAGCAGCTAGGATGCAAGGTAAATTATTTTTGCCAAGGCAAAAACATAAGCAAGACATATCCTACCACATTTAACCTAAATATTAGGACACCTTTACAGTTACCATACTTGTCCTGAAGTATCAACAAGTCTGTTTTACCACCTGTTGATTCATCAGAAATCTGCTGGATGAGAGGCAGACAGTAGATTTTAATCAGATGCATGCTGCTTGCTCAAGTCTGTATGTCCCAACACTGAATTATTGTGATTTTTTTATGCAGACATGGGGCTAAGAGAAGTCTGCATAGTTGAGTCTTATCAGCGTGGTCTTATCAAAGACTTTGTATATAAATGGTTTGAAATTTAGAAATTCTAATTTACTGGTAGCCTTTAGCATTCAGAGCATTCAACATAAATTGGTATTGCCTGCCATTGAAGATATTTCTGCACAAATCAGTTCTTATGCAATGTTAGACTGGTGGCTGTAAGTAATCCTGCTTTTTCAGTTTCTAATTTGTGATAATGTACATTTTGTAATGAGGTGAAGTTGTTTCCCCACTTATAGGCAATGAGCACTCTTCCACTTTTTCTTAGATTACCTCTGAATTTTGGAAGCCAGCTTATTCCTAGCAGCTGGATGAAATAACAAATTAGATATGGTCATTTATCTTAGTGGAAGTCCATTAAGTGGGAGTTACACTGTCTTGCTCTTGGAGCAGTTGAACTACTTGAAATACCTTTTGCAGAGAATACCACAGCTCCAGATAAGGGGAGTAGTAAAAACATAAATTTTGTATCTTTAACAAAATAATGTCTTGTGAGCACTCCATGGAATGTCTTGGTAAGGCGATTTCAATGTATAACAAGATGTTTTGTGCAAAAGCCAAATGTAAGTTATCCTAAATTATCATCTCATAAGTCTCATTTTTCACCTTATCTGGAACTTAACAAAAGCAGGTGGATATACAAGTAGCATCAGCTTAAGCTGAATTCAATTTTCAAAGGTACTAGAATGTGCTGAGTGATCCCCAAAGCAATTAATATAAACCTAGAAGGTCCCTAAACACACACCCCTGGCCATGCTACCAGGGGTTGCACCAGAATTCAGAATTTGTTCCTCCAGTACTCATCCATAGGGCTATTACCTATAACAGTTTCAAGGTTCTAGCTCAAAAAGCCTAAGAGGAGTTGTGTGACAAAGAAAAAAAGAAAAAAAGGACCCCAAATCCTACTCTTTGACCTCTAGCAACCCCCAGGCATGCCACCAGGGCAAAGCTTTTGCACCACTGTATTCTGCTGTATTAATTACTTTCAATTTGATATGCAACATGACTGTGTTTGTACAAAATGGATTTTGGACCCTTCGGGGCCAACCCCCACCCCCGGCCCTTCACCCAGGGATTACATCCATAGTTTGAATACTCCAGTCCTCATCTGTAGGGCTGTCGTCTGTGAAAGATTGGAGGTTCTAGTTTAAATGGTCTAGGAGCAATGGTATGACATGATGGACAGACAGAAGGATGGTGGGTATCACAATAGCCCGGCTTTTTCTTTGGAAAGCACAGGGATAAAAGTTGCCTCTTATCCTGGGAATCGAACATGGTCTGTCTGGAAAAAAAAACCCAATGCTGCCAGCACTGAGCAAAAGAGTCTACTCCCTGACACAGTTATCAGAGATTAAATATATACCTACAAGCTATGCCTAATCTGCCAAACCAGATAATCAGACATAGACTTCGTGTCAGAATGGCGTATGAATTTTTCCCACTGATTCAAAGAGTTCATTCAGCACCTGGTTTATGTCTTATAAAGATGTCAGGAAAGCAATGTAGTGGAGGACATTGTGTTTCACCATCTTTACCATGTGTCAGTGATGTTGCCCACTAACACTTATTTACTAGGCTAGTTTACCAGATGTACTTCAGCTAGTAAGAAAGTAGTCTGTGCTTGATAGTAAGAAGGTAGTCTGTTCTTGCCTGCATGACTTAGACAAGCGTCAGAATGGCGTATCACAATAGCCCGGCTTTTTCTTTGGAAAGCACAGGGATAAAAGTTGCCTCTTATCCTGGGAATCGAACATGGTCTGTCTGGAAAAAAACCCAATGCTGCCAGCATTGAGCAAAAGAGTCTACTCCCTGACACAGTTATCAGAGATTAAATATATACCTACAAGCTATGCCTAATCTGCCAAACCAGATAATCAGACATAGACTGTCAGAATGGCGTATGAATTTCTCCCACTGATTCATAGAGTTCATTCAGCATGTGGTTTAAGTCTAACAAAGATGTCAGAAAAGCAATGTTTTGTAGGACATTGTGATTCAACATCTTCCCTGTGTGTTGGCCTGCTTTCTTACTTACTTTCTGAAATACAATGAAATTCAATAAACCTTGGCAAACTAGCTAAACCGGAAGAGACTTGTTATCTACTTCCTACCTGAAGTACAATGATTCTTCTGTAACCACTTAATCCTAATGCTCTTGATCAAATACTCAAACTAGACATTCACTGAATGGCTATGTTGCAACTGCTTTTTTTGTTCAAGCAATGGAGCTAAATGCACAGTCTAATTAATTGTTTGGCCAAGTGTGAAAAGTAGGTGAAGGGAATTAACAGCTGATAGCAGTGAGCAGGACACATTATAGCAGATGTGTGTATGAAGATTCATCAACCTAGAAGCCTTGTTATTTGGGAAATTGAGCTTAACACACATTGTTGATGCCAACAAGAACAGAAAGGGCTTGCTGAAGTTAGCTGGTTAGCCAGGGCTTTCTGTAGAAAACTGAAAGTCACAGCAAAGGATTGAAGCATAGCTGAGAAATGTTCCCTCCTATCCTTGGAATTGAACCCGGTCTGTCCAGATAAAACTCCAGTGCTCTAGCCACTGAGCAGACTCCCTGACACAGTTGTCAGAGGTTGAATATATATACCTACAAGCTATGCGTTTTCTGCCAAGGCAGATAATCGAAGGTATGAGTGCTAGGCCATAACACTATTCCTTTTCAAGGAAGTCATCATTTATGATGATGTGGAGCCAATTTCAGCTAAATGAAGTCTAATCTCAGGCTAGGTCCCATCGTACGACATGGAAGCCGTAACAGAGGAATGAATCATAGTTGAAAATTAGAGCAAGTAGATGACGTGCCATCGCATATCCCTGTGCCAGCACCATCGCGTATCTCCCTGCACATCAAAATTCCAAATGCATTCCTCTAGTACTCATCCATAGGGCTATTACATGTGACAGTTTCAAGGTTCTAGCTAAAAAAAGCTAAAAGGAGTTTTGTTACAATCAAAAATAGGACCTAAAATCCTACTTTTTGACCTCTAGTGACCCCCAGACATGCCCTCGGTGCAAAATTTTGCACCAATCTAGTCTTCATAACCTTTAATTTGATATGCAACTTAACTATGTTTGTACGGATAAAAATCCAGTGCTCTAAACCACTGAAGCAAAAGTCGATTCCCTGACGCAGTTGTCAGAGATTGAATATATACCTACTGGCTATGCGTAACGTAATCCGCAAATGCGGATAATCCAAGGTAGGAGTTCTAGGCCATAAGACTCCTTTTCAAGGAAGTCATCGTTTATAAAGATGTGGAGCCATTTTTGGCAAAATTTAGTCCATTCCTGAATGAGCCCCCATCTTATGACATGAAAGTCATAACAAAGGAAGCGCCGTCCGACTAGAGACCAGGAGGTCGCGGGTTCAACCCCCGCCGAGGTCGGCAACATTCTTTCGTGGAGATTGATCATGAAATATTTTCTACGGTCATTCTCTCCCTTCCGCTGATTCAAGAAGGGCAGTTGTCAGTTTCTGGCGAAAGAATGTGCACAATACTGGTGAACCGCTTAGAGGACTAAGCCTGCCCAGTAAACGTGTGGTTAGGTAAACTGACCGCGCTCGACATGACCCCATTGGGTTGACTGGGCCGTAAAACCTCAACACAAACACAAAGGAAAAAAGCGTAGTTGAAACAAAATTCCCTCCTATCCAGGGAATCAAATCTGGTCTGTTCTGATAAAAAATCAATGCTCTTCTAAACCACTGAGCTAAGTCAACTCCCTGACGCAGTTGTCAGAGATTGAATATATACCTACAGGCTATGCGAAATCTGCCAAGGCAGATAATCAAAGGTAGGAGTGCTAAGCCATAAGACTGCCCTTTTCAAGAAAGTCATCATTTATAATGATGTGGAGCCATTTTTGGCAAAATTAAGTGTGTTTCAGGACGAGCTCCCATCTTATGACATGAAAGGAAAAAAGCATAGATGAAACAAAATTCCCTTCTATCCTGGGAATCAAACCCAGTCTGTCCAGATAAAAATCTAATGCTGTAATCACTAAGCCAAAGAGTCTACTCCCTGACACAGTTGTTAGAGAGTGAATATATACCTACAAGCTATATCTAATCTGCCAAGGCAGATAATAGAAGGTAGGAGTGCTAGGCCTTAACAACATCAGGTGGTAAGAAGGTAGTCTATTCTTGTCTGCAAGACTTCGATCAAGTGTTTAATGGCATATGAATTACCAGATTTATCTATATAAGCAGGGCTAACTGTACTTCTGCTAGTAAGAAAGAAGTCTGTGCTTGATAGTAAGAAAGTAGTCTGTTCTTGCCTGCATGACTTAGACCGTGTATCAGAATGGCGTATGAATTTCTCCCACTGATTCATAGAGTTCATTCAGCATGTGGTTTGAGTCTTACAAAGATGTCAGAAAAGCAATGTTTTGTAGGACATTGTGATTCAACATCTTCACTGTGTGTTGGTCTGCATTCTTACTGTCTGTTTTGCCTCACCCCCCGTATTCCCCAGACCTTGCCCCATGTGATTTCTTTTTGTTTCCAAAATTGAAACCATTCCTTGCTGGGCGGAAATACCAGTCCTGACAGGCACTTGGATCTGCCATTCATCAGTACCTTATTACTGTGCCCAAATCAGCGTACCCTGACACCTTCAAGAAGTGGATACATCGGCTGAAACTTTGCATTTCTAGCCACGGGGAGTACTTTGAGGGCATGAAATGAGTACTTTTGGGCTAACTTGAAATTTGAAGTCTCCAGATAGAAATAAGCAATTCATTTCGAACATCCCTCGTTTGTATGCAGAAACAACCTCTGAGTGTGGTTGAAAATGATCAAATTTCATATTCATAAAGGCATCTTCTAAGCAATGAGCAGATTATAGTGTACTGTAGCAACCCGGGCCCAGTTGTTCAAAGCATCGTTAGCTTAACAAGCTCGTTAGTGTCAAAATATTAACTGTTCTAGTAAGTACAATATCTAATTCACAGATATTTTTGCTGAAAAAATGTGAGTAGCTTTTGCAAATGCAAAAGCTACTCACATTTTTTCAGCAAAAATAATAGCGTATATGCCATATTTAATGATCAAAGTTTTAACGATACGTTAACTAACGACATCGTTAGTTTTGAACAACTGGGCCCAGGGTAAACAATATAGAATATAGAGTCCAAAATATTGCCTTGATTTATTACTTATTAATATTTTCATGACATGATTGAAACTGTTTTGGGCACATTTATTTCCTGGACAAGAGTGATAACCATTGATCATATCGTCTTGCATGGCATGAAAAATTTTAAAAGTCACCAGAAAGGTTAATGTATTGCAATGTCATTTTTATTTTTGCGGGATCAAAATCCAAATGAAATAAAGAGTAGTTATTTATACACAAACATATCAGTTAATATATAAGTTTACTGTCATATATCACTGTCAGTATTTTTTTTAAAAATCAGTAATGTCCAAGTTTACCCTTCTACCGTCCGAGTTATGCCGTAGGCACAGGTACCTCTTTTATGCCCAATTTGAAAATTTCCAGAAAAAAGAAACCAGTCCAGTCTTAGGCGGTGAAGGACCATTTGATATGTCTCTGTAGTTATCGCAGATCATTACAGGTATAGGGGAGACAGTACTCTAAGAGGGTTCGGCAGAGTAACCAACACGCAAAAACCTGTCTGAGATTACCCGAACTTACCCTATATACACAGGCCACTTCAAGCGAAAGTCCTTCAAACCTGCACAAAATATGCAGGTTCAGATCATACTGTGTGCATGCACAACGTATCATCTGGGCATTGCTCTTTATTCATACATTATGTATTACCCCCATTACGAAAACACCTATTCAAATATACAGAAATTTTCACCTCCAAAAAACTGAAAGTTTTCAGATAAAAAAAACTCTTGATATTTTTCAAATTTCTGCTCAAAACATAGATTGTGGGTACTTGTTAGAACCGCCTCGGCGAGGCAGTTCTAATGAGTACCCACAATATACATTTTTGAGCAGAAATAAGAAAAATAATATATACCCCTGTAAACTATATAAAAGTGCGGATTTAAGGGGTTCAAAATTATATAGGCATGTTTTCATGATGCATTGATTCTGTTAGCAGATAGGAAGACCCCAATTGGACTGCACATATAGGCAGGCTGATCTGGGATTTCCCTGTTTGCATATGCCCAAAGACATATATTGCATATGATGCATCCCATATTATGAGGAATTACAAGAATTTTCAAGTCTTTGAAATCAGCTTTTCAATTTTTTATTTTAGTAACTTTTTCACTGCATAAGTCTTTGTTTGATAAACAGCATCTTCTACATTTCCCAAATAACTCGACAAAAATGTCATGGCTTATATACTAGATAGAGGGTAGTTACAATACTCCACAAGATGCGTTCATTATTATGTTGTGTTTATAGAAATCTGAGTCTGAAGAGCTTAAAACTTCCATTTTTATGATGGATTAAATCCAAAGTTTTTATCAGCATCATCCAAGCCCATGCCTGTGGTCTTGAGACTTAGAATTTTCATGTTATTGTTACTTTTTAAAAGCCCTTATCATTTCTGTACCTTGCAATGGATTTAGAGTGATGATGGATACTTATTTTAACTTTGCATCAGCATCATCCTCACCCCTGCTTATGCCATATAGGTAAATGTCACAGACGTGGAATTTCATATTAATGTGTTCAGACTTAGCCTTTTAAAGTAGAGTTGACTTGTATAGTTCAACCATGATGTGGAGCAGCGCATATATATTCAAGGTTGCAGTCCACCAAATATTAATATGAACCGAGTTATGCCCTTTTTAAAATTTCTGTTATTTTTTTATTTTCCGACTAAATCCTCCTACAGTTTACATCTGTAGGAGGATTTAGACTGTAGGAGGATTCTCCTACAGATGTGGTGGTGTCATGTATCTTGTGTCACCGGGGCATCCAACTGATATTGGCTTACAGTTGGGCAAGGCCTGCTATTGTTGAAGTAGGTAAAGGTAGAGGGGGAATGTTTTTATTTCTTCTGTTTCTTCCCTTTCATTCCTGTTCCTCTTTCTTCCCTGTTCCTCTCTTTCATCTCTTCTACTATCTCTTTTCTCCCTTTCTCTGGGAGACGACACAAAATGACCCACAAGGGTTGACGTGTCGTTAAACCTCAACACAATAAAACAGTTTACATCTGATCAAGCTGAAACTTGATATATAGTTAGACCATGATGTGAAGCAGCACATATTGTTTCGAGGTCTTCACCCCTCCGTTTAACAGCACTATTAATGATTCTCATTAAAACTTCGTTCATCTGATTAAATGGTGGATGAGATCTTAGCCCCTCCTTTTAATGCCCTGCCACACAATAGTGGTGGGGTATTATGGTTTCAAGTTGGTCGTCCGTGTGTCCGTCCATGTGTCCGTCCGTTGTAATTAATAAATAATAGTAATTATGTATTGGCACTGCACAATCTGTTGTGTTTTACTTTGGAATTTTTTATATATTAATTGTGGCTTTAGCAGGCCCCCGTAGCCTAGCGGATAAGAGGGTTAATCCATTAGGTTTCTCACCGCTGTGGCTCGAGCCCTGCTTGGGTCACATGGGAAAACCAAGTTCTGCTTATGGATGGTCAGGTAGTTTTTCTCAGTGTTCTCCAGTTTTTGCCCACCTTTGATAAAACAATTGACTCAATATAAGTGAAATATTCTTGAAAGGGCTGTAAAACCCAGATCAGAAAAAATTGTGGCTTAAAAATTGCATGTATTTTTTATTGATTTTTTTTTTTTTTTTTTTCATACCCAATTACAAAAAAAAAAAACAAAAAAAAAAACTAAATTGGCTTATTGCTATCCCATTATAAAGGACCCTGGCTAATTGGCATGACTGTATTTAGTACCCGAAGTCTTGAGCAAACAGTGGACCCAGAGCAGAATGTGGAGTGATTAGAGGCATTACTGAATGTCTCTTTTAGATACATAAACAGATATTTGAATGACCTGTTAAATTTTGAAGCCAAGTATGGTAAGGTGCAGAATGTTTAGGGTAAACATGGTATTTTTTCTTTTATTTTTTGGGGGCAAGAAACAACAAGATAAGACATCGTTATCTCAACTTTTTATCATCTTTCAGTCTGATCAGGACCTTTGTCTGCTTACAAAATTAATGGATACCATAGAATATATGAAGAGACATCAACAATCCAGAGAAGATCCAGACTGTTTTTTGTATAAAGGTTTAGCATGCTGGGTAAACATTTTTGCAGATGACATTTTGAAATATTTTCCTTATTTTCCCCAGAAAATAGAATTCAACATTTTGTGCAAACTCCTTGATTGAATATTTTCTCCAGGGGGGGGGGGGGGGGGGGGGGGGTGTTAAAACAGCATAAAAATTTTCACAACATGGTGATTTGAAAAAAGAAAGGAATAATAATAATAAAAAACACGTACAGAGATAAAATATTAAAATATTATGAGTGAAAAAAAAAAAAATGACTGTTACAGGGATCTAACCTCTGACTGTCAATTTAGTTTGACTTTAGGGACAAGGAGATTACCATTTACCATGAGCTATGATCCAATACACTTGCAAGAAGCTACTATCAATGCATAACTTACTCAGTCAAGCAGAGTCAGTAAACCAGAAAGTACCGAGTGGCATTATTTATACGTGCAGCAACCTGCTTCAGCTTGACCTGGATTATTCCAACATCAAAAGTACATTGACACAACAGTAAAAATTCGTCAGGGAATACCTTTTGATGTCTCTTTATCTGTGAATGAGTGGCAAACAGTGTTGAATCTGAATAGATGCTGGGCCCTGTGTGTGGTATTTGATCTGAGTCCACACTATTTTTCTCTGCCAGGTTGTCCCAATATCTAGGGTAAATGTGGTAATCCTAAACTCATCTATAATCATATTTTTTTTTTCAGGTCATTGTTGAAAATTACCAAATAGAAGTGTCTGGGATGGTTAAGTGATCAGCGGCTCCCGATTTCTGATGGTGAGGTTCAAGGTTCCAGTGATGTTAAATAGGTAATTATCAATGTTTTATATCAAAAAGAGTCTGTTTTGTGTTCATGTATCCCTAGTTTTCCTAATTAAGCCTTGTTTTTTGCAAAAATAGCCCCGATTTCTCAAAAAAGCCCTATTTTTAGCCCTAATTTTTTTACCAAGCTTGAAAGCCTTTTGTAGGTGTTTTAATTTAGACTGGTCAAATTGTTTGAATAGGGTTCATTATAGCATGCTTTCAAATATAACATGGCCCCAAAAATATTGTATAAAAAAATTTATAGATTATATAGAAAAAACTTCCATTGATGGTAATTTTTCTATATACAGTTTTTTGTTTGGCTGCAACATGGTTGTTGTCGCACCTGTGTTAGTTAGCATGGGTGACTAAGGCTTGAGCCGGTCTCGGTGGCTCAGTTGGATGCGCCGTCCGACTGGAGACCAGGAGGTCGCGGGTTCAACCCCTGCCGAGGTCGGCAACATTCTTTCGTGGAGATTGATCATGAAATCTTTTCTACGGTCATTCTCTCCCTTCCGCTGATTCAAGAAGGGTAGTTGTCAGTTTCTGGCGAAAGAATGTGCACAACACTGGTTAACCGCTTAGAGGACTAAGCCTGCCCAGTAAACGTGTGGTTAGGTAAACTGACCGCGCTCGACATGACCCATTGGGTTGACTGGGCCGTAAAACCTCAACACAAACAAACAAGACTAAGGCTTGCAAGTTTCCATTTATTTGCTCCTCTGTTTTTTTGTCAGTCTGTGTCCATCCCAATGTCCACTCTATATAACCCCTGTCCTGCTGAAAAAATTAAAATGCCACGCCCACTTCTTATTTTCAGCCAATCAGATTACTTGATGCAGATGGTTGCTATAAATTCACATACTTAATGGCAAACAGTGCAGATCCACATCAGTTGGCTTCTTCAGAAGCCAACTGATCTGGATCTTCACTGTTTGCAAAGACAGGGTATATCTGGGATCAGCAGCACAAGGGTTAAGTCATCAAACTGTAAAATTTAACAGTGTCACTTAACTGATAGTTTCATCTCCCTGAGCTAAACAAGGATGACAACTCCTTCTTCTGCTGTTTGTTTTCTCATTTTAGAACACAGGTGTGATCTATTTAATTGTTAAAACTTCCATGAAGTTCTTACCTACATTTACCTTGGCTATCTAGAATGTGCCCAGTGAAGATTCTGATCAGACTGCATACTTCAGGTTGATCTGAATTTTCACTTGATGCACATGTCTTAAATTCTGACGTTTTGACTCGCATATACATGGTCATCACTCTTGGAACATAATAAACACCGTGTTTACCTAAAGCATTCAGACAACTCGTCTCCTTACCATACTTGTGCTAAAGTCTGGACAAGTTAATTTTTGTACCTGTTGATGTGTCTAAAATACTACCGGACAAATATCCCGCAGTAGAGCTCCTTACTAGAAGCTTATCTGGATCTATACTGCTCAGGCATGTTTATCTTAATGTTTAGATCATGGCTCTAGATAACAGGGGTTATCGACATCCTTGGCGAGGGGTTATCGACATCCTTGGCGAGGACTTTTCTAATGAGTACCACATCATATGCTTATGTGGAGAAAAAAGCAAATACAGTCGCACTTCAATGGCTCGAACATT
The DNA here is from genome assembly GCA_964016985.1 of Anodontia alba. Lineage (NCBI taxonomy): Eukaryota > Metazoa > Mollusca > Bivalvia > Lucinida > Lucinidae > Anodontia > Anodontia alba. The sequence goes on from OZ024834.1 coordinate 39,848,229, forward strand.
GTTAGGACCATGAAAATTTGTTCGAGACATGGGTAGTTCGAGCCACTGAGGGTTATAATCATGGTGCAAGGTCAGGAAACAAATTGCGACAATTTAGGGTAATCTTTTAGATCTTCTATATAAAAATGGTATGTTGAGTGTACTCATTATAATCACCTCAATGAGGCAATTCTAATGAGTACACACAACATACAATGTCATGATAAAATAAAAAATACTTCCTTAAGTATTTGCTTTCTTGAGGGACTGAAAAAATGAGTTTGAATTAGCCATGGTAAACGAGCCATCGGTGTTCGAGCTTTTGAGGTTCAACTGTATCAATATTTTCTGGTTGAAAAATCTGGAGCTATGATACATGTATAGGGTAAATAACGTATGAACAGGTTTTCCAACTTATTCTAGGCAATGTTCCAGTTGTGAGGAAGAGGATAGAAAGCAAAGTTAACCCTTAAAGCGCCAATCACAACAATTGTCGTCTGCTTTGTCTGCCGGTTACTTTAAAAAGTCATTGTTGCAAACAGTGTGGACTCAGATCAGGAGCAGTCTTATCAGGGTCCACACTGTTTGCCTTAAGCAAAAATAGGTTTGAAAAGTTTACAAGAATATTCAGTAGACAACATAAACAGACGACATTTTCAGATGCAGATTTTCTTGGTGTTTTAAGGGTTAAATGAAACAATGACTAAAGCAGTATGAATCTGTTTTATCTCCGCCTGATATGTTATACTAGCATTTTGTACAAGCTCGTCATGCTACACAGTTGACTATCGTTATCTCTACCTCGCTTATCTCGAATAATCGCTTATCTCGAATAATCGCTTATCTTGAAGTGAAAATCTTGTCGCTGCTTAAACATGAAAATCTAACAACAGGTAATCCTGCCCAGTAAACGTGTGGTTAGGTAAACTGACCGCGCTCGACATGACCCCATTGGGTTGACTGGGCCGTAAAACCTCAACACAAACAAACAAACACACGCTGTTAATGCACGGCTACGCAATTTTTTATATCATCATACTGGGGCCACAGATTTGCTGTCGTTACAAGATGTGTACTGCCCGGCCCTAGAACGAGCATAGTCCATGCAAATTGCGTTCGCGAAACGTCAGTGAAAAGGCGAAACAAAGTAGTGCAAGAAGTAAATCGAAATGTAGCAAATGTTTTCACCCAATTAGAGAATGATTTTGTTTAATATGTTTCCCATTGATATAAAAAATCTTCCATTTTCTATTTATGCCTTTCTTTTTCAGTCCTTGAGTTAGCACGGCATTTTGACCTGCACATCAGCCATCAGGAGGATCTAGCAGAAGAGTACCAGGACTGCCAGCTGTCACCAACTACAGAGTTACCACCGTTCAACCCTGAGGAAACACGAATAGATACCTACTGGTTTGACATGGGTCGTTTAAAGCTGCCAACAGGAAAACTGAGATTTAACAGACTCTCTTCGTTAGCTCTTGCAGCATCATCTCTGCCACACAGTAATGCTGATCCTGAACGATGTTTCAGTATGCTTAGGAAGATTCAGACAGAGGAAATTGGGACTTAAATCCATTAATATTTTTTAAGTATTAAATTCAACATGGACTGTGAATGCTTTACCTATCTATAATCCTGGACAGGGTGTTTTGAGAAAGGCTAAAACTGCCTGCACAGACTACTTGAAGGAGAAAAGTGTAAAGGGTGCCTGAGGTTAATGCTAATCATTCAAGAGGACATTGTGCTTTGGGCCTGTTCAGTAGCAGTGAAACAAAACTCTAGATAAGGAGGAGGACTGAGGATCATTTTGGGAAAATTTTTCTTACCAAGTATTTCTCCACTAAAACATGTTGTGGGTCCTTGCAAGAATCAGGTGATTCTGACAAAAAAGTACCCAAAACATATACTTAAAATCACCTCAATGAGGCATAGCAGATGTTTCCGACAAATAAGGAAAATCATCCCTTAATTATCCTTGCCACTCCTCCTCATAAATATTGTATTAGTGATGACACATGATGGACACTGAACTGTTAATCATTATAGAAGTGTGCTGTTAAAAGTTTATTTTTTTTTTTTTTTTTTTTTTTTTTTTAATGCTGTAGATAAGGATTTTTTTAATGCTGTAGATAAGAAGTAGTACTGAGGATATCTTTGGGATATTTTATTATTCCAGTTAAACATAAACTATGGGTACTTGTCAGAATTGTCTCAATGAGGCAATTGTAATGAGTACCCCAAAAAAACGTAACACTCCTTATCTGGACCAATGGTTACAGCTTTGTTTGTAAATAACCTAAAACTTGCTATTTTGAAATTAAAACTTGAATATGAATGTTCCTATCATTTTAATTAAGTAGTTTCAGTTCCCTTGTACGTCTAAACCATATGAAAATGATAAGAAAAACAACTTAAACACGTCGTCAAAAAGTCTCCCTCATTGAGACCCCTATCTCCCTCATCTGAGAGGCAAATCTCCCTCAGGGTCATCATAAAGTTATCAAATGTATGCTTACAGGACCTGGCGAATGTTAATGCATGAAAAACAATGTTTGATCCATATATTAGCAAAGAAATTTGCACATGTGAGAAAGACCTTTATTTGGTTTCTTTTTTAACATTTACCACTCTCTCGGCACTTTCTGTTGAGGACAAATAGACAATGTTTCTTATTTTTCCCTAAAATAGGCTTTGACATGTCATGCAAATTGTTCTCAAAGGAGACTATTTGCATGAATGTCAGACTATTTTTTGGAAAAATTAAGAAAAATATTTCAGAATGTGGTGTGCTGAAAATTTGGCCAGCATACTAAGTATGAAAGGAGGTAAATCAGTAACAGTACATGTTCTTAAAATTGTCTACAATATTCAGACACCTTAATTACTCAGCATATTTATTGAAAAAAAATTGACAAGTCAATTTGACAGGATGTTAAACTGACGAAAAGATGCTGGTTAAATGGTAAACGGGGTAGGTTTTGATCAAACTGCTCCTTTATAGGTCAACACAGATGACAAACCGTGTAGGATCTGAACAGGCTGCTCCTTTATAGGCCTACACAGATGATGGTGTACGTTGTGATCAGACTGCTCCTTTGTAGGCCTATACAGATGACAGTAGGTTCTGATCAGATTGCTCCTTTATAGGCCTACACAGATGACAGTGTACGTTGTGATCAGGCTGTCCCTTTATAGGCCTACACAGATGACAGTGTACGTTGTGATCAGACTGCTCCTTTGTAGGCCTATACAGATGACAGTGTAGGTTCTAATCAGACTGCTCCTTTATAGGCCTACACAGATGACAGTGTTGGTTCTGATTAGATTGCTTCTTTATAGGCCTACACAGATGACAGTGTTGGATTCTCATCAGACTGCTCCTTTATAGGCCTACATAGATGACAGTGTAGGTTCTGATCAGAATGCTCCTTTATAGATCTACACAGATTGCTTAGGCATGTTTGTCCAATATATAGGGTAACTAAGGGTTATTATGTCTCCCACTTATGGGGAGGGGGACATATTTTTTTGTGCGGAGCTATTTGGTGTACGAGTGACATTTTCTTGTCAGCACAATATCTTGTAAACCATTGGTTGGATTCTTACCAACTTCTCATGGATAATATAACTGGGATATAACAAAGAATTGAATAGATTTTGGTGACCTTGACCTAATTTTCAAGGTCAAAGCAGAATGAGTGAGAGGACATCTGTTGTCTCTTAAAACAGTTGCTAGTTATTATGTCTCTTATGTATGGGGAGGGTTGCATATTTTTTGTGTAGATCTCGTTAGCTTTGGTGTTAGCATTGGCTTTGGTGTAGGCATGACAGTTTTTTTTATCTACATGGTATCTTGTGACCCATTTGTTGGATTCTTACTAAATTTTCATTGATTATATAATGGGGACATAATAAACTGATTAGATTTTAATGACCTTGATCTAATTTTCAAGATCAATGTGGTAGAAAAACTGAAAACCTCTTTTGGGTGGACATCTGTTTTCTCTGAAAATAGTTACTAGTTTTAAACTTTTAGCACTTTCTATACAAACACTGTAGATGACAAACAACAACACAATATCAATTTATTATCTGCTGGTTTTGCTGATTGTGCTCAAGAGTGCTAAAGTTTAATTAGTGAATCATTTGCATATTGCTTTCTGTATGTTTTTCACTGTTATTTCCATGCAATTTGCTAATATCTTAAATAAAATCTAATAAATTAAGATGCCATGCTCATTTCGGTCACCCAATCAAATTACTTGATCCAGATTCTTTTTATGAATTCACATACTAAATGACAAACAGTGCAGATCAAGATTAGTTGGTTTCTAAAGAAGCCAACTGATCTGGAGCTACAATGTTTGCAAAGGAAGGGCATATCTGGGTTCAGCACGGCCAGTGTTGAATGATGCATTTGTAACAATAAAATAGCTACAAGAAATTGTATTTTTAAAATCTGTATCTCATTAAAAATAGATTATATATCCTTCTGTTTGTTTTTATGTTATCATGAAGGGCTGCATATTCCTAAAAAAAAGACATTTATCCAATAAAGGTTTAAAAAAATATCAATACAATCATAAAATATGGCACCTGACTGCCTGTAAAATCTCAGTTTGTCTTCCATTCCTGGACTGAATCAAAAATGAAATGATTTTCATCATATTACGGAATTAATGTTGCCAATATTAATTCAGTAATATGATGAAAATCATTTCATTTTTAATCCAGTTCAAAAACACGAGATAACTGAATTTTTACAGGCTGTCAGATGCCACATTTTATGATAGTATTAATACCATACATCAATTATTGAACCTATTAATACTATATATCAATTTATTGAACCTTTCTGGGACAAAAAAAAATGTCTTTTTGACGAATATGGAGTCATTAAGCAGGAAAAACGTTACTCATATCTCCAGCTGTTTTTAGCTCACCTGAGCTGAAAGCTCAAGGTGAGCTTTTGTGATCACTCACCGTCCGTCGTCGTCGTCCGTATGTCCGTCCGTCCACAATCTTTAAACAACATCTCCTCCTAAACCACTGATTGGATTTTGACCAAACTTCACAGGAATGATCCTTGGTTGGTCCTCTTTCAAAGTTGTTCAAATGGTTCTGGTCCGTTGCATATCTAGGTCACAGGAGCTAAAAATAGATTTTTTAACTAAAAACTTAAAAAATCTTCTTGTCAAAAACCACTGGACCGATTTCAATATAATTTTGCAGAAATGTTCCTTTGGTGATCCTCTACCAAGATTGTTCAAGCCATTTGGATTCGTCAAAAAACATGGCAGCCAGGGGGCGGGGCTTATTTTCCATATATAATCTATATAGAAAACTTTTAAAAATCTTCTTGTCCGAAACCACTGGACCAATTTCAATATAATTTTGCAGAAATGTTTAAGAAACAGTTGGACCGAGTTCAATGTAACTTGGCAGGAATGTTGCTTTGGTGACCTTCTACCAAGATTGTTCAAGCCTTCATGATACGTCAAAAACCATGGCCCACAGGGGGGTGAGGCTTATTTTTCATATATATCTGCATAGAAAATTTTAAAATTCTTCTTGTCACATACCCCATGACTGATTTCAATATTACTTGGCTGGAATGTTGCTTTGGTGAACCTCTATCAAGATTGTACAAGCAATCATGATTGTGTTTTTAATCCTAAATATGAAAGATTTTACAACAACAAACCAACGGCTATTAAACCCCTAGGCCTGAGAATACAACCGTTACTTGAAGAGGCCAATATCAGTATTAAAAATGTTCAGCATTTTTCTTTTCCATCAAAAGAGCCATGGACGTTAAACCCTCCAAAGATTATTTTAGACCTTCATAAAAATAAAAAAACAGAAGTCGAGTCGCATATTTTTAAGAATGAATTTTTAGAAATCGAATCAAATTATAAACATTACCTGTCAATTTATACAGATGGTTCGAAACAAGATGAGAAAGTTGCTTGTTCTGTTATTAGTCCAAATTTTACTGACAGTATCAGATTACCTGATAATAGCTCCATTTTTACCGCCGAAGCCAAGGCAATTGATATTGCACTTTACCATATCAGAGATCAGCCTGAAAAACAGTTCATCATTTATTCAGATTCTCTTTCTGTATTAAAATCCCTTAAAAATTTACACCATAGGAACCCATTAATTCAGCAAATTCTTAAAAAATATTATTATCTTTCCGCTTCAAAAGAAATTGTATTTTGTTGGCTTCCCAGCCACGTTAATATTCGTGGAAATGAATTAGCAGATTCAGAAGCCAAATCTGCATTATCCTTAGTAATAACCAATTTCAAAATTCCTCACTCCGACTTTAAATCGAACATCCGTGTATACATTAACAATAAATGTCAGTCTGTTTGGGAAACAAAAACTCAAAATAAACTAAATGAAATAAAACCAAATTTTAACAGCAAATGTACATTCTCTAAGTACAGCAGAAAAGAACAAACAAAAAACACGAGATGTAGAATTGGACATACTAGAATTACTCATTCTTACATATTAAAAAATGAACAAGCTCCTTTCTGCATTCCTTGTAACGAACCTTTCACGGTCAAACATTTTCTTGTCACATGTGCTGAATTTAATTATATTCGCACAAAGTATTTTAATGTAAAAAATATAAAGGAACTTTTTAATATGCCAACTCAAAAAATACTCGACTTTCTGAAAGAGATCGGACTTTTTAATAAAATATGATCTATATTTTAATAACTTAAAATCATTGATACTTTATCTTTTTAAAATGAACTCATCAATCCTAGATATTTTTTAATATCTCATTAAATAAAATCATCATATAATATACAACTTATTAGACGCTATATGCCCTTTTAGGGTTGAGCGTCTATAAATAAAATATCCATCCATGATTCGTCAAAAAACATGGCTGCCATGGGGTGGGGCTTGTTTTCCCCGATATATCTAAATAGAAAACTTTAAAAATCTTCTTGTCAGAAACCACTGAACAGATTTCAATATAACTTGGTAGGAATGTTCCTTTGGTGACCCTCTACCAAGTTTGTTCAAGCTGTCATGATTCGTCAAAAAACATGGCCGTTAGGGCGTAGGGCTTTATAGCTATATAAAACTTTTTAAACCGCTGGACCAATTTCAATATGACTTGGCAGAAATGTTCCTTTGGTGACCCTCTTTTAAGATTCAGTTCAGGTCGTCAAGATTTGTAAAAAAAACATGGCCAGGGGTGTGGTGGAGCGGGGTGGGGTGGTTAGTGCTATAAAGTTTATACAAAAATCCTAGAGCAGTGAACTTGGCTGAAACTTCAACAGTAAATATGCAAATCTGTTTGGTCAGGTGAGCGATATAGGACCATCATGGTCCTCTTGTTTTATCTCACCTGTCACGTAGTGACAAGGTGAGCTTTTGTGATCACATTTTGTCCGTCGTCCGTGCGTCCGTAAACAATTTCTTCAAACAACATCTCTTCCTAAACCACGGATTGGATTTGGATCAAACTTCACAGGAATGATTCTTGGTTGACCCGCTTTCAAAGTTGTTCAAAGGTCCTGGTCCATTGCACATCTAGGTCACAGGAGCTGAAAATAGATTTTTTAACTGAAAACTTAAAAAAATCTTCTTGTCAGAAACCAATGGACTGATTTCAATATAATTTTGCAGAAATGTTCCTTTGGTGATCCTCTTACCATGATTGTTCAATTCAAGCCATTGTGATTCGTCAAAAAGCATGGGCACCAGGGGGCGTGGCTTATTTTCCCTATATATCTCTGGGTGGTTGGGTGGTGCGAAGGTGTCATGTATCTTTTGTCACCCGGGGCGTCCAGCTGATATTGGCTTATAGTTGGGCAAGGCCTGCTATCCTTGTAGCAGGTAAGGGTAGGGAGGTGATGTTTTTATTTCTTCTGTTTCTTCACTTTCATTCCTGTTTCTCTTTCTTCCCTGTCCCTCCCTTTCATCTCTTCTGCTATCTCTTCTGTCTATTTTCTCCCTTTCTCTGGGAGACGACACAAAATGACCCACAAGGGTTGACGTGTTGTTAAACCCCAACTCAATCAATCAACCAACTCTATAGAGAACTTTAAAAATCTTCTTGTCAGAAACTGTACCAATTTCAATGCAACTTGGAAGAAACGTTCCTTTGGTGACCCTCTACGCATAACTGTTCAAGCCGATTCATCAAAAAACATGGCCGCTAGGGGGCGGGGCTTATTTTCCCTATATATCTATATAGAAAACTTTAAAAATCTTTTCGGAAACCACTGGAATGATTTCAATATAACTTGGCAGAAGTGTTCCTTTGGGGACACTCTACCAAGGTTGTTCAAGCCATCATGATACGTCAAACCTAGAACAGAGCTTGTTTTGCCTATATATCTACATAGAAAACTTGAAAAAATGTTCTTGTCATAAAGCAATGGACGAATTTCAATATAACTTTGCAGGAATGTTTCTTTGGTGACCCTCTACCAAGATTGAACAAGCAATTATAATTCATCAAAAACCATGGCTGCTAGGGGCCAGTGCTTATTTTCTCTATATACAGAAAACATTAAAAAAATCTTGTCAGAAACCACTGGACAGATTTCAATATAACTTGGTAGGAATGTTGCTTTGGTGACCTACCAAGATTGTTCAAGCCCTCATATGTCAAAAACATGGCCACAAGGGTGCGTGGCTTATTTTCCTTATATATCTTTATAGAAAACTTTAAAATTCTTCTTGTCAGAAACCACTTGACTGAATTCAGTATTACTTTGCAGGAATGTTCCTTTAGTGACCCTTTACCAAGATTATTCAAAGAACATGGCTGCCAGGGGGTGGGGCTCATTTTCCCTATATATTTAAATAGAAAACTTCAAAAATCTTCTTGTCAGAAACTACAGAACCCATTTCAATATAACTTGGCAGGAATGTTCCTTATAGACCCTCTACTAAGTCTGTTCAAGCTGTCATGATTCCTCAAAAAAACATGGCCACTAGGGGGTGAGGGGGGGGGGGGGGGGGGTTAGGGCTTATTTTCCTTATATATCTGTATAAAATCTTTTTAATATAACTGGCAGAAATGTTCTCTTGGTGACCCTCTATCAAGATTCAGATCAAGCCGCCACTAGAGGGCAGGGCTATAAAATTTATGCAAAAATCATAAGAGCAGTGAACTTGGCAGAAACTTCCATAGTAAGTATGCATATCTGTTTGCTCAGGTGAGCAATATAGGACCATCATGGTCCTCTTGTTTTTTTCCTATTTCTGCATGAATTCACACATTATGGAGAAAAAGAAAAAAAAAAACACTTACATGGAGCTATGTGAACAGGATGCAACGTGGAGAACTAGATCAAGACGGAATACTGTAGGTCGGCACAGTTTTCAGCCAAAAAGTATATTTTTCGTATTTCTCCACAAAAAACATGGTACTCAATGCAAGCACCTCACAGAGGTGCTTCTGATGAGTACCAACAAGTTTTCATGGGAGAAATAAAAAACAATACTGCCGAGGTGCTTCTAATGAGTACCCACGTATTTGTGGAGAAATAAATAAAATATTCACCTGACATCCCTTCTTGAGCTATGGGTCAGTTTTTAGAGGTTATCATATTAACCCTACATATGCAGATACCTGAACACCTATACTTTCCTAACTTTAAACAAGTCCCAGTGATTGTCTTTTGATATGTCTAGAAACTGCTGAATTGGTTGCAAACAGACACAACGGAAAATACGCCTATTCAGATATATTAAATTCTACAACCCAAAAAGGAAAATTTTCAGATAAAAAATTCTGATATTTTTCATATTTCTGCTCAAATATATAGATTGTGGGTACTTTTTAGAACTGCCGGCAGTTCTAACTGCTACCCACAATCTATATTTTTGAGCAGAAATAATAAAAGTACCGGTAATGTATACCCCTGTAAACCCCAGTTTTACTACATAAAAGTGGGGTTTAAAAGGGTGGGAGGCAAAATTATATAGGTATGTTTTTGTGATATTTGCTAACAGTTTTTTCCTTTTATTTTCCTTTGGATCACTGAGCACATTTTGATTTCTTGGAAAACTGAGTTCTGCTTGGTCAGGTATTGGTGAGGGGTGAGTTTTGTGTACAACCTTGTGGGCAGCTTTGCTGTCTCTCCAATGTGCTGTTTGTGTTCTTTGTTTTCAAGGCAGTCTTTAAAGATTATGTTTTAGCCAGTGGTGTTCATCATCCAATTCTGCTGTCCTTTATGTCTATTTGTTCCTATGGAATGTTACATTTGAACTGCACGTCAAATATATCATTTTGAAAGTTTTCTATTTCTCCAAAACCATGTTATAATGAAGACTACAACATGTTTTAGGGCAGAAATTAAACTACTGATTTTAGACACCCTTCTTATCAAAAGATAGGGTCTGGTTGACTGAATGTTTAGATTATCACTCCTGACTTCAGAGTATGAAGTCTCGGGTTTGAATCCCGCTGGAGGCAGAATTATACTCATTACAACAGCACTTCATTACACAGAGCCTTTCATTATCACCCTTCCATGGTCTTGATATGGCTTAAATAGTTTTAAAAGGGATGTGAAATAAGTCATGAAATAAGTCATTATCATACCAACTTCATACTTGCCCTAAATATTGGGACATTTTAACTGCTTACCATATGTATCCTAAAATTTGAACATGCCCATTTGACTACCTGAGCAAACGGTGAAGATCTAGATCAGATGCCCCAGAGTATGACATCTGATCAAAACGAAAACAGTTTGCCGTTCACCTAGGCCTTTTTGTAAAATAGCATGGACCTGTTATTGTAGGACAGGTATTCGTTAAAGGTTGCTAAAGGAGTAACTTTAATATAACAAAAATCACAGGATATGAACTTTTGTTTCAAACTGATTCTCCTGGACTCTTGTTTTGATAATTATAGTCTTGTAAATTAATTAGAATAAGTGTACTGATACTCCAAATTTTATGAAAATAATATTATGCGCTCACTGAGGCTCTGAACATTGACTGTGAAAGAAATATACATGCCTATCTTAAAAATACATAAAATACAAATGTGCCAAAAAAACTTTTAATGTAATTAGATTATAATCACAATTTAATTAATAACATTTGACCTCCCTTGATCTAACTTGGTTAGGTAGCCTAGTTAGAAAACTAAGGTTCTTAGACAATAATTTCTCGTATAATATTTATTGCACAGTCCTCAGAGCATTTTGTCTCGAACTAGAGGCAACTTAATTTCATTTGGAAATAGTGTTTCCAGACAACAAAAAGTATGGTTATATCAAAATTAGCTCCGTTAGCAACCTTTATGGTGTGCCAATATTTGGTGTAAACATAAGTGTAGTGTAGCACCAGTTAGTTAAGCAGGATAAATATGTGCATAATGATAAACAAATGTTATAAGAAAGAGATCGCTTAACATAAATGTTTTCCTTAATTACAAGAGCTGCTCTTAAAGGAAAAAAACATCAAAAAAAAAACATGCTCCCTTTGGAAGCAAATTCATTCCTTTAAGAGGTGCTCCCATTTTTAACACATTTTATTTGTATATAAATACTTGAGTAATAACATATAAGTCAACATCAATACTCAAATGGGATTTCAAAACACATTGCGACGTATATGAATTCATCTCCCAAGCCCCCATTTAGCAAAAATAGGGAGATTTTTTCTGTATTTTCTGTGTAGGGATAAGAGTAATTTCCTTCTCCCAATGCCGTGTGTAAATACTGTAATTACTTAGCAGCATAATGATATTACTGTATGGTGCCCAATATTAGACAAATGTCAATATGCAGGCAACTTCAATGGTCCAGACATGTTTACAACCCTACGGTATGTAAGATTGTAAGCCATTGCTCTATATACGACCTTTTTTTCTACCATTATGTATTAATATTTGTCTTATTTCTCCATGAAAACTATCTTGTGAATGCTTTTGTAAATAAAACTGCAAGCCATGCACCATGCCCCACCACACAGGGACATATTCCCTATGCACTTCTGTAGTATAAGGGCTGAAAACAATCTAAGTTAAACAGGAAGAGAAGCAATAAACAGTTATTTCATAACTCAAAAAAAACAAAAAAAAAAACAAAAAAACAAATGCAATCTTTCATTGAGATTGATCATGAAATATTTTCTACGGTCATTCTCTCCCTTCTGCTGATTCAAGAAGGGCAGTGTCAGTTTCTGGCGAAAGAATGTGCACAATACTGGTTAACTGCTTAGAGGACTAAGCCTGTCCAGTAAACGTGTGGTTAGGTAAACTGACCGCGCTCGACATGACCCCATTGGGTTGACTGGGCCTTAAAACCTCAACACAAACAAATAAAAATGCAATAAAAAGTAATAAAAAATAATTTCAGGATTCTGAAAAAAACAATATGCATATTTTCAGACCATCCTAAAAGCGCCTGTAAAGTTTCAAAAGGATTAGCCTACAACTGTAGGAGGAGTTGCGCGTACAAGGTACATACTCCCTATACATTTCTTGCCGAAGCCAAGGCAATTGATATTGCACTTTACCATATCAGAGATCAGTCTGAAAAACAGTTCATCATTTATTCAGATTCTCTTTCTGTATTAAAATCTCTTAAAGATTTACACCATAGAAACCCATTAATTCAGCAAATTCTTAAAAAATATTATTACCTTTCAGTTTCAAAAGAAATTGTATTTTGTTGGCTTCCCAGCCACGTTAATATTCGTGGAAATGAATTAGCCGATTAAAAGCCAAATCTGCACTATCCTTAATGATAACAAATTTCAAAATTCCTCACTCCGACTTTAAATCGAACATCCGTCTATACATAAACAATAAATGTCAGTCTGTTTGGGAAACAAAAACTCAAAATAAACTAAATGAAATAAAACCAAATTTTAACAGCAAATGCACATTCTCTAATTACAGCAGAAAAGAACAAACAAAAATCACCAGATGTAGAATTGGACACACTAGAATTACTCATTCTTACATATTAAAAAATGAACAAGCTCCATTCTGCATTCCTTGTAATGAACCTTTTACAGTCAAACATTTTCTTATCACTTGTGCTGAATTTAATTATAGTCGCACAAAGTATTTTAATGTAAAAACTATAAAGGAATTTTTTAATGATATGCCAACTCAGAAAATACTCGACTTCCTTAAAGAGATCGGACTTTTTAATAAAATTTGATCAGTATTTTTAATAACATAAAATCATTGATACTTTATCTTTTTAAAATAAACACGTCAATCCTAGATATTTTTAATTTCTCATTAAATAAAATCATCATATTATATACAACTTATTAGACGCTATATGCCCTTTTAGGGTTGAGCGTCTATAAATAAAATATACATCCATCCATCCATCCCTATACATTTCTGTAGTATTAGGGCTCGAAAAAAGTCTAAGTTAAAAATGAAAAAAAATGTAATAAAAAATAATTTCAGGATTCTGAAAAAACAATATGCAGATCTTCAGACCATCCTAAAAGCACCTGTAAAGTTTGAAAAGGATTGGCCTAAAACTGTAGGAGGAGTTGCGGGCAGAAGGTACATACTCCATATACATTTCTGTAGTATTAGGGCTCGAAAAAAGTCTAAGTTAAAAATGAAAAAAAATGTGATAAAAATAAATTCAGGATTCTGAAAAAACAATATGCATATCTTCAGACCATCCTAAAAGCACCTGTAAAGTTTGAAAAGGAGTGGCCTAAAGCTGTAGGAGGAGTTGCAGGCAGACGAATGAAGGGGGCGCTGACAGACAGATGGACGGACACTCAAAATTTCAGATGATATAATATAATACCCCGCCACTTTTTTGGTGGCGGGGCATAATATAAAAGAACTTCAAAGGTTATCCTTCTTGTCTAGAATCAGTCTCCATGGTATAGTCACATAATGAAAACCAGTCTTTTCAATTATATTCAGAATTTCACCACCAAAAACTAAGTTTTCAGATAAAAATTCTTGTATTTTTCATATTTCTGCTCAACACATAGATTGTGGGTACTCAATAGAACCACCTCATGGAGGCAGTTCTAACGAGTACCCACAATCTATTTTTAGCAGAAATTAGAAAAATGATGTATACCCCAGTAAGCCACAGTTTTACTGTATAAAAGTGGGGTTTAAGGGGTCAAAATTATATAGGTGTGTTTTCGTGATGGCATGTCCCACATGGCCACATAATATTTGTGGAAATTGATTATGGAATTGATTATGGAATAAATCATAAGTCATTTTCCCCTTTTGCTGATTCAAGTAGGGGTTATTAGTCGAACCTCAATGGCTCGAACATCTTTCGGACCATGGAAATTTGTTCAAGACATGGGTAGTTCGAGCCACTGAGGGTTAATCATGGCACCAGTTCAGGAAGCATATAGCGATAATTTAGGGAAATCTTTTCGATTTTCTACACAGTGATTGTATGTTGAGTGTACTCATTAGAATTGCCTCAATGAGGCGATTCTAATGAGTACACACAACATACAAGTTTACGATAAAATAAAATTTCCTTTAATATTTGTTTTCTTGTGCTATCAGAAGAATTTCGTAGGGACTCAAAAACGAATTCGAATTAGCCATGGTAAACGAGTCATTGGTGTTCGAGCCATCGAGGTTCGACTGTATATTTACACTTACTGGTGAAAGTATGTGCACAAAGTACTTGTGAACAGTTTTGAGGACCAACCTTGTCTAGAAAAAAAATGAAAAGTTTGACTGGCTCAACTTGACATTAACAGTGTTGACTGGGCTGTAAATTCGAACTATTTCTAGAGCTATGACTATTCCATTACAGACAACCCTCTTTATACTGACACTCGATACAATGATAAAGTTCATTATAATGATAATTTGACCCACGAAACCTTAGCTTAAGAGGTAACAGTCATAAATTATGCAATATTGTATTAATACTTTAAATAAACATGTGTTGGATATTTGTTAGAATTGCCTCAGTGAGGCAATTCTAACAACCAAAACATATATTCTATGAGGAAATAAGAACAAAACAAGACCTTTCTTACATATCAGTCTGCTCATTAAGTATACGGAATGTACAATAGCAATTTCATTTTAATTGCAATGTCTTTGGGAACAAATGCTGTTGTTGTAACAGAGTTCTTGTATATATTTGGTGAAAAAGATGGGTTTTCAGTACATTAAGACAGACTTATGCAGGGTATGAGTTTGCTAGAAACGGATCAAATTGAAATCAGATTTAGATAACTAATTTGTTTGGAAATTCCCTTATAGGTATACGTATATATCCCATTTTACTATATATTATCAGGGAACATGGGGTACACATAACAGACTTGAGTTTGGATCACTCAATTTTCTGTGTGTGTAAATTAAAGCTTAACAAACACTTAAACCCTAATTGTAAACCCAAACACTATCCTGACCCTAACCCCAAAATATACACTATCTCTAAATAAAACAAAGGGTAACAATCCTGCGCATCACCTCTACAAATACTAAATGACTTTTTGAATAGAAAATGGGAGTCTAGAACCCTAAGCCTTCACTACAACAGATCTGTTTGAGCCTTTTATACCCCACTATTCTTTAGTACTGTCCATGCAACTTCAGCAGATGATAAAGAAAAGAGGGTTTGACATTTTGTGCAAATTGTCTCCAATGAAATGACACCTTGTTTTTTAGAAAAAGTAAGAAACAATTGACCACAACTGATTGTTGAAAGTTTACCCAGCATTCTAAACATTAAGGAAAAATACTCAAAATGTATATTTCTAAACAAAATGTAGATATAACCAGCACTAATCGAAACTAGATCCAAACCTTTGTGACTACATTATTAATCCCCCGTCGCGAAGCGGGGAGGGGACTATAGGAATGGTCATCGTCTGTCCGTCTGCCTGTCCATCTGTCCATCCATCTGTCCTTCTGTCTATCCATCTATCCATCCATAGCACTTTCCTGTCCGCTCCATATCTCCTGAACCCTTTGAGAGATTTTCATTAAACTTCGGTCAAATTTTCTCCTCAGTGAGACGATGCGCAGAAACCATCTCAACCATGCCTACTCAAGGCCAAGGTCACATTTGAAGGTCACGAATTTGAGCCTTTAATTTCGTGTCCGCTCAATATCTCCTTAACCCTTGAAAGGATTTTCATTAAACTTTAGTCAAATATTTGCCTTAGTCCCAGCTAGCATTCTTTATAAATCTACAGCGGGCCGTTATCGGCCCGTCAGGGTAGCTGACGGGCCGATAACGGCCCGCTGTAGATTTATAAAGAATGCTAACTGGGGTGAGACAATGTGCAGAATCTTAAACAACCATGCTGGCTCAAAGTCAAGGTCACAATTAAAGGTTACCAGTTTGAGTCTTGAATTTTGTATCCGCTTATTCGCATGCTGGGTAAAAAAATTCAGCAGAAGATATTGTGAAATAGTTTTCTTTATTTTCCAAGGAATTTCAATTTGACATTTCATGAATAATTGTCTGCTAAGGACCTTTTGTAAAAAATATCAGTCTTATTTGCTGGAAAAAAAATAAAATGTCATTTTATATGAAACACACAATAGGGACTTCTTGCAATCAACTGTGTAGATCTGGTCTGGGACATTGCTGTTCGCAAACACATTTAATCCATTTGACCTAAATAAACTCTCCCTACTGTATATTGTAAAAATCAAATTTTAATTTCAAGTATGTCGGGCTATGTGAATTAGATATTACGAAAGAAAATGGCTCCACTATTTGCAAATAGTGGAGAGCCTGATCAGATGCCGCATTCTGTGGCATCTGATCTGGGTGCAACGTTTGCTTATTAGCCTTTTCTAAGTCTTCAGACTACAAGGGGTTAAAATACCTTATTTTTATAAATAAATATAAGTTAAAATTAATGTATTGTCAGTTAAAACTTATGAAGTACCTTGTCACTTCGAAAACCTGAAATTTGTTTTTTGTACTACAATATCACACTGTACCCAGCATGCAGGTGTAAAAATTGGATGAACAGATTGGTTGAAGTGGTTAATGATGTTGCCACATGGTGTCTCGCATTTTGCATGATGTATTAACACTTAGAAAGCTGGGTAAAATTTTAGCAGACAACAATTTGAAATATTTTTTCATATTTCTCCCAGAAAATAGATGTTGACATTTCATGCAAAATGTCTTCATCGGAGAAAATTTGCATTAGAAGTCAAAACCTTTTATCATCAATCCGATGTACACTGAATTCGCCGAGAGAGTGGTAAAGAAGGTTAATGCCTATGCCCAAATGAGAGGACTGGCCTAAGGTCTGCACTGTTTACAATCAATGTAAAACACCCCGCTGAATATTAGTTGCTTCATTCCATCTCATTATGCAGGGCCTTCCTTCGACCCATAACAGCCTCATATTCCAGCATACATCACATCCTCTTTATAACACTATTGCTGGGAACTGTGCTGGCTTAACAATTGTATAGTAGTGAAACAAACATATACAGGTTACAGTGAACTGAACCCTCATTACAATGACAGCATTTGTCCCCAAAGACTTTGTCATTAAAATGAATTGCTAATACTTAATTAGCAGACTGATATGTTAGAAAGGTCTTGTTTTATTCTTATTTCCTCACAGAGCATGTTTTCGATATTTGTTAGAACAGCCTCACCAAGGTGAGTCTCACAAATATCCAAAACATTTTTTTCTTTAAAGAATAAAATATAATATTCTTGTGACTAATTGTTACCGCTTAAGCAAAGGTTTCGTGATAGTCAAATTGTCATTTTAACGAATTTTGTTGCTGTATCGAGTGTCAGTATAAAGAGGTTTGTCTGTATATAGAAAAATGACCATACTATAAATAGTCATTTCGCTACATAATTTGTACAATTTTGTTTGAATACAACACTTTTAGGGTCCACGTTTAAACCATCATAAAACTGGTACCGTCATATAATGAACCATCTTGTAATGAGGTTCCAGTATGCTATGAACTAACAGCTTTAGACGGAAACTTTCAAGGTGTCCAAAATTTACGAGTCACTTACAACTTGAGCTTTCAATAACAAAATGCAACCGAACCTCGTTATCTCGAACTCACTTATTTCGAATTACAGCTTATCTCGAAGTGAAAATCTGGTCCCTGTTTTAACATGAAACTATGACAATAGGTAACAAAATAATGAGGAAAACAGGAGAAATTGTTCCTAATTTCTCCTCTTTTCCACATTATTTTATATATATATTTCTAACTTCAGGAGTCAAATTACATATTCATTTGTTAAATGTGGTTGTTCAAGTTATTATTTTACTCACTCTCTCAACTCTGATATGTCAAATACGGATATCTCGAAGTGTTTCAGTGAGTCCCTTGGAATTCGAGATGACGAGAGTCGACTGTATGTAGTATAACATGTTTGTTACACGTGTTTTGAACTCGAGTGATTTATGCATGCGCAACAAGGGTGTTACATTTAAATCCTACCCAGCGGGCACGTAATGTTTATTCAACATCGCATCATCGTCAAGTTTGAGTTTATGATGTTGATGTGACGTCGTTTCCATGTTGTGTGCTTGCTTGGTATGGACTGCCTTCAGTCTCAATTATTCAGAATAACAGAAATATAGAATACCAACAATCAATTGTAGTCAAGATGAGTTTCAACTCCTATGGCCAGTATGGCCACTACCCCCTTATTAGCGCTCTGGGCCCATTTGTTCAAAGCTAACGACATTGTTAGTTAACGATTCGTTAAAATTTACATCCAGTGATACGCAAATATGCTGAAATTTTTTGCTGAAAAAATGTGAGTAGCTTTTGCATTGCAAAAGCTACTCACATTTTTTCAGCAAAAAATATCACAATATTGTATATTGAATCCTCTAAAACAGTTAACGAAATGACCCTTAACGAGCTTGTTAAGCTAACGACGCTTTGAACAACTGGGCCATGGTCATGGCAGTTTGGGCATACATATATACTCACAGTGGAGAAATACTAACAAATGATGCACAAAAAGGGACGTTATGCTGTTTGCGGCCCTGATCAGCCTGCATGTCTGGGCAGGCTGATCTGAGCCTATGTTATCAGCTTAATGAATCAATGGATACTGTAGTATATGTCGATGAACAAAGAATGTCCAGATCAGACTGTAAGCATGCGCACGCTCAACTGGACCTTGGCTGTTCGCATGTGGCATAAGGATCTTTTTCCCACGTTGTGCATCATGTATTATGGTACTAGAATTGCCTTGTTGAGGTGATCCCAGTAAGCAAACACAGCCTATGTTTTTATGGAGAAATATCTATATGCCTCCCGCCTGCTCCCCCCCACCCCCCCCCTGCATGTCTGGGCAGGCTGATCTGAGCCTATGTTATCAGCTTAATGAATCAATGGATACTGTAGTATATGTCGATGAACAAAGAATGTCCAGATCAGACTGTAAGCATGCGCACGCTCAACTGGACCTTGGCTGTTCGCATGTGGCATAAGGATCTTTTTCCCACGTTGTGCATCATGTATTATGGTACTAGAATTGCCTTGTTGAGGTGATCCCAGTAAGCAAACACAGCCTATGTTTTTATGGAGAAATATCTATATGCCTCCCGCCTGCTCCCCCCCACCCCCCCCCCCCTGCATGTCTGGGCAGGCTGATCTGAGCCTATGTTATCAGCTTAATGAATCAATGGATACTGTAGTATATGTCGATGAACAAAGAATGTCCAGATCAGACTGTAAGCATGCGCACGCTCAACTGGACCTTGGCTGTTCGCATGTGGCATAAGGATCTTTTTCCCACGTTGTGCATCATGTATTATGGTACTAGAATTGCCTTGTTGAGGTGATCCCAGTAAGCAAACACAGCCTATGTTTTTATGGAGAAATATCTATATGCCTCCCGCCTGCTCCCCCCCCCCCCCCCACACACACACACCCACACACACACACACCCACACACACACACACACACACACACACCTTTCTTATTTAGAGCTTTTATTATGGCATCTTGAGCCAGCATACAAATTGCGGTACTCTCTGTGGAGAATTGTTTGTATTGTGGAATTTGATAGAATCGTCTTCCCAGGATGATTTCAGTGAGTGATCATAACATATATTGATTTTATGTGTTTTTTTTTTGTATGTGAGGAAAGACAAGACAAATATTTATGTGGATACATAGCACCATGCCATTTGCTACGCCACAACTGTTACATCCATCTACAGGCTTTCTCCAGCGTGGTATTTCATGTTGCCATACTAGTAGGGTGGAGTATGTGTATAGAATACAAAATAGACTGAGCCAGGTTCCAAGCTGACCACATGTATTCTTTTCCGCGAACTATCAAGACCAAAACTAGCTTGCGCTTTTGCAGTGCCCTGTCAAAAGTCTTTAACTAAAGGGAAAAATAGCAAATTTTGTCATAAAGACATAGCCATTAAGCGCACTACCCTAATGGTGGGTGTGGAGTGCAGTGGTTACATGTGGACCTGTTTTTTTTATCGGATGGTCCTATGGAGTTTCGATTTTTGCGTTTTAAAAGCTTTTACTTTGTACATGTTCTAGATAAAATTTTGCTTTAATGATTTACCTTATAATGAGCTGTCTCATCAGGATCTACACTGTTTACCATTCTGTTATTGATATTGGCAGGAACCCCTTTTACAACATTTGATGTGTCCAAATTCAGAGATGGGTGAGCCTATTTCAGAAAACTCAGTGATGAAAGGGTTAAAGACTAGACCAAGAAGTGAGCATATGCTCACTAATACCCCCGGCCTTGGCCATCAGTATAGCCAGAACAAAAATACAAAATTTAATAGCAAGAACAACAAAGGGAAATAACTCTAAGGGACCTGGCCCCATGGCCCTTATTTTCTTTCCCACAATACAACTAGTCATACTTCTCATGTATACAAAATTTCAAGTTTCTAGATAAAGTAGTTCCTGAGATATCTTTGACACAAAATAAATGTTAACAGATAGACTGACTGACACACAGACACACAGAAAAGACAAAAACTATATACCCCCATTGCATACTTCATATGCCGGGGGTATAAAAATGTTCTTATAGAAGTGCCCAGTAACTGTATGACCAGAGCAACAAGGGACTTTAACAACTGGCCTGCTATAATTAAACGGAGTGGCATAGAAAGTTTTCTTGGTACTGACGGTTCTCTTGTCAATATATGGGCATGCTTGATCATTTGGGCTGCGTCAAGTGAAAACATGCCTTTGAGCATGCACAAAATGTACAGATTCAAACCGTCCTGCCCGTGCACAGTCCTTTCGAGGCATTTGCTCTCAAATAAAACATTCTATAGCATCCAGGGATTCTATTTGCAGACAGCGAATGCCCTGATCAGACTGTGTGGATACCCAGGCTGATCTGGGCCTTCACTGTTCGCATATACCCGTAGACATTTTTACCCATCGCATGGCCCATTTTCTTCTGTTGCTTGTTATTAGCCCATCTCTTTGCCACAAATATGTGCACCCAGGTTTCATCTGTTAGCAAGTTAGAAATGACCAGACTATTACAGTTTTTTATCTTTTTCCCCCGAGTTCCCGAGCACATTTTAGACGCTCTTTCTTTTGCTCCTCGATTAGCAGATGAGGTACCCACTTATCTATCAAATCTTTCTCAAGTTCAAATGCTTCCTCAGAATCGTTTGTTACAACTGGCAATATCTTTCAATGACTATTGGGCACCCTATTTCTATACGCCTGGGGGTGGTCGGGTGGTGCGAAGGTGTCGTGTATCTTATGTCACCGGGGCGTCCAACTGATATTGGCTTACAGTTGGGCAAGGCCTGCTATCCTTGTAGCAGGTAAGGGTAGAGAGGGAATGTTTTTATTTCTTCTGTTTCTTCACTTTCATTCCTGTTCCTCTTTCTTCCCTGTTCCTCTCTTTCATCTCTTCGACTATCTCTTCTCCCTTTCTCTGGGAGACGACACAAAATGACCCACAAGGGTTGACGTGTCGTTAAACCCCAACACAATCAATCAATCAATTTCTATACGCCCTATACAGCAGGAATATATGTAGTTGCCTTGGTAATGGAGGTTATAGGTCTACCAAGGTGAAATAGGATAGCTCAAATTACTTTTTGTTTGATCCTCATGCTGTATACTGGACCGAAAAAAAAAAAGAACATGCAAAGCTTTATATAGCAATATATTTTACATATGAACTTGCTCAATCGTAAAAATAACGAGACTGTAAATAATAAAGCATAAATAACCTATTACAAACTATCCCATGTAACCTAAGAAAATGCATTAAAACTTATTTAACACTTAGCACTCTGTTTGAAATTCTTAGCAGACAACATTTTGATTTTTTTTTCTTACTTTTCCCAGAAATCAAGTTTTGACTTTTTATGCAGACAATTTGCATGTTAAATCCTATTTTCAAAAAAAAATCTCATCAAATTTGTCCTCTGCTGAATCTTCTCATGGTGTGGTAAGTGTTAACACATCAGACCAAAACTAAACAAGGAGCTGTTTGATCAAGATCTTCAATGTTTGCCATTCTTCCAGCATTTTTATTTGAGACACATCAAATACGAATGTTAAATATTTAGGACAACTATGGTAAGCAGTTATGGTTGTCCAAATATTTAGGGTGAATATGGTACCTCACTTCACTGCCCCAACAGAAACCGAAAAAAAAAAAAAAGCAGGTGGAATAAAACTGAAGGTCCAGTCCAGATTGAGTACCATATATACCATCAGGAAAACATACCTATATAATTTTGACCCCCTTAAACCCCACTTTTATACAGTAAAACTGGGGTTTACAAGGGTATACATTATTTTTTTTATTTCTGCTCAAAAGCATATATTGTGGGTACTCATTAGAACTGCCTCAGGCCAGAGCAAACAGAGTTTATCCAAATCAGATGCCACAGAATGGGATGTCTGATCATGGTTATTGGTTGTATAATTTTCAATATACACGTACAGTCGACTCTCGTTATCTCGAAATCCAAGGGACCCTATGAAACACTTCGATATATCCATACTTCGACATATCAGATTTGCGGAACTGAGGAAACAATCGAACAACCACCTTTAACAGAATGAACATGTAATTCGACTCCTAAGTTAGAGATTTATTGAAAATATTGTGGAAAAGAGGAGAAATTGCTCCTAAGGAGCAATTTCTCCTCTTTTCCACAATATTTTGTTGCCTGTTGGTAGATCTCCGTGTTGAAACAGGGACGATATTTTCACTTCGAGATAAGCGGTTTTTCAAGATAAGCGAGTTCGAGATAACGCGAGTCTACTGTATTTGAATAGGCGTATTTTCATAATGTGAGCAACAACACAATAAAAGAGCCCTTATCACATGAGCCACAACGTGAAAAAATGTACCTTCTGTGTGTGCCCATCAGAGTCCTGGATGTTCGTATATATTTTTTTGTATCCTCTGCTATTCGAAATGAGCCAAGTAAAGAATCTGATCAGAATGCAAGAATGTGCAGGCTGATATAAATCTTTGTTAGGGGCATTCATCCGAAGATACCTTTTCTGAAGTTGAGGCTCATATGTGGTCAATGAATGCACAGATAAGCTTCCACAATAATTCACAGCAACAGATAAGGGGCTTTTTTTATCCAAAAAATGCTGACATCTTTCTTACTTCTTCACGAAAACATATGTTGTGGGTACTCATTAGAAGCCCCCCAGTGAGGCGCTTCTAATGAGTACCCACAACATATGTTTTTGTAGAGAAATAAAAAAAATATTATGTGGATACCCCCTCTTATCTGTGGCATTAAGTGTAGAATATATGAACAAACTGGGAAGACCCTGATCAAACTATGCAATATAGGAAGACTCATCCAGGCCTTTGCCATTCACCTATGACATACAGGCCCTTTTCTCATGGTAAAGCACACTTACACAATGCATATAATGTAAGTACAGGAGCCAAGGTTTGCATGAAAACTAAAAGTCCAGATTGGTCCGATGAGGTTTTCAATTTTTCCTTATTAAATGTGCTGCAACATCTGAAAACATACCTTCGGACATGTGTGCTCAGCAGAAATGCAGATCAGCTTGCGCATTTGCACAGTCTGATCAGAATCTTCACTATGCAAACTTTCTTCATGCGAATAATGAGGACTTTTCAGACTGCAAAGAGTCTTTGTTGAGTGCACATGTCAGAGGGTACTGACTTTGTGGAACAAATGTACAGTATCCATTCTTGTCCCGAGTCAAAAGACAAGATGGGTCTGAAGATTGACCTTGGCCTTCATTGTCTGAATATGGCACAAAGTCAACCTTTATATAACAGGGTTCATTTATTCAGGTGAGGCAGAAAATGCTTCTATCAATTAACCTGGGCCCAGTTGTTCAAAACTATTGACATCGTTAGGTAACGATTCATTAAAATTTACATCAAGTGATACGCAAATATGCTGAAATTTTTTGCTGAAAAAATGTGAGTAGCTTTTGCAGTGCAAAAGCTACTCACATTTTTTCAGCAAAAAATACCAGAATATTGTATATTGAATCCACTAAAACAGTTAACGAAATGACCCTTAATGAGCTCATTAAACTAACGACGCTTTGAACAACTGGGCCCAGCTGTCCCCAACCTGTTAGATGGCTTACAAATGACCATGCTTTTATTACAGCAAAAAAGAAAATGCAATTCCTTATCTTTATACACATCTCATGCAACTTGGTTGGCCAAAAGAAAAGTTTTGCACTTCAATTAAGTCCAGAACAGGAATTTTTCCTTCTGCCATCTCAAAAGACACATTTTTGGCAACATGCGTAACATTTTGAGGACAAAGTTGGTAATATAAGCAATAAATTATCTTTTTTGTGGATTTTATCCATTTGTTAACTCTGGCAAATTACTCACAAACTTAACAAAAGCCCTTAAACTATTGCAAATCACTCACAAACTAAACAAAAGCTCTTGGACTTTATTGCGTTTGTGAGTGACCTGAAGTTTAGACTTTGATGAAATGCACAAAAATAAAATTCATTCCTAAAACAATACCCTGTTAAGAACACAAATTGTGTATGGATGTACCGCCAAGGGAGATCCATAGCTCCAGATAAGGCACTTTTTTCAACCAAAAAGTACTGATATTTTTCTTATTTCTCCACAAACATATGTGTTGGTACTACTTATAAGAAGTGCCTTGCCAAGGCAATTCCAATAAGAACCCACAACAACAAACCCACAACATATATTTTCAAGGAGAAATAAGAAAAATATTATGTGGATACCTAGCCCTGAGGTTACAAAAACTTTATTCATGCTTAACTCAGTTGAGCATGAAATTTTTCCTGCTAATAAATCTCAAATTACTAACAACTGCAAATCCTTTTTTGCTATACATAGCTGAGGATGAAACTTCCTCTGCTAATAAATATGAAAATGCCAACTATTAGTAACTATTGTTGGCATTTTCATATTTATAAGCAGAGAAAATTTCATGCTCAGCTGAGTTAAGCATGAAAAAAGTTTTATAACCTCATGTTATCTGGAGCTATGCGATCTCTCTGATCTGAGAGAATTTACATGTACTACCTTTTTCAAAAGTAGATTACTCTTAAAAGAAAGAATTTGCTCCCTGTAACCCATTTTAGACTGAATAAACTCCCCCACATTGTATATTGGAAGAGTCGAATTTCAAGTTTAGGAAAGCTATCCTAGAGAAAAATGGCTAAACCAATTGCAAATCATGTGGTATCTACTCTGGTTCTGCACTGTTTGCCAATTACCCTTTAAGGGGTCTTGCTGCAACTGTGATAGGTGTTTTAACTATTTTTAGTCTGGAGACCATCAAAATGGCAATTGGCAAACAGTGCAAACCCCCAGATCAGACATCACAGAATATGGCCTCTGATCAGGGTCTTCACTGTTTGTCAACAGTTTAGCCATTTTTGCTCTAGGAATATCTAAATAATAAAGCAAGACATACCTAAAACTGAAATTTAACTCTTCCAATTTATAGTGTAGAGGAGTTCATTCAGTCTAAAATTGGTTAAGGGTTAAGACACCGACACCGGGGAGACAAAAAAAGTCCAGATTTTATAGTTTAATATTGTAAAATCAAGAACACAAATGGTGCAGAAGACGAACAAAATTTGACAGGCTGAGACTATCTTACTATCGTACAAAATGACCATAATGGTGTTTAAGCTTAACCCTTAGCACTCTTGGTAAAAATTTCAGCAGATGACGTAATAAAATATTTTTCTAATTTTTGCAAGAAAACAGGTTTTGACATTTCATGCTAACTGTCTCCAATGGAGACAATTTGCATGAAATGTCAAATCCCATTTTCTGTAAAAAGTAAGAAATATATCTTCAATTTATTGTCTGCTGAATATGTCTACAGTGTGGTAAAGGTTAAAAGCATCTGCAGTTAACACCTTGCTAAGGCAATTCTAGTAAAATCCAACAACAAATGTTTTCAAGGAGATATAAGAAAAATATTATGTGGATTCCTAGCCCTGAGGTTAAAAAACTTTTTCATGTTTAACTCAGCTGAGCATGAAATTTATCCTGCTAATAAATCTCAAATTACTAACCATTGCAAATTCATTCTTGCTAAACATAGCTGAACATGAAACTTTTTCTGCTAATAAAGATGAAAATGCCAACTATTGTTGGCATTTTCATATTTATTAGCAGAAAAAATTTCATGTTCAGCTGAGTTGAGCATGAAAAAAGTTTTATAATTTCGAGGCCTGTTCTTATCTAGAGCTATAAGATCACTCTGATCTGAAAGTATTTACATGTACCACCCTTCCCAAAAGGGGGGTTACTCTTAAAAGAAAGAACTTGCTCCCTTTAACCCATTTTCAACTGAATAAACTCCCCCACGCTGTATATATATGAAGAGTCGAATTTCAATTTTAGGTATGTCAAGCTATGTGATACTGGTATTCCAAATGAAAAATGGCTAAACTAGTTGCAAGTCATGGAGACCTTCATCAAATGCCTCATTCTGTGTTATCCAATCTGGATCTGCACTGTTTACCAATTTCCCTTTTACTGCAGCTATGATTGGTGCTTTAACCCACTTTAGTCTGCAGACCCTCAAAATGGTAACTGGTAAACAGTGCAGACCCAGATCTGACATTACAGAATGTGGCCTCTGATCAGGGTCTTCACTGTCTGCCAATAGTTTAGCCAATTTTGCTCTAGGAATATCTAAATAATAAAGCCGGACATACCTAAAACTGACATTCATCTCTTCCAATTTATAGTGTCGGGGAGTTCATTCAGTCTAAAATTCGTTAAGGGTTAAGACATTGGGGAGACAAAATAATAAAAATTTTAGGACTAAGGGGCTGAAGAGTCCAAATATTCTAGTTAAGTATAGTAAAATCAAGAACACAAACGGTACAGGCAAGAATCAGGCAAAACTCTTCTTGAAGACAAAACAAAATTTGACAGACTGAGACTATCTTTGTACAAAATGACATTAAAGGTGTTTAAGCTCAGCACTCTAGGTAAAATTTCAGCAGACGACATACTGAAATATTTTTTTCCTTTTTCCCAGATAACAGGTTTTGAAATTTCATGCTAATTGTCTCCAATGGAGACAATTTGCATGAAATGTCAAATCCTGTTTTCTGTGAAAAATAAGAAAAATATCTTCAATTTATTGTCTGCTGAATATGCCTACAGAGTGGTAAAGGTTAAAAGCATCTGCAGTTGACATAAGAAAATATCTTGTTTATTTTTTTCTAAAATAAGGCAGAACGGCAGATAGTGTAGACCCTGATCAGACTGCTTTTGAAGGAGCCATCTGATCTGGGTCTGCACTGTTTGCATATACTATTTTGTCAGAAACTCTCATTTTATGACATTTATCATACCTACTGAGTACCTGCATATTTTTGTCAAGAAATAGGAAAAATATTTATTTTGACAAACCAAGGGATCAAGATAATATGCTTTTTTTTGACTAAGAATGGTTGGTATTTTTCTTATTTCTCCACAAAATCATAAACCCTATCCAACCTAACTACCACACTTTGTGCTCAGGTTTTCTAGAATTCCTGAAAAAAAAAATTGTAGTAAAATAGCCACCTAATATAGGCATATTTTAAAGAATGATTTGTAGAGGACTTCATGAGGTGTGTATTTAATATGCAATATTTTTTTTCTGATTTTCTATATAAAAGCATAATTATTTCATTATGTTGTCCGTATTCATTTGAATTGCCTTGATTTATAGAGGCAATTCAAATCAATACCCACAATGTATGCTTTTATAAAGAAGTAGATAACACAGGCTGCAATCTAAAGACAATAAAAATTGTTTGATTGTGCACTTAGAGGGGTATGTGTGATAATAAGGTCAAATATGGTATCATCACGAAAACATGCCTACATAATGTTGACCCCCTTAAACCCCACTTTTATAATGTAAAACTGGAGTTTATAATCGTCTGCTGAATTTGACCAAAGACTGCTAAGTCTTGAAGCTGTAGGAATGTTATCAATATAAATGAGCCCAGCTTGAGAGGATATGATATGGGACTTTCAGCAGATACAGCTTTCCAGATCTGACTGTAAGAAACCATAACCCTTGTCCTGCTGAATAAATTATGCCATGCCCATTTTTAATTTTCAGCCAATCAGATTACTTGATCCAGATTTTTAACATAAATTCATATACTGAATGGCAAATGGTGTAGATCCAGATCAGTTGGCTTCTAAGAAGCCAACTGATCTGGATCTACACTATTTGCAAAGGCAGGGTATATCCGGGTTCAGCAGGACAAAGGTTCATAAAGCCTTTCTGGCTTTATTCAGTTTGTGGGTGATTCACAGAGATTCACAGCATTGACCCGCCTAGGTCAGCAACATTCTTTCATGAAGATTGATCATGAAATACTTTCTACGGTCATTCTCTCCCTTCCACTGATTCAAGAAGGGCAGTTGTCAGTTTCTGGCGAAAGAATGTGCACAGTACTGGTTAACCGTTTAGAGGACTATGTCTGCCCAGTAAACATGTGGTTAGGTAAACTGACTGCGCTCGACATGACCTCATTGGGTTGACTGGGCTGTAAACCTCAATACAATCAATCAATCACAGCAATGACATATGACCCAGCACAGGACAAAACCTACAATAAAACTTGTGTGATCAGCGAAGACTCAGATCACCTGCACATCCACACAGTCTGATCAGTCTTCGCTGATCCCATGTGCCTTCTACAGGCTCCGTGCTAACCAAAGAGGGTTAATGTTTGTGTTGAGGTTTTACGGCCCAGTCAACCCAATGGGGTCATGTCGAGCGTGGTCAGTTTACCTAACCACACGTTTACTGGGCAGGCTTAGTCCTCTAAACGGTTAACCAGTATTGTGCACATTCTTTCACCAGAAACTGACAACTGCCCTTCTTGAATCAGCGGAAGGGAGAGAATGACCGCAGAAAATATTTCATGATCAATCTCCACGAAAGAATGTTGCCGACCTCGGCGGGGGTTGAACCCGCGACCTCCTGGTCTCCAGTCGGACCAAAGAGGGTTAAATGAGAATCCTTGCCATATTGGGTGGATGTACAGGCTTATCTGAGCCTTTGCTGGTCACATATGTCTTACTGTAAGTTTTGTCTTGCACTGGCTAATGTCGATAAAACCTACAAAAATGAAATTCATTCATATAATAAATATCTCTACTATTCCTGTTTTTCTTGTTTTCGTCTGTACATAATTAGAGAATAAGTAAATAAATATGCCGCTGTTACAGCTGCTAGAACAGACTGCACCAAAAACACTGTCTGCCAACTATACAACTTTGCCATATAGCTTAATGGTAACCCAGCAAGAGTTTGTCCCCCTGAAAAAAAAAAGAAAGAATGGTGACACATTCAAAGGAATTTGTGCATATGCAAAAAGAAAGGACCAGAACAGCCTGTATACTGTAAATTATTTACAAAATCAAATGTATAAAATAATAATGATATCTGAAGTTAGTATCTATCCTTGCCAATGATGCAAAGGAAAGAAACAGATTTGCAAAGGGAGGCAATTTCATTGCCTCCCTTTGCAAATCGGTTTCTTTCCTAAAACAATTCTTCGTGGTTTACTTGTCAGAAACAAAGATTTTAACATTTGAATTTTTGTGTCATTTCTAGTATTCCAGCAGTCTGAGATCTGAGCCTCAGCTTTTGCCAACAGATGCTACAGTTATCCATACTTATTGTAAGTGATGATGATGCTTTCAGTTTTATGTCCCTTTTAACATTATTTAAGTCATAATGAGACAATAGGAAGTTGACAATGAATTAATGATGATGATGATTTGTTTTTTTATGTCCCTTTTAACATTGTTTAAGTCATACCAAGACAATGGAAGGGTGTAATAAAAGGCTCTGAGCAATAAAGTGCCTTACAGTCACAAGCTGAATTCTACTTCTATGGGATTTGAACCCGGGACCTCTTGATCCAAGTTTGGGAGCGCTAACCACTTGGTCACCTGCACATTTCAATAATGAAAGGCTCTGTGCAGTGAAGCATAATACAGTCATGAGATGAATTATGCTTGCAGCGCATACTGTAGTGAACAGTGGTAGCCCGACCATACAGTAGATGTACAGGCCATTATGAAAACACGCCTATTCAAATATATTGAAAATTTTACAACCAAAAAAGGAAAATTTTCCGATAAAAAATTCTGATATTTTTCATCTTTCTGCTCAAAACATAGATTGTGGGTACTTGTTAGAACCGCCTCGCCAAGGCGGCATTAACAAGTACCCACAATCTATGCTTTTTAGCAAAATAAGAAAAATAATGTATACCCCTGTAAACCCCAGTTTTACTCTATAAAAGTGGGGTTTACTGGGGTCAAAAATATATGGGCATGTTTTCGTGATGCAAAGCTGGGTCTTTACTTCTCATATATGATGCAACATGTATTCTTGATGAATTACAAAGTCATACTTCCATAAATATTAGCTGATTAGGCCACAACATTGATGTATCTACAGCCAGGGCCCAGTTGTTCAAAGCTAACGATGTCATTAGTTAACGATTCGTTAAAATTTACATTGAGTGATACGCAAATATGCTGAAATTTTTTGCTGAAAAAGTGTGAGTAGCTTTTGCAGTGCAAAAAGCTACTCACATTTTTTCAGCAAAAAATATCAGGATATTGTGTATTGAATCCACTAAAACTGTTAACAAAATGACTCTTAACGAGCTTGTTACGCTAACGACACTTTGAACAACTGGGCCCAGTTTATCTCGTATGCAAATGGTAATCTTTTTTGTCAAGATTTTTTGGATGTCCAAAAATTACCCTATTCCTCTCACTCCACCCAGAGGAAAAATACATACCGGTACACCAGGTGTCGAAACTACCTTTCCCTTCCAAAACAATTCTATCAATTTAGAATCTCAGAAATTGTAATCCTTTTCACAGAAAAAATATGGAAGTTCCCCAGTCTCACTCAGTTGTTCCTCAGTCTCACAACTTGCCCTTGCTGTCATTGGCAGGCTAAGTTCTGTGATAAGATGTCTTCCTGGGCCCAGTTGTTCAAAGTGTCGTTAGCTTAACGAGCTCGTTAAGGGTCATTTCGTTAACTGTTTTAGCGGATTCAATACACAATATTCTGATATTTTTTGCTGAAAAAATGTGAGTAGCTTTTGCAGTGCAAAAGCTACTCACATTTTTTCAGCAAAAAATTTCAGCATATTTGCATATCACTCAATGTAAATTTTAATGAATTGTTAACTAACGACGTCGTTAGCTTTGAACAACTGGGCCCTGGACATCTTCTCTACTATTTTCCCCATTTTTCCATATCCCTCTGCACAGAATATACAGGCTGTGCCATGCAAAAATGAGTTTTTGGGAATGGACAGCAAAGGCCCTGATCAGCCTGTGGGTCTGCACAGTCTGATCAGGGCCTTCACTGTCCGCTAACAGAGTCATAGGACACCAAAGAATGTATAAATGGAGAGCAAAAGCCAAAATAATACTTCGAGCATACATCTGATGATCTGAATCTGCGCATTTTGCATATGTTTGATGACATTTTTTCGCTTGACGCTGCCTGTTTGTTTGTTTGTGTTGAGGTTTTATGGCCCAGTCAACCCAAAGAGGTCATGTCGAGCGCGGTCAGTTTACCTAACCACACTTTTACTGGGCAGGCTTAGTCCTTTAAGCAGTTAACCAGTATTGTGCACCTTCTTTCTCCAGAAACTGACAACTGCCCTTCTTGAATCAGTGGAAGGGAGAGAATGACCGTAGAAAATATTTCGTGATCAAATCTCCACAAAAGAATGTTGCCGACCCGACTGAGGTCGAACCCGCAACCTCCTGATCACCAGTCGGACGCGCATCCAACTGAGTCACCGAGGCTGGCAACACTGCCTGTATTATGTAATGAATAGAAACAAAGGAAAAAGTAAGGCTTACCATTAGCAAACAGTCCTGCTACCGCATGAGCAGTTCCTGCAAGGCTATTAGGTGCTGCTTCCATGGCAACCACACCAAATATTGCAACAGGTCCATATATTGTTAGCCCTAAACCAAAGCCTATTATAGTGATCCATATCTGAAACATGTAACATAACTCTAGCAAAGCTCCAGATAAGACCGGTTATCTGCATAACACTTTTCTTGTTTCTCAATGAAAAAAGTATGTTGTGGGTACTCATTAGAAATGCCTCAGCGATGCATTTCTAATGAGGACCCACAACATATGTTTTCATTGAGAAATAAGACAATATAAATACTTTTTGGTTGAAAACAGTGCCTTGGCTGCAGCTATGCTCTAGATAAGAGGGCTATCCTGATTGGTGAGTTACTTCAAATGAGTACCCACAATGTATATATTCAGGGATTATGATGAGTGTACATAGAAACAACATGCAACAAAAAACCAGGCACCAACTGAATTTAGGATATTTGTAAAAACTTATTGCTAAGTATTCTGATATTATCGCAAAGAGGAAATGATAATTGTATTAATGTTTTATTAGTTGTTTTTTTTTGTATTTTTTTGTTTTTTTTTTGTAAATTATGAAATACTGTCATAAAATCATGAAACAGCTTTTTTCTAAACACTACAAGCTAACACACAAGATGAAACAGTTTAAATTAAAACATAACTCTTAGCATGCTGGGGAATAATTTCAGCAGATAACATTTAGAAATATTTGCTTATTTTTCCCAGAAAATGGGCTTTTACAGTTTCATACAGATTGTCTCCATAGGAATTTAATCAGATGGATACACAACCACAAGAAACCACTCTGATCCCAACTTATTTGCCTCCCCTTGAAAAGGGGCTACTCTTTCACCTTTCCCTTGCTAAACACGACATGCCATGTCTTAGCAAACAGTGTAGATCCAGATCAGTTGGCCTCTGAAGAAGCCAACTGATCTGGATCTGCACTGGTTGTCATTAAATATGTGTATTTCTATCAAAAACCCGGATCAAGTAATCTGAATGGCTGGAAATTAGAAGTGGGCATGGCATCTTAATTTATTCAGCATGAGAAGGGTTAATATAAGGATTTGCTGCAAAGAGTTCCCTCTCCTCTTTGAGAAGAGAGTCATAAACTGGTTTTCTGGAGTGGTCTCCCTTTGTAAAGGGTCATGGCAGAAACTATCGGCTTAAAGTGCTCCCTCTCTGACGTGTATCCATATGCAATGATGATGGTTTGGTGTTTTACGGCCATTTCAACATTATTTAAGTCATACTGAGACAATGGAAGGGTGATAATAAAAGGCTATGTGCAATGAAGCACCATACAGTCATGCACTGAAAACTGCTACAAGCAGGATTCAAACTCAGAACCGTGTGATCCAGTCGGGAGTACCAACCACTTGGCCACCTGGACATCATGTGTTCATATACCTTAATTTTAGCAGCCAGGGCCCAGTTGTTCAAAGCATTATCAGCTTAATGAGCTCATTAATGACAAACTAATTAGCTGTTTTAGCTCAGGTAATTTCAAATGCATTGATATTTTTGCTGCAAAAATGTGAGTGGCTTTTGCAATGCAAAAGCTACTTATATTTTTTCAGCAAAACATATCAATGTATTTGCCATATTACAAGATAGAAAATTTACTGTTTGCTAACAACTTCGTTAACTTTTGAACAACTGGGTCCAGGATGTGCCGACTGGTCTGAATCTTTAATGTTTTCTATATTAACTTGAAGTATCCAGATACCTTAACTCCTTACCATACTAGTTCTGAATTCTAAAATTTCAACAGGTCCAGGATATGTCTAAAATTTGCTGTACAAGTGGCAAACAGTGTAGACCCTGATCAGATGCCCTATTCTGAGGCATAGGATCTCGGTTTATATAGTTTGCTTAGGCCCATCTGTCCAAATACAGTGCATACAGGAAAGTGCTACATAGTCAGTCTCATATCAGTTGCTCCTTCAAATCTCACATCTCATGTACTGCTTGGTGAGGATTTTTTTGCAAAACCTGATTTTATCTCAGCTTTTTAGTGATGCATAAGTGGGTTTATATAGCTCTAATCCTGGTCCTTGGTCCTGCTGAACCCGGATACGCCTTGCCTTAGCAAACAGTGTAGATCCAGATCAGTTTGCTTCTGAAGAAGCCAACTGATCTGGATCTGCACTGCTTGCCATTCAGTATGTTAATTTGAATCAACAACCTGGATCAAGTAATCTGAAAATTAGAAGTAGGTGTGGCATCTTAATTTATTCAGCAGGGCAAGGGTAAAGAGTCAGTTCCTAATTTGGGACAGTAGCACATGTCATAATGAACTGCTTATCCTAGAAACTTTTTACTACAACTATAAAACATGAATATACAGGATCTTTACTTTAACCCATTTACGTCAAGAGGACTCTTTTACCACAATTCTTTGGATCAGTCTATTTCCAATAGGAGGGTGTCTGGTAAGTTTATATTACTACTTTATTTTATAGAAATTCATTTATTTAACGCAAGCAGTGATGACCCTGGTCAGATGCTGCAAAGTGCACTGTTTGCCAATTACCATTTTGTTTGTTTGTTTGTGTTGAGGATTTACAGATCAGTTAACCCAATGAGTCATGCCCAGTGTGGTCAGTTTACTTAACCAACATTTACTGGGCAGGCTTAGTCTTTTGCCAGAAATTGATACTGCCCTTTTTGAATCAGTGGAAGGGAGAGAATGACCGTAGAAAATAGTTCATGATCAATCTCCACGAAATATTGTTGCCGACCCGGCGGGCTCGAACCTGCAACCTCCTAATCACCAGTTGGACGCACATCCTACTGAGCCACTGAGACTGGCAATTACCCGTTTGTGGTCTCCCAACTAAACTGGGTTAATGGCTGCTTCCCCACCCAACCTCTACACCCATCCTTTTAGGCACTCAACTCACCACAGCTGAATCTTCATATACATAATAGGTCATTAGAAGCAGAAATAATGCTAGGCCAGCAGAAAACCAGGCAATCACAAACTGTCGTATTATATGGATAGGCTGATCTGGTCGCTACAAAAGATACAGTTAAATTAGCCAACTTTTATTCATCTGACAATACCTTGTTACAATTTACCTTAACCAAATATTTCAGTTGCAACATCAGATACTGTAGAATATATTGCTGTATGGCAAAGGCCCTTATCAGACTGAGTGGCTTCATTGGATGTCCTTGACCCTTGCTGTTTGTATATGCCCTGAAGACACCTTTTCTCATGGGGTGGCTCCTGTTAATCAGGGCCCAGTTGTTCAAAGCTAACGACGTCGTTAGTTAACGATTCGTTAAAATTTACATTGAGTGATACGCAAATACGCTGAAATTTTTTGCTGAAAAAATGTGAGTAGCTTTAGCATTGCAAAAGCTACTCACATTTTTTCAGCAAAAAATATCAGAATATTGTATATTGAATCCGCTAAAACAGTTAACGAAATGACCCTTAACGAGCTCGTTAAGCTAACGACGCTTTGAACAACTGGCCCCTGAAACCTACATGTACACCTGAATATATAAGGCGGTCCATTTTCAGATGGTTTAGGTATAAGATGGTTTAAAAATGGACTATAAAAGTGTTGTATCCAAACAAAAAAATAAAGAGTATATAGAAAAATGGTCATTTTTAATGGTCATTTTTCTATATAATCAATACAACTTTTAACCCATTGTAGTCGGGAGACCCATAAAAGGGTAATTTGCAAACAGTGCAGACCCAGATCAGATGTCACAGAATGCAGCGTCTGATCAGGTTTTCCACTGTTTGCAAATAGTTTATAGCAATTTTTCTCTAGGAATCTGTAAATCTCATAGCTGGACGTACCTAATATTGAAATTGAACTTTCCAATAAATAGTGTGGGAGAGTCTATTTAGTCTATAATGGGTTAAATGTTCATTTATCTATATATTCTATACATTTTTGTATAGATACAATATGGCCGTTTAGCTAACATGATTTTTGCTTTGGATCCCAGCAACAGTGTTATGAAGAGGTTGTGGTGTACATCACCAAAACACGTCTATATAGTTTTGACCAGCTTAAATGCCACTTTTATACAGTAAAACGGTGGTTTAAAGGGGTATACATCAATTTTCTTATTTCTGCTCGAAAACATAGATTGTGGGTATTTGTTAGAACTGCCTTGCAGAGGCAGTTCTAACAAGTACCCACAGTCTATGTTTTGAGCAGAAATATGAAAACTACCATAAATTTTCATCTGAAAGTCTTCAATTTTTTGGTGGTAAAATTCTCAATACATGTATATTTGAATATGCGTGTTTTTGTAAAGACTTATAGATTACCTTTGATAGCA
This sequence comes from Anodontia alba, assembly GCA_964016985.1. Taxonomy (NCBI): domain Eukaryota; kingdom Metazoa; phylum Mollusca; class Bivalvia; order Lucinida; family Lucinidae; genus Anodontia; species Anodontia alba. Next base: position 39,884,932 of record OZ024834.1, read on the forward strand.
GAGAATCTGAAAACCATCCAGCTAACAATGAGCCCACAATTCCTCCAACTTCCAGACTGCTAACGTAACTGTTTCCTGAAAGAGAAGTGAAAAGTATTCACAGTGTTATAAATACAGTAAAACCTCAATGACTCAAACATCTTTGGGACCACGCAAATTTATTCGAGAAATGGGTAGTTCGAGCCACTATGTGTAAATCATGGCACCATGTTAGGAAGCAAATGATGATATTCAGGGAAGTCTTTTTTTATCTTCTATACAATAATTGTAAGTGTGTACTCATTAAAATCACCTTGATGAAGCAATTCTAATAAGTACACACAAAATACAATTTCATGATAAAGTGAGAAAATTTCCCTTATTATTTGTTTTCTAGAGCTATGGAAAGAATTTCATAGGGACTCAAAAACGAGTTTGAATAAACCATGGTAAATGAGCCATCGGTATTTGAGCTATTGAGTTCCACTGTAAAGTCAACCCTCTTCATATGTACACCAACGTTTTTATTATTTTATTAATTTGTCTGGCAAGAAGCCTTCACTCAAGAGGTGAGTTAATCAGACATTAAGCAAGAACATTGTATTAATACTTCAAGAAATATATGTTTTTGATATTTTAACAATTTTAACAAATATCCAAAATGTATGTTTTATGAGGAAATAAAAAAACAACAAGGCATTCCTTACAAAATCTGCTGATAAAGCTTTCTTTACAACAGCTAATTCTTTTTTATGGCAACAGCTTCGAAAACAATGTTGTCATTGCATAGAGGGGTCACTGTAATGTTAAAAAAAAATTCTTATATGATGTTGGAAATTTTCTAAATCCCAAACTAAATATTTATATCTGACATGTATCCATTCAAAGTAAGTCAGTTTTACAAATTTTCAGGCAGAGCATAGAAATATCACAGTATGTAAAAATACCTCAAAAGGGACGCAAGCTTCTTTTATGCATCCAGTACATAGAAAAAGAAAAAATATCCCAGAACTAACACCGAATGTTCCTCCTTAACAAGTTCTCTGTAGGGTAAAACACTGTACCTTACCTGTTATAATTGAGTGTTTCTTGTTCTGTACAAGGTAAAGTGGTCCCCACTGAAGAACACCATACTGTATGAGACTGACCACACCATAGGTCAGGCATATACCTGCATACCCAGGTAACTTGAATAATCCTAACCTAGATATTTGGGTGCCTCCTGTTAGCCCTGAAATTAAAACAATTAGTACAAATTTACCTTTTATAACATGATGAATGCAAATAATACCAGGGCCCATTTGTTCAAAGCTAACGACGTTGTTAGTCAACGATTCATTAAAATGTACATTGAGTGATATGCAAATATGCTGAATTTTTTTGCTGAAAAAAAGTAAATAGCTTTTGCAGTGCAAAAGCTACTCACATTTTTTCAGCAAAAAATATCAGAATATTGTATATTGAATCCACTAAAACAGTTAACGAAATGACCCTTAACGAGCTCGTTAAGCTAACAACGCTTTGAACAACTGGGCCTAGATCAGCTAAAGCATCCATCCAGTATGGCAAGGGTTCTAGTTTATCCCTCTTTGAATAGCCTTAAGGCTGTAGAAGATACATGTGATCAGCCAAGATTCTGATCAGACTGTGCAGGCTGATCTGAGTCTTCACTGGTCGCGCAATTCTTATTGTAGATTTTGTCGTGTGTTGGTTCAAATAATACCAGATTTTCTGCAAGTAGGAATTTACATTTTATTCAACTATCTTTTTGGAAAAAAAAAATCATAGGTGCATATAAGATGCCAAGCAAAAGAGCAGACAGGACCATTTTTTAACCCTTCTCTTGCTGAACACGACATGCCCCATCTTAGCAAACTGTGTAGATCCAGATCAGTTGGCTTCTGAAGAAGCCAACTGATCTGGATCTGCACTGTTTGTCAATAAATATGTGAATTTCTATCAAAAACCCTAACCAAGTAATCTAATTGGCTGGAAATTAGAAGTGGGCGTGGCATCTTAATTTATTCAGCATGACAAGGGTTAAGTTTAGGTATGACTTGGCTGAGAATCAAACCGAAAACTTCCCAGATACAAAGCAGACTCTCTGCAGAGCCACTGTGCTGATACAGATATTCAGATATTATTCTTTTTGCTATACTACCAAATAATATGTTGTGGATACTGATTACAAAAATTTTGCAGTTACAGTCGACTCTCGTAATCTTGAACTCGCTTATCTCGGATAACCGCTTATCTCGAAGTGAAAATCTGGTCCCTGTTTTAATACAGAGATCTACCAACAGGCAACAAAATATTGTGGAAAAGAGGAGAAATTGCTCCTCTTTTCCACAATATTTTCAATATATCTCTAACTTAGGAATCAAATTACATATTCATTCTGTTAAAGGTGGTTGTTCGATTAATTTTCCTCAGTTCCACAAATCTGATATGTCGAAGTACAGATATCTCGAATGTTTCATAGAGTCCCTTGGAGTTCAAGACAATGAGAGTCGACTGTATTCTCTTGCAAAAACTTCAAAATTAACACATACATTTACAAAATTAATGCCTATAAATACATTGTCAGGCATTTTTTTTTTTACTTTTACAGTTTATTTTTGTAGAGTATTACCTGTGCCTTTGCTTTCATTGACCATCATGTGAAATGTCTTATTACCAGTTGGTGTATCTTCTACTACTAGGAACACAATTACTGCCACTATTACTGACAAAATACCTGCAATTATATTATAAACTGTTTCATAAATACACTTGAATCGCTTTATTAGTCAGTTCATTATAAAAAGGCTTTTCCTATAACATTACGAAAACACGCCTATTCAAATATATAGAAAATTTTACCTCCAAAAACATAAAATTTTCAGATAAAAAAATCGGATATTTTTCATATTTCTGCTCAAAACATAGATTGTGGGTACTCGTTAGAACCGCCTCGGCGAGGCGGTTCTAACGAGTACCCACAATCTATGTTTTGAGCAGAAATAAGAAAAATAATGTATAACCCTGTAAACCCCAGTTTTACTATATAAAAGTGGGGTTGAAGGGGGTCAAAATTATATAGGTATGTTTTCGTGATGGATGATTTAAGGGTAGACCCCAAAGTGATGTACTTAAACAAAAATGTATACATAATATAGAAAAATAACCATTTATGCTTAAACAAAAATGTATATTTGGTTATACAGAAAAATGACTACCATTATTTATGGGAATTTTTCTATATAATCTATACATTTTTGCAAAAATGTAAAGATTGGCTATATTTAAGAGAGGAGGATATTTTTTTTAACGACTGACATATGTACATGAGCAAACTAAGTGAACTATGAAGGGGTTCGTGTAAATTTAACCCATGGCTTAATGTTGTTCACACTTCAATGAATGTTAAATAACCTGCTTTTATTACTTATATTTATATTCTTTTCCATTCATTATTTGACCAAAAATCTAGTTCCAGGGTTAGATAAATAAATACCCTCAATGGCTCGAACACGGATGGCTCGTTTACCGTGGATGATTCGAACTCTTTTTTCAGTCCCTACAAAATTCTTCCAAAAGCTCAAGAAAACAAATATTTAGGGATTTTTTTCTTATTTTATCATGGAATTGTATGTTGTGTGTACTCATTAGAATTGCCTCATTGAGGCAATTCTAATGAGTACACTCAACATACAATCATTGTGTAGAAAATCAAAAAGATTTCCCTAAATTATCGCTATTTGTTTCCTGGACTGGTGCCATGATTAACCCTCAGTGGCTCCAACTACCCATGTCTCGAACGAATTTCCATGGTCCCAAAGATGTTCAAGCCATTGAGGTTCGACTGTATCACATTTACCCTAAGTATTTGGACAGACAGGCTTGAGCTAACAATGTAGACCCAGATCAAATGAAAATGCTGCCTGCTGCAACTTTGAATGGTACAAACATTGGCTCACGATTTAAGTAAGTGAATCCTGAAAGGGTTCATGTAAACTTTGTTTGTGACCCAATGTTGCTCATACATCGTGTACTTCAATGAAAGTTACATAAATTGCCTTTATTACTTAAATTTATATTATTTTCCAGCCATTATTTGATGAAAAAATCTGGTTCAAAGGCTAAAATTGAAACAAGAAAACAATTGCATGCAGTTTTCCTATTTACAGTGGAACAGAATCACTGACATCATAACATTGACATCATCCAATAATATTTGAGAGAACCATTGATTATTTTGACCTCATTTGATGATCATGTGATGTGGCATGCGTCGATGTATTCACTGGTGTATGACCAACAATATGTCCCAATAGTTAACTATAGGTTTTTATTCTGTAAAGGCACTGAGAATGTAAATATTGAAGAATGAACATTATGTCCCAATTGTTAATTATAGGTTGTTCTCTGTAAATGCACTGAGAATGAACGTATTAAACATTCTCTAAGAGACATGATTCTAATAAATTATCCAACATGTCTCAAGACATCATTAGAATATTATTCATTTCATGGAGATAATTCTGAGAGTCCACTGGGAAAAAAATAAAATGTTAACCCTTAAAGCGCCAAGAAAAACTGCATCTGAAAATGTTGTCTGTTTATGTCGACTGCTGAATATTCTTGCAAACTTTTCAAACCTATTTTTGCATACAGGCAAACAGTGTGGACCCAGATCAGACTGCTCCTAAAGGAACAGTCTGATCTGGGTCCACACTGTTCGCAAAAATGACTTTTAAAATCAAAAACAGATGACAAAGCAGACGACAATAGTTGTGACTGGCGCTTTATGCTAACCTGGAATAAAGAGACTTGTTCTCCAGCCAGCCTGTGTTACAATGAAAGCTGTTAAAAGTGGGCCCACTGTACCTGCCACATTCATTGATGTTGACAAAACACTCCAGGCACGCCCAAACTGATCCTTCCTAAACCACTTAAAAGAGACAGAAAAAGAAGAAAAGACGGCATGAGCCATACTAAGTAAAACTGGCCATATGCAACCAACTGAGCCACCGAGGCCGGCTGATTTAAAGAATTACAAAGAAGCACAACTTGTAATACTGACCCTTCTGCCTCTATTTTTCTTTCACATGTGCACTGTCTGATGGTCAAGGTGTGGTGAAAGTTTAAATACAATAGGACAAAGGCTAGTAAAGTTATAGAGCAAAACCCTTAAATGTTGACAGAATGACAGACATGCTGAAAACCGTATACCCCATTAAAACGTCGCAAAAATACCACACTAAAACTCCGACACAGTTATGTAAACATGACCATGACAGAATTCATTTGATGACATATGATAATGTTGAATAACACTTACAGCTTTCATGATCAGAGCAGCAGCAGGCCACCCAGGGCCACCAGCTAAACCATTTAGCAGCCATAGTATTGTAAAGAAAGTCACTGAGCTTGGCACACCTGCAAATGGGATAGAAAATGGAAGGTGTATGCAAACAGTGTACACTCAGATAAGCCTGCATATATGTGCTGTCCGGTCCAGGTATATGCTCCTTTTAAACTCTTATCATACCTTTAACAACAGCAGCAGATATTCTGACATTTTTTCAGCAAAAATAAGGCTAAATATTTCATGTGACTAGTCTGATACTGTTTTTTGATACCATTTGGAAAGACAAGTTTACTTGTGTGCTTTATTCTCAATACAAAATTTTATTTATGACTGACATTATCTGACTGATCTGGACATATGCACTGCACCTAAGAAAAAAGGCAGTTTTTTTTATGATGCAGCCAATTTGAGAGACATACTATCATTAAGAAAAACCTTAACTACAATACATCATGTTAATTTCCCAATTCTCGGCAAGGCACCTACTGATTACCAACAACATATTATTTTATGGAGAACTTGAGAAAATTATCTTAAAATTATCACCAAATACTCCTACTTAACAACTGCTCTATCGATATTATTCCTTTTATGTTAGCCTCTGATAAAAGGAACTTGGCAAACAATGCATACTGCAGCATCTGATCAGGGTCTAAACTGTTTGCATTTAATACAGGACTTTCTATAAAACATGGTAATAATAAAAACTATTCAGAGACCTCTCCTAATAGAAATGGACCTGTCCAAAGAGTTCAGGTAGAAGAAACGGATCAACTTGCTTTCTTTTTGGAACCCAGGGCCCTGTTGTTCAAAGTGTCGTTAGCTTAACTTAGTGGTCAAAATATTAACTTTCTAGTAATAACAATACCAAAGTCACAGGTATTTTTACTGGAAAAATGTGCAAAAGCTACTCATATTTTTTTTTTCAGCAAAAAAAAATTAGCATATATGCTGTATTTAATGATCAAAGACTTAACAATATGTTAACTAAAGACATCGTTAGTTTTGAACAACTGGGCCCAGAATGCAAAAATCTGACTATGCAAAATTTGCTCTCAGACTTGCTCTGTTACATGTACTTACTACTGAATGGGACCCTCTGTGAATGGTCATCTCTCAGCAACAGCAACCTATATAACAGTCACATTTAGTAATTACTTAAGTGTTTACTACATACACTTATATAACCTCCCTAAAAGTTTGCTTGTGTTGAGGTTTTATGGCCCGTCAACCCAACGGGGTCAAGCATGGTCAGTTTACCTAACCACATTTTTACTGGGAAGGCTCAGTCCTCTAAGCCGTTAACCAGTATTGTGCACATTCTTTTGCCAGAAACAGACAACTGCCCTTCTTGAATCAGCAAATAACCTCCCTAAAAGGGCTACTCCCTATAACAGTCGATTTTCTGACTTCCCAAGAATGGTTGTTGTAGGGAGGTTGCACAATGCTATTGATAAATGCTTTAAAATTTGGTACACCAGAGTTTCTGACAATATGGCATAGTAAACAGTGCAGACCAGATCAGACTGCTCCTTCGGGAGCAGTCTGATCTAGGTCTACACTGTTTGCCGTTCCCTTAAGAGTCTTAAGAAACAACTGCATAGTAACAAAATTTAAACCAAAAGAGTACAGAATAAAGTGTCCCAAATTTTAGGACATTTAACATACACTTAGATATCCATGCCCATAGATGGGCTGTTTGTTATTCATGTGTGTACAATTTTACCTCAAGTTACTTACATGAAAACAACAACACAGTGAGACCACAGGCTAGCAGACCAGCACAGAGACTCAGTCTTGGACTGATGGTATCAACAAGGATACCACACAGGAACTTGCTTACAGCATAGGCAAACATCTGGCTACTCAGAATCAAACCTAGAAAATATATCATGATGATGAGTTTAGAATGAATAGAATAATGGTATATTACACTTACTGTAAAACTTTTTATCGTAAAATATCTATATGGGAGCTTCCTACTTGGCCTTTTCTCATTTCACCTACTCATCATTCAAATTTTGTCTACTCAGAAAAATGGACATCCAGTGGAACCCATACAAATGATCACCTCCCAACAACAGCCTTCTCCCTATAATGGCCACTTGTATGGTCTCCGACAGTTGTTTCAATATATGTTTAACATCTCTACAATAGCCGCCTCCTTAGGAAAGATCTTTTTACCTTCCCATGAGTGATCATTGTAGAGAGGTTGCACTGTATTACCAAGACATAAAACCACTATGTGGTAGATGTCCTAGCATTTCAAACACCTTATTCTATACTTTTTTGTCTACATTTTGCTTTTTATGCAGTTATTTCTTAAAATTGTTAATGGAGAGGCAAACAGTGAAGCCCTGGATCAGACTGATCCTTCATGAGCAATCTGATCTGGGTCTGCACTGTTTGCATATTTCATTTTTATTGGCAACTTTGGTGTGCAAAATCTTAAGACATTTACCGTTACTGTTTTTTCTTACATTTCTTTCAAAAGAAATATGTTCTGTTATTAATAATAAAGTCTTCAAAGCACTTGTGGAGCCCTTTAATAACTTTTCATATAATTTCCAATTATAACAATTCAAGTTCAGTGTTCTGTCAAAAATATACAAGAAAGCTGGCATATTCAAATTAAATAAAGTACTTTGTTTTCTGACCTTGAAAATAAGGCAAGTTACAACGATCATGAGACCTCTCTAAAATTGCGGTCTTGTCTCAGAATGAAACTTTCATTCTTATTCTCCATAATTAAGAAATACTGGTAATAAAAATATTGTCTGATTACCACTCTTATCTAGAGCTCTGTATGTCAGAATTTTCGATTTTCTTTTAACCCTTTAAATGCGAAACAAATTTTAGCAGACTTGACTACATTCTAAATTGTTTAATTATTTTTTTGAAAAATTAATCGTGACATTTCATGAATTGAATACATGTATAATATAGAAATGTTTCAAAATATTATCTGCTGCAAGTATTATTGGCAATTTAAGAGTTAAAAACAATCTGATACAAACCTAGTTGGCCTTTATCTATGTTCTCCTGACCAGCCATAGCAGGGACAGCATATGTTACTGACCTTCTCACATAGACATACAGAAGGTAACTGGTGTACAAAGAAAGAAAAATGACAGTCTGGTGTCGCATACCCATATTGACGACCCAAGTTCAACAAGGTATCCCAACTTCACTTCTTATCTGTTACAACAGTCATCTTTCCTAGAATTAAAAGAAAAAAAAAAAAAACGATACCAAATATTATTTGGAAGAACTGTTTTGTTGTTTGCAAACCAAAATATATTTACACAGGCCTGGAACCTCTACTTAAACAGGCTTCACAATAGCCAAGTTTCAGATTAACATGATTTAACAAGAGGCCCAGAAGGGCCTGAATCGCTCAATAACTTTCTTTGCAGTATAAGACTGATTCTACATGAAAAATGCCTTCATGATTCCAACCAAAAAGTGGGAACCATCAATAATAATGTGAACATCATTCAAGTAATGATAAGATTGGAATCACTGCGTAAAATTTAATTAGACTGCTGACTACCTACCCTGAGATTTCTCTGGCGTAAAAATGACTTTTCTACAGCCGTTAAAAGCGGCCAAATCCGAAAATAAAAAAAGGCTTTTTAACACCAGAGTGGGCTCGAATTACTGACTACAATACTTAACTCTATCTATTTTCATTTTTTAGTAATACTAAAGCAAGCAATTTTCATCTTAAACAGCAATAATATGAAAGGTGGCAACTGAAAGGAACATTTCTGAAAGCTTTGGAATTTTTGACAGTTTTGGTCCTTTTCTCATAAATTTGTAGAACCTTTTGTTTGTGTTGGCATTTAATGGTATGTCAACCCTTGTGGGTCATTTTGTGGCATCTCTCAGAGAAAGGGAGAAGCGGGGAGAGAAGAGCGGTATATATATGGATCAAAGAGACAGAGCACAAAGAGGAAAATGAATGAAAATGAAGAAACAGAAGAAATAAAAACATTCCCCCTCTACCCTTACCTGAGGATAGCATGCCTTGTCCAGCTGTAAGCCAATATCAGTTGGACGCCCCAGTGACACGGCACCTTTGCCTCACTCAACCACCCCCACCAGGCGGCGGTACGAATCAGCTTTGGGACGAAAAGACCTTAAGTAAAGTTACTTCAAATTCAGCTAACCTAAGCTCTAATTTAAAACCCAGCAGCAATTCTTAAGCTTAATTTACGAATATCTGTATAATCGGCTTAGTCTTTATTGGCTTTCACTCAATTCGTTTCCCAAATTTCAACGTAGGCAATAAAGCAAGAGACAACTCTGATTTTACCCACAACTGCAACTGCTAGCATAGACTGTGCTTTAGTTAGGCAGGTCTGTGGTTAACTTAAACGCTTTTTTTTTTTTTTTTTTTTAGTTTGGTCAGCCTGGAATAGTTTTTTTTTATCAAAAAGAGAGAGAAAAAAACATTTGAAACTATTCGAAATATTAGTAAGCATCCATTTTTACATCCTCAGAAAATAACTTAAAACTAATTTAAGAATATCTGTATAATCATCTTGTTCTTCATTGATTTTAACTCAGTTTTTCCTCCATTCAGTTTCCAGAATATCAATGACTCATTCTTGCAAATCATATAGGCTAGAGGGTATAGGGAACTAATTATTTTTCCAACATACCTCCATAGTAATGACACCCTTTTTTGGTGGTTAAGAGTTCATTTCAGGATTAGGCTGGGCTTTCAGATTTTGTTTTAATTCAAACATCAGGCTTAGTACAACAAAATAAATAAGGAAAACACCACCGTCACCAGTACTTTCTGGGACTTTTTGGAGGCTTATGTAACAACTCCTCAATTGGCAGGTATCAAAAACTGAAACTTTGAAATTTCATTACTTCTTTTGGCTCCAGCAAACAGAAACATTTATTTCTTTGAAACAATTAGGAAATAACACTCAAACATTTTTGCTTCAAACAAGAATAATAAGAACACCTCGTTATGTCTTATATTAACCTTTACCACTCTCTGGGCATTTTCAGCAGACGACAAATTGATGATATTTTTCTTATTTTTCCCAGAAAACTGGATCTGACATTACATGCAAATTGTCTCCTTAGGAGACAATTTGCATGAAATGTCAAATCCTGTTTTCTGGGAAAAATAAGAAAAATATTTTAAAATGTCGTCTGCTGCAAATTTTACCCAGAGTGCTAAGCGTTAATGCAATGTTCGAGGAAATTTGCTTATGATCTCGGAGATATGTCTGAGACATGTTACGACAGTTAAAATGAGTTTGACGTTAACTGACCTTACATATTTTAGTTTTTGTCTTACATTGAATAAATTTGGTATATCTCCCATCCACTTTCCTGTATACCAAGAGTTTGCCTCGAAACCGTCTTTCAGTTTGGTTTGAAGGAGGTTTTTATATGTTTTTACCATAAATGAGCATGACAGCCCGTGACCAATTGAACAGTCGTTTTTTCTCTCGCCCCAAGGAGGCTCCTCATAAAATTTGATACAGACCGGTCTTGTGGCTCGAGAACTTGAATCTTTTAAGAAGTTTTAACGGACGAACGCTTCAGTCGTACGAACAACAGAAGGTCGGACCGAGAAAGTTATGACAATAGCTGACCTGATAATTCATATCATATAAGTTAAAATAGAATGTCGTCTGCTGCTGTTGTGATTTGCGATTTAAAAGTTAGGTCAGAGTTAGGAAAACGTTTTGATTTCCACTCTAAAACTGGGTGCAATATTATCTGTGTTAACAACCTTCCAAGTCAATCTCGGCTCAGATGTGCTAAAATGGAATGTCGTCTGCTGTTGTTGTGATTTGCGAAACGTTTTGACTTCCATTCTAAAACTGGGTGCAATATTATACACTACAACCTCTTTATAACAGGGTTCATTATAACACGATTTTGGATATAACACGGTTCAAAGATGAATCCCAAAAATGTATAGATTATATTGAAAAATGACCAATATAATCTATACATTTTTGCTTGGATATAACACGGTTGTTTAATTAACACGGTTTATGCTATGGACCCCAACAATAGTGTTATAAAGAGGTTGCGGTGTATGTGTTAATAACAACCTTCCAAGTCAATATCGGCTCAGATGAGCTGAAGTAGAATGTCATCTGCTACTGTTGTGACTTGAATTATGTCAGAGTGAGGAAAAACGCAGAGTCTAAGTGGATTCAGCCATCTTTGGATTTGGACGAGATTTGGACATGTCCATTGATGCAACAATCAAAAACAGAATGGCAAACAGTGTAGATCCTGATGAAACGGCTCGTTAAGAGCCGTCTCATCTGGATCTACACTGTTTGAAAAGGTACCTGTTTTGGTCTGCCGGACTGAAAGGGTTAACCCCCACCCTAAAATTGTGTGCAATATTATCTACCAAGCTTTTAAGTCAGTCTAAAATCAATCACACTCGTGATTTTGACTCAGTATAAGTGTATAAATAGAAATACAAGTTTACGTATTTCATTTTAAGATTATAGACCATCAAACTGGCTCTTATAAGATAAAACGGCCTCAATAAAAAACTTAATGCGTATGCGAACAGCGAAGACCCAAATCATCCCATACATCCACACAGTCTATGAGGACCTTTGCTTTTAACACAACGATTGGTAGTTACTGCAGACTTTATCGGACAATCACAAATACCAAAACCGTACTGCGGGCACACACAGGCTGACCTGGTCTTCCACGGTTTGCGTAATTTTTACCTGATACGGATCCATTTGAGACGCGTCATGGTAAAAGAGTCCTTATATCATACGCGAACAGCAAAGGTTCAGGCGAGCCTGCGCATCCGCGCAGTCTCGCCAGAACCTATGCTATTCGCTTCACGTAACCGGTAGGCCAAGGGGAGACTTAAGCCAAAGAACTAGACACGTGACATCGCTAATGAATTGGGCATGCGCACTGAAGAATTGACTCAACGGAAAATCCTTGGAGCCTTTTCTCATGACGCGACCCATTTTACAAGCAGCACTGAGGGCCCTCGACCTCTCAGTTTCATTGATAGCTTACGATAGCTTATGAAATAGCCATAAGTGGCATTACCAATAAAATCTGAAGTATCAGAGTAGCACTCATCTGAACGATAATACCTTAATCTTTACCACTCTCTGGGCTAACTCAGCAGACGACTTACTGAAGTTATTTTTCATATTTTCTCTGAAAACAGATTTTGACATTTCATGCAATTTGTCTCCATTTTTTTCCTTGAAAACATGTTTTGACATTTCAAGAAAATTGTCTCCGAAAATTTGCATGAAATGTCAAAATCTGTTTTCATTTAAAAGAAATATTTTAAAATGTCTGCTGAAATTTTACCCAGTGTTTTGCGTTGTCAAAATTATTTTGCCTCCATTCTGAAAAGGGGTCTACTCTAAAAGGAACTGATTTTCTCCCCCCCCCCCCCCCCCCACCCCCAGTATCTAACAGGAATCGTCGGAGGCAATATAAAGAGGCGTGGTCTTTTGAAAACTTTAACTAAAGTCTGCAAAAAAAAAAAAAAAAATCGAAGTCCCTGTTCAGAAAATCTAGGCCTTTAGAAAAAAAAAAAAAAAAAAAGGATTTAAGTACACTTACTAAGTCCACGACCTTGACTTCAAGGTCAATGAGGTGGGGTGGGGTGGTGTTGTCTACAATATAGGTATGATGTATTCAGGAGATATACTGCTATTAAAAAACTTGGATTATGCTTAAATGTCCGTAACCTTGACCTCAATGTTATAGAGGGTGGGTGACTGAATTTGCTTGCATTGTAGAAAACATCGGGCCAGAAAATAATATCTGCCAAAATATCAGCTAATTCCATATGGGCATTTAGGAGGAGATATAGCTTTTAAAACTTAAATGTAAAGCTTTAACATTATGATAAGTCCATGACCTTGAACTCAGTGCTGTTGAGGCAGGCGGGATTTGCACTGAACAGAACTTTGGACCACAAGTATGTAACATCAGCCCAGATATCCAGATATCTGAAGACACCATCTTTATTGTTTTCTAAATGAAAAAAAAAAAAAAAAAAAAAAAAAAGAAAAAAGAAAAAAAAAATGTAAAGCTCTAATAGTGTAAAAAACAACAACAACAGCAACAAAAAAAAAAAAAACAAAAAAAAAAAAAGAAAAAAATGGACCATTCTAAATCCATGACTTTGATATCGTTCGTCGCAGAGTATGTGGGATTTAACAGAACAAGAATTTGGGCTAGAATCTATCTAGCAAGAGTAAACCGTGGACGCGAACGCGCGCACGAGGGCGCCGGCGCCGCAAATAATAGCTGCATGTACTCTCGTACAGCCGAGCTAAATTTGTTTGAGCTGAAGTTTTCAAGGCCCAGTCAACACTGTTAAAGTCATGTCGAGCCGGTCAGTTAACCTACTCACACATTTCGTGGCCAGGATTAGTCCTCTAAGCGGTAATCAGAACTTGTGCAAATACTTTTGCCAGTAACTGACAGCTGCCCTTCTAGAATCAGCGGAAGGGGGGAATTCTGTCATGATCAATCTTCATGAAAGTTACGTAGCTGGAATTCTAACTTGCGACTACTGGATGCCCAGTCAGATGCACTGCCGACTGCGCTATGGAGCCCGGCACAAGTGATCTGAAATCTATATGAGCCAGTGCATTACAAAAAAAACCCCAAAAAACAATAAGACCTGTGTGACCAGCAAGTACTCAGATCAGCCTGCACATCCGCCCAGTATGGCAAGGGTTCTTGGTAAGCCCTCTTTGGATAGTCAGGAGGCTGTAGAAGGCACATGCGATCAGCGAAGACTCTGATCAGCCTGCGCAGATGCGCAGGCTGATCTGAGTCTTCGCTGATCGCACAATCTTATTGCAGGCTTTGTCATGCGCTGGCCCATATCTAACATTTAACGTGAATGAATACTCTTTCAGGGGAAACAACTCTTTCAAACTGCTCTGTCTCCCTCTTGAAAAGGGGTTTACTCTAAGGGAAAGAATTTATCACTCTTGGGAATACAGTCTTTCCTTTTGGACTAGACGTCTTCTCAAAATAGATGTGGTCTGGTATGCAGGAAAGCAATTAGGAAGTTACGAAAATTGTCTCCCTTGTAAAGATGGGAGAAAATCTACCATGTGTATCCGTTCCCCTTAAGACGTAAAAAAAAACATATAGCTGTGTTTCCGCTAACCCGACCGACCCTGTTTCAAACACCCGACTCTGCTATTTTTTATCAGTAAAAATTCAAAATAAAAAAGTAAAGTACCGACCCTCAACAAAATACCTGTATCTTCATAAAGTTACAGGCCCGACCGAGGGCCCGACCCTGTTCTTTCTGGAGCAAAAAATAGAATAATAATAATAATAAAAAAGTTTCTCCTACCTACCGACCAAATTTTTTCAGCATGTTAGCGGAAACATAACTATTTTTGTTTTACGCATAAGTACATTAACAGTTCGCACTATGTCTCCAATGACCTAAATGCGCGAAAGGATGACAGCTTTGATCATATGCAGTGGATATAATTTCTTCATTTTTGGAGTGTTCACTATTTTCTTCTCAAAATGCCAGTTTAGGAAAATATATAGAACTTTTCAAAAACAATGTGTCATACTTGGGAGGAACAGTTTTCTTTGATTTTTGTTGACAGTATTTTCACTCCGTCAGATCAAAGTTACCGTAAATTATTACAGGTAGAAACGTATCACCAAATGGGGTGGAATATAAAACGGGCCACCGGCTGATGGCAAAAAAGCCCTTATAACATAAATGAATGGCAAAAGCCCCAGACCAGTTTGAACAGTCACGCGCCGGGCCAAGATCTTCGCTATTAGTCCCATATCTTCAACAAGGTCCATATATTGTGCAGGCGAACAGCGAAGATCTTGACCAGACTGCGCGAATGCACAGTCTGGTCTGGATCTTTGCTGTTAGAAAAAATCTAAAGTCCCTTTTCCCGCTTATGCCCTCGAGATGCTTTACATTATAGCCCGGATCAAATGTTTAACCTACTGTTGTTGAAAATTACAAGGTGACATGTATGTTTTCTTTTCCCAAGTTGTCTATGATGTAGGTAACGTTTCTTTCGAATTGACACCTCATATTTCATGATGCAATTCGAATGATACAACTTGAAAAGAACGCTAGTCCCGTTTGGCTCTTGATTTCATTTACAGCAGGAGGGATGCATAAAAACAAGTAGCATGCTTTCTCTACGGAATATCTTTTTGAACCACCTTAACTTTACGAAAACACGCCTATTCAAATATATGGAAAATTTCACCTAAAAAACCCTGAAAATTTTCAGCTAAAAAACTCTGATATTTTTCATATTTCTGCTCAAAACATAGATTGTGGTACTCGTTAGAACCGCCTCGGCGAGGCAGTTCTAACGAGTACCCACAATCTATGTTTTATGCAGTAATAAGAAAAATAATTTATACCCCTGTAAACCCCAGTTTCACTATATAAAAGTGGGGTTTAAGGGGGTCAAAATTATATAGGCGTGTTTTCGTGATGAATTATTATGAAGAAGCATGTGGCACTGACTAGACTTATTTTTATGACGGTTAACAAAACTTGAGCAGAGACAGCTACACATATTTATTTCGGCGGCGACGCAAGCAATAGTGCAATAGCGTTCTTATACTTTCAAACAAAATTTGTATACGTCAGTAATAGTGAGTGGAAATATGTGATTAGTACATATATCAATTAATACTGAAAATGACAGTAAAATAGTTTACGCGTCTTACAAGAATCTTATTTTAAATAGTTTGCTATTTTTTGTTCAGCGTTGGAGTTTTGTATTTAGCTGGTTTATATGTAACTTTGAAACTTATAATGTTCGCTAATTTAATGTACATTATTGTCGGTACTGAGCACAGTATTATTAGTGTAATGTAGATTATTGCTAGTTGTATGTACACAATTTGCTAGTGTTATGTACATTATCTCTGTTTATATCTAAAATAGCATGCTACAACAGAGTATCTATTTCAACAGCTGTTAAAAACAAATGGAAACAAAGAAAGTAAACTATTCCAAATCGGCACGTGCAAACAGAGTATACGACGTACTTTCGATAGTAAGTGGTACTCTTGCGTGCCTATTCCATATTCTTGGTGAGGCTGTACCGGGTTGGTGGGTTTTGGAAGAAACTGACGCACAGGGAAGAAATGTGAAATACTACTTCAGTGCCTGGTCCACAAGAATATGCCTCTCAGGATCGTGCAATACGGAGATGGCGAGAATGTCAGGTGACAGAGGTAAGGTATATTAGATATATATGTTAACCCATTGTAGTCGGGAGACCCGTAAAAGGATAATTGGCAAACAGTGCAGACCCAGATCAGACGCCGCAGAACGCGGCGTCTGATCAGGGTCTCCACTGTTTGCAAATAGTTTAGCCATTTTTCTCTAGGAATATGTAAATCTCATAGCCGAACGTACCTAAAATTGAAATTGGACTCTTCCAATATATAGTGTGGGAGAGTCTATTCAGTCTACAATGGGTTAAAAAACAGTGATATGTACAAATAAAATAAGCCGGGCCACAGCATTTCCTACAAGACTGCATGTGCATCCAACGAAGCCTTAGATCAGCCGGTACATCCGCAAAATGTGATTAAAGTCTTCACAGGGCACACTGTGGGTAGCCAAGAAATCAAACTGTCTTCAAGCGGACAGCGAAAGTGCATCTGAATCTTCGCTGGTTGCACATGCCATTTTGTAGGAAATGCTGTGCCTCAGCTCATGTGTTATGGATTACCCTATGGCAATTTTCAATTACTCGTGGTAAGGGAAGTACTAAGCACCATTCTAATGCACTTGCGTTTGTAACGCGACGTCTGATTGGAAAACGTCAAAAATTTGCGAGGGTATATTCTGCAATATACTGTCGGAAATCCGACGTCATCACGTAACGTCGCTTCTCATTGCCTAGCATTTGGTTTTACGCCGCTCACAGCACTTGTCGCTTTGTGCAAATAGTACATCTTTTCAACAGAAAAATGAATAAATGCATTAGAATGGGGATAACTGCATTGAAATTTGTCATTTGGGGAAGTAAATCGGCGGTTTTACGGTCGCAAATTACGTTTTACGGCTCCGCTGACGCGTCGCCGCAAAACGAAATTTCCAACCGTAAAACCGCCGATTCACCTCCCCAAATGACAAATTTGAATGCAGTTATCCCCTAATTCTAATGCACTCGCGTATGTAACGCGACGTCTGATTGGATAACGTCAAAAATTTGCGACGGTATATTCTGCGATATACTGTCGCAAATCCGACGTCATCAGGTAACGTCGCTTCTCACTGGCTGGCATTTGGTTTTACGCAGCTCACAGCACTTGTCGCTTTGTGCAAATAGTACAGTTTTTCAACAGAAAAAATGAATAAATGCATTAGAATGGGGATAACTGCATTGAAATTTGTCATTTGGGGAGGTAAATCGGCGGTTTTACGGTCGCAAATTACGTCGCCGTAAAACGAAATTTCCGACCGTAAAACCGCCGATTTACCTCCCCAAATGACTAATTTGAATGCAGTTATCCCCTAATTGAGGAGACCTGTATGGCCGAAATGTACACATGCGGTACATCTTTTTTTCATAAACGTGTACATAAAATATTACCTACGGACTAACATATGAAAAGTTTTTGGTTGTACTTTGTTTTAACGTTTTGCATGCCGGGCAAAACTTTCAGCAGACATTTTGAAAGTTTTTCATTTTCCCCTGAAAATAGACTTTGAAGTGTCATTCATGTCTTCTTACAGTTTCCATGAAATGCCGAAGCCTATTTTCTAGGAAACAATAAAAAAAAGTCAGGTTATAACTAAATGAATTTGCCCATAGAGTGGTAAACATTATAAAAATGTTATAGTCATTTCAAGGATTTTCTGTTGATACAGTATTATAATTTTCTTCTTTTGTAGGTGTGGAAATTTGTCCTGTAAAAAAAAAAAAAAAAAAAAAAAAAAAAAAAAAAAATGCACGATAGAGCATTATAATTTATAGTCGACTTTCAAAACTTTTAGGCTGAAAAACAACGGCAGCACAAACAACAAAAATACTTAATGGAACGCAACTTCATGGTTTGCGTTCCGTATTTTTTTTTTTTTTTTTTCAGACTGCTTTTAAGGGGAATTGAAATACTTTCCAAGGGTGTAACTCTGTCAAAATTGTTTCTGTCCCTTCTGAAGAAAGTCCAATTTAAAAGGAAAGAATTCTAGGAAACAATTTGTGCACGAAATATCTAATCCCATTGTTTGGGTAAATCTGCTGATTTTACCCATAGTGTGCAAAGTGACAACATGGGCTTTAATATAAAAAAATGATTTGTGATTTTAACTTTAGGATAAAGGATCAAGCAAAACTACCGACATCTAATATCATTAGTCCACACCACAGTCTCTACATTACGAAAACATGCCTATTCAAGTATATAGAAAATTGTACCTCCAAAACCAGAAAATTTTCAGATAAAAAACTCAGATATTTTTCATATTTCTGCTCAAAACTTGGATTGTGGGTACTCGTTAGAACCGCCTCGATCTATATTTTTGAGCAGAAATAAGAAAAATAATGTATATCCCTGTAAACCCCAGTTTTACTATGTAAACGTGGGGTTTAAGGGGGTCAAAATTATATAGGTATGTTTTCGTGATGAAAACCATGCAGACAGGGTAGGAAACAGCATCCTACTTGCTTTTCAAGTACACTGCATATAATACTTGCTTTTCAAGTGCACTGCATATAAATAAACATCTTGTTTACTTTCAGCGTGGATAATTGGTCCAGCTGTTCTGATTCTCATTGCTGGGATGCTCCTCATAGGTATCGTCACTCTGATGACACTATCTCTGGTCAGGACCTGGGGCCCTCCTGTACAGAAGCTCTGTGTTCTACTTAGTGCTGGAGCTGGTAAGTGTACCGGAAATAGCGTCACAAATCCTTAATCTTTAACCTTTACCATTCTATGGGCAAATTCAGCTGACGACAAACCGATGACATTTTTCTAACTTTTGCCAAAACATAGGTTTTAGCATTTCATGCAAATTGTCTCCTTAGGAGACAATCTGCATGAAACGTCAAAGCCTATTTTCTGGAAAAAATATAAAAATGTTTGAAAATGTCGTCTGCTGAAATATGTACCTAGCCTGCTATTAAAGCGATAAAAACTACTATTAGGGGTGATCTTATACCGTGGGGGAGGGGGCGGGGGTGGGTGGAAGGTAAAGATAGGTATGCGCTGCCAGGAGCTTAGGACTCCTACCCCTTTCCAGACCCCTTTCCAGACACGATTGAGACCCCATTCCAGACAAAAGTAAGACGAACAAACAGCTCTTGCAGCTATGCACGGCCCGTATAGTCTTTCTGTAGCGTTTGTCCACAGGCACATGACTGTATATAACATAAACAAATATTCCGTCGAGTGCCTATGCGTTTATCGGGTCTTCCACGAAGTCAAGCACTGCGATCACCCCGCTATCTCCGTTGCTTAACTTTATTGTTGTTGTGCGGATTTTTAACGCTACCAGGCACCCGAGGCACATGGAGGCAGCGGCCATTGTTATGTGTCACCAAGCGCCACCCTGTCCACTTTATACTCAACCCAGGGCACGTCGAGTATGAGCTAGGCGTACTAACGGTCTAAAAATTATCTCGACCCCAGCGGGATTCGAACCCACGATATCCCGTATGAAAGTCGAGTGCACTAACCACTAGGCCACCCAGCCCACTGCTTAACTTTATGAAAAAGCCAGCTAATTTAATGAAACGCCAATGAACAATTCGACCAATCAAAAACGAGACCAAAAGAATTGACCAATAACTAGACGTTTCTTCAAAACTGATACAAAGTCGGTACTAACCAAAAATTGGCCTTATCGCCCAACATTGACGGCTGTGCAATATATGCTCATTTGCTCACTGTCAGTTAACTTGAGGATTTAATTGCATACGTGTTTTATCAATATTAAGTACAACAAGAATCACACAATATCAAGTTTAACTAATGTATATACAATGTTTTAATTGACATACTACAAATCATCGGAAGTACAGGAAGCACAACTCTGAACTATCAAGCATTCTTTGATAATAATCAGGGGAGCCTAATGATGCTATAACATGGAATTGAGGAATTGAATAAAGCACATTTATGCAGACCAGACTTCATTTACCTCTGGCACTTCATTACATTCATAATATCCCCGTTCCAGGCTAAGGTAGTTTACCACCCCCTAGACTAGCTCCTAGACCTTGATGTCATGTTTTATCACTCCTAACTTCAAATTTATGTGTAACATCTTGTATAGCCAGTCTCTAATAGTTGGTCTCTGATATCTCCAAGATTAGTTGCTGCTATCAAAGAGGTGAGGCGAGCAGTAAGTAGTAGATGGCCCTTAGTTCATTAAGTAAATTAATAATTATAATTGATTGATGAAAATAATATTGATATCTGACTAGTAGCTAGTCTAACCACCCCCTTTCCAGACATGAACCCCTTTCCAGACTGTTATATATGAATCCCTTCCCAGATTTTTTACAATGACATGCGCCCCCATTCCGAAAAGAATCTGAAATAAAACCCCTTTTGTGGGCACATCCCTACCCATGCTTATATAGTGAGTGACCCCTCCCCCCCCCCCCTACACACACACGCACACACTTCCGGGATTCCTGTACAGGAACTACTTAGTGCTGGTGGAGCTGGTAAGTGTACCGGAAGTAGCATCAACCATTAACTTTCTAAACAACTCTTTTAACTGAAATTTCTGTATCCATTTCATTGTACTGTTAATTGCTTGATCATAATTATTATATTTGTATATGTACAGTATTCTGAATTACATATTGTTAATACTTTACCTATAACATTTACAACTAACTCTATGGACAAATCCTGTAGACGACAAACTGAGCATTTCTATTTTGTGCATTTGGCTTTAGCATTTCATGCAAATTGTCTCCTGTTTGCATGAAATGTTAAAACTTATTTCTTAGGAGACAATTTGCATGAAACGTCAATGCCTGTAACTGGAAAAAAATAAGGAAAAAAAATTTCAGAATGTGGTCCGCTAATAATTTTACTCGGCATACCCAGCGTTAAGCAATAACGCCACGAAAACATGCCTATATAATTAAATTTTGACCCCCTTAAACCCCACTTTTATATAGTAAAACTGGGGTTTACAGGAGTATACATTATTTTTCTTATTTCTGCTCAAAAACAAAGATTGTGGGTATGCGTTAGAACCGCCTCGTCGAGGCGGTTCTATCGCATACACACAATCTATGTTTTGAGCAGACATATGAATTTCAGAATTTTTTATCTGAAAATTTTTTGGTGGTAAAATTTTCAGTATATTTGAATAGGCATGATTTCGTAATGTAGGATATCGGGAGCTCCTGTATGGAAACTCTGTGTCCAACTTTGTGCTGGAGCCTGGAGCAGGTAAGTGTACTTGAAGCAGCATTTACCTTTAACGTTTTGGGAAACAGATTATGAACAAAGTCCAGTGACTTACTTTTGTACGCTTTCATTGTACTTTAACTACTTGATAATCATTATCATGGCATTTGGATACAAATAATATCAGATGTCGGTATGTACAATATTATGAATGAAATATTGTTCACACGAAACTTTAACAATTACCACTCAAGGGACAAATTCAGTAGTCGACAAACTGATGATTTTAATATCTCATTTTTTTTTTTCTCATTTTCCCAAGAAATAGGCTTCGAAATTTCATGCATATTTTCTCCTATTTGCATGGAATGTTAAAACCTATTTTCTCGGAACTCGGACACAGTATAGATATATTGTGTCCGAGCGAAAACCATTTTAAAAATTTTCCGTTGAAAATTTAACCTACATGTAAGAGCTGGGGCAAGGGGTTACGCACTAGTATCAGGCCTTATATACAGTCAGCTCTTGTTATCTCGAATTCCAAGGGACTCTCTGAAACACTTTGAGATATCAGTACCTCGACATATCAGATTTTCAGAATTGAGGAAAAAATAATTCGAACAACCACATTTAACGAATTTGTATGTAATTGGACTCTTGAAGTTAAAGATATATCGAAAATATTGTGGAAAAGAGGAGAAATTGCTTCTTAGGAGCAATTTCTCCTCTTTTCCACAATATGTTTTACTTGTTACATTTTCATGTTAAGGCAGGGACAAGATTTTCACTTCAAGGTAAGCCGTTATTCGAGATAAGCGAGGTCGAGATAACGAGATTTAACTGTATCATGTATATATGGAGTTCCTGTACGGAAAATGTTTGTCCTCTCTCTAATGCCTGAGTTAGTAAGTGTACCGGCGGTAGCAACTTTAACCTATCACTTTATGGGCAAATTCAACAGACGACAAATAATGAATTCATGATATTTTCTCTCTTTTTTTGTAGAAAATAGACTTTAGCATTTCATGCAAATTGTCTTCTCTATGGAATATGACATAAGGGTTCTTTTCACACAATGGACATCATGATTTATGTTTTTTTTCCACAACAGGTGGAATAATTCTGCTAGCCATCCTGATCTTTGTGAAGAAGAAGGCTGGTCTTCGGCCATCAACAGCTCCCGACACTTCCGATGGGATACCAGGTAAACACTTTGAAACCTTAGTAACATAACTGTCTTTTTTATACACACCATAACCTATATGTTACAATGTTTCTGGGATCTTAAGCAAAAACGGTGTCAGCTAAACAACTGCATGGTATCCAAACATTAATGTGTACATAACATACACACATACTTATCTTTCAAGGAATATGAAAAACTAATCCTTTTACACAGGCAATTGCTTAATACATGTGGTCATTAGAACAGGTTCCACTGGGGAACCTGTTCTAATGGCCATCTGTATTAAGGAATCACCTAAAGTGGAACCTGTTCTAATGGCCGTCTGTATTAAGCAATCGTCTTGTTAAAGTGTCAGTTTTTCATATCCTTTAAAAAGCAAATACGAGGAAATTAACATGTACGTATAAAGCAAGCACCTGCTTTTAGCGACAACTTTTTGGCTTTCTCACTGGTGTTAGCTCAACACAGATTTGACTGTAAATAGTCATTTTTCTATATAATCTATAGTCTATTTTGCTGTTCCGATACAGCATTTTGGGGGTTCATCTTTACATGGTGTTATATATAAAAAGTAAAAAAAAAAAAAAAAAATGTGTCATAATGGAACATTATAAATAGGCAACTGAGAACTTGCACTGACATGAAACGGTCACAACAACTTGGGGTCAGGTGAGCGTTCTGGCGCAAACTGGTCACTTGCATAGATTTTTTCAAAATAATTTTTTACTTTTTGCTATATTTTGAACACTTTTGATGGTCATGAAAATCTTTAGAAACTTCAAGACAAAGTTTTAAAGGCTCCATATTCCTCAAAAAGACATTTTTTTATCCTAGGAAGGCTTAATAAATTGATATATAGTATTAATACGATCATGAAATGTGGCAACTGACAGCCTGTAAAATTTCAGTTAAGTCTCGCGTTATTGAACTGGATCAAAAATGAATTGATTTTTTTATCGTATGTTTGAATTAATGTTGGCAACATAAATTCAGAGATATGATAAAAAATCATTTCATTTCAAGAACGAGAGACCAACTGAGATTTTACAGGTTGTCAGGTGTCACATTTTATGATTGTATTAACATCATATATCAATTTATTAAACCTTTCTTGGATAAAAAAAAATGTCTACTTTTGAGGAGTATGGAGCCTTTAAAAACATCTCTTTCACCATCAAGGCTCAAGTCAGCCCATCAGAAGTGTTCAAATTATAGTAAAATGCAAAATGTTTTTTGAAAATTCTATGCAAAAGACCAATTAGGGCCAGAACTCTCACCTGACCCCAAGTATTTGTGGATAAAGTTACACAACTGATGCCATAAGTTCATCAAAGTTCTTTCTATAACAAATAAAGTAATGTTCTGCTGTAACCTATTAAACAGCATTAAAGGGAAAAAAAATAATGCCTTATTTACCCTAAGTAGTTGGACAGACAGGCCTGAACAAAAGTACAGACCCAGATCAGACGCCACATTCTACAGCATCTGTAGAATGTGGCGTCTGATCTGGGTCAACACTGTTTGCTCTCATCCAGCAGTTTTAAGACAATTCAACAGGGCCCAGTTGTTCAAAGCATCGTTACCTTAACAAGCTTGTTATGGGTCATTTCTTTAACTGTTTTAGCGGATTCAATATACAATATTTTAATATTTTTTGCTGAAAAAATATGAGTAGCTTTTGCACATTTTTTCAGCAAAAAATTTCAGCATATTTGCGTATCACTCGATTAAAATTTTAACGAATCGTTAACTAACGACATCGTTAACTTTGAACAACTGGGCCCAGGTTATGAAATGGAACATCGTATTTTTAGGACAAGTATGGTAGGGAAGTAAAGTGTACTTACATTCAGCAGTTTTGAGACAGGACAAGTATGTTGTGGAATATGGTTTCCAATTATTCACAGGTCTCATTATGGCCCCAGCTTCGAAGTTGGAGGGTCAAACTGCTTTTTGGTCATTATTTGTCTGACCCTCCATCCATTTGTCAGGCTTTTCTTGTGAGCAAGATGTCTTGACAATATTAGCTAGGGCCTCGAAACTTGAGGAGATTATTTGGGCCACCCTTAGATCACCCTTTTCAAATGACATTTTTATGGTCAAGTATAAAGTTGGTGGCATGGTGTTTTACAAACATATTTCTAGTTTCTGTTTATTCCAGGGTGGACACTTATAATAAGCATAGTTGGAAGCATCCTGGCTTTGATGAATGCTGTCATAATAGGGATAGGAGTGGCTAAAAATTACAAAGGTGAGAGGCCACCAACTGCACAGCTCAACATGGAGATTGAGGTAAAAGGAAACATTATAGTTTCCCCAATATCCGCAGATCTGGCAAGTAAACGGGCGATACAGAACAAACAGAAATACCCTCGCAGAGACAGCGGGATGGTCTTTTACACAGAAAGAATTGAGAAACTTTAGGTTGTACATATATTACAGTTGCCTTAATAAACAGAGCATTCAGACAGATATTTAAAGCAGGACATGAATAAGAGGTTTTTGGGAGCACACATAGTAAAGACTCATATCAGCTTCTTCACATTTCCTGACCTGGGTATTCATTATCTGCAAAAATCACTGGCTCTTTTCACATGGCACAGTTACTTAACTCTTTCCATGTTAGTGGCGACTTTTGTCATTTGCTGATAACCTTGGCAAACAGTTTGGACCTAGATCAGGCCTGACAAAACATCGGGCCTGATCTGGATCCAAACTGTTTGACACTCTGATGGTATTCCTGAAAGATTTTTTTGAAAAAAGTGATTTTTTTTTTAAAAATCTAGGATTACAAAGAAGCATGCAAAATTACCCAGCATGCAAAGAGTTAAGGTGAAGGTATACTTGTGAAAGGTTTTGCTGCTATTCTCTAAAGGTGAGGTAACCTGTATGCAGGAATTTACCTCCCTATTAGTTAAAACACTAAAACATGCAGG
This sequence comes from Anodontia alba, assembly GCA_964016985.1. Classification (NCBI taxonomy): domain Eukaryota; kingdom Metazoa; phylum Mollusca; class Bivalvia; order Lucinida; family Lucinidae; genus Anodontia; species Anodontia alba. Next base: position 39,910,796 of record OZ024834.1, read on the forward strand.
CTTCTCTGAAATTACTTCTAGAATGCTTTCAAGAGTAGTGCCCACTGAGAAGGGGAGGCAATCATTGCCATGTCAATGATTTCCCTTTTATGTGTATCAGACATTTGCAAGATATGTAAGGTCCTATTCCCTACAGAAAAACATCACTCATTCTTTATTTTTTCCTAATTTTACTATCTACATCTTAAGAGGAATGGATCTATCTTCAAGGGAAATAACTCAAACTTGTAGGTATTTGCCTCCCTTCTCCCTTGGGGCCTCAATTAAGGAAGCAAATTCTTTCCTTAAAGAGTAGCCCCATTTTTGAAAAGTTTCAAGTACTAGGGAGATAACTTCCTGCCTTAAAAGTTTGTCTCCCTGTGCAATATGGTAGGTCTATTTTTAATGCTAAACACTCATAGTTCTAAATGGGTAATTTGTCAAGATAGAAGTCTGGATGCTTTTCTCATTCCTTCATCAAAACTGCATTATGTGATATTCACAGGAACTGTCATAATGAGGCCATTCTAAAATATTCCCACAAAACAGTTTAATGGAGTGACTCTTCAGCTGTTCTGTATATCCACCATTTGGTACATTCTCCTTAAGGCATTAAGCTCTGCCTTAAGGAGACTTTGGGGCATATTTAAGCAATGACAACCCAGACCTGCCTACCACTCAATCAGATCAGGGCCTTCCTTTCAATTAAAGGACTCCATAGTATTTGCTGATTCTACATACAAATAGATGACCAGATGAGACCGCACAAATAAGCAGGCCTACCTAGGCCTTTCCTGTCCAAATATGCCCTAGTCCTGCTGAACTCGGATAGGCCTTTGCAAACAGAGCAGATTAAGATCAGTTGGCTTCTGAAGCCAACTGATCTGGATCTGCATGTTTGCCATTGAGTATGCCAATTTGTATCAATAACCTTGATCAAGCAATCTGATTGGCTTACAATTTGAAGTGGGTGTTGCATCTTAATTCATTCAGCATAACAAGGGTTAAGATATTTTCCGACAAGGACATTCTCATAGCTTTTCAAATGTTTTGTGTTTTCTTTGTTTCTCCATGAAAACATGTTTTGGATACTCATTAGAAGCACCTTGTTTTATCATGAAAAAATGGGAAAAAATCACTCCTTTTAGGTTGAAAAAGGCCTTGCATCACGAAAACATGCCTGTGATAAGGGGAAATTAGATTTGATATCAGCAAAGTTTATGATGAAGACAGAGAAACAGATAAGGTGGGTAATTTGGTGATAATTTGACGATTTTCTTTCTGTATATTCAATAAAAAAATATTTTGTTATTCATTAGCATTGCCTCTCCCAGGCAGTTCTAATGAATACCCACAACATGTTTTATGGAGAAATACAGACAGGTATGCCTATATGCTAATTTATTATCAAATGCCCTCTTTATCTGTTTCTTTGGATCAAATACAGAAAATTAGTAAGATAGATAGTATTTATTTATTTATTTAAAAAAGAGAAGCTTTATAGCATAAAATACACATTCTAAATTGTCTAAAAACTTTCTGACATGGTACAATAAGAAAAATATCAATACTTTTTTGAAAAAAAAACAACATAGGCTCTTATATTTTACTTTCATGAATAAATATTATTTAGTATTCCTTTGTTCTTCTTTCCTAGTGCACTCTCATAATTAGTCTCAAGACAAAATATTTGAAGATTCAATTTGATTGAAGCTAAAATAGTTAGTTTTTAGGCGGCTATGGAATAATTGTGCAGTGTTCTTATTTACTTTAGAAAATAAATAAATAAATAAATAAACTTTGTTTTATATTTCTATTTCAATTTATTTGTATTTTTTCACAATGCAAGAAAAAACAACACTTTTCTATTTTGGAAAAAAAATTATCAAAAAATAAAAAAATAAATAAAGAAAGTGATACAATACAAATCAACAAATTAAATGCAAAATTTGCAAATGATTTTATTTAGTTCTAATGTAACATATTGAATATTGCTCAATAACATGAATTATAGGGCCCCCACCTATGGAGACTTAACATCCTTATAATAGCTTCATAATCACTTAGATAAGATAAGCCTTTAATGTGCGCTCTGTTATCAGGATTGTATATTGGGGGTGATCATGAAGGTGGGGTCTAGCCAAAGAAGGAAAAAAATGTGTCTTTAAACCTCACTTTTATATAGTAAAACTGGGGTTAACAGGAGCATACATTATTTTTCTTATTTTTGCTCAAAAACATAGATTGTGGATACTCATTAGAACTGCCTCATCAAAGTGGTTCTAATGAGTACCCACAATCTATGTTTTGAGCAGAAATATGAAAAAACATTAGAATTTTTTATCTGATTTTTTTCATTTTTTGGTGGTAAAATTTTCAGTATATTTTTGAATAGGCATGTTTTCATAATGTCTAGAGTCGAGTGATTACTCATATGCATCTGAAATTTTTAAAGCTAGGAAAACAAAGTCATCATTTTATTGTCTCATTTATTTCATCTCATAATTACAGTTGTTTATATATGTATATTTACATAAAGATACAAGTAGTTCTCATTAATGTTATCAATAAATATAAGATAATTATACAATGTTCATGTGTTATAAGGAGTGAAATGTATTGATATTCAGCTATTTTCAAACATCCTTCATTCAAATGATAAAAATCCCCTATGGTGGTATTTTCATTTTACGGTAAATATACTAAAATTTCAAATATTTTATTCCATATTCTTTTGGCATAAATTGTGCTTTCTATGCATTGTTTCTTAAACTTCTTAATGAAATGACAATGTAGACTCCGATCAGACTGCTCCTTTAGGTCTGCACTTTTTGCACATGCCATTTTGTCAGAATTTTTTTTTGTGTACATTGGGGTGGTCGGGTGGTGCGAAGGTGCTGTGTATCTTACATCACTGGGGATGTCCAACTGATATTGGCTTACAGTTGGGCAAGACCTGCTATCCTTGTAGTGGGTAAGGGTGGAGGGGGAATGTTTTTATTTCTTCTGTTTCTTCACTTTCATTCCTGTTCCTCTTTCTTCCCTGTCCCTCTCTTTCATCTCCTCTACTCTCTCTTCTATCTCTTTTCTCCCTTTCTCTGGGAGACGACACAAAATGACCCTCAAGGGTTGACGTGTCGTTAAACCCCAACACAATCAATCAATCAATTTTTTGTGTACAAAACTTTAGGACACTTACTGTACATGTATATTCCATGTAATAGGATAGTTTATTTATATATGAAGCCCTTTTTGTTGTTTGGGAAAGGGCTCTTATTACATATGCAGACAATGAAGGCCTACACCAACTTGTGTATCTGGGGAGTCAGAGCTAGGGTTTTATAGCTCACTTTTAGGATCAGTGCATTACGAAAACATGCCTGTATAATTTTGACTCCCTTCAACCCCATTTTTATATAGTAAAACTGGGGTTTACAGGGGTATACATTATTTTTCTTATTTCTGCTCAAAAACATAGATTATGGGTACTCGTTAGAACCACCTCAGTGAGGCAGTTCTAATGAGTACCCACAATCTATGTTTTGAGCAGAAATATGAAAAATATCAGAATTATTATCTGAAAATTTTCCTTTTTTTGGCTGTAAAATTTTCAAAATATTTCAATAGGCGTGTTTTCGTAATATGGATGATACAGAATATGTCACCAGCAAAGGCCTTGGTTAGACAGTGCAGACCCACAATATGATCTGGGCCATGGCCGATAGTATATGGTGTAAGGGCTATTTTCTCAAGTGCAACACACACCTTTATTTTTTTATTTATTTATTTATTTATTTTTTAACAATTCAGAAAAAAATATTAACCCTGTCTTTAAGGAATGGATACATTTTCAGAGGAGGCAACTTTGCCCAACATTGTTTGCCTCCATTGTGAAAAAGGGTCTACTTCAATACTATGCTTCGAAATAAGTTTTTTGCCTTTGGATTATACCTTCAAAATAATTTCTTTGCCTTTAGAGTATATCTTCAAAATAAAGTCTTTGCCTTTAGAGTTTTCAGAAGTGACTTAGCGAACAGGAAGTCACAAATATTGTCTCCCTTGTAAAATGGCAGGAAAAGTACCAAGTGTATCCATTCTCCTTAAAGCAGTATGTCTCCTCCACAGGAGCTTGAAGTTCGGTCAGAAATGCATGTTAACCCTTAAACTGCCAATCACAACAATTGTCGTCTGCTTTGTCATCTGCTTATGCTTTTAAAAGTCATTTTTGCAAACAGTGTGGACACAGATGAGACTGCTCCTCTAGGAGCAGTCTGATCAGGGTCCACACTGTTTGCCTGTATGCAAAAATAGGTTTGAAAAGTTTACAAGAATATTCAGCAGATCACATAAACAGACAACATTTTCAGATGCAGGTTTTCTTGGCATTTTACGAGTTAAAACTGCCTAAATCAACTAAGCTATAAGGCAAAGGCTCAAAGTTTGGTCAGAAATGCATGTTAAAATGGCCCAAATTGACCACCCTATAAGGTGAAGGATAGTCGATTTGAACCATTTTAACATGCATTTCTGACCAAACTTCAAGTTCCTGTGATCTCCTCAAAAATCATGGGTTTTATTCATTGCTAATATACAATTTTTCAAGTAAACCCCTCCTATTTTAGATTTCAATTCACTTCAGACCCCTTTAAGAAACTGTAAATTTTGCATCTTATTTGAGACTATTAAATTTTTACTGATCCAGTCAAAAATCAATATACAAAGGAGCATATATATTCTCTTTGTAATTTTACCTGGTTTACACACTAAATGAGCAGTTAGCTAAATGATCCAAAGTGTAAAAAGTGTTTTTTAAATTTATTAACCCTTCTCATGCTGAACACAACATGTCCTGTCTTAGTGAACAGTGTAGACGCAGATCAGTTGGCTTCTGAAGAAATGTAAATATGTGAAGTTCTATCAAAATCCCAGATCAAGTAATCTGATTGGCTGGAAATTAGAAGTGGGCATGGCATCTTAATTTATTCAGCATGACAAGGATTAGATAAAGTTTATTCTATTTTTGAGCAACAATGGTTTGGGTCATTTTGAGCAAACATACAGCTTTAAATATCACTAGACAATGGGAACTATTCAACCCTGCTCTTAATTACTGATTGATCCAGTTCTGTGAATAATAAACAAAAGGCCCACGGGCCACGGTTCGCTCACCTGAGTGACATAGCCACTGCAGACATGCAGATGTTATGCAACATTTTTCCAATCCTATCATCGCAACTAATGAAAATATCATCATTTGAGCAGTTCTTAGTTTTGAAGAAGAATATATGGGCCTGACAGTCAATGGAGCATGATCATTTGAATAAACTATCAACCACATTTCAACAGAAGGATCAATGTGAAATTTGGTGGAAATTGGCTAAGTGGTTTCTGAAGAATCATGATTTTATACATGTAAACAGCACAGTGGCAGGGAAATATTATAAATATAAACCAGATGATGGCCATCTTAGATTTCCAATCAGAACAATTTTAACTACTGTTGATCTACAAGTCACTTCGATACTTTCAATATAAATGTATATGGCCCATACAAATGGGGAAGCATATTTGACCTTGGAGATAAAAAGGTCAAATGTCAACATAGAACCATCATTCTAGCAATTTTGGTAGATCTCCTGTCCCCCATAATTTGTGCAAAGATTACAACCCAGGGCTTATTTGGTTATGGAGAAGAAGATTTTTAAAGGTTTTTACCATATATAGGTATGGCAGCCATTTTGATCAATGGACCATACCCATTTTAGCAATCTTTCATTCTCCTGCCCAGGCACTGCATGAAATTTGAGCAACGCTGGCACGGAGGCTTCAGAGGAAAAGCCATTTGAAATTATCAACATTTTTTCCATACAAATATATGGGGCCCATACAAATGCATACAGAAGCAAACTTGACCTCGCCGTAAAAAAGGTTAAATGTCAATGTATGACAATTATTTTAGCAACTTTGGTAGACCGCCCATTCCAGATGATATATGCAAAGATTCAGCCACAAGCCATCCTCGGTTTTGGAGAATAAGATTTTTAAAAGTTTTTTCCCATACAAATGCATAAGGAAGCAAACTTGACCTTGCCGTAAAAAGGTCAAATGTCAATGTATGACCATTATTTTATCAACTTTGGTAGAACCCCTGTCCCCGATGATTTATGCAAACATTCAGCCCCAAAACATCCTCGGTTCTAGAGAAGAAGATTTTTAAAGGTTTTTACCATATATGGGCATGGCGGCCATCTTGGTCAACGAACCGTGACCATTTTAGCAATCTTTTGTTCCCCCTATCTAAGGAGGCTCCATATGAAATTTGAGCAAAATTGGCCCAGAGGCTCCAGAGGAGAAGTTGTTCGAAATTCTGAACATTTTTCCCATACAAATGTATAAGGTAGCAAAATTGACCTTACCCAAAAAAGGTCAAATGTCAATGTACGACCATTATTTTAGCAATTTTGGTAGCCCTCCTGTTCCTGAAGATATATGCAAAGATTCAGCCATAAGGCATGCTCGGTTTTGGAGAAGAAGATTTTTAAAGGTTTTTCCCATATAAACGCATAGGGAAGCAAACTTGACCTTGCCGTAAAAAGGTCAAACGTCAATGTACGACAATTCTTTTAGCTATTTTGGTAGACCTCCCGTCCCCGATGATTCCTGCAAAGGTTCAGCCCCAAAGGTATTCTCGGTTCTGGAGGAGAAGATTTTTAAAGGTTTTTACCATATATGGGCGTGGCGGCCATCTTGGTCAACAGACCGCGACCATTTCAGCAATTTTTCGTTCCCCCACCCTAAGGAGCCTTCATATGAAATTTGAGCAAAATTGGCTCAGCGGCTTCAGAGGAGAATTCGTTTGAAAATGTTAATGGACGGACGCACGGACGGACGGACGAAAAGTGATCACAATAGCTCATCCTGAGCAGAGCTCAGAACAAAATTTTCATTTAAACAGAACTGAACATTTATCACAGAAGAAAGAAAAAAAAAAAAAAAAAAAAAAAAAATCAAAACAAAAAGCTTTTTTACTACATTTAGCAAGCATTTTAAGCCAGTTGATCTTCGCTTAAAACCAATAGTACAATTCAGTAATGGAAGCTAACAGTGACCTACATTTCTAAAGAGAAGAAAAAAGCAAAGACAAACTTTTAGTAAACAATATGAAACAAATTCTACATACAGTCGACTCTCGTTATCTCAAATTCCACGGGACTCACTGAAACACTTAGAGATATCCGTACCTCGACATATCAGAGTTGAGAGAGTGAGGAAAACAATAAATTGAACAACCACATTTAACAAATGAATATGTAATTTGACTCCTGAAGTTAGAAATATATATATAAAATAATGTGAAAAAGAGGAGAAATTGCTCCTTAGGAGCAATTTCTCCTCTTTTCCACATTATTTTGTTACCTGTTGTTATAGTTTTATGTTTAAACAGGGACCAGATTTTCACTTCAAAATAAGCGGTAATTCGAAATATGCGAGTTCGAGATAACGAGGTTCGACTGTACATATGCCATTTGCTAAGTCTTGTATACAGCAGTGAAATGGTGGAATCTGAATATTCTACATAGTCATGTCATTTTAAGGTGTATGGATACACCTGGTAGATTTTCTGCTGTATGTTACAAGGGAGGCAACTTTTGTGGCTTACTCTTTGTGTTCCTGCACACCAAGCCCCTGCTGAAATGGTGTCTACTCTAAAATGAAATAATCTGCTCCAAAGAGGAGCAAATTCATTCCATTTAAAGCAACTATTTTGACAAGGTAACCTCCCATGAAAGTGTATCCGTTCCCCTTAATTAACTCTTGTCCTGCTGAATAAATTAACATACCACGCCTACTTCAAATTTTCAGCCAATCTGATTATTTGATCCTGATTGTTGCTATAAATTTGTATACTTAATGGCAAACAGTGCAGATCCAGATCAGTTGGCCTCTGAAGAAGCCAACTGATCTGGATTTACACTGTTTGCAAAGGCAGGGTATATCCGTGTTCAACAGGACAAAGGGTTAATTACACTGTCATAATATTCAGTAAACCCCAAAATACACTGTCATTCTTCTGACATACCATTAATGGTATTTCAGTCATTTTATACAATGATAACATAGTAACTTACCATATTCAGCCTATGTATTGGGATAAAAAGCCTGAGTAACAGAAAAACAGAGTATACCCAGATCTGATCAGGGTCTACATTGTTTGCCACTCATCTAGCAGTTTTCAGATATATTAATAAGGAGTAAAAAGGATATTCCAATTTTAAGACATGTATGGTAAGTAGGTAAGGTAACTCAATATCTGACTGTTAGCATGCTGGGAAACAAGTTCAGATGACACTTTGAAATATTTTTTTTCTTCTTTTTACCCGGAAACAGGCTCTGACATTTCATGCAAAATGTCTACTAAAGAGACAATTTGCTTGAAATGTCAAGGAATCTTTTCTGGGAAATAGAAAATCAACAATACCAATTTATTATTCTGCTGAATTTGCCCTTAGAGTGGTAAAGACTAATTAATTAGGTAAATAAAGTTTCTTAACAATGGTACATCATATGATCATCAGAAAAAAAAATCCCACTTGTGATTCAAACCCATGACCGCTAAATTAGCAGACCTACAATTACTTTTCTGTTCTAAAATTGCTCCTAAACCCACAAAAATATCATTATAACACATACTATCACTTAATTCTAAGCATACTGCATAAAATTGCAGCAGACAACATTTTGAAATATTTTTCTTATTTTTCACAGAAAATAGGCTATGACATTTCATGCAAAATGTTTCCTCAGGAGACAATTTGCATGAAATGTGAAAGTTTTTTTTCTAGGAAAAATGAATAAAAGCCTATTTTCTAGGAAAAATATCATCAATTTGTAGTCTGCTGAATTTGCCCAGAGAATGGTAAAGGTTAAAAATTTCAATAAAACTACAAAACTGAAGCCCAAAAGCCACAAGTCACACACCTGAGTTAAATGGTCATGACTTTTTTTTTCAAGTAAAACATAATGACAAAAGAAAACTGCATACTAGCAGCACTTAATACATATTAGGTAAATGTCCTAAAATTCCAAACACTGAAGTTTCTGACAAAATGTCATATACAAACAGTGCAGACCCTGATCAGGCTGCTCCTTCAGGAGCAGTCAGATCAGGGTCTGCACTGTTTGCCGTTCCACTAGGTATTTTAAGAAACAACTGCATAAAAAGCAAAATCTAGGCCAAATAAGTATGAAAAAAAAACATGAAATTTTAGGACATTTACCACATTAAATGAACTATTAGTAAATGTAGTGACTATGCATGAAAATGAAGTTGAGATGATACTCCACAACTACCACTGGCATAATGCCTGATTCAATAACAAATTCAATCAAATAAAAAAAAAAAGGGTTTAATATTTTAGTAAAGGCTGAATCAGATCATTACCATATCTACCCTAAATAATGGTATTCAGTCTCAGGCCTGTCTGTCTGAATACTTAGAGAAAAAACAGGTCTGAGCTAACTGGGTACACCCAGATAAGATGCCACAGAATCCAGGATCTGTTCAGTCTGCATTATTTATAAGGCTGGCTCATCAGAACTGAAAAGATAATCTATTATCAGTCCTGCCATTGTGATCGATAATCGATTAGTAATCATTGAAGATTTGGTCATAATTTACCTGTCTGTCTGAGCATGACTCTTACCATATGTTATGCTGTACTGTATGCTTTTGGTCAGACACGCCTGAGCAAATTGTGTAGACCCAGATGAGACTGCTTTGCAGCGTCTCATCAGGGTCTACACTGTTTGCTACTCATCCAGCTATTTTAGACACAACACTGGGTAGTAAATTGTACTTGTTCAAATTTTAGATAAAGTATGGAAAGGAGTTGGTCTCTGATTACTAAGGGAAATACGGTAAACTAACAGACACAGAAATCAAATGATCGATTATTAGCAAATCTGTGATTTTTTTGGAATTTATCGATCAATTAATCGATTATCCGATTAATTGTGCCAGCCTTAATTGCTTGCCACTCACCCAGCAGTTTTTGGCATGACACCAGGTAGTCCCATGGACTTGTTCAAATTTTAGGAGCAGTATGGTAAGGTATCAATTTGTCCATATACTTGAGGTTAATATGGTATCAAAGGTTAAGTTTCAATGGAAGAAATATACTAGGGACAATATTTAACCCTTAAAGCACCAGTCACAACTATTGTCATCTGCTTTGTCATCTTCTTGTGATTTTAAGTCATTTTTGCAAACAGTGTGGACCCAGATCAGGCTGCTCCTTTACGAGCAGTCTGATCTGGGTCCATATTGTTTGCCAGTATGTAAAAATAGGTTTGAAAAGTCTGCAAGAATATTCAGCAGACAACATAAACAGACGACAATTTCAGATGCAGTTTTTCTTGGCGCTTTAAGGGTTAAGGTATAAATTCAAGTAGAAAGAAGCAGAAGTTCAGAGGCATAAGGAATGTTTATACGCAAAGGGGATCAGTATCTGGTCCATGCCCCATGAGCAAGTATGCATGCACATAACACCTTCTGGGCTTGCTAGCGATTGTGCGATTTCAAAACTGAATTTTCATGCACTCTGAGAAGTCAAGGGGGTTCTCTTAAATGTTGTCCCTATTGAACAACTGAATTTAAAACACAGAAATGAATTACATACACACAGAAAATAAGGGCTGTGTCATGCAAAAATGTGTCTTTTGGCATATATGGACAGGGTAGGTCAAGATTAGCCTTACATCCGCACAGTCTGATCAGACTTAACTGTTTACAAACTGGGCCAAGTTGTTCAAAACTAACTATGTCGTCAGTTAACGATTCGTTAAAATTTTAATCAAGTGATACGCAAATATGCTGAAATTTTTTGCTGAAAAAATGTGAGTAGCTTTTGCAGTGCAAAAGCTACTCACATTTTTTCAGCAAAAAATATCAGAATATTGTAGATTGAATCCACTAAAACAGTTAACGAAATGACCCTTAACGAGCTCGTTAAGCTAACGACGCTTTGAACAACTGGGCCCAGAATTATTGGATGCTATAGAATGTTTCAACAGAGAGCAACTGCCAGATGATACGTTGCACACCTGCAGGATGATGTGATTTCGCACATTTTGCACATGCTCAAAGGCACTTTTTCCCTTGACATGTCCACATGGTAAAAGTCCTAAAAGTTTGAAAACTTTAGTCCCTCTTTTTTTGCCAAAATTTTTATCATTAAGCATTTGTTTCACAAAATACTCAGTGGAATGGCAGACCATGAAGACACTGATCAGAAGGCTGTAAGTCTCCAATGTTAGAATACGACATTTTGTTAGAACAATAAGGATTCTAAAATTAGGACAATAACTATATGAGTTGTAACTTGAGAAAACATACCAATGACTTGTGTGCCCAACAAATACTCAGATCAGCTTGCACATCCCTGCACTCTGATTAGGGTACTGTTCATATAAAAAAAAAATATGCATGCTCTGCTATCCAAAAAGGGTCCAGGGAAGAATCTGGTCAGATTGCATGAATGCGCAGGCTGATCTGAATATTGTCCGGGCATATGTGTCCTAGGGTATGTTTTCTGACATTATGGCTCACACTGTCAGCAGTTTGTGGCAGGGTATTAAATGCAGACCCTGAAGAGCCAACGACGGCAAATCCCACAGCTGGGACACACATTCAGCAGGAAAACCTAAACCCTGACACTATTATATGGCAGGGTACAAAAAGGAGACCCTAACCTACTGCTTAACACAGTCTGGTGAGTGTCTTTACCACAAGCATACACAATGTTTACTGATTAGCTTTCATGGAATGTGGATAGCAAATAGCTAAGATCGGTCCCTTTTCTTCAAGTGAACATACCCGATATTTTTCTTATTTGACATTGTCACCATCAGGTTCAATGAGCTACTTGCGTAACTTGGCACTGAGGATTTGGGCCTCACATTCTGAAGGAAGGAAGGCTCCGCTGGTATGGACATGTGGAATGCTCCAATGGTGCAGTCAAGACAGCCTGTGACATACAGGTTGATGGAAAGCTTAGGCCTGGGAGGCCCAAGATGATCTGGAAGCAGCTGACAGAGAGGAATTGTAGAGAGTGGAAGCTCTCAGCTAATTACCCTCATGATAGACACACCTTGAGATCTGGTGTGAGATCTGCCATGCGTGCAGCAAGCCAGCTATCTGGAAGGGGGCCCACTGATGTGGATGATGCCCCTGTACCTGCATGTTAATCAAAAATCTGATGATGATTTTTCCATAACAAACATACATATTGGGGGTACTCAGCAGGAGTGCCTCACTAAGGCACTTCTAATGAGTACCCACATTGTAGGTATTTATCAAAAACATTGCTCCAGATAAGGATTTTTTTTTCAACCAAGAAGTATTAATATTTTTCTTATTGCTGCATGAAAACGTGATACTCATTAGAAGCCCCTCTCTTTTGTTAAAATGGCAGAAGTCAGCCAGGTGTACCTAGTCCCCTTAAATAAGCAGCCTAAAATGATATACAGACAACCCTCTTTATACCGACACACTCGATACAACAACAAAATTTGTGATGACAATTTAACTGTCACAAAACCTTCGCTTTAGAGGTATCATTTAGTCACAAATTATGCAAGAATATTGTATTTAATACTTTAAAGAAACATGTTTTGGATATTTGTTAGAATTGCCTCAGTGAGGCAATTCTAACAAATATCCAAAACGTGTTCGATGAGGAAATAAGAACAAAACAAGACCTTTCTTACATATCTATCTGCTCATTAAGTATTCTGTACAACAGCAAATGCATTTTAATGGCAACATCTTTGGAAACAAATGCTGTCGTTGCAACGAGGGTTCACTGTAGTTCACAGTCACAGATAAGAAAGGTATCCAGTTGAGTACTGTTCATTTATTTCTCCCTGAAATCCGATGTTATGGGTACTCATAAGAATCAATTCAGAAAGCCCAACCTAGTATTAAACCAGAGCAGACTTACTATACACTGTAGCTCTAGATAAGAGGAGTTGCTAGATAAATATTTTCTTAATTCTGCACGAGAACATATGTTCTAGGTACTCTATAGAAAAGCCTCAAATAGGTCCTTCTTATGATTATCCCCAATTTATGTTTTAGAGAGGAATAAGATATATCAGCACTTTCTGGCTGAACACTTTTGATAAAGCTCCTTGTCTAGAGCAATAAAAATCACCATTAAAAGCTATTAGAGCAAAAATGCAGAAGACATTTTGATTTTTTTTCATTATTTTTCAGAGAAAAAAAGACCAGCCATTTCATGTGAATTATCTGCCAAGCAGACAATTCCCATGAAATGCCAAGCTTTTATTATTTTTCAGAGAAAATAATACTTGCCTTTTCATGTGAATTCCCATGAAATGTCAAGCCTTATTTTTCACAGAATACAAAAAAAAAAAAAAAAAAAAAAAAAAAAAAAAAAAAAAAAATCAAAATCTCTGCTGCAGTTGTGATTAGCTCTTAAAGGGATAAGAAACCTATACAATATTTTTTGGTCATCTGGAGCTGTGTAGATTTTCACTGAGAAGTCTTGGTCCATAGTTCATGTCACTACTTCACAGCAATAACGACTATTATGGCCACTATGGCAACAACAACTAGTAATATTACTACAAGACAACATAACTTCTTTCTGGATTTTTTCTGAAAGTAGAAAGAAAAAGGCAAACTGTTAAACAACATTTACTGCAGAATAAGTTCATGTCATTAAAATTTCTATAACATAATACAATAGGCATGAATTCTAATTTTGTGATTTTTATCTATGTGTAAATGGCAGCAAATCACTCATCAAAATAACAGGTTTAGGTTTTCTCTTAAGCCCTTTGGGTGATATGTTAAGTTTTTAAAGCCCTTTGGGTTTTATGTTAAGTTTGTAAAGCCCTCTGGGCTTTGTATTAAGTTTGTAAGTGCTTCACTAGTGTTTACACATCAATAAAACCCATAAAAAATAGAAAAGTGTGTCTGTAAAATAATATGCCCCCAATTATATGCTTAGTCATACAAAATGCCAAACCTGAAAAGGGGCATATAGAATTAATCCATTTCTTTTTATCAAAAGTCTATCTGGTGATCTACTCACCAGCCACAATAAATCTGCCAAATATCAAAGCCCAACACCACAATGTATATTTTCATGATGAAATAAGAGTAAATGAATATTCAGTGTTGAAAAGTGTGCTACATACAGAAAGATGAAAATATTTGAGTGCTTTTTAGTAGTACCGTATTTACCATATGTATTCGGACAGACAGGCCTGTGCAAACAGTTTAGACCCAGATGAGACACCGCAGAACGCGGCGTCTCATCTGGGTCTACACTGTTTGCCACTCATCCAGCAATTTTTAGACACATCGGGTAGTGACTTGTACTGGTTCAAATTTTAGAACATATATGGTAGTTGAGGTGTCCGAATACTTAGGGTAAATACGGTAATGTTTGGAATCTAATTTTACTCTACTGCTGATATACTGCAGTGTACTATGAAAACAGACAAACAGAGGCTATATAAGTAATGTCAAGCACAAAGGGTCATTAGTGTGCCTTATTTTACACCCCAAGTTCTGGGACTGAGAAGCTGAGTGAGCGAAGACCCAGATCAGACACTGCAAAATACAGGATATGATTATGGTCTAAACTGTTTGCCACACATCCAGCAGTGTTAGACACATCAACAGGTAGTAAAATGGAATTGCTAAATGGGGACATTGGCAAACAGTCTAGACCCAGATCAGACACTGCAAAATATGCATCTGATCATGGTCTAAACTGTTTGCCATGCATCCAGGGCCCAGTTGTTCAAAGCGATGTTAGCTTAACGAGCTCCTTAAGGGTCATTTCGTTAACTATTTTAGCGGATATAATGTACAATATTCTGATATTTTTTGCTGAAAAAATGTGAGTAGCTTTTGCACTGCAAAAGCTACTCACATTTTTTCATCAAAAAATTTCAGCATATTTGCATATCACTTGATGCAAATTTTAACGAATCGTTAACTAACGACATCGTTAGCTTTGAACAACTGGGCCCAGCAGTTTTAGATGCATCAACAGGTAGTAAAATGGACTTGCTCATATTTAACCCATTTATGCCTGGCATCCCATAAATGGGAAATTGGCAAACAGTCTAGACGCTGATCAGGCGGCATCTGATCAGGGTCTAGACTGTTTGCATTAAATACAGTAATTTTTATAAAACATGGTGATAATAAAAACTAACCAGACACCCCTTCTATTAAAAATGAACCGGTCCAAAATCCTGGGGTAGAAGAGTTCATTTGGCATTAATGGTTTAAGGACAAGTGTGGTGAAGTTAAAGTGTCCCAATATTCAGGTGAATATGGTATGCAAACCATAGCTCCAGATAAGGCACTTATTTCAACTTAAAAGTATTGGGCCCAGTTGTTCAAAGCATCATTAGCTTAACAAGCCGGTCAGTGGTCAAAGTACAATATCCAATTCACAGGTATTTTTGCTGAAAAAATGTGAGTAGCTTTTGCATTTGCATTGCAAAAGCTACTCACATTTCCAGCAAAAATATTAGCAAATATGCCATATTTAATGATCAAAGTTTTAACCATACATTAACTAACAACATCATCACTTTTGAACAACTGTGCACTTATATTTTTCTTATTTCTCTGCAAAGATATATGTTGTGGGTATTCATTAGAAGCACCTCAGCAAGGCACTTCTAATGAGTACCCACAATATGTTTTCATGGAGAAATAAGAAAAATATTAAGTGGATACCCTCTCTTATCTGGAGCCATGTTTAAAACGGAAAAAGAATAGATGATGTCCGATTCACTACCTGATATGTGGAAGCCTTTTGTAGCTGTTCTGCTCCTTGTTCTACATCTGTGTAAGCTTTCTCTACATTTGCTTCTATTGTATCTACAAATTACAAAGACAAAATAGCCGTCAGTATCTGAGGAGAAAATCTGTGTAAGCTTTCTCTACATTTGCTTCTATTGTATCTGCAAATTATCAAGACAAAATAGCCGTCAGTATCTGGGGAGAAAATCTGTGTAAGCTTTCTCTACATTTGCTTCTATTGTATCTGCAAATTACAAAGGCAAAATAGCCGTCAGTATCTGAGGAGAAAATCCATGTAAGCTTTCTCTACATTTGCTTCTATTGTATCTGCAAATTATCAAGACAAAATAGCCGTCAGTATCTGAGGAGAAAATCTGTGTAAGCTTTCTCTACATTTGCTTCTATTGTATCTGCAAATTATCAAGACAAAATAGCCGTCAGTATCTGAGGAGAAGATCCAATCTCTATCATAATAACGATGATGATGATGGTTTGGTTTTTTACATATTTTTAAACATAATCTATGGTAAATGTCATAAAATTTAGAACACTATAGTCCATACTTTTTTGGCCAAATTTTTGCTAAAAGTATGTAGTTGTTTCATAAAATACTTAGTAAACTTGCAAACAGTGTAAACCCTGTTCAGACTGCTCCTTATGGAGCAGTCTGATCTGAGTTTGCAATGTTTCAATATGCCATATTTTCAGAATGTAAGGCGTACAAATTTTAGGACATTTACCTTAAATCATATTGAAAAGATGAAGGGGTGGTAATGAAAAGCTCTGTGCAAAGAAGCTCCATAGTTATGAGATGAACTCTGCCCCTAGTGTGATTACAACCTGAGAGCTTATGATCCTTAGTCAGCCCTGTAATGTTCTGTGTTTAAAGGGATTGGATACACATTTAGGGGAGGGGAGGTCACTCTGACAAGACTGTTTTTGCCTCCCTTCTGAAAGGAGTCTGCTATAAAAGGAAAGAATGTGCACGTTCTTGGAAATGTCTGTCGTGAAACTGAAGGGAAATCTGCTCCCTTATGTGTTTACTATGGTAAATGTTCTAAAATTATGTACACAGAAGTTTCTGACAAAATGGCATATACCAACAGTGCAGACCCTGATCAGACTGCTCCTAAAGGAGCAGTCTGATCAGGGTCTACACTTTGCCATTCCACTAAGTATCTTAAGAAATAACTGCATAAAAAGCAAAATTTAAGCCAAAAAGTTGGGACTAAAGTGTTTGAAATGTTAGGACATTTACCATAATACGAGATAGTCACAAAGCTTACCTATTTGTTCCCCTTGTTCTTGTATCATTGCACCTAAGTCCCGGAAAATTTCATTTACATCTAAAATATCTCCCTGTAAAACAGAGGATTAACCTTTACCACTCTGTACTAATACAGCAGATGACACATTGTTGAGAGTTTTCTTAATTTTCCTAGAAAACAGGTTTTGACATTTCATGCAAATTGTCTTCATTAGGGACAATTTGCATGAAATGTCAAAACTTATCTTCTGGGAAAAATAACAAAAATAGTTCTATATGTCTTCTGCTGAAAACTTTACCCAAAGTGCTAACTGACCCTTCTCTTGCTGAACCCAACACAGCCTGTCTTAGCAAACAGTGCAGATCCAGATCAGTTGGTTTCTGAAGCCAACTGATCTAGATCTGCATTGTTTGTCATAAAATATGTGAATTTCTATCAAAAACCAGATCAAGTAATCTGATTGGCTGGAAATTAGAAGTGGACATGGCATGTTAATTTATTCAGCATGACATGGGTTAAGTCGCAATCAAATTGGAGCGATTTCACCATAAAACTTCTCTACAAATCACTATGTGTCATAATATCATACAAAATCAGGGACTGAAGCAATTACAACTGAACTCTTTCACCCCAGAGTTTCTGAAGTGGACTTTTCCATCTTTGAATTTGGAACCATCTATTTTTGCAGATAGGTTTGTTAGTAATCAAGAACAGATTGGCAAACAGTTGAGATCAAGATGAGATGGCTCATTATGAGCTGTCTCATATGGATCTGCACTGTTTGTACAGGGCTTTGTTTAGGTACAGGGCTGAACTAGTCACAATTCAACAGGATAAGAATTCTAGGCAATGCCATATACCACCTGCCAGCATAGATCAGTATTATAAACAAGTTAGAAATTAATGTAAAGAATAATAAAATATATGGACCATGATATATAGGTCATAGTCACAAAATTATACCATATTGTTTGAATCTCTTAATATGGTGGACATGTACGCCTAGTTTGATTACTCTAGGGTTGACATAAAAAAATCACAAAGTCATTCATCACGAAAACATGCCTATATAATATCGACCCCCTTAAACCCCACTTTTATATAGTAAAACTGGAGTTTACAGGGGTATACATTATTTTTCTTATTTTTACTCAAAACATAGATTGTGGGTACTTGTTAGAACCATCTCATCAAGGTGGTTCTAATGAGTACCCACAATCTATGTTTTGAAAAGAAATATAAAAAATAATAAAGTTTTTTATCTGAAAATTTTCAGTTTTTGGAGGGGAAATTTTCAATATACTTGAATAGGCTTGTTTTCGTAATGTAACCAGGAAATACAGGTCATGGTCATAAACTGACACTTCTATGTTTGAATTCATGAAAGGGAGAAAGCACACCATCTTGGATAATTATACATGCTACAGTTAACCAGAAATGGAGCTAAATGCTAGGGTTGACATAAAAAAAGCAAAATCTCCAGACTGAAAAATAGGTCATTTGTCATTAAATGATACTGTATTGTTTCATTCCTTGTTAAGGAGAAAATGTATGGAAGGTAAAATGATTGTAGGTGTAATAGTTTTTCAGAAAAGGGCCAGAACATTAGGATGGTCATAAATGTTGATGGACAGACCTGTGGATGCACGAATGGACAAATAGGAAACCAGATACCTGCTTGCTTAACATTTACCACTCTCTAGGCAATTTCAGCAACTAACAAACTGTTCATATTTCTCTTATTTTTCCCAGAAAAACAGGATGACATTTCATAAAATTGTCTCCAATGAAGACAACTTGCATGAAATGTCAAATCCTGTTTTCCAAGAAAAGTAAAAAAAATATTTCAATATGTTGTCTACTGAAAATCTTAACCCAGCATGCTAAGCATTAACCCTTGTCATGCTGAATAAATTAAGATGCCACGCCTACTCCCAATTTTCAGCCAATCAGACTAATTGATCCAGGTTGTTGATATAAACTCACATACTGAATGACAAACAATGCAGATCCAGATCAGCTGGCTTCTTTAGAAGCCAACTGATCTGGATCTACACTGTTTGCAAAGACAGGGTATATCCTGGTTCAGCAGGACTAGGGTTAAGCAGGTGTGACAAAATTAATAAAGAAGCGAAGAAAGATGTATAGCTACCTCCAATTCTCGTATCTGTTCCTCTCTTTCCCGAATCAAAGCGAGATCATCATCTATCACCTGTTCCTGTGCCATTAACTGCTGCCGCCTCCGGTCATCCTCCACTAATCTGGCTGTGTCCTCTTCATCATCCTAGATAAATAATGAAGTTTGTTTATTTTATTTTAGAAATAATTTTTCTTTACTGTGAATAATTGTTGAAGAAGGCATGATGTTGGAGGGCAGTATTACAGGGTCTGCACTGTTGGCAGTATTAATTCATGATGGCAAAGCCAGAGTGAAATAATGTTCCCGTCTGCCAAACAACACCATATATTATTCAACATAAATTCACAGCACAGAAAAATTCTGACTACCTGAACTATTGTAGGTTGATCATAGTAGCGTTTCCATAAAGCACTATGGGAAAAATGTTAACGTGTTAAAATCGGCTTAATAATTAACAATATTTCAGTCACATCAGTGATATCCCAATGGTGCTGTCTCACTAAAATATCATGCTCCAGACATGTGTCATGATATTCCACCCAGTCACATGATACCGACACCAGGCTGACCAGTTTTGGTTCCTAGCTCTACTTTCTTAATGCTAATTGCCAAGCAACAGAGCAATTAGAAGCATTTTTGGTATGACTAGGATTGGAATCAAACTCGCAATCTCTCTGACACACAGTGGACACTCTACCATTTGAGTGAGCATCAGCATCAGAAAGAAATGAGGCAAAAATGAGGTGGAAATGAGCTAAAACAGTCATGAATGTTTAGTGCTTTATTAGCTAATTCAGCAGATGGCAAACTGATGATAATTTTATTTTATTTTTCCCACAAAATAATGTTTGACATTTCATGCAAATTGTCTCCTGAGGAGATAATTTGCATGGAATGTTAAGCCTTATTTTATGGGAAAAAGAGAAAAAAAAATCAGTTGATCCTTGTTATCTAAAAAACAAATAATTAATACTATTGCTTAAGACAAACTAAATAAAGAGCAATATTGGTTAAAGTTGCAATATATTCTTTACATTTCAATTCATTTCATCTCAAGCTATTATTATCTCAACCCAGAAATTCTAGTTGCCTGAATCCACTTGTTCAAAACTAACGATAACATTAGTTAACTTATCGTTAAAACTTTGATCATTAAATATGGCATATATGCTAATATTTTGCTGAAAAAAAAAATGAGTAGCTTTTGCATTTGAAAAAGCTACTCACATTTTCTTCAGCAAAAACACGTGTGAATTAGATATTGTACTTAGGGCTATTCCAGTTAAACATAGGTACCGGGGGAAGACGGCACTTTTTTAAACTTCTGATGTGGGATGTCCCGCTGAGTTACATGCTTCTTTGGGTGGGTGTAGTGGGAGAAAATTCGCTTCTGTAGGTGGGAGGTGTTTTTGGTTCAGACGAAATTCGATTCCAGTGTTTATAATGGGATAGAAAGCATAGAAGCAAATTTTTACATTGCTTTAAATATATCTGATTACGTAAAAAAAAAAAAAAAAAAAAAAAAATTGAGCGAGTCGTCAGTTTTCCCCGTGTTTCGGTGAACCGTCTTGTTTCCGGAAATTGTCGTTAATTTCCGGATATAAGGGAAACAACTCTATCAACAGCATAGAAGTGTCATGCGGGATGTTTGACTTCTCAGTTTCGGATGTTGTGTCTTGGCTAGAAAGCCAAGGCCTTCATGATTTGAGAGTGGTTATTGAAGGTAAGTCAAGTTGTTGAGATAGATCGACAAGTGAATTTTAAGAATGCCTCTATTTAAGTTTTTTTCAGAAAGCCAGTTCAACGACGCTTTGTGCTTAAATTCGGACATGACTAGTAGTCCGGCATCTAGCAACAGACTCAACCACCGAGGGCATTTAATCTGGCAGTTTAGCTTATAAATGAGCCGATCAGAACTGTTGATCTGGCCTGCTCCTGTCTTAGGGATTACAGTACAAGGATTCTTGCAGTCAAGCAAATGAGCCAATCAGAAATGTTGATCTGGCCTGCTCCTGTCTTACGGATTACAGTACAAGGATGCAAACACAGTCAGCCAAGGTCTGTGACTGTGGCTTAGCTGTTTTCAAGGTCCTAATTTAGTGTAACGCTTATTTCTCTGTGCATGATTACTAATATTTGGATAAAGTTTGTAACATTCTTTTGTGGAGATTGATTATGCAATACTTTCTATGGTCATTCTCTCCCTTCCGTTCTCAGATTCAATATGGGCAGTTGTCAAGAATGCGCACAACACTGATTAACCGCTTAGAGGACAAAGCCCGTCCAGTAAAAGTGTAGTTAGGTAAATTGACCATGCTCGACATGACCCCAACACAAACAAAAGTACTTGGTTACTACAGCTGAAAACTGCCCTTCTTGAACAAGAGGAAGGGAGAAAACAAACAACAGTTCATGAAAAATTTCTATGAATGAATGTTCATGCCAGATCAAATGTGCTACTTCCTGCTCACCAGTCAATCTGCATCAAACTGTGCCTATGGGCTTTGACATGATCAGAACACAATATAAAATGAAGACGTATTTTCATAGTGCATGTTCATTGTATTAAGTTGGCAAACAAGAACATCATTATTAAAGAATAACAATTACAATACTCTGGTAAGAGACAAAAAAACAGCTCTATAGAATAGATTATGATGGGAGATGAAAATTTGCCTCTGTCCATATAAAATTTGCTTCTGTGGTGGGGCGTTTTCTTGATATAAATGCTTCTGTAGGTAGTCCAATTGTTAAAGAAATTTACTTCTGTAGGGGGGTGGTCTAAATTGAAAGTGCCTTCTTCCCCCGGTACTTATGTTTAACTGGAATAGCCCTTACTAGAACAGTTAACATTTTGACCACTAACAAACTTGTTAAGCTAATAATGTTTTGAACAACTGGGCCCTGGAGTTTTGAGATAATGGGGGTTGACTGTTATAAACTGAAAATTTTACACAGCATGCTAAGCATCAAATAACAAACTTGTCTGCAGATCAGCTTATGGCAAATGGTACAGGAGATATGTTTAGGGAAAAAAATGTGGATAAACGAACAAAAAGATCACTACAGGGCATTCATGCATGTAAATTAATGTGGGGTACTTATAAGAAATTAACAATATTTTTACATCACAAAAACATACCAATTGACCCCCTTTAAACCCCACTTTTATGTAGTAAAATTGGGGTATACAGGGGTATACATTATTTTTTATTTCTGCTCAAAAACCTTGATTTTGGGTACTTGTTAGAACTGCCTCAGTGAAGTGGTTCTAAGGAGTACCCACAATCTATGTTTTGAGCAGAAATATGAAAAATATCAGAATGTTTATCTGAAAACTTTCAGTTTTTGGTGGTGAAATTTTCAATATATTTGAATAGGCGTGGTTTTGTAATGAGGTTGAAAAAAGCATCTTATCTATGTGTTGTCAGCTAGTTTTGTCATCAGTATACAAAGGCAAAAGAAAGAATAATAGCATACCATCCATACAGAAGTGGGTTTAGGCTTGGGTTTCTCCATTCGACTGGCCGTTTTAGCTTTCTCTAAAGCTTTCTGAAAAAAGAAAGACATTGTTCATATATCATATGGCAGCAATCTTTTCTGTTATATCATATCAGCACTACCATAAAAATCCTACATATTGGGACAGGCAGGCCTTTTCAAACAGTGCAGACACAGATCGAATGCCAGAGAATGTGGCATCTGATCAGGGTTTACACTGTTTGACACTCATACAACAATAATATTTTAGACATATCAATAGGTAGCAGAATGGACTTGAGTTTAAGAAGAAGTATGGCAACCAGTTAAGGAGTCCCAATACTTATGGCATATATGGTAGATAAATTTTAGCATGTGCAAGTAAAAAAAAAAACTTGAAGAAAGGTATATTTATATTATAATTACTCTGATGAGTCAGACATCATAAATCCTTACCATACATCCTAAAGTTTGAAGAAATGCATTTCAGTAACTGATGATCTGACCAAATAAAAACTGACTGAATGGCATACTGTTCAGATTCTTTAGACGCAATTTGATCTAGGTCAACACTGTTTATTCAGGCAGGACTGTCAAACTTCCAACTTTTTAGAGCAAACAAAGTTTTTGTCTCTCTGGCACTGTACGGTAGACATATTTTCCTTGGAACTTTTTTTTTTTTTTTTTTTTTTTTGAAGAAAAAGAGATCAAATTTTAACCCTTGTCCTGCTGAATAAATTAAGATGCCACACCCACTTCTAATATTCTACCAATCAGACTACTTGATCCAGGTTGTTGACATAAATTCATATGCTTAATGAAAAACAGTGCAGGTCCAGATCAGTTGGCTTCCTCAGAAGCCAACTGATCTGGATCTACACTGTTTGCAAAGACAGGGTATATCTGGGTTCAGCAGGACAAGGATTAATATCTTCTATACATGTATGTCCGTTTATCTTAGAATCAAAGACAAAAACAGACATATCTGAATTCTCTAGTAAGTATATGTACGGCCGAAGCACGTACATTGATTTTCTAGAAACTATTTTGTATCAGACAATACTTGTAATCATTCTGAGCAAGCCATACATAACAAATCAAGTACTGACAGCTCTGGTGGGGCAGTTGCCTCTGAGGAGTGTAGCATTACGAAAACATGCCTATTCAAATATACTGAAAATTTTGCCACCAAAAAAATGAAAAATTTTCAGATAAAAAAATCTGATTTTTTTCATATTTCTGCTCAAAACATAGAATGTGGGTATTCGGTAGAACCGCCTCATTGAGGCAGTTCTAACGATTAACCACAATCTATGTTTTGAGCAGAAATAAGCAAAATAATGTATACCCCTGTAAACCCTTGTTTTTCTATATAAAAGTGGGGTTTAAGGCGATCAAAATTATATAGGCATGTTTTCGTGATGGCTGGGAAAATGGTCTTGAACAGGGACTTAAAACTATTTCATTGAACCCTTAATTTTCTGTAATTTACCGGTAAGAAAACAGTGCAGACCCCGATCAGATGCAGCATTTTGTGTCATCTGATCTTGGTCTGCACTTTTTGCCAATGTCCCAGTCCAGGTTTTATAATTAACCTATATAAACTGCACTTTGACATCACAGCAACATTATTTTCAAATCCTGAAAATTTCAAGACCATCTTAACCCTTGTCATGCTGAATAAATTATTAAAGATGTCATGCCCACTTCTAGTTTTCAGCCAATCAGATTACTTGATCCAGGTTGTTGATACAAATTCAAATATAGAATGGCAAACAGTGCAGATCCAGATCAGTTGGCTTCTTCAGAAGCCAACTGATCTGGATCTGCACTGTTTCCAAATGTAGGGCATATCCGGATTCAGCAAGACAAGGGTTAACAAAATTCTAGCAGCTAACATATATACCATAATAACCTTAAATATTGGGACAGACAGGCCCAGAACGTGGCATCTGATCAGGGTCTACACTGTCTGCCACTCACCCAGCATTATTTTAGCCACATAAACAGGTAGTAAAATAGACTTTTTCAAATTTTAGGACAAGTATGGTAATGTCAGAATTATGGTGTCCCAATATTTAGGGTAAATATGGTACTGCCCTTGTGGGTGTAAATTATGACTCGGAATCAGACTGTATAGTCATACCTTTTGTAGTGTTTGAAATCTCTGTACACTTTCCTGGAAATCATTTTTAACTTTTTCCAGCTGTAATCTTTGTGCCTGGAAATTAAAGAACATTGACATGAATGATAATATGCGATAAGTGCATGCTGATAATGTGCAGAAGTCATATCTGCCTATGCACTTACAGTCTTTAACCAGGGGACTTGTAAAGGAGGAGTACTTGGAGTTAATTCTGGGATAATTTTTCTTACGGTATTTCATGTTTTTATGGAGAAATCAAGAAAATTATCCAAGAATTATCACCAAATACCCCTTCTCAGTAAGTCTGCTGAGTCTTATCAAAGCCTTCACTTTTTGTCAGTAGATGCTTTTGTATCCAATATGTGCAGAATAACCGCTCAAAATATTTTATTTATTTCAACCAGAAAGCATTACACTACAACCTCTTTATAACATGGTTTGTTATAACACGGTTTTGGATATAACATGGTTCAAAGATGGATCCCAAAAATGTTTAGATTATATTGAAAAATGACCATAAATGGTCATTTTTCAATATAATCTATACATTTTTGTTTGGCTATAACACGGTTGTTTAACTAACACGGTTTAAGCTATGGACCCCAACAATAGTGTTATAAAGAGGTTGTGGTGTAATATTTGTCTTATTTCTCCAAATAAATATACATTGTGGTACTCATTAGAAGTGCCTTGGAGCTAATGAGTACCCACAACATATGTTTACATGCAGAAATAAGCAAAATATTTATCTGCTTATCCCTCTTATCTGTAACTCTGCTTGAGACAAAAATGGCCTAGATCTAGTGGGCACAGGTGTCTCAGCTTTCCGACCAACTTTGCCTGCCACCAGTCGTCGACATTATCAGCATGGACTGTCCTTCTTTTCTCCACAATCTCAGCTGCAATGTGAGAAAATGTACCACTGAACATGTGCAGGCAGAGAAGACCCAGAATAGCATGCATATCTTACTAGTCTGTACTAAGTCTTCATTGTCCACCAAAAATATCATGGATCCTTGTCTATCCAAAGAGTGCCCAGTGAAGATTCTGATCAAACACACAGGACACATACTACAAATAAGGAGCTTTTTCATCCAAAAAGTATTGATACTTTTTATTTCTCAATGAAAACAAATATACTGTGGATATTCATTAGAAGTGCCTCGCTGAAGCCTATGTTTTTGTCAAAAAATAAGATAAATATTATGTGGCTACCCCTCTTATCTGCAGCTATGACAGGTGATCCAGGCCTTCAACATGCGTGCAAGTCTTATATTGCAAGTCATTCACTACATAGATTCAACATGTTTCCAATACTTTGCATACATGTATGCAGACCTTATTCAAAACTGCAAGGCTCAATGTGATGCTCTGGGCATAGGTCTACATAAGAGGGGGTATCAGGTAAATATTTTTCTTACTTCTAGACAAAAACATATGTTGTGGGTACTCATTAGAAGCGCTTCGCTGAGGCACTTCTAATGAGTACCCACAACATATGTTTTTCTCGAGAAGTAAGAAAAATATAGATACTTTTTGGATGAAAAAAAGTGCCTTATCAAGAGCTATGCTCTGGTGGTACCTTTTATCTATGTCCGAGTTTGTTCAAGTTCTTGTTTAATAATATGTCAACCCTCGTGAATCATTTTATATTGTCTCCAAGAGAAAGGGAGAAAGGGGGCAGACAAACAAGAAGAAATAAACAGAGGAGAATAAGAGAAAAAGTGAATGACAGTACAGAAACAGAATTAATACTAATATGCCCCTTAACCTACCTACTGCAAATACACCAGAAACTTACCACCACCCTACCACCCACCTTTGTCTGTGTGGTAAGGTACACAACTCTAAATGAGGGGTCTCTAAATAGTCTGGCCATCCATTAGGCCAAATAAAAAAAAAATGTGTGTGTTTCGAGTTAGCCTACTCTACCTAATTTTCCTGGTGAAACCTGGTAATTTTATTCTCGTTTTCTCAAAAAAAACAAAACAAAAAAAAAAAAATGGTGGTACTGGTATAAAACATATATGCTAAATATTCAGACAAGTAGGTCTGAGCAAACAGTTTTGTTTGTTTGTGTTGAGGTTTAACGGCCCATTCAACCCTATGGGGTCATGTCGAGCGCGGTCAGTTTACCTAACCATACTTTTACTGGGCAAACAGTGTAGACCAAGATAACTGCTCCTAAAGGGGGCAACCTGATCAGGGTCTACACTTTTTGCCATTCTATCAGTACTATTAGACAGATCTAAGGATAGTCTTGGTAAAACCAGAGAACCCAGGGAAAAACCACCTGACCATCCGTAAGCAGAACTTGGCTTTCCCATATGTGACCTGAGTGAGGCTCGAACCACAGCGGTGAGAAAACTAATGGATTAAGAACTCTCCCATCCACTAGGCTATGGGGGCCCTGCACAAATAGAAAGAAGAAAATCCCTACCTACCTACCTTTTCCTAATGCGTTACGCTAAATACACATATTTTTGATTGGCCTTATCCATATAAATATATATATAAATATGACAAGGCAATAATTATGGTGGTAATATAGGGTAATGTTTTGTTCCTTTATACCAAAACGTATCTTGTGGGTACTCAATGGCATTGCCTCACTGAGTCAATTCCAATAAATACCCACAAGATATATTTTCATGCAAAAACCATACTAAAACTATGGCGCAAAAATAAAAACTTTTGAACACACCCTTACCTGGAGGGTATCAGGTGAATATTATCCCTATTTCTCTGTGAAAACATGTGGGTACTCATTAGAAGTGCCTCAAAAAGGTGCTTCTAATGAGTACCGGCAATGTAAGTTTTCATGGAGAATTAAGAAAAAACTTCTCTTGCTGAACACAATATGCCCTGTTTTAGCAAACAGTGTAGATCCAGATCAGTTGGCTTCTGAAGAAGCCAAATGATCTGGATCTGCACTGTTTGTCATTAAATATGTGAATTTCTATCAAAAACTCGGATCAAGTAATCTGATTGGCTGGAAATTAGAAGCGGGTGTGGCATCTTAATTTATTCAGCAAGGCAAAGGTTCTTGACTGAAAAAGGAACCTTATCTGGAGCTATGAGAATATTATGTTCTTTAACTATCACTTACTCTCTCTAGTTTTCTTCTGGATAGTTGTTGAAATAGTTTACTTGTACTGGATACTATTTTACTTGTATCTTGTGATAGTCCATGGCTGAAAGTATCAACAAAAAGAATCTGAGAGAGGGAGTTTTAAAGCCCAGTCAACACAGTCAAGGTCATGTCAAGTCAGTCAATTAACCTACTCACACTTTTCCTGGGCAGGCTTAGTCCTCTATTAAATGCTTTACCAGTACTTGTGCACATACTTTCGACAACTGCCCTTCATGAATCAGATGAAGCAGGAGAATGACCATAGAAATGAAATCCATGATAAATCACCATGAAAGTTATGTGATTGAGCTGAGATTCAAACTTGCGACTCCCAGATCTGCAATCAGACGCACTACCAACCACAGTCAAACCTGTCCTAAAGGTCTCCTGTATTAAACAATCACCTGCCTTTAAAGGCCACTATTTCAGATCTCATTAAAGGCAAAGAAGTGGAATTCTACCTGTATTAAGCAAGTACCTGTCTTAAGCAACCAGTTTTTGGCTTTCCCATAGGTGCTTGCTTAACACAGGTTTGACTGTACCCTATGGAATCCAGCTCAACAAAATAAATTATCACACTGATAAAAAGGATCCTTTAAAAATGTAAACCAAAGAAAGGGAGAAAAGAGTTAGAAGAGACAGTAGAGAAGATTAACTTTTATGTCACCACCCTTCAGTTGACAATTCTATTAACCATTAATGTACTAAGCAAAATTTTAGCAGATGATACTTTAATTTGTTTTTATTATCATTACGAGAAAATAAGCCTGAGCATTTCACTACCCAAGGTTTCTTCACGGAGAACTGAAGCCGCTGTGTAGGTGTGCAGGGCAATCTGAGTCTTCACTTGGTGAATAAGTAGTAAGGTACGGTAAATGTCCTAAAATTTCAAACACTTTATTTCATACTGTTTTGGCCTAAATTATCCTTTTTATGCCCCTATTGCTTAAAATACATAGTGGAACGACAAACAGTGTAGACCCAGATCAGACTGCTCCTGTTTTCGTATGTCATTTTGTCAGATGCTTTGGTGTTCAAAATTTTATGACATTTACTGAAGGAGCAGTCTGATCTGGGTCTACTCTGTTTGCCATTCCACTTTCTAAATAATTTAAGCAATGGGGGCATAAAAAGCAAAATTTAGGCCAAAATAGTATGGAATAAAGTGTTAGAAATTTTAGGACATTAACCGTACCTTACAACTTATTCACCAAGTGAAGTGTTTTATGTAACAACTGCATAAAAAGCAAAATTTAGGCCAAAAATTATGGAGTAATGTGCTCAAACTTTTAGGACATTTACCGTAAATATGACAGTTTTAAAACTTACATTTTTTCACCCGCTTGTCCATCACTGTCTCTCTCTGTTCCTAGCAGTTTTGCTGCTCTTTCTAGCACAGTAGCTGAATTAAAATAATGACACTGCTCTGGACAAAGGTATATGTAGTATTAAAAATAGTATTCACAAAATATCTTTTGAGATTATTTTTACACCAAAATACATGTACTTCTTGTGGATGTTCACTGACATTTATCAAGGGAACTTCTGCTCTGTGTAAAATGTACCCCACATTTTTTTTTTTTTTTAATACACTCCATACTTCATCAGTTACTGTAGATTACAATACATTTTCTGGTCCTTAGGGACCACTGAGCCCATTTTGTTTGTTCGGAAACAAAAAGTTCTGCTCAACTTGAGAATAGAGGGTGTGTGCAGCAACTCATAACCCACTACCTAATTAAACTCTATTTTTCATATTTTTTGCTTAATTTTTTCACAGTAACTTTTTTATTTATGATTTTAGCAAAACATGTCGAGCCACAGAGTTGAAATAGGCAACCTCCACAAACTTCTCCAAAAGGCCTTCGCTTCCTTCATTTCAAAGTATTGTTCCAATTACATAAATATTTTCCATTTTGCAAGATTTGTCAAAAATTGGAGATGAGCATCTTCCATTTTGCAAGATTCATCAAGAAAAACTATCACAGTAAGACCCACCATTACATGTTAGGTCACAATGAGAAAAGGTGATTTTTGGGCTTATGCTAACAGTAGAAGCTTTTTTTGTTTAAGTCACTGTCAAAAATCATTCAGTCATATCATGAGTTGTCTGGATGTGATGATGGGAAATTATGCCATTTTATTGTGTCACCTGACTGCAATATCTTGTCCCAGACATCATTACGAAAACATGCCTATTCAAATATATTGAAAAAATCACCACCAAAAACTGAAAGTTTTTAGACAAAAATTCTGATATTTTTCCGTATTTCTGCTCAAAACATAGATTGTGGGTACTCGTTAGAACCTCCTCGTACCCACAATCTATGTTTTTGAGCAGAAATAAGAAAAATAATGTATACCCCTGTAAACCCCAGTTTTACTATATAAATGTGGGGTTTAAGGGGGTCAACATTATATAGGCACATTTTCGTGATGTAATGACCTGCTGAATTATACTGACGATGGTGTGATCAGTCCTAGCTCTTCTTGGTAATGCTGAGCAGCAAGAAATAAGATTAATAGTACCAATTATATAAAGTTTCAGATATGACCCAGCTGGAGATCCACCCTTTGATCACCCTATCAGAAGGCAAGCACTCTACCAGCTAGGCCACTCAGACCAGTCATAAGTTTTTGCTGTCCGCATATGCCCCGAAGACACAATTTCACATACTGCAGTTCATTTATTTTTAATATCATTGAGCTACTGCTGAATGAACATATATGACTCAGTTTCATTCTAAATGAATTGATATGACTAAAGATGTACATAAACCAGTGAAACCGGAAAATAGAGGCGAACAGGTATCCTTTCCTGCTCTGCCCACCCCATCCCACCACTCAACCTCCCTAAATGTCAGTAACCGGTCAGAGATTACTTCCGCTGATGAAAAAAGAAAATGTTTGCCTTCTTTTTTTGAAGCAGTGAAATTGAAATTCTTTCAACTTAGTAGAACAAAGACTGCCAAGACTTTGTAGACTGGGACATTCTGGAGAAGTTGGCATAGATTAACTTTGTAGCTTTTGTCGCAGGACATATTTCGCAAAGTTAAAGCAATCAAAAACTTTATCCATGAAATATTGAGCAGAAAAGTATTTAGAATCCTGGTTTTTGTTTGTGTTGAGGTTTTACGGCCCAGTCAACCCAATGAGGTCATGTCGAGCGTGGTCAGTTTACCTAACCACACGTTTACTGGGCAGGCTTAGTCCTCTAAGCAGTTAACCAGTATTGTGCACATTCTATCGTCAGAAACTGACAACTGCCCTTCTTGAATCAGCAGAAGGGAGAGAATGACCGTAGAAGATATTTCATGATCAATCTCCACGAAAGAATGTTGCTGACCTCGGCGGGGGTTGAACCCGTGACCTCCTGGTCTCCAGTCGGACGATTAAAATCCAGGTTACTCTCTCCTTGGTAAGTTTTAAACAACCTTCTAGTAATATGGTACAATAATTCTATTGATACTCATGTCAAGCATGCTTTTCACCTAGTTTATTTACATCATAGCATGATTGACAGAAAAAAGACAGGATCTTGTAAAATTAAAAATTCTTCATCTAATTAGCGGAAAATCTATAATTAATTTGAAGCTGGAACTGTTTGGTGAAGTTTGCGGAGGCTGCCCTCCACAACTTTGTTGCTGAACATGTTTTGCAATAAATATCAATCAGATATAGTGAAAAATTAAGCGAAAAAATATAAAAAAAAAATAAGAGTTTAGATTATACGTGTCCTAAATTACCATTTATTGCCTTGTGTGGACCTACTAATGAATAAACTATAATCTTAATGTTAGATACAACAGTTAAAACAACATCTTTAACTCTTTAGGCCCTTTAGACCAAGATAGACACTTTTGCAAACAGTATAGATCCAGATCAGAC
The DNA here is from genome assembly GCA_964016985.1 of Anodontia alba. NCBI lineage: Eukaryota > Metazoa > Mollusca > Bivalvia > Lucinida > Lucinidae > Anodontia > Anodontia alba. The sequence continues at coordinate 39,942,686 of OZ024834.1, forward strand.
ACAGCAGAATGTGACATCTGCTCATTTACACTGTTAGCCACTCATCCAGGGCCCAGTTGTTCAAAGCGTCGTTAGCTTAACGAGCTCGTTAAGGGTCATTTCTTTAACTGTTTTAGCGGATTCAATATACAATATTCTGATATTTTTGCTGTAAAAATGTGAGTAGCTTTTGCACTGCAAAAGCTACTCACATTTTTTCAGCAAAAAATTTCAGCGTATTTGCGTATCACTCGATTAAAATTTTAACGAATCGTTAACTAACGACATCGTTAGTTTTGAACAACTGGGCCCAGCAGTATTAGACAAATCAAACTTGGCAAGGATTTAAGATGTACCCAATATATATGGTAGATATGGTATTTTGAATATTCAAGTAAGAGAACTTGTAATTCCCTTCATATAGATCTTATAAAATCAGTCACACATGAGCCAGTGCATGACAAACTTTCGATAAGACGTGTGCGACCGGCTACATGTAAGACTCAGATCAGCCTGCACCCGCACAGTCTGATCAGAGCCTTCGCTGATTGCATGTGCCTTCTACAGCCTCCTGGCTATCCAGAGAGATAAGTGTGAACCCTTGCCATACAAGGTGGATATACAGGCTGATCTGAGTCTTTGCCGATCACAAAGGTCTTACTGTAGATTTTGTTGTGTTCCTGACTTATACTTCATAGCTCTAGATAAGAGAGGGTACCAGGAAAATATTTTTCTTACTTCTCATGAAAACACATGTTGTGGGTACTCATTAGAAGTGCCTCACTGAGGCACTTCTAATGAGTGCCCACAACATATGTTTTTGTGGAAAAAGAAGAAAAATATAAAAAATTTTCTGATGAAAAAATCTGCCTTATCTGATGCTATATAAAATTTACACAGACTCACCTCCTTGGTTGATTTTAACAATATTACTTGTTATCTGGTCAAACACTTGTTGAAATGAGGAAGAACCTAAAAATAAAATGATACAGTGAAAATTCTAGAACTGGGGCAAGATAAAAATGACACTGCCCTAAATAAGGTGGCTATCCAGTTTACACTCTGCATGCTGGGTAAAAATTTCAGCAGAAGATATATTTCTGTTTTCCAAGAAAAAAAAAGCCTATTTTCTGGGAAAAATAAGAAAAAATATTATCAATTTGTCATCTGCTGAATAAGCCCAGAGAGTGGTAAAGGTTAAGTTTATTTTTTCATGTAAACATAATTATGTTGTGGTATCTTCTCAGATTTGTCATTCATTGCTCCAGATAAGAGGGAGTATCCTATAAATACCAATTGAGCCATTGTGCCGTTTTTTTTTTTTATGTTTATAAATCACCTCCCCGCCCGCTCCCCCTTTTTTTATTATATACTTTCAGAGGAAGCAACTGCCATAATTGTTTTATAAGTGTTTTTTTTTTTGTTGTCTCCCTGCTAAAAAGAGGTTTTTCTTCTTTTACAGGTAGAACCCTTTAAGAGAATGCACAATTTAAATTTTTGTGGGGAAAACTAATGTTTGGTGAAAAAAAAGTTATGTAAAGATAACTTTATTGAAGTTTGTGTGAAAACAAGCACCAGAATAGTGAGAGGTCATCTTTGTTTAGCTCAGTAAAGTGAAATTAACCCTTGTCCTGCTGAATAAATTTAGATGCCAAGCCCACTTTTAATTTTCAGCCAATCAGGTTACTTGATCCAGATTGTTGCTATAAATTTGCATACTTGATGGCAAACAGTGCAGATCCAGATCAGTTGGCTTTTTCAGAAGCCAACTGATCTGGATCTACACTGTTTGCAAAACAGAGTATATCCAGGTTCAACAGGATAAGGGTAAGGGTTAACTGTAAAGTTTGACAGTTTGTTGACTTCATTTAAGATGGACACTTGGATGGAAGGAACAGACAGACAAACAACTACTTGCAAGCCTAAACTGCTCGTGATAACACAAATGTGACAACAAGCATCTTATAAAAATATTAACCCTTCTCTTGCTGACTCGACATGCCCTGTTTTAGCAAACAGTGTAGATCCAGATCAGTTGGCTTCTGAAGAAGCCAACTGATCTGGATCTGCACTGTTTCGTCATTAAATATGTGAATTTATATCAAAAACCCGAATCAAGTAATCTGATTGGCTGGAAATTAGAAGTGGGTGTGGTATCTTAATTTATTCAGCATGAGAAGGGTTAAGACTTGCTTCTCTACCTGAACCTCCAAATGCTTGAGGTTGGTCCCTGTATTCTTGGTAATTTGGGTCATCTCTGTATTCCCTGACTGTCGAGCCATAACCTGGGTAACCCGACATTTTCTGTTGTACTGTCTGCTTCTTTGCTGAAGCTAGAAGGAATTCATTTCATTATATCTGAAACAAAAACAAACTTCAATGTACAGTTTACAGATCAAGATATGAGGAGTATTCAGAAAATTTTTGTTATTCTGACTTAAGGAGGAGTTTTTGGTGATAATTCTCAGATATTTTTTTTTTTTTTTTTTTTTTTTGATTTCTCCATAAAAACATATGTTGTGGGTACTCATTATAAGCGCCTCAGTGAGGTGTTTCTGATGAGTGCTCATTTGTTTTAATTCCTAATCGCTTCTTTTTGTGCCTCGGGAAGGCTGGACTTCATGATTGTTGCATTTTCCGAGATGTTAATGCATATGTAATATGACTGAATGATAAGGAATAATAACCCTTGTCCTGGTGAGCCTGGCTATGCCCTGATTTCCAAACAGTGTAGATCCAGATCAGTTGGCTTCTTCAGAAGCCAACTGATCTGGATCTGCACTGTTTGCCATTATGTATGTGAATTTATATCAATAATCTGGATCAAGTAATCTGACTGGGTGAAAATTAGAAGTAGGCCAGGCATCTTAATTAATTCAGCATGACAAGGGTTAAGTGCTTATTAACTTATTTGATATAGGTATTAATCTAGTCCTAAATTGCCATCAAGAAATAATTTCATTTATTGTTCTGGATCATAGGTCTATATAAAAGTGGGTATCAGGTAAATAGTTTTCTTATTTCTCCACAAAAACATATCTTGTTGGTTCTTATTAGACGTGCCTTGCGTGTCCACGTCATATTTTTTCATGGAGAAATAAGAAAAATATCAATACTTTTGGATTGAAAAAAAAACAACAAAAAAAAAAACATCAAGAGCTATGTTAGATGGAGAAGACAAGAGAGCTACAAGGAAAATAAGTCCTTTAGAAGTGTCATGACGCAAAGGTGTGTTTGTTGATCTGAACCTTCATTGTTTGGCTAATCTTTAAAGACATATTTTGCATGAAAACACAACTGAGCCAGCACACGACAAAACCTACAATAATACCTGTGTAACCAGCAAAGACTAATACCAACCTGTACTTTGTACATCCAACCAGTACGGCAAGCACAGGCCTAGATAAGAGTGGGTATCGGGTTATTATTTTTCTTATTTCTCTATGAAAACCTATGTTGTGGGTACTCATTAGAAGTGCCTCGGTGAGGCGCTTCTAATGAGTACCCATAACATAGGTTTTCATGGAGAAAATAGAAAAATGTCATTACTTTTGGATTGAAAAAAGTGCCTTAACTACAGCTATGAGCAAGGGATCTCATTTATTCCTATTTGGATAGTCTGGAGGCTGTAGAATTGTTTGTTTGTGTTGAGGTTTTACGGCCCAGTCAACCCCATGGGGTTATGTCGAGCCCGGTCAGTTTACCTAACTACATGTATACTTTTACTGGGCAGGCTTAGTCCTCCAAGCGGTTAACCAGTATTGTGCACATTCTTTCGCCAGAAACTGACAACTGCCCTTCTTGAATAGGCACATGCAATCAGCAAAGACTGATCTGACTGTGTGAATGCCCAGGCTGATCTGAGTCTTCCCTGATTGCACAAGTTTTATTGTAGGTTTTGTCGTGTGCTGGCTCAATTACCAATTACAAAATTTTGTAATGTTTTTTTCAAAGCAAAGAATTGAGTGCAAGTTAACCCTTCTCTTGCTGAACACGACATGCCCTGTCTTAGCAAACAGTGTAGATCCACATTAGCTGGCTTCTGAAGAAGCCAACTGATCTGGATCTGCACTGTTTGTCATTAAATATGTGAATTTCTATCAAAAACCCCAGATCAAGTAATCTGATTTGCTGGTAATTAGAAGTGGGCATGGCATCTTAATCTATTCAGCAAGGCAAGGGTTAATACAACATGTATTGATGCCATGTGGATGTATCTGTCAAGATGCATGACCAAGCGTAGTGTATTTTTTCGAGCGTATCTATCAGGCCTTTTTCATCTTGGCCACAAATGAATGTGTCTAAGAGCGTTCATCCCACTTTATTATCAGCTGCCACCACTTTCGAACTGGATGGACAGTGTTTTTATACCAAACTATTTTAAAGTGTGCATCAGCTATAACTGGTTTCTGAGCAATCTAAATATACACACATTAGTTACCAATAATTGTGCCAAATAACACAACTAATGGGTATTAAATAAATATGCAACGACAGGTAGCATGACAATTTTAAACACTGGTGATGATGACCATTTCTCTCATCAGGTAGTCTCCTCCTTCATGGGATGTTTCAGTGAGTCAGTTTCTCTGCTGACTATTACGCCTTCAGTGATTTTTTTACCTGCGCATCCCGAGTCCCGTACTCACATTTTTGCTTTGGGACTCGCATTTTAAATCTCAGCGAGTCCCAGGACTCACAAAGTTATAGTGGAAAATTCTGTAATGGACGTAATGATTTTCTAGTAGGACTTGCTTTATATAGCCTAAGCGAGTCCTGGGATGCATAGGTATAAAATTGTAAATAAATCACTGCGCCTTCTAGAGGTGCAGCTACTGAAGTGATCAGTTCCAACCAAGAACTGGCCAACATATTGATTGATTGTGTTGGGGTTTAACAACACATCAACCCTTGTGGGTCATTTTGTGTTGTTTCCCAGAGAAAGGGAGAAATGAGATAGAAGAAATAGTAGAAGAGATGAAAGAGAGGTCGGACAGGGAAGAAAAGAGGTACAGGAATGAAGAAACAGAAGAAATAAAAACATGCCACCTCTGACTTGAATAAGATAGCTTTATGGAAACAGATCCAAAAGAATCAGTCAAACGAATATGTACAACACAACAATCATCCCAAAAACAATTAATATATTCAATGCCAAATAGTCTCTTACAACATTTATGGAGATAAAACCAACTGAAATTCACAATCATATGACGGAAATTGTTTACCTTCTGGGTGGGTCAAACAAAACCCTGAAAAGAACTGGCGATGACGCCGAAGGAACACAAAGACGCAGAAAAGGAGCAAACGGACGCAAATCAGAAACAAAACGATAAAAATCACCCACACACACACACACACACACACACACACACACACACACACACACACACACACGAACCATACCGTGAGAAAATGTACTTTAGAATATGTGCTCACGAGGAAAAATCAGATCAGCATGTGCATTACCGCAGTCTGACCAGAATCTTCACTGAGTGCATTTTGATTAGCCAAGAATGCATCGTTTCTTCATGGGACAATGAAAACTCTGATCAGACTACACTGATGTACATGCTAATTTTGAGTCTTAGTTGGACGCACATATCAGAAGATATTTTTCTCAAGTTGCGGCTGCAAAATTTGTTTAGATACCTATATCTACTACTACTACTACGTACAACTACTACCGCCGCCACCACTACTAACTACTGCTACAACGAATTACAGTCAAAACGGCCCCAAGTCAGAACGGCCCCCATTTGGTCAAAACGGCCCCATAAATTGGTCAAAACGGCCCCACATCCCAAAAATGAAGGTCAAAACGGCCCCAAGTCAAAACGGTCCCATTTTTTTTGTAAATGCATAGACAAACATACGGACAACTTAGTATTTAGGAGTAGGAAATACTTGTAATGGCAAAATTATGTATATACTTGTAAACAACAATGAAACAGGTGAGTATTATGTTATGTAAGCAACGAAATGTAATAAAATAAATGATACTGAAAACAGAGTTTGTGTTTTGTTTTCTTTTGTTATAAACAAAAAGTTAATTGCAGATAAATACCATTTGATTATTATTATATACTCATATCATATCATAATCGGATTTTTTATTAACATGCAAACATCCACATCAGTGGGCCCCCCTTCCAGATAGCTGGCTTGCTGCACGCATGGCAGATCTCACACCAGATCTCCAGGTACGTCTATCATGAGGGTTGATATCCGAGAGCTTCCACTCTCTGCAATCCCTCCCTGTCAGCTGCTTCCATGTCATCTTGGGCCTCCCAGGCCCACGCTTTCCATCAACCTGTATGTCAAAGGCTGTCTTGACTGCACCACTGGGGCGTTCCACATGTCCATACCATCGTTTTCTCCTTCAGAATGCGGTCCTCATCCTCAATGCCAAGTCGCACAAGTAGCTCATTGGATCTGGTGGTGACAATTTCTTGGGGCCTGACATTGCAGATCTGTCTGATCATTGCCCTGTCATTTCGCTGCAGACGCTGGAGGTTTGGCTTTGTCAATGTCTAAGTCTCACTGGCATGGAGCATAGCGCTTCGCACACAAGAGCTGTACACAAGGCCACGTGTTTTCAAAGAGAGGTGGTGTGAAGAGAGAACTGGTAGCAGATCCTTGAACTTCTTCCAGGCGGTTTTCACACGTGTTGTGGTTGAAAGTTCACAGCCACCTGCTGCTGAGAGCATGTCTCCTAGGTAGCAAAAAGAAGCTACCACCTCAAGCTTGTCAGGTCCGACCTGGACCTCCTGTGGTCTGCCATCCAAGGGGCATGCAATTCCCTGGCACCGTGTACATCTGTAGTCAGGGTCTTTTTTTCAAGCGCTTGAGACCACTGCATTTCTTGTGCACCCAGTGCTTGCAGCCATTGCAGAAAATGCTGTTGCTGCCCACTCCAGTGCAACAGACGGCCCAAGGAAACTCGCCTGAACTCTGTGGGGCATACACAGACAAAAAGGGGTAACCACACTTTGGCCGTCTATGAGCTTCACTAGAATGATTCTGCCGGAAACTCTCTGAACCTCAAAAACTTTCTCTATCCACTCTTCTGCGTCAAACACTCCTACACCAGCAGTGTCATTGTCATTTCCTGATCAGTAGAGCTTGTACCTGGTGTCCTTGCCCTTGATTGTGCAACAGTTGCCACCACGGTATCTGGTTTCCTGAATGCAGCAGACCCACTTTCCTGCGGGATAGTGTTTCCATTACCTCGCAAACTCTTCTTCTCAGGGTGTTCACATTGAGTGTTCCCACCCTGAATTTCCTCAGGTGCTTGCTTGATACGCCACAATGGCCCGACCCTGCCTCCCACACCTGACAGGAGGCCAAGCCGGAGACGTTACCAACAGAACGTTGCTGTCTGTTGGCACCGCCTAACTGTGTACCTTTTCTTCTGCTTGCCATGTAAGATTTTGGAACAACTGTTTTTTACGGGACCCCTAGCTGACATCCCAACTCAGTTCTTTTACGGCATCTGAGCATGCACGCCCTTCCCACACTCGGGCAGTGTGCTTTGCCGTTGTCCTTATAATGAAAGGATCGTCCGCCAAATCACAATAGCTAGAACACCAAGCCATCGGTCTGTAAATGATTGCTGCCTAACTCTGCCACCCAGGTTGTGGCAGCCTCGTAACCCTGAAGGTGGGGAGGCAACCGTGATAGAGGGCAGCCTCACATTCCCACACTCATATTGAGTGTCACAGATGGATACAGTTTTATGTCATACCCAGGACTGTACTAGTCTATAACAATAATCACAGAAGTGTGAAACGGGACCAAATTGAAGATATTTTCAAACTTCCTTGTTATTACCAAGCTTTCTTTGCTTTTTAACGCGAAATAACCAATATCTATATTTTTAATTAGTGACATTTGCTTAGTCATATATCATAATCAAGTCTGGATACTGGAATACTCGCATACTGCATCTCTATAGTGTTAAACAAAAACGGAATCTTGTTATTTATATTACTTATGTTATTTATGTTACTGCAATTTGAATAGTGAATAATAAAATGTGAATTGTGCGTTTTTTATTTGCCTTAACAGCTATTATGAATCAATCCGCGTCATAAAGGATCAGCGTCCAAAAATGACCCCGTTTTCGACTATTTTCCCTAAAAAAAGTTAATATAGACAAGATATATTCAGTTGAAATTGATTAGCGCTGAAAAATGCATTTACATACATTACTTTTTACTTAAATCCTAAGTCGAATTTGAGGCCATTTTTGGGGCCGTTTTTTGGGGGCCGTTTTGACCAATTTGCAACTGCAGTTGGGGCCGTTTTGACCAATTTGGGGCCGTTTTGACTTGGGGACGTTTTGACTTGGGGCCGTTTTGACCTGATACCGCTACAACTACTATCACCACCACTACTACTACTACTAATGATAATAATAACTGCTACTACTACCAGAACTATTAATAGTATACTTTGTAGGCTGTGTATAATATATATTGTGACTGCTAGCTTTGTCCAGACACATATGGTGTCTTATCAGCATTTTTCTATGCAGAGTAAATATGCAATCACAATAAAAAAAAAAAAAGCTACTACCGAAACTCAAATTAACGATGGTGCTGGGGGCACACTTATGCTACAGAAACAGTAAAATTAAAATTTAAGAAACACCATCAAAACAACGGGTGATATTCAGGGCTCTGAGATTTAGGGTTATGAGAGTAAAGGAATAAATAGAGGATATTTACTGTTTTGCTGTGAATACCATAAATATTTTCATCGAGTGTAATGAAAACATCGGTATTTTCACAAGTGCTAAGCACGAGTGAAAATTTGAATGGTTTCATTACACGAGATGAAATTTTTTATAGTATTCACTGAAAAAGAGTTAATTTTCTTTTCATTTTATTGTTTACACGCCAATGCGCGCTCCTGACGTCATAACTAACGTCACCAAACAAAACATGAACGTCATGGAAAAAAAAAAAAAAAAACACTTTCGGCAAATCAAAATAATCTGTTACCAATATGCTCCTTACATTCTATCTAAGAAAATGCATACCGACACTTGATAGTTTAGTTCAGAAACAAAGAAGTTAGAGGTGTTAAAAATTTGAAGTGGAGGTAACATCCGCTTTTGAAACAAGTCATCCAAAGCGAGCAGTGAAATCGTATCAGTCACTAGTGAAATGATACGATACTGAGAAGTATGAGTAGGAGCGGATGTCCGACATGTGCGCATGAAGGCAAATATGTTACAAACGTTGTCTCCTTTGCAAACAACATTACGAAAACACGCAGTATTCAAATATATAGAAAATTTAACCTCCAAAAAATGAAAATTTTCAGATAAAAAACTCTGATATTTTTCATATTGCTGCTCAAAATACAGAATGTGGTACTCGTTAGAACCGCCTTAGCGAGGCGGTTCTAACGAGTACCCACAATTTATGTTTTTGAGTAGAAATAAGAAAAATAATGTATACCCCTGTAAACCCCAGTTTTACTATATAAAAATGGGGTTTAAGGGGGTCAAAATTACATAGGCGTGTTTTCGTGATGCATTTCACGAGTGATTGATACCACTTTTATTTTCATCAGATATACACTGATTTCACCGCTAACAATGAAATAAAAAGATTTATTGCAAATAATGTTTATATCTTTTTTTTTTCTGGGTTATCTTAAAATGCGAAAAGGAGGGGTCTGACTAAAACGCTGAATTTTCTACTGAATTCAGCAGGTTGCAGATCAGCAGAAATAGACTAAAACGCCGATCTGCTGAACTGCTGAATATTAGTTTATTATGGTGTTTTTTGGCAACAACACTAGTCACGCATATTAATACTAGATTTATTTGTAATGTTTATTTATTAGTTATAATGTTTTACTTTATGTATTTGTGTGTTATTACGTTTTAAAGCACAGCCGATAATACTGGGGTCATGTTAAGCTATGTGCATAGAAATAGAATAGAGAAACTGTATTGCTGATCACTGTTGAGTAAATGTTTTCCTGGGCAAAATAATGGTCACACATTTTAAAACATTATTTATTCCTTTATTATAAATATTTATTCGTTTCCGTGATTAATGACCTAGCCCGCAGACTGTGTTATATCTATTTATCTATCTATCTATCAGTGGAGACAATTTGCACGAGATGTCAAATATCATCAGTTTGTACATGTAGTCTGTTGACTTTACTCAGAGAATGGTAAAAGAAAAAAAAAAAACCGGTACCACATTATCCTAAATATACAATGCAGACAATGTAGACTCAGATGAAACATATTTCTTTTATTTTGAGTATATTTAGGTAGATTAGGTTGGCGTTAATTACTATTTATTATAGATATTTTATTACTAAATAAACATTTTGTCATCTTCAACCAGGTAAACGCGTTAAAGACAGTTTGACTAGATTATGATTATTGCTACCTACATGCGTGGCTGTTAACTGGATTATCGTCTCTACTTTGAATAGGTGATAAGGGTTTGAGTTATCGCGAGCGGCGTTCATATATGTCCAGAAAGTATTACTCTTTTCCCAGAAGTGCATTTTCGTTACCCTAAGGTAACACAAGTAACAAGGGTAACAGTTGTACTTAAAGGCCATCTATTCCCGAGGGTAATCCTGCGTCCCTACCACTCCCCTCCCTCTCTTTGCGAAAACCTTGACAGGTGCATTCAAATAAGTATATCCAAAAAATGAGGCCTGGAAAAGGCATGCAATCAGCGCAATATACATTGTAGTTGAAAAGGCCATGAAACCGCATGCTTGGTAATTTTTCAGCAGATGAAATAAATATTGAAACATTTTTTTTTCTTTTTTATTTTTCTTAGAAAACAGGATTTGACATGGAAACAATCTGCATGAACTGCCAAGTAATAATGGAATGTCCAGGAACAGAGACAATTACAGACCATAGCCTACCAATGACACCAAAAAGAAGAGCAAACAAACCGAGAATGACAGACAACACACAAGCAAAGAAAAGCAAAGCAACCTTGCTTATAAAACTTTTTTTTTCATGCTGAGCATGAATTTTTCTCTGCTAATAAATAGGAAGTTGGCATTTTCATATTTATTAGTAGAGAAATTTTCACACTCAGTAATGTTCAGCAAGAAAGAATTGGCAATTGATGGTAATTTGAGACTTAATAGCATGAAAAATTTCATGCTCAGCTGAGTTGAGCATGAAAAGTTTTATAACCTCGGGGCCAGCTCTCGCTTCCCCTACAAGATGATCACAGTGCTAGACAGGATCCATGAAACACAACAATAAGACAACAAACAGGAGAAAAAAACCGCAGCAAGCGGCCACAAGGCCACACAAAGAAGACCCAACAGAACACATTACGAAAACATGCCTATTCAAATATATTGAAAATTTTACAACCAAAAATGGAAAATTTTCAAATAAAAAATTCTGACATTTACATATTTCTGCTCAAAACATAGATTGTGGGTTTGCGTTCGAACGGCCTCGCCGAGCAAAATAAGAAAAATAATGTATACCCTTGTAAACCCAAGTTTTAAAAAGTGGATCACAGTGGGATTTAAGCGGGGTCAAATTTATATATGCGTGTTTTCGTGATGCACCACCATAAAATCATTAGCAGACATTAAAAAAGACCTCATAGGTTTTATGGTAAACTCAATGGCAACCGGCTATCATTGCATTTACTGTTATTTTTTTCCGGGCACCTGTAGAACTTTTACAGGAGCTATCTCGTACAATGGGGTATGGCTGGTAGGCTTCACGGATACGGTGCGGTACTTCACACCCCTACTCTGCTAAACGTTACGATTATTGAATAAGTCGTTTTTTTTTTATCTGAAAATGTTCAGTTTTTGGAGGCCAAATTTTCTATATATTTGGATAGGCATACTTTCGTAATGAAAATACAAAATACAAATTGATTTACAAAACCAGTTTTCTGTGAAAAAATAGAAAAAAAAATCACCACTTTGTCGTCTGCTGAAATAGCCCAGATAGTGATAAAGGTAATGAGCATGCAATGAGCATCTCATGTTTCTCTATAATATATAAATAGAACCAGGATAAGCAGGGTATACAGTGTATTTTTCGCAATTTGTTTCTAAGCCTAATGCAATTTTAATTCATTTAGAAAACATTCCTATTCAAATATTTAAAAAAAAAAAAAACAAAAAAAAACAGATAAAAAGCTAGTCTGATAGTTTTCATATATTTGCTCAAAATAGATTGTGGGTACTCGTTAGGACCGCCTCAGTGAGGCGATTCTAACGAGTACCCACAATCTATGTTTTGAGCAGAAATATATTAATTGAATTTCATGTGCTCGTACATGTGATAACCATTTTATTTCTTCACTTATACCATTTTACGGAGAGGAAAAGTCAAGAACTGGAATGGTAATTTTATGTAGTTGTTAACATAACGCTTACGGAAAGATTCTGTGTCATATATTCTGTGACCTCAACACCCTCCAAGAATGGGCAGGTAAGTGTCAGGTCATTCGAGTAACAAGAGCAAGAACGCCTATCCCAACCCAGTATACCCTAGATGGCCAAACACTTGAGGTTATGCTTTCTACCAGGTACCTGGGTGTGGACATTGCTAGTGACCTGTCCTGGAAGCCCCATATAGCAAGAATTACAAACAGTGCCAACAAATCCCTTGGGTTCTTACGAAGGAACCTTAAGGCCAAAAGCCCCAAACTTAGGGAGATAGCTTATAAGGCTATTGTTCGCCCCCAGCTGGAATATGCTGCACCAGTCTGGGACCCTCATATCCAGGAAGATATCCAGAGGATCAAGATGGTCCAGAGACGGGCGGCTCGATGGGTCTTGAGTGATTACTCTCCCTACTCTAGTGTTTCAGACATGCTGGGAAGACTGGTCTGGCGCACTCTCAAACAACGGCGCGCTGACTCACGACTGGTCCTCTTCTGCAAGATAGTCCATGGTCTTGTTGCTATCCCACTCCCTACATACGTCATCCCCTTCAATCGTTACTCTCGGACAACCCACTTATTAGCATTCAGGCAACTATATGCAAGAACTGATTATTACAAATACTCATTCTTCCCATTGGCAGTGGTACAGTGGAACAATCTTTCAGCCAGCACGGCGACCCTGACGAATCTTGACAGCTTCAAATTGGCTGTCAGTCAGGAGTACCACCACAGACCATAAATCTAAACACCACTGTTTTATCCTCACTTTTTCTTGTTTCTACTGTAGAATACACTAACACTATACACTTTTATTCTGTTCTCACTGTCCGCTTTGTTTTTAACTCTTTACTTTTATCGCATGTTGCGGGGAGTCCGACACGTAATACTCAGTTGAGGCTGTTGTAGTATGAAGATATATATATATATATGTTTAAATAGCTCATAAATTTGTTGAATTACAATGATAAAGAAAACTTAAAGGTTATAGAGCTAATGACGACTTTTTTTTTTTAAAAAATAATAGCATAAAATAAATTCTGAAAGGTTGCCTTTGGAGACAAAGAACACACAATAGAACGAAAATCGGAGACTCGGTTTTATTAAAGAAAACAAAAAATCAAATAATAAGCATGTCGAAAAATAAAGAGCATGATGAGCTGAGCAGTCTGGTGAAAAATATGAAAATCGGTTGAAAAAAAAAAGAAAGTTATTGGATTTTAGAATAAAATACATGAGAAGATGCTCACATGGAAGCCGCCATTCCTGTAAGTTAGTGACGTCATAATCACTATCAAATATGCAAAAAAAATGAATAATCACATCTGAAACAATATTTTATTGTTGTATAACTTTGAATCTGTTCATTTGCATGTAAACTGTCAGCTAATTTACATAAGCAGCACATTGCTGTCAACAGGCGACTTTTATTTGTGTGTGTGTGTGTGTGTGTGTGTGTGTTTAAATGAATATGTAATTAAATATTCAAAATGGCGGCGCCCATGCTCACAGTTACCTAAGAGATAAAATACAACATATTTCTTATTTCTTATCCGATTTTTGATCAAATTTGCGCCAAAATGCTTGTTTTCTAAAGCTGGATACTTCACTGAAGACATTGCCTTTAGTTTAGTTTAGTTTTAGTTTAATCATATTTTATTGCCAAATAATCATATAGCAAGTGGGTTGGACCACAAGTTCTCACAACATTAGATAAGGTCCTCCCCAAAACAAAATATAACAAACAAAGTTTATGGCATTTAGTAACTCTTATTATGTAGACACTAGAATTCCGATTGTCCAGATGCTAGTACAGAAAGAAGAAAGAAGATAAAATTATATAAGATCAAACAATATACAGCATCTGGAGAGTCCGAGTTCGCGTGTTTACATGCATACAAAATTAATTTATAATCAACAAAACATTGAGCGGTCGCAAGTAGAGCTATAGAAAGAAGAAAATAACTAGAGAAAAGAAAAGAAGAAAGGTGTACGATGATAAGAAATTAGTTCTATAGGAATCTAGTTTCAAGGATAAAAATGAAACTAAGAAGGATGAGTAGTGAGCGGGAGTCACCAAACCAAGCTTCGATAAATCTTTAATAGATATAACAGGCTACTTACATGTTTACAGTATTTAAATTTGGTTTTCCGTTTCAAAATCGATTTGTTTCTTTTATAAAATGTTGGACGTAAGAAAAAAGTTCAACGTTGTCGTCATCAGAGAGATCAGGAGAACCGTATAGGAGAAGACGTATACCGACAGGCTGAAATTTACGGATGGCCTGGAATAGACTAGTCCGTTGCTGGGTGAATCTATTACAGAAGAAAAAGTAGTGTTCAGCATTCTCACTCTCAAAACCACAGTCACATGCAGCCGTTGGTTTAAGATGATTATTGAATAAGTCGTCATTTAGATTGCTACAATTATTTCTTATTCTACAATGATAGACAGAACTTATGCGTTGGCCTGAAACAAAAAAGTTTGGGATTTCAGGACTCCTAAAAATAGATCTCTTAAGTAATTGTTTAAAAGCACTGAGAGAGTCGGCGCTTTTTACTGACAAAGGTAACTTATTCCAGTAGTCAACGGAAGAGGGAAAAAATGATCTAGAATAAATTTCAGTTCTTCTACTTAAGATAGAAATGTCGGCTGCATTTCTCAGACTATATTCTGTTCTCTCTGACACAAACGGCGGCATGATATTAGAAATGTATTCTGGCGCCAAGCCATTTATGATTTTATACATAAGCACAGCCTTTTGAAACAAACGCCTATCTGATAATGACAACCATCCTATTTCTTTTATGAGTTTATCGATAGAAACAGATCTCGTTAGTCCTGTAACAATTCTGGCTGCTTCATACTGTATTCGCTCAAGTCGAGTTTTTTCATATGCTGTACAGCCGTCCCATACCACAGCTGCATACTCCAGGATAGGTCGAATGTAAGAAATATAGATATTGCCTTTAGTGGCCCTTTCCCTTTAAGTCTTCATATGCAGAATTTAGTTAGCGAAGATGCATACGCCCCTAGTACTGACTTAAGCGTTGTTTTTTTTTTGTTTTTTTTTTTTTTTTGTTTTTTTTTTTTCAATGTAACCAGAATAGGCTCAATGATCCCAAAGGAAATTGAAGTACAATGTACACTATGGTGAAGTATGGAGAGAATTCCGCAATCAAACGGCACTTAACACAAGCTGTAGACTGGCTCCGGTCTCCAGTGACTAAATATTTTTCTTATAATCTGTTTAATAATCCACTAATAAAACCAAAGTAATGTCAAGACTATAAAGACTGGTCACTAGTGGCCAGCCTTTATAGTCATGATATTTTTTGGGGGTTTTAATATAGTGGATTATCAAACAGGAATATGAGAAAAATATTTAATCACTGGAGACTGGAGCCAGTCTACACAATCTGCAGTGACGTAAAATAAAAAAAAAATCTAAAAGGCTGCCTTTGGAAACAAAGAACGAAAAACAAGGATTGAAGGTCGATAGCCATGCTTTCGCAATTTTTGGCCAAGGTTTAGACTCGGACATTGAAAAGCCCATTACCTTGATCTTGTCGGTATCAACAAGGACGTAAATAATACATAATTTTATACGTCTTTGGTATCAATGTGTGTGCGAAAATTATCAAAACTTTTCTACCAGTTCAAACATTCTTATCATTTTCGCAAACTGACCACGGAAGGATGGACGGACGGACGGACGGACTCGCAAGTCGATTATAGGACACACTCCGAAATCAGCCTCGAATGCGGTTGGTCGAATTTTGTTGGGATGTTGGGGTCATCACCATATAAGGGAAGCTAATGATATATTCAAAGAACATTGATTCTTACTTAATTACTTCCCTTGAAAACAACTTCGTATAGGGCACGAATGAATGTCATATACATGCGGACAGGGGACCTAGACCAGCGACAAAAGCGTACCGCTCAGTACGCACATTACGCATGACTTGTGCGTAACAAGAGTCAGTAAAATATTAATAATAACCTGTTTTTTACGTAAATTATTATTTTGCTTCTTTAACATAGGGGCTGTGCTAATTCTTTTCTTTAGGGATAACCCATATTTTGTCAAGCTTTTCCCGAGTGTGCGTAAAATAATAATTCCGTTCTGGTTGCGCCACTGAGCGACCCCATCTGCGAGTGCCAACGAGGCTGTTCGCCGTTAGCTATTCTGGCCCTGGACAAAGTCAGCAGGCGACAAACTCGTAATTCATTTGCATTTTGCTGATTTTGCCTTGAAAATAGTCCCTGACATATCATACAAATTGGCCCCTGAATTGTTTCCTTGGGAGACGATTTGCAAGAAATGTTAAATTCCGTTTTCTGAGAGAGAGAGAGAGAGAGAGAGAGAGAGAGAGAGAGAGAGAGAGAGAGAGAGGGCGGGGCGGGGGGGGGGGGGTGGGGGGAAGAAAGTATTTTAAAATGTCGACGGCTGAAATTTTTACCCGCATGCTGAGCGCTAAACAAAAACCGGCGATTATATCCGCACTATGCAGATAATCAAGGCACCTCCGCAGCGTCAGCAGTTGTACCGTATTTACCCTAAGTATTTGGACACCTTCACTCCTTACTGTTCTTGTCCTAAAGTTTGAAGAGGTCCATTTAACTGCACACGTGACGTGGGTCTTTACTGTTTGCACAGGCCTGTCTGACTCTCCAAAATTCTACGGCATATAATTATGGTAATCTCTGTAACCGTCTAGAAGGACGGACGTGCTACTCCGAGCTCAGTCTACAAACTCGCATGCACACAACGAAGATCCAGACCAACCTGCACGTGCGAATGGCTTTCATAGTTGCTCTTGACTATACCTTCGTCTTCATAAGCCCGTCCCAATCATGACAATCACTGACTAGCCGAGTAACGACGATTCAGACTACACTACGTAAATGCGCAGGACGGTTCGGAAACTCGGTGTTCTCCCACATACGAGATTGTAAAGTCGACTCCCATTATCTCGACTTCGCTTATTTCGAATAATCGTTTATCTCGAAGTGAAAATCTGGTCCCTGGTTTAACACAGGGACCTAACATTAGGTAACAAAATACATGTATTGTGGAAAAGAGGAGAAATTGCTCCTAATTTATCCTCTTTTCCACAATATTTTCAATATATCTCTTAACTTCAGAAATCAAATTACATATTCATCTGTGAAATGTGGTTGTTTGATTTATTTTTCCCCACGTGTGCAAATCCGATATGTCGAAGAACGGATATCACGAAGTATTTCAGGACGTCCCTTGGACTTCTAGATAACGAGAGTCGACTGTATATTAAGCGGTATGAGTGAAAACCGTGTGGAAATACCTGAATCCTCTCAGAAGAATGATCTGGTACTTGCTGAGCTGCTACAAGAAAAGTTTGATTTGAATTGACATATCAACTCACATTGTAAAAAAGCGCAGATTCTGACCAGAACGCATATCCAGCCAGCATTCTACATAAATCTACAGCGGGCCGTTATCGGCTGGCTGTAGATTTATGTAGAATACTAACTGGGCATGAGCAGAAACTCATGAGGCTGATCGTTTTTTTTTTTGTTTTTTTTTTTTTTTTTTTTTTCTGTCCGAGCAGCGACGATCTAGGAAGTACTACGCATGTGTGCAAGGCGCTAGGACAATTGCTGGTCACACTCAGCACGAGAACAATCTGTCTCAGCGAAAAATAAAGTCGAACTTAAATGGATCGAACATCTTTGGAATCATGGAGACTAATCTAGACAAGGGTAGTTCGAGCCACCGAGGATTAATCATAGCGCAAGATCAGAAGGCAAACTTAGGGATGTTTTTTCGATAAGGCGACTCTAATGTGTACACACAACATGCAGTTTCATGATAAAATATGCAAACTTCTCCAGAATACCCCCAAACATTCGTTTTCTTGAGATATGGGGAGAATTTCCTAAGGACTCAAAAGCCAGTGTCTTAAAAGAGCCATTACACGTAAAAGCCTGCGTACTGAGACACCTTCAAAATTACAAACCCTGCCTTACAGACCCCGCCCGCCGCCCCCCCCCCCCCCCCCCCCCCGCCGCCCACCCCCTTGCCCCCACCTCGCCGTCCACACACAAACACGCACACACTAACACACGCGCGCGCACATGCACAGAAACACACAAACTGCGTCACGTCCAAACATGTCTAAAATAATTGTGTACAAAATCACTAAGTAGATGTTACCTGTTTCCAAGACCATTCCTTTAAAAAATGTAGTCGTGGCCGTTGTACAAATGTTTTAGTCATGAACGAAAGTAGCATTTCGGAAAACATTTTAAAGCAGATCGTATAAATCCCAGGTTGCCAGATTGCTCTCTGGGGTTGCTCTGTTGTAGTAGGGTATAAATTTTGCTGCCTGGGGTGTCTTATTCTGGTCCTTGTCAGTAAATATGTGTATGATAGGTTCCTCTCGAGAGGCTATTGTCAGCTGCTGAAATCATTACACTGAGTATAAAATTCATCAGTTGTCACACAAAATGTCAAATACCACCATTTTGAACTGTACTATACGTCCGTCTTGTAACCTACACGTGCGTCTTGTATTAATTCGTTATACTGCAGTCTAATCTGGAGTTTATGCATGAGAGAGAGAGAGAGAGAGAGAGAGAGAGAGAGAGAGAGAGAGAGAGAGAGAGAGAGGCCGGGGTGGGGACACTCACTATATTAGCATGGGTAGAGATGTGCTGACAAAAGAGGTCTTATTTGGAGCCTGTTTGGAACGGGGTGGGGTGTTTTCATTGTAAAATATAATTGCCTGGAAAGGGGTCAATGTCTGTCTGGAAGGGGGTAGGTAAACCACCTTAACCTGGGGTTTCACTTTCGATGATATGTAGTATGTCTAAAACGGCCCCGAAAATAAAGAAAAGCTACAATTACAAATTAAAGAGGGGTCAGAGTATTCCTTGGACTAAATCACTTGGACCATTGGACTTGGACTGGTCCAAGTGATTATCAGTTGGACCAAATGGGGTGTATTTCTTGGACCAATTCCAGTTGGACCAAATCATAAATACCTGTTGGACCATATTAAACTATATTTTTACGACTTAAGTAATGTGTATCTACGTAAATTGTATTCATTATTTTTTATTTATTTTATTTTTGTTTTTTATTATTATTTTTTTTTTTACTTTTGATAACATTTTAATTGAACATAATTTGGTATTTTCGAAAGCATTATTATATTTTGTGAAGGCCAATATATTCACACAATTATCAACTTGTTTTGACAATTAAATGTTTTAAGGCTAAGTACTCTGTGTAAAATTTTCAGCAGATAACATTTTGAAGTTTTTTTGTTTTTTTTTTTTCATTTTTCTCTGATAACAGATTTTTGCATTTCATACAAATTGTCAACAGGATTTGACATTCCATGCAAGTGGTCTTCAGTAGAGACAATTTGCATGAAATGTCGAAACCTGTTTTATGGGGAAAATGAAAAAATGTCATCAATTTGTCATCTGCTGAATTAGCCCAGAGCAGATAACATTTTGAAGTGTGTTTTTTTTTTTTTTTTTTTTTTCATTTTTCTCTGATAACAGATTTTTGCATTTCATACAAATTGTCAACAGGATTTGACATTCCATGCAAGTGGTCTTCAGTAGAGACAATTTGCATGAAATGTCAAAACCTGTTTTATGGGGAAAATGAAAAAATGTCATCAATTTGTCATCTGCTGAATTATCCCAAAGGTTCAATTGGACCCCCGAATTGAACCATGTATTGAGTTGACACTAATCTGTTGGACTTTCAATAACAAATTGCCTTTACCAAGAAAGTATTTTTTATATTATTTATTTATTTATTTATTTATTTATTTATTAGATGTATACTATAGTTGGGATTTACCATTTCAATTGGTACTTATTTTATTTTAACTTCCCTTTTAAAAATGCACTTTGCAGTGACGAGCTAATGCCCTGTATTCCTTGGACCAAATCATTTGGACCTAGGACTGCAGGTCCAGGTGATAATCAGTTGGACCTGATGAGGTGTATTCCTTGGACCAGTTCCAGTTGGACCAGGTATATACCTATTGGACTATATTAAACAATGTTTTTATAACTGGATAATATGTACCCGTATCTATGTAAATTTTATTTATTTTTTTCTTTTATTTCTTTTGATAAAACAATTTTAATTGAGATAATTGGAATGTGGGGAAAACTCATTTATTCTTACTGTCTTTGTTCTTTCTTCAGAGACATACCTATTACTTCTTATCTTTACAACTCTCTGGGCTAATTCAGCAGACAACAAATTGGTGAGAGTTTTCTTATTTTTCTTAGAAACAGGTTTGACATTTGATGCAAACTGTCTCCATTGGAGACAATTTGCATCAAATGTCAAATCCTGTTTTCTGGGAAAATAAGAAAAAATATTTCAAAATGTCGTCTGCAGAAAAATTAATTCAGAATGCTAAGCATTAAAGAATCCAATTCTTTGAGTGAAAAGGATGATTTTGCATTCCATTCTGACATTCCATATGTGTTAGAAAAAGGTTTTATAATCACTTCTTAATATTTCTTAATATTGCATTTTTTTTTTTCCATCTTGTAAATATCAGTAACAGTATCTGATATGACATGTCAATTACCGGAGAAGACCTGTCAATCATCTGATAAGACCTGTCAATCATCTGATAATACCTGTCATTAAATCTCAGGTCAGAATACCCTAAGTCTACTGGCCAGCTGAAAAGCATAGCATTCCACAAAAAAATCAAAGCAAACTAATCAAGTATTCCTATTATGATTTAAAAATATTTTGTCTAATTTTAAACTTTCACATTTAAACGTTCATGTTCTTTGTAAAAAAAAAACATAACCTTGACGCTATGTGAGTCACTGGAAGAAACAAAGACTGAAAGAAATGAACAAAATCTTAAAACAGTTGGGACATAGACAACACAAAACATATTTTTATGAACATACAAGTGAATAGCAACTATACCAAAATAAATACAAATACAAGGCATTAATTAAGGGTACAAAACAAAAATTGCATTATTAAGACAAAACAACTGCCTTCCAGTTAAATACAACAAATAAACAAACAAACAAATAAATAACTGATAAAGTCACAGGAAGAAACAAAACTGGAAAGAAATAAGAATCAGATAAGATTTGTGACATATAAACAGTTACGCAAAATTATGCTTTTATGAACTATTTCAAGAGTACAAGAGAACTGAATGACCATAATACACAAAATAAATAAATTAATAAATAATAAATATGTACTTTCTCTCTGTCCTTCTCTGTCTCTCTGTCTCTTTCTTAAAAACATATAGTTTTAGTTGAATAGTTTAAGAATTAATTGTTCAGGATGTGCATGTAAAAGTAAATGAAAATCAGAATAAATAAATAAATAAATTGGTAGAAACAAAGACTAAAAAAATGAATAAATAAACAAATAAATAAATAAATAAAAAATAAATGAAACTTTTATGACATATAAACAACAATACAATTATTTATGAACATACATCAGGCCTGGATGGATGAATTAGAACTTTCAACTTCATTATAGCATTATGTTTAGTGTGAAAATATAAGGTTTAACAAAATATAATAATTCTTTCAAGAAATTTCAAATTATCTCAGTTAAAACTGTTTTATCAAATATAAAAATATATAAATAAATAAAAACACTAATTGTGGATATACGTTATTTAGTTGTTAAAAAGTGATTTAATATGGTCTTTGCCCTCCATCAGTTAGACAAGAAAAAAAAATCAACAACAACAACAAAAAAAACCCCAAAAAACCTTAATTTCAAAAAAAAAAAAAAAAAAAAAAAAAAAAAAAAAAATAAAAAAAAAAATGTTCAGGTTTTGCAACTTTCACTGTAACTTCAATTGTTAAAAAAACAAAACAAAACTTGACATTAAGTGAGTTACTGGAAGGAAAAAAAATGAAAGAAATAGAAAAAGGTTTAAAGATCTTTGATATATTATAAATAACACAAGTAGTATTTTGTATTATGATACAGAAATCAATATCACTAAGTGCTATTTATGATTTATGAAAAATAGAAATACATATCAAATGAAATTAACTTAAAAACCGCGAAGCCAATTTGAAAATTAAAAAAAAAAAAATTTCAATTTTATCCTTCATCCTTCATCTTGATACAAAGTAATGGTCATCTTAAACTAACGAATAGGTACAAAGTAATTTTACCAATTAAAAGGGATAAATGAATGAAAAATAATATATGACAAATTAAAGATCACTTCTAAAACATATCTATTGCATTTAAGGACAGTGTTACTAACACAATTTTGGTTTGGGTAAATGTCCAGGTGGGTAAATGTCCGGTGGGTAGCTGTCCGTGTTGGTTACATTATCATAGACTATACCCCATTTGAAACAATTGGGTAGCAAAAATTATTATTTATTTATTTATTTTATTTTTTTTTTTGCCAAAGATTATTGAAAACCTGAGAAAATTTGGTTATCCAACCAGATGAAAAATCCTGTCATTAAAATCTTATGTCCAATATGTGAAGTTCTAGATTAACATGTGAATCAGGAATCAGCGCATTATGATCTTGTTTGTTGCTGCTCGTCCATACATTGTTTCATTCGATATGATCAGCCATAAGTCTGGCACATCATCATCTAATATTTAAATATAGCTTGCTATTTGCAAAATTCTAGATTACCATGTGAATCCACGCAATCTGATATAGTTCTTCGCCGGTCGTCCATGCATCGTTTTATTCTATACGATCTGCCGTTACTAAGACAACATCGTCTTCTAATAGTTAAATATAGCATGCTATATGCGAAATTCTAGGTTAGCATGTAAATTTGCACATTCTGATCTTGTTTGTTGCTGCTGGTTCATACATTGTTTCATTTGATATTATCTGCCGTTACTCCGACAAACCATCTTCTAACATTTAAATAAAGATTGCTAAATGCAAAATTATAGTTTACTACGTGCATCCACGCGTTCTTATCTGGTTTATTGCTGCTCATCTATATATTTTTTTTATTTGATATTAACTGTTGTTACTCTTGTACAATGTCTTGACTCATGTGCATGTATGATGTGATAATGCACGGGCGTGAGCAAGGGCATTATCGCACGTACACGCGCAGAACCATGGTATATTAAACTGATTTATCTCATTTGCATGTATTTAGATTATCTTTCAAGCTGATTATTGGGAATTTGTCCACTATGTGATAAATATAGAACATCCCCGCATTCTGATCTGGTTCTTTGCTGCCCGTCTGTACATTGTTTTATTCGATACAATCTGCCAAGAATCTGGCATATCATCTTCTAATATTTCAATAAAATGTACTATAAAATGCAAAATTTTAAATTAGCATGTGCATCCGCACATTCTGATCTGGTTTGTTGCTGTTTGTACATTATTTTAATCATACTCCAGCACATCGTCTTCTAATAGTTGGATAGAGCTTACAATATGCAAAATTCTACATTATAATCCGCACATTCTGATCTGGGTAATTGCTGCTCATCCATACATTTGTTTCATTCGATAGGATCTGCAGCTACTACAACACATTGTCTTCTAATATTTACAAATACCACATGCTAAAGATTACAAGCTTTGAATAATCATGCGAAAAAGTTTTCTTGGTGGGAATTATAACACCTTCATTAAAGCCCTCCAGCAAATAATTTGCCGACTGACCACACAATTGACATGATGTGCACAGTGCATCTTATTTGAAAAGTAACGGTCCCAACAAGTAAAAATGAACATATTTATATTTAACAAATCTGATCAGTCTGTGCATTAGCTGGATACTTTGTGATTCATGTATTACAGTATTATATACCAGTGACCTAATCAGCCAACTGAGTGGACACCATTCTGCACCAGGCTGTGTCACGCACTCTGATCTGAGTAACACATATGCACAAAGGGACATTTTCACTGGATAATGAAAGGATTAGCACCGATAACACATTTCTGGCAATAAATTTCAGTCAAGTGTATCATCTGTTCCAGTATATTTATTTATTTATTTTTTTTTCATGAAAGGAAAGAACAAAACTCAAAACAGTTAATAACAATTACAATGAAATTCTTTGATCTTGATTAGGCTGCGCAAGCTAATTTGGTTTGTTCCACATTGGTCATATATAAGCCCCTGTAAATACAAATGAGAAACCACCTTATGACATATTAAATCGCAAACTGCTGCAATTTAGTTTTCACAGGGCTTTAACTCTCAAATCACTACAAAATGCGTATTTTAACAGGGGAGTGGGGGGAGGGGCGGGGGGGGGGGGGGGGTGGGGCGGTTAAAACAAAATCAGTGAGAATAAACTATCAATTGAAATGGTAAATCCCAGCCATTTATATACATGTAAAATTATGTAAATAAATAAATATATAAATAACAATATAGAAATATTTTCTTGGTAAAGGGAATTTGATAAAGTTCAGGTTAATGTAAACATAATACTTGGTCCCAACTGAACCTTTACCACTCTCTGGGCTAATTCAGCAGATGACAATTTGATGACATTTTTCTTATTTTTTCCCCATAAAACAGGTTTGACATGTCATACAAATGGTCTCCAGGGAAGAAAATTTGCATGGAACGTCAAATCCTGTGGAGACAATTTGTATGAAATGCCAAAACTTGTTTTCAGGTTAAATAAAAAAAAATCTTCAAAATGTCATCTGCTGAAAACTTGTATAGTGCACTATGCCTTAAATTATTTAAATGTTAAAAATAAGTTGCCTGTTGTGTAAAAATATAAAGCTTAACAAAATTTAATAATTCTTTTGAAAATACAAAATTATCTCAATTTAAGTTGTTTTAGAAAAAAGTTAAAAAAAAATAATAATAAATGAAATAAATACAATTTACGTAGCTACATATTATTTAGTTAAATGTGGTTAAATATTGTCCAAAAGGTATTTGTGACCTGGTCCAACTGAAATTGGTCCAATATTTAAATGCCTTTCCATAATGGAAACTGTTGTTTGAAAATACCTTAGTTAAACTTGATCTTGTGTGATTCTTGTTCTTAATATTGATAATATGTAAGAAAATCCTTGTTAAATTATCTGACCGAGCAGGTTTTGTCTACGATGGGTTATCTGTTCATCTTACTTTTGTCTGGAAAGGGGTCCCAATCGTGTCTGGAAAGGTGTAGGGATCCCGGGCTCCTGGCAGCACACCCCACCCATTTTGATAGTAAAGCCCGCCCCTCCCCCGGAGAGACAGAGAGAGAGAGAGAGCCCGTTTACTGTATCCTTAACCTAAATTGTTTGCTAGTCTGGTTATATGTCAAGATAGTACCGTGTTAAATGGCAGCATATACTGCAGACTTGGGGCAGTTTGATCTAATATACACGGGCTTTGCTGACATGACCGTCAAGATATTTAGGTTAAAGCACAGTACTCTTTGGACAGCCTGAAATGAAGTGAACTTTTTGATCAGCCCATTAATCTCTTGTTGATCTAGCTTTTCTCTAGATAAGTCACCTTTTTAAGAAAAAGGGCGTTTATGTTATTCTTAATATTACCTCCAAAAACATGTTTGAGTATAATATATATCTCTAGATAAGTCACCTTTTTAAGAAAAAGGGCGTTTATGTTATTCTTAATATTACCTCCAAAAACATGTTTGAGTATAATATTTAGATGCATCTCGCTTCGGTGCTTCTGTTCAGGGCATTCAATGTGAAAATGTATGTTTTTGTGGAGAAACAAGAGAAATATTTATCTGTATACTCTTCTTATCTGGGGCTCTGCGTGCGCAATGGTTACCTGACAAAGCTGAATGACAAAGCGTGCATATCGTGAGTTGTTTTTTTGAACACGAGTAAAAGCCATTGTTCATCGGGACGAAGTGAACACATGTACACATAATATTCAGTTGAGGTTGTATGCGCAAGAAGAGATAGATGTAAGTTATTTTTTATATATAACTTATAATATTTCCAGTATATAATTATGATATTCAGGTACTTTGAAAGTATTTTTTGTTGTTATTGAGTACTTTAACTCTGTGGGATACTCAGCTTCTAATGAGTATCCACGGCACGTTTTTATGGAGAAATAAGAAAAAATATCCCATGATTATCATCAGATACTCCTAGGCCAGGGTATTTAGCAGAAAATGACACTAAACCTATAACTAATAGGTTTGTGTTGAGGTTTTACGTCCCAGTCAACCCAATGAGGTCATGTCAAGCACGGTCAGTTTACCTAACCACACGTTTACTGGGCAGGCTTAGTCCTCTATAACATAAGATCTCTTGAATGGAATTCACACCTGGTAATCTCGTAAGGGGTAGCTGCTGGTTATACACTCAAAATCCTTATGCAAGCTTCCGGCCATGACTTACGAGACATCCAAATGTCAACAAACGGATACATTCTCCTGATTCTTTGATTTTTAGTAAATTTCATAGACATATTTTGAATCAAAGCGCTGTAGATGCTGGTGGCCTGGGCATCAGAAGGCCCAGGGGCTTCAAAACTCACCAGATTTAACATAAAACTGCATGTTCATGTTGACCTACAAAGGTTTGTAAAGACAAGATACTCAGTTTAATTTGCATCCATATTGAAATAAGATAATAGATTGAATATTTGCAGGCAATGACAAATGACTAGAGATCCATTTGAAAGCCTGTAAAATATACAAAAAAAAAAAAAACAAAAAAAAACTAGAAAAGTGTTCACAGAACATGGCTGTCCCTGCTTTGGGGTCTATAAAACTGTGCAAACCTTGCCAAATTAGGCTACGTCAATGCGGGAGCATTGGTATACTTTAGACACAGTTCTAGAATCCAAAAATAATGAGAAATACTCAGGGGGGGGGGGGGGGTGGGGGAGTAACTTACTATATATGGCATAGTATGGATGTGCGTGCTGAATAGCCCATTTTTTCAGCACTGCCAGGTATATGATTGGCCCCCTTTTTTCAACAAAAAGTATATGAATGGTCCGATTTTTCTGGATTCCTATGTGAAAGGCCCCATTTTTCTGACATCCTGGTATATGCACATATTTATCACTCAAGAGATTTTTCGAGGCTGCTTATCCTCTTGGTATTACATGAATTGACTGTGATATTTGTGTAACAACCAGCAAAAAATGGGTACTACAAAACGGACCCATTCATATACATATTCATAAAGAGCAGTATATAAATAGGTCAGCATTTTGGATGATCAAGAATATGAATGGGTCCGTTTTTTCAAAGGCCAGGTATATGAATGGAGTAGGTTTTGAAATACTGGCTCGCTCACCCGTACCAAAATTACCCCTAAGCTACACCCTCCCCCCCCCCCCCACCCACGAGGAGAAATATAAACTCCTTTGCCTGCAAGGTCAGTAAATCTTAAACCATGAGACTAAGAAACTCAATTATGTGTTCTCTAGTAAGCGATTTTCAGCAAAGAATCCAAAAATAAGGAGAAATATAAGTCCCTTAAATTTGCATGCAAGGCCTAAAACTCTACAACCATAAGACTACCCTTCCCTCAGAATGATGGGTTAAAATATAGTTTACATGTAATTATATGTAAAACAGCATGGCATTACAAGTACATTTACTACTTCTATGCGTAAAACCAATTAATGACATGTAAAGCCATGATAATCCTGCAAAATGCATAAAATTTTACATGTATTTACGTGTAATTTGTGGACTTAGAAAAAAATAACCTGGCAAAATCTGGCATTTATTTAACTTATTCAAAAAAAAACAGTCTGTAAAAGAAGCCAGCTCTGGACTTAGAAATTTTCAACATGTAAAAATGCGTAAAAATAAGAACTTTGGAGTTTTTGTGTACAAGATACTGTTGTCTGATTGGTCAGTTTTAAACTTTAGTATATTCAGTCTCAAAGCATGAAGTCACATGGAGCACTGGAGTTATAAAATGCTGTTCTTTTCAAAACATTTTGCTATAAGATATTTGAACACAAGAGGATAGCTTATAGAAAAAATGTGAGTTATTTTAATACTTTCTCAGTATTCCATTTTGATGCATTATAAACTGGCACCAAAAGGCAGCTAAGCTATTATGGTAGTTTCTTATGTACATGTACATGTAGTGGGTGGGGTAGATCAGTTTTCTTTTGAATTTCATTCAAAATTATTCTACTCCTTGGTGTTTGATATATGTCATTTTTTCAGTTGAAAATATTAACATTTTTAATACTGCTTATTAACTGCTTGAAAAAAAAAAAAAATTCCGGGTCTATGGCTTATAGTTAACTTATTTTAATTAACTCTTAAAAACTGGACACCAAAAATGTAAAAAAAAAATAGGTCTGAGCAAATAATGTAGATCTGGATGAGGGCACTCTGTTGTGCACACGTTTTTGTGTTTTTTTTTCAAAGATTTGACTAGTCTTTAACCTGACATGATTCAGTTTTGAACTTGACCTTGTCAAAACAAACTTTATCACAAAGTTTCATGACGATCCACTGAAAAAATGAAGCCTCTATGGTGTACAAAAAGTTTTTCAGTGATTTGACCCAGTGACCTAGTCTTTGAACCAACATTATCTGTATCAGACCTTGTCCAAGATATTATTCGTAGAAACATTTGAACTATGTTTCAAAAATATTCAATGGAAAATGAAGCCTATAGTGTGTGCACAAAGTTTTTCTTAGATTACACCTACTGACCTAGTTTTTTACTGGAAGTGGCCCATATTTGAACTTGGCCTAAACACTATCAAAACAAACATTCTGACAAACTTTTGTAAACATTCTTGAAAAATGAAGCCCCTATTGTGTACCCAAGGTTATTTCAATTATTTGATCTAGTAACCTAGTTTTCAAACCCACATGACCCATATTTTAACTTAACATATATAGTCTTCAAGCAAACATTCAAACAAAGTTTCATAAAGATTCAATGGAAAATGAAACCTCTATTATGTACACAATATTTTTCTAAGATTTGACCTTGTGACCTAGTTTCCAACCTGACATAACAAGATTCAAACTTGGCCTAGATATTTCATGCAGATAAACATTCTGAGAAAGTTGCATTTAGATCGGATCAAAACTGTGCCCTCTAGAGTGTATATACAAGCAATAGTTGACAGACAGATGGACAGACTGATGGATGGATGTCCCAACGTACAAGGAACATCATGGAATATCCCAAAAGCACACCATAAGCACTTCTTGCTCAGGTGACCTAAAAGTATCACAACTACATCTGATATTACTATGAATTTCCCATTTACATGTAGAGTTTTATTACATGTAGAATTTTAAGTGTAGAATTTTATGCGTAAAATTTTACGTGTAGAATTTTATGCGTAAAATTTTACGTGTAGAATTTTACGCATAAAATGTTTTCATGGAGAAATAAGAAAAATATTCACCTGACACCCACTTGATCTTATCTAGACCTATGTTTATAAACTGACCCTCCCTCCTCCTCCCCCAAAAAAATAAAAAGAAAAAAAAAAAATACAACACTTCTGAACTGCCAGGAAAAGTAAGATGAATAAATTTTTTTTTTTTTTTTTTTTGCAATAAAAACTTACCTATACATGTTGGTCTAGAATTTCTTGCATGTATACTTATATTAACCCATAATTGCCATGCTGAATAAATTAAGCTAGCACACCCACTTCTAATTTTCAGCCAATCTGATTACTTGATCCAGCTTGTTGATACAAATTCACATTCTTAATTGCAAACAGTGCAGATCTAACTAATCTTGATCTACACTGTTTGCAAAAGCAGGGTATATTTGGTTTCAGCAGGACTAAGAATAAGGAATAAATAATTCAGATACCCCCCTCAGTTATTAATTTACATGCATATTTTACACAGAAGATCAGTTATACAATTTTAAGGTGTTGGTCTTTGTTTCTTTTTGTCATTCAGTAGTGTGGCATTTTCTTTTTTTGGTCAGTATCTTATTTGGACTCAACACTGTCATTTAGCAGCAATGAATTGCAAATGCCCTTGGGAAGAATATTAGAATAAATGCGGTAGATTGTCTTTATCATTTCTGATGCCAATTTTGAACTGAACTTTATATTTTCAGATGCCATTTGAAATTTTTTGAAGGTTGCAGGACCAAGGAGGGCCACAATAGCAGTTTATGTTACTCAAGCAGAAGTAATCCAAGTGATTTGGTAAGTTTTTTTTTGTTTTGTTTTTTGTCATTATACATAGCTCTTGATAAGATGTTTTTTTTCAATCCAAAAGTATTGATATTTTTCTTATTTCTCCACATGTCTTTAAGGGTTAATAGAACTGTTGCACAGTGCCTTATATAAAAGTAGTAAAGGCCCTTACCTGCCTGTGAATTTGCAAACTATATTCAACCTAATTACTGCACTGTGCAGTTTTTCAAAATTGCTGGGTAAACCTTTGGTGAAATATGGACCAACCTTTACTAGGGGTACACTTTGACACTTAGCACTCGGGGTAAAATTTTCAGCAGATGACATATTGGAATATTTTTAACTTATTTGTCCCAGGAAACAGGATTTGCATGAAATGTCAAATCCTGTGTTCTTGGAAAAAAAAATAAGAAAAATATCACCAATTCGATCTGCTTAATTAGCTGAGAGATGGAAAAGGTTAAAAACAAAAACAGATTGTCTTGAGAGATAATTTTGCATCAAGAAACAAGAAACATCAAATCCAGTTTTCTTAAAAAATATTTTTAAATGTCTGCTGAGTTTTGACCCAGCATGCAAAGCATTATTAAATCCTTGATTGATGTGAAACAGTGGTCTTATTTCTCCATATAAACATACAGTCAAACCTGTGTTAAGCAAGCACCAAAGGGAAAGGCAAAAAGTGGTTGCTTAAGGCAGGTGCTTGCTTAAGACAGGTAGATTTACACTTATATGGCCTTTATGGGATCTGAAAAGCTGGCCTTTAAAGACAGGTGATTGCTTAATACAGGTGGCCTTTAAGACAGGTTTGACTGTATATATTGTGGGCACAGAGAAGTACCTCATGGATGTACTTCAAAAAATAACCATCAGGAAAATTAAAAAAAAGCCATCAGAAAAGTATAGTCCTCAGAAAAGATGGCAAATCCCGCAGCGGAATCGCCAAAACGATGACAAATCCCGCAACAGAATCGCCGAAAAGATGGCAAATCCCGCAACGGAATCGCCACTCCCAAATTTGGTGTATATTTCAATAGGATATATCATAGAAATATTGAAACAGTCTGAAATAAAAAGAGACAAAGATTATATGAAATGTGCCAAAATAGTAAATGAAAACAATAATAGCTAGGTATACTGACAATCATATATCATAATCACAGTCAGATTTTTTATTAACCCTTGTCATGCTGAATAAATTAAGATGCCACTCTCACTTCTAATTTTCTGCCAATCAGACTACTTGATCCAGCTTGTTGATATGAATTCAAATACTGAATAACAAACAGTGTAGATTCAGATCAGTTGGCTTCTTCAACTGATCTGGATCTACACTGTTTGCAAAGGCAGGGCATATCTGGGTTCAGCAGGACAAGGATTAACATGCTGCAACATCCACATCAGAGGGCCCACTTCCAGAGAGCTGGCTTGCTGCACGCATGGCAGATCTCACCCCAGATCTCCACGTATGTCTATCATGAGGGTTAATGGCCGAGAGCTTCTAGTTTCTGCAATCCCTGTCTGTCCGCTGCTTCCATGTCATCTTGGGCCTCCGAGGACCACACTTTTCTCAACCTGTATGTAAAAGGCTGTCTTGACTGCACCATTAGAGCATTCCACATGTCCATACCAGCGGAGCCTTCTCTCCTTCAGAATGAGGTCCAGATCCTCAATGCCAAATCGCGCAAGTAGCTCATTGGACCTGATGGTGACAATGTCTTGTGGTCTGACATTGCAGATCTTTCTAATCATTGCCCTGTCATTCTGCTGCAGATGCTTGAGGTTTGGCTTTGTCAATGGCCAAGTCTCACTGGCATGAAGCATTGCACTATGCACACAAGAGCTGTACACATGGCCACATCTTCCAGGCATTTTCACACATGTTGTGGTTGAAAGTTCACAGCCACCTGCTGCTGAGAGCATGTCTCCTAGGTAGCAAAAGGAAGCTACCACCTCTAGCTTGTCAGGTCTGACCTGGACTTCCTTCTGTTGTCTGCCGTTCAAGGGACGTGCAGTTCCCTGGCACCATGTACGTCTGTAGTCAGGGTCCATTGTCAAGCGCTTGAGCCCACTGCATTTCTTGTGCACCCAGTGCTTGCAGACGTTGCAAAAGATGTTGTTGCTGCCCACTCCAGTGTGAAAGACGGTGCATGGAAACTTGCCTGCAGGAGGTCCAGGCCCGTACCACAGATCATGATCTTCATCTTTCCTGCATTTACTCTGTCCTTTCTTTTCCATTGCTTCTTTCCAAGTCAAGAGCCTCCTGACACATTCCACTATCAATGATAACAAGGTCATCTGCACAGAGATCCTTCCAGGGGACTCCAGAGCAGAACTCTTATGATAAGGCTTCAAGCAAAATGATGAAGAGCAATGGGCTGATACTGAGCCTTGGTGAACATCAACCTTCACTTTGAACTCTTCACTGTACCCCTCACCAACACAGAAATGGCTCCGAGCATTTGCATACATCCCCTGCATCAGTCGCACAATCCACTCCTCCACACCAAGTTTTCTCAGCGCCCACCAGATGGCCTTCCGAGGTACTGGATCATGTGCCTTCTCTAGGTCTATAAAAGCCATGTCAAGTCTCTTGTTGGCAGCTAGTTAAAATAAATGGTTTTATTTTTGCATTTTTTGCATATTTTTTTATATTTAATTATTTTTCTTTTTTTCATTTTATTTATTTATTTATCTTTTTTTTTTTTTTGTTAATAATCAGTCTTTTGATGTGATTACTTTTTCTTTATTTGTACGAGATACCCAATATTTGCAAATACGTTGAATATGTGAGTCTACATATTCACAAACATTAATTAGCGAAAATAAATGCCTTGAAAAGATATTTGCTGTATGTTTTTTGAGGTAAAAACATTTGGGGTAAAAAATTTGCTTTGGTTTATTCCCTTTAGATGGTTATTTAGAGAGACAGCTTCTGTCTGAACAGCAATTTCTATCAAGAATTATAAAAAACAAACGAGGGATGAAAATAACGGCTTAGCCAAGCAAAAGTTTTTAGCTTGGTTTCAGAAATACTTTCTATGATATATGATGAAGTACTATATATGATTTTTAAGAGAATGTTGCAGTGCTCCAGATAATTATTTTTCCAACCAGTATTGTACTGATCAAATTTAAGGCCAGTCAGTAAGAAAGAAAAACCGTGATTCTGGAATCAGTATCCATGCTGTGGCATTAATTATTTTCCTTGGCCCAGTGGCTGGTGGGGAGGTGGATGTTGTGGTTTAAAGAATTTGCTTTAAGTTTTTGTTTTGTCTCCTCTTGTACCTCTCCATTAATTTTTGTACTTCAAAATACAGCTGGTCATTTTTCTGTATTTATCTCTTTCATAACTAAACAAAAAAAGTTCTGAAACAGGTGCTATGTGCTACATCCCCTTCATCAGGGAACTCCTTTTTAATGACAGAATCAATCATCTTACATAGTATTTGGGTGATCTTCTTTGGATTTTTCTTTGTTCACCTGCACCAGTTGCACAATCCACTCCTTAGCTTTCCAGTACTGAAGTCGTGTCACTGAATTTTAAACCCATGTGTTGCGAGCTACTTCCACTTTCGACACTATTTACACAGATCAGTCACAATTGCAGATGCGATTCTGTATGCATTCATTGCATGCATCGATGACTTCAGATATGTTGCACACTAAATAAAGACAGTGAATCATTTAACAAAGACTGGCTAAAAATAATTTTTGATGCAGTTCTGCAATCTCTTTCCTCATTTGTCATTTTCTGAAGGCCATGTTTCTGCAATCTTGGAAAACCCTAATGCAGAATGGTTACCTTGGATTCTTTGTCATTAACACTTAACTGGACAATGACACAGAGAACCAGTTGCTCTTATGTGCAGAAATTATGCACAGACATTTATCCGGGAAATAGTCACACTGTGTATCAGGGTGAAACTTTGTGGTTGGGAATTATTGTTTTGCATACAACCAGACTTTTCATTTTGATATGCTACAAACTGATTTTAAGTTTATTCATTCTTAATTAAATATATTTGGGTATTTATGGAAAATATGCTGCTTACCTAAGGCACTGAACCTCTTCTGACTCTGGCTAGTTACTCTAAAAACAGACAGGACATTGCACTCTTATGGGTTACCAGAAAAGCCGCATGGTATCTCTAAAAATGCATCCGAACTGGCTATTTTTCAAACTAATCTGTATTTGGTTCAAAAGGATCTGTAATTTCTGGCTGTATGGATGCTATCTGTAGCACTGATGTCTGATTTTGGTGCTGCAGGAGAGGTGATCTGCAAACACTGCAGCCATATTATGTTGCAATATTTTTAAAGTGATGAAGTTTTCCTAGTTTCTTATGATTTTTGTGTATGAAAAAAGTCAGTTTCAAGTACTGATAATCCTGATAAACACTTACCTAATATGTATATTTCATAGTAACTGATAGAAGACATTTACCTTTCAAGTTCATAGCATATTTCAGAGATACACAGTACCTGTCGCCTGACAGGGTAGCTTGCCTGACTTGTGCCTGGCCCATCATATAAAAAGACGTGCTGTTTTAATGATGCTGATAAAAAAGTGTCTGTATTCTTTGAGCCAGCTGTTTTATTTGGTATTTGATAATGAAGCCAAAGAAATGTAAACCACAATGCAGAGACATTTTCTTTGGTTTATTGTAGATGCGTTGAACGTGCCATGGATAAATGGTAACTGGAAGTAGAGTTTGGACATAAAGAGCAGATTTCTCCCCAATTTCTGAATGATAGGGCACAAAACATTCATTGAAGCTTTTTTCATTAATCTATTTAATTAATAGATGAATAAGTTTTCAACTGGAATCTGATTAAAGGGAAATAACTCCAAAATCAAGAAGGTGAGAGTTGTCATTTTCTTGAATGTGACACACCTACTTAACCTGACAACATCTCTACCAGGTATTATCAAAACATCTCAAAGGGCACTTAAGTTATGGAGTGCACAAGACCTCAAGAATAAGTTTTAGGGGAGATAACCAACAGAGAAAGTAAGCAAGAGTTGTTATTCATGCATGCAATGCATTTACTCAATAAGACCTATATCCCTATCAAATATTATTATATCCCTGTGAGTTCCAAAGACAATGGCCACACAAATATTTTCTCTTTCACTTGTATAAGGGACAGTTTTGAGGGAAGATTCCATAAGGAAAACAATGAGAGTTGTTATTATTGCATGCAACATGCCTCCTGGACATTATCAACCTACCAAATATTATCCAAATAATTCAATGTGTATGAGTTACACTGGCATAAGCAGTACCTGTAGAATCTGGTTAAGGGGAAATAACTCCAAAATCAGTATTGTAATAACTGTCTTTCTTGTATGCAACATACCTACTCAACCTGACTAACATCTCTACCATGTCTTACAAAAATATCCCAAAGGGAATTAAAGTTATGGAGCACACAAGAATGTGTCTACGTATGGATGGACGCTGTGCTGGTCGCACTATATCCCCCGAACCTATTCATTCAGGACATAAAAAGAAAACGTACAAAGTCTTTGTCTTTGAAATTAATTGTGGAGACATAACAAGAAAACAAACACTGCAAAAGTTGTCATTCTTGCACACAACCTGACCTGATATGCCTCTACGAGATCTATTCAAAATACATAAAACGTTATGGGAGTTACACAAGATTTCAACTACAGGAGAGATAACTATAAATATAAAGAGATGTCATTCTTGCACGTGAAACACCTACAGATCATCATCTATGTCTCTACCACATATGATCAACATATTTCAAACCATAAAGAAGTTATGGTGTCCAAAAGACTTTGACTTTGAAATTCATTCAGAGGAGATAACGAGAAAATGAGCATAGCAAGAATTGTCTTTCTTGCACACATAACTCCTGCTTGACCTGATATATGTTCCTACTAATTATTATCAAACATTATGGAGTTATGCTCTGCGCAAGATTTTGATTTTGGTGGAGGTAGCCAGAACATCAGTAGAAAAAAATGTTGTCATTCTTGTATGTGACACTCCTATTTGACCTAATACATGTCCCTACCAAAACTTACCAAGTTATCTCAAACAGTGGGGGTGATGGGGTGGTGCGAAGGTGCTGTGTATCTTACATCACTGGGGCGTCCAACTGATATTGGCTTACAGTTGGGCAAGGCCTGCTATCCTTGTAGTGGGTAAGGGTAGAGGGGGAATGTTTTTATTTCTTCTGTTTCTTCACTTTCATTCCTGTTCCTCTTTCTTCCCTGTCCCTCTCTTTCATCTCCTCTACTCTCTCTTCTATCTCTTTTCTCCCTTTCTCTGGGAGACGACACAAAATGACTCTCAAGGGTTGACGTGTCGTTAAACCCCAACACAATAAACAATATCTCAAACAGTATGGGAGTTATGACCTGCACAAGATTTTTTGGTTTCAGGGTAGATAAGTACATAAAAGAGAAAATGAGAGCACTTTTGCAGGCAACATGCCTACAGGTCCTGATCTATGCCTCAAGCAAAAATAACAAAAATATTTTAGACCATTAAGAAGTAATGGAGTGCACAAGAATTTGGCCTAGAAATTTGTTCAGGGGAGATAACTAGAAAAAGAACAATGCAGGAGTTGTCTGTCTTACATGTGGCACTTTTCTACATGACCTGATAAATGTCTCTACCCAATATTTTCAAATTCTCTCAAACAGTATTGGAGTTATGGCCTGCACAAGATTTCACTTCAGAGGACATAAGTGTATATTGAAGAAAGTGTTATCCCTCTTGCAAACTGTCTCAAACAGTGTGGGAATTATAGCCTGCACAAGATTTTAGCCTCAGAGGATATAAGTACATAATGAATAAAGTGAGTTGTCTCTCTTGCAGGCAACATGCCTACTGGTCCTCCTTTTCATCCCTACCAAATATTATCAAAATATCTCTAAGGGTATCAAAGTATTGATTGAGCACTAGCTCACAAGGATATGTCTACAGACAGATGCCAGTCTGATCACTATATCCCTCAAACCTATTCAGTCTGTAGATAATGAGTACACACAGCTTAAGATCTTGTTGAGAAATAGGAAAACAAAATTGGATACCCTCTTATCTTAAGTACTAACTGAATGTCACAAAGCACACAAGTTGGAAATTCTGAATAGTACTGGTTTATCATAACCTCAGACATGGTTCATTTTCATACAGAATTGAACAAATGACATTTAATAGATTCAAGACATGGTTAGGTTGTCCAGAAAGGACATTTGTTTAAACTATGTCTTCCAAAATTTAACCCAATAAAATAGTACAGTTTCAAATAGTAGCTAGCCTTCCCAGTGAGAACATTATTTTATTTTAACCTGTACTTCCAGAATTTAACAAGCAATTATAGAGAATTTATGTCCCCTGCATTATGAAAATCCTTCAAAGATACCCACAATATATTCAGTTTATCTGATAATGTTGGAGCTTGAAAAATGACTAAATAATTAAAAAAAGTAAAAGAAAGTGAGAAAAAGAAATGATTAAGCTCAAAATGTGGAAAAAATGATAACATTTAATATCAGGATTTTATCCAAATCACCTGCATGTCTTCAGACCAGGATAAAAAACACCTGTACAGTTTCAAAAAAACTCCACTTAAAACTGAGGGAAGGGTTGCGGACACAAGGTATCCACTTCCTATAACATTTTGCTAGTATATGAGCTTGAAAAATGATCAACTTGAAAATGTGGAAAAAGTGATACAAATTGATCAGAGGATTAAAACAAAATCAAATGCACATCTTCAGACCATGGTAAATACACTTGTATTGTCTCAAAATGATAAGTGTAAAACTGTTGGAGGACTTATGAACAATAGGTACATGCTGTCAGAGGGTGTGGCACCTCTTTACCACACAACATATATTTTAGAATTTTGACCACTTTTAGAATTTTAATAACTTTTACGATTTTAACAAGTAGTTTTAGTATAGTTTTGAATAGTAGGCAGATAGAATTTTAATCCAATATTTTTAGTACAAATTTGAATAGTACATTTGTAGTTAGATTACCAGTTGAGAACATTTATTTTAACAGCTAAAGTTTTTACAGGATTTAGCAAATGTCTTTTAATAGAAATCAAGACAGTTAGGTTACCTGGAAAGGACATTTGTTTTTAACCAGAATTTTTAGTGCAGATTTAAGCAGTATCAGGTAGAATTTTAACTCAGTAATTTTAGTTCATTTGTTTTTAAATAGTAGGTAGGTTACCCACTGAGAACACTATTGTTCCATGCCTTTTTGAAGAAAAATGGGGACATGGCATTAAGCTTTCCATGGTTCATGGTGCATGGTATTTGGTGCCTCATTCCATACCCTCTGACAGTATGTACCTTGTGTCTGTAACTCCTTCTACAGTTTGATGCCAATGGTTTTGAAACTGTACAGATGTTTTTATCATGGTCTGAAGATGTGCATGAGGTTTGGATATAATCCTCAGATTAATTTTAGCACTCTCTCAGTGTTTTGAACTTTGTTATTTTTTTAGGTTGAGATATCAATGTGTAATAGGTAGTGCATATTTTGTGTCTGCAACTCCTCCTACAGTTTTATACTGATCTATTTTGCAAACTTGTGCAGGTGTTTTGTCAGGGTCTGAAGATGTGCATGTGATTTGGATATAATTCACAGATTAATTTTTATCATTTTTTTCCACCTTTTGAACTTAATCATTATTTTCATTTCTGCATTTTTACTTACTTGGCAGTCATTTTTCAAGCTCCAATACTATCAAACTGTATATATAGGAGGACCTTTAAGAGGCAGGGAACAGGAATTTTGTGAATTTGCGTGTTTTATTTGCTAAACTTCTTACAGAAATACAGCAATTTCTCATATCTCCTTCAGCTGGCATCAGTGGCTCAATCTGATGGGAGTCCCACTGGTGATCAATGCCATGATCATCAACCAACAAGAACATCCACTTATGGATGTTTTGGACTAAATTTGATCCATTAATATTCAATGGAAACAATTAGAATAACATTTATTTGCGAGCCGGCCTCGGTGGCTCAGTTGGATGCGCCGTCCGACTGGAGACCAGGAGGTCATGGGTTCAACCCCCGCCAAGGTCGGCAACATTCTTTCGTGGAGATTGATCGTGAAATATTTTCTACGGTCATTCTCTCCCTTCCGCTGATTCAAGAAGGGCAGTTGTCAGTTTCTGGCGATAGAATGTGCACAATACTGGTTAACCGCTTAGAGGACTAAGCTTGCCCAGTAAACGTGTGGTTAGGTAAACTGACCGCGCTCGACATGACCCCATTGGGTTGACTGGGCCGTAAAACCTCAACACAAAAAAAAACAAAACATTTATTTGCTCAAAAAGTGGCATTACTTTCCCAATAAATCCACCCTTACCAGACATGAAAAAAAAACCTACACAAAAGAAAAATAAAGCATTTTAGATATATGATCTGTGGTAACATCTACACTAGACGAGATGTTTTATAGAGACAAATCAAGCAGATCCACAAGAGTAAAATGACAGAAGGCTATGGTCAGGTAACAGTCACAAAGATATCAATCCCTAAAATAGAAAAAAAACTGAAACAATAGATACCACAGCCAGAGGCTACATCAAGAATTAGACAAAGAACAATATTACATCTGAGCCCTCTTACATTCTCATCACTCTAGATGTGGAACTACAGTCCTGCTAAAGAAACTTCACTCACCAAAAGTCTGACTAACACATTCTTTCGTGGAGATAGATCATGAAATATTTTCTATGGTCATTCTCTCCCTTTCTCTGATTCAAGAAGGGCAATTGTCAGTTTCTGGCGAAAGAATGTGCACAATACTGTCGAACCACTTAGAGGACTAAGCCTGCCCAGTAAACGAGTGTAGTTAGGTAAACTGACTGCGCTCAACATGACCCCATTGGGTTGACTGGGCTGTATAACCTCAACACAAACAAACAAACAAGTCTGACTAACAGGCCATGCAGCACTAAAATAACTTGGAATTCATCCGCAGTCTTACACTTCAGGAACCTATGGAAGACCATCCCTCACCATCAGCCCAGTAGTACACTATGCTTTGATGAAAATATTGAACATCAGGTTAACCATTTTATTGATACTCAGTGTATGGAATATTCAACAAACACCGAACAGCATAGCATTTTTATTATATGTCCTTATACTCATGTTGAACAGTTTGCTGTTATTCAACTGTCTACCTGAACACTATTTTTTTTTTAACTTTCTAATTTTCAGCAGATTAGCAACAACTTCCACTACCAAATAAAGAACAATTACATTACATGACAAACCTAGTCTGCTAAATGTCACCAGTTTGAACAAACAATATGCTGTTTTTTTGTTTTGATCTTTTGTCATTTAAAATGGTCAGTATTTGACCCAAGTGCATCATTCATAATAAAATGTTAACAAGATCTGCTGTTAGTACATGTAGTTCATTCTGGTTCTTCCCCCTCACCACCCCCTCCCCCCACCCCCATCACACACATCCCAGCCTGACATATTAAGAATTATAAATATGTTTAAGTAAGGGATTAAGAGAAACAAAAAAATCTTAATGGTACAGTAAAATTTTTCAGTTCTGACTGTGGAATTTCATTATGATTGCATTCTTTTTGTGCAACCCTGCATAGCATGACAGACACATAGGGATCATGTTGTCTGTCCGCGTCGGCAGCAACAGTGTCAGTGTTGTCGTCACACTTTTTGTTTCTGTTCAGTAACTTTTGAAGGGACATATGGATTTCATTCAATTTTTTTAGAAATTTATATCACTATAAAACAGGGCTCTGGAAATTTTGAAATCTGAATCGGTCCAGCAAATGACGATGACGTCATCAATGAGCCCATTTCCAAAAAAAAAAAATATATATATATCACCTGTCACGAAAAGTAATGACAATTGGCAGTCCTATAACTCCTTTTAAATAATACACCTCAACTCCGTTATATGACGGAAGTCCGGATATAGCGAGCATGATCAAAGCTGGCGTCATCAATAAATACAGTCAGGTATGTAAAAAGAAAGAAAAAAAAAAAAAAAAAAAAAGACGGTTTTGTTGTTATTTCCACCTCCGCAGGGTTTTCCTAAACTATTTATAAACAACTGATTCCCATCTTGTATAAGCGCGAAGACGGCGGGAAACAGGAAAGACGGAATGAAACGACTTTCATGGACCTAATTAGGTCTAATAAAAAAGGCCTGCGCCACGGACGGTTTTGCAGTTTTCAATGTTTCAAGATTTGACCAGACTGCTTAAATTTTAAGCACTGACCAATCTTGTCTAGCGCAAGTGGTGCATCATTTATTTTTACCGTGAAATCTACCTTGAATTATACTCGCGTGTTACGGCAATCAACGAAAAAAAAAAAAAAGAGAGAAGCAATCGATAATACCCAGATCAGACGCCGTTGTATGCGACATCTGATCAGGATGTACATGGTTTGGGAATTAATTTATCAAATCTGGGACCGACAAACCGTGTTGATCAAAACAAAAAAGAAGAGGAAGAAAACGGGTGCGTTCAAGCGGTGCATTCTTTTATCACTCTCAGTAAAGCGACCTTTGATCTTTTGGACACGCCGACTGCACCTGGATGTTTTGCAGTCTCAGTGTATTCACATGTGTCGCACAAACGAAATAATTATTAGACTACCGTTACTGATGATTCGTGTTAATCGCTTGTTTACCGCACAAAGGTCAGTGAAGTGTTGATTTTTTGACACTGTTTGGATAATGACGTAATTAATTTGTGCTGCGTAGGTTGCCGTTATTCAGCTGTCTCTCCAATGTACATGTGAAATGACCGTTTAGAGCCTATTAACTACCAT
Organism: Anodontia alba; assembly: GCA_964016985.1. Classification (NCBI taxonomy): domain Eukaryota; kingdom Metazoa; phylum Mollusca; class Bivalvia; order Lucinida; family Lucinidae; genus Anodontia; species Anodontia alba. The sequence goes on from OZ024834.1 coordinate 39,985,062, forward strand.
AATATCGCATTTAAAAGGTGCGCGGACATTGTCAGTTTGGAAAGACTTGACCGTTTGTGATTTTTTAGACATCATTGATTCGCGAAAATTAGTTGGTTGGGGAAAATGGGATTCAAGGCACAAACCTGTTGGACCGATTTATTAGCATTTTGGGGTGTTTGAAATCGGTCCAGAATTCTTAATTTTGGTCCAAACCGGCTATTTTTCCAGTTTTCCAGGTTTCTGGAGCCCTGCTACAAACTATAGGTCAAGTTCCATATTGATAATCATCTGCCTAATTTTGGCTTAATTATGGCCCTTTTTCGACTTAGTTTTTGTTGGTGTGTTGGTATTGGTTTCCGATCAATAACTTTTGCAGGGATGCATTGCTTTTATTGAAAGGTTTCATTGTTAAATGCAGGTCAAGTTCAATATTAGTAATTATCTGCAAAATTTTGGCCAAGTTATGGCCCTTTTTTGACTTAGGTTTTGTTGGTGTGTTAATATTGGTTGTGCTCAATAACTTTTGCAGGGGTGCATTGATTTTATTTAAAGTTTGCTAAAGGATATATCATTGTAAAATACAGGTCAAGTTTGATATTAGTTGTCATTTGCAAAATTTTGGCTGAGTTAAGGCCCTTTTTCGGCTTAGTTTTTGTTGGTGTGTTGATATTGGTTTCCACTCAAAATCTTTTGCAGGGATGCATTGATTTTATTGAAAGTTTGCAGAAGGATAATCATTGTAGTATACAGGTCAAGTTCAATATTGGTAATCATTCACAAAATTTTGGTTGTTATGGCCCTTTTTCGACTTAGTTTTTGTTGTTGGGGTAAAATACAAGATAATTGTTTTCCCTGAATAAGTTTTGTAGGGATGCATTGATTTCATTCGAAGTTTGTAGTGAGGGGTTGCCTTTTGGGATAGGAGTGATTATAAGGACCAGTGTTGTTTTTTTTCCTTCTTCATATCAAATGGTTGGTGCAATAAGCAGGTGACACATCCGATCCTCGGAATTCTAGTTTTAGAGGATGAATATATACTGAAAGACTAATCTCTCTTGAAACTCTATCCATATTACACTTAACCAATGATTCTGGATCTGCTAGAAAAGTGTTTTGTACCATGGGATTTGGATATAATCTGTTACTTATGTGCAGAGCAGTGAATATTTAACTACTCATTTACAGGGAAACCAAATACTTTATACTTTTTTACTAATTAGATAAACCCCTTCTTGAAAACATGCCAGCCCCTCTACCCACAAACCCCACTGCCCCCCCCTACCCCCTGCCCCTGCCCCACCCCCCTTGCAAAAAAAATCCACAACACAGTTACATCTCTTAGAACATATTAAGTTGTATCAATACTACTTTGACAGGCAGGTCCAGATCAGATAGCGAAGTGCTTCATTTTATCAGGGCCTACACTGTTGGAATGAAATGTAAACATTTCTGACAACAAAGAAGAAATAAATCAGACACCCAAAAATAACAATTGAACCTGCACAGTCTGTAAGGTAGAGTATTCTGTTATATGCACTTATGGGTTAACCCAATTACATCATGTGGACTCTTCTACCACAACTCTTTGGACCTTTCTGTTTCCAACAGCAGAGTGTCTGGTTAATTTTTATTTATACTATACTTCATAGAAGTTCTTGTCTTTAATTCAAACAGTGTAGACCCTGATTAGATGATGCATTCTATGGCATCTGATCTGGGTCTGTACTGTTTGCCAGTTACCCTGTTGTGGGTTCCAGACTAAAATGGGTTAAGCTATTTGGTTGATGGATGAAAGTCAATATTATTTCATTGCACCTGCAAAAAATGTGACTGCAACCATGTCTACCAGGTCATGCATTTATTTTTAATATAATAATTGTACTGAGCATTTTTGGCAAAAAATGGGCAGTATTTTTTGTTGGCCTGCCATTTCAAATCACTGTTCACTAAATATATATGTAAAAATATTTCACTAGGTGTTTTCATCATGGAACTTAAGCCTTATCCTGCTGAATAAATTAAGATGCCACACCCACTTCTAATTTTTAGCCAATCAGATTACTTGATCCAGATTGTTGATATAAATTCACATACTGAATTGCAAACAGTGCAGATCCAGATCAGTTGACTTCTGAAGAAGCCAACTGATCTGGATCTACACTGTTTGCAAAGGCAGGGTATATCTGGTTCAGCAGGACTAGGGTTAACATTTGCAGTAATGTTTTTAATAAGGACAAGTGTTTTACAGAGGAAACTTGCAGGCCGCAGCTCTTCCCAAAATTAGGTCAGTATCCTGTAAAAACACTTTATATACAATGTGTCAAATAAAATTTACTGATCAGTAGTTGTGTATTTTGAAAGCAGACAATTTGGTGTTTGGTAAGATAAAGAATTCAAGTCATTGTCTGTTGAGACAGTCTTCACATCCACTTTGATGTGTCAACCTTGATTGGGATGACCAGGCATAATACTTACCTTATTTGAACATTAGAGTATAAAAGTTTGCAAGTTAAAATTTTCAGTAGGTTGTTTTTCATTACTTGTGTAAGGTTGCAAGGTAATACTAGTTTTCAATAGGATGATTTTCACTATTAAATATTGATTTTAAGCTATTCTTGAAAAGGGAAAAATACATGTTTGCTTAGGAAACACTGAGACCACAGGTCTAAAGAAAATTTGGTCATATCCTGTAAAGACACTTCACATTCACTAGGGCGAGTATTATTTACTAACCAGCAGTGGTGGTACAGATGGGTCTGCTGAATGACATGAACTTGTGATGTGTCCACTTTGGTTGGGCTAACTAGACATAATACATACATTATTCAAATGTTAGAGTACAAAAAGGTTGTTATTGAATATTTAATTCAAATAGGCTGCTTTTTCATTATGAAATATTTTTTGCAAGGTTGCAAGGTAAAACTAGCTTTTAATAGGATGATTTTCATTATTAGATAAATATCACATTTAAGGTGTAAAAGAGAAAATTTCATGTGTGCTTAGGAAACTCTCAGACCACAGTTCTAAAAAATGTTTGGTCATATCCTGTTAAGACACTTGACAGGTTGTAAGGTAATGTCTTCAACAGGTTGTTTTTCATTACTAAACATTACTTTTGTAAGGGTGCAATGAAATAATAGTTTTGAGTAGGATAATTTTCATCATAAAATATCACTTCTAAGGTATTTTTTAAATGGTTAAGTTTCATGTTTGCTTAGGAATCTCTCAGACCAGTACCACACTTGGTAATCCCGTAAGGGGTACCCATTGGTTATGCACTCAAAATCCTTACGCGAACTTCCGGCTATGACTTATGAGACATCCAAATGTCAACAAATGGGTAAGTTCTCCTGTTTTATTGATTTTTCATCAATTTCATAGACACATTTTGAAAAATCAGACAGTGCTATTCCCAACAACTTTCATTTCTACGTCGGAAAAGATAGGTGTGGGCTTGAAAAAACAAGTGGCTATTTTTTTATTTCAGTTTCAACCGGAGATGGGGTAGTCCGGTATTCCTGTCTTGACTTCTTTTCCAGTGCAATATGATGGTATTTTCAGCTATTTGGCCTATGAAGTATTTATTTAACATATCAGATAAGATGCACTGCAACCTACATCTATTTTGAAATACATAAGATGCTAAATTTCCCAAGCATTTGTTCCGGGGACTGACATATTTGTGCCGAATATGACTTATGAGGCTGACGACCCCTTAAGGAGGCATTATCCCTTATGGGGACAAGAACGCCAACTATCAGGTGTCTGATTACAAGGCCTGAGTATCACTTATGGGAACATTAGTCATTATCACAATGCCCCGCATTTGAAAACATGCAGACTTTAGATCAAACCAGTTTCAAAATATTCCATTTACATATAAACATATTCCATTTACATATAAACAATCAAACACCATGAAAGATTTTGCAAATGAGACAGCATGTATCAATAGGGGTTTTGATATGCCACGTTTGTATATATTTGCAGCTCTCAACTGAGCAAAATCATATAAAAGTTTCATTTTACTGCCGTAAAAATCGCTTTGTGATGTATAGGCTTTTTTTGTCCCCGTAAGGGGTAGTCGGACTTGTAAGGCATAATCGGCACAAATATTTCAGTCCCCGGAACAAATGCTTGGGGAAATTAAGCATCTTATATATTTCAAAGTTGACATGAGTTGCAGTATGTCTTATCTGATATGTTAAAAAAAGTATTTCATGGCCCAGTTAGCTGAAAATACCTTCTTTTTGCACTGGTAAAAAAAAGTCAAAACAGGAATATTGGATTACCCTTCTCCGGGTGAAATTGAAATAAAAAAAATAGCTACTTGTTTTTTCAAGCCCACACCTATCTTTTCCGACGCAGAAATGAAAGTTGTTGGGAATAGCTTTGTCCGATTTTTCAAAATCTGTCTATGAAATTTACTAAAAATCAATAAATCAGGAGAATTTATACGTTTGTTGACATTTAGATGTCTCGTAAGTCATGGCTGGGAGTTTGCGTAAGGATTCTGAGTGCATAACTAGAAGCTACCCCTTACGAGATTACCAGGTGTGGTACAGGTCTAAAGAATGTTTGGTCATATCCTGTTAAAACACATTATATCCACTAGGCCAAGAATTATTTAATGACCAGCAGTCGTGTTACAAATGAGTTTTCTGAATGACAAATTATACTTATTTTGGCCATCACTGATGGCATCCGTTTAACATTTTGCAGTGAAACTTATGATGTGACCAGGTATAATATATATATTATTTAAATGTTAGGGTATAAAGGTTGCAAGATAATATTAGGTTTTTATAGGCTGCTTTTCATTAGTAAACATCACTTTTGTAAGAGTGTAGGTAAAACTAGTTTTGAATAGGATAGATTTCATCATTAAATTTCACTTTTAAGGTACTTTTTAAAGGAGATAATTTTATGTCTGCAAAGGAAACTCTCCGACCTTAGGTCTAAAGAACGTTTGGTCATATCCTGTTAAGACACTTCACATCCGTGTAGGCAAGTAGTATTCACTGACCAACAGTGGTGGTACAGGTGAGTCATCTAAATCAGGTCATATATACATTATCAAAATGTTAGTGTATAACCGATTGTTATAAAAACTTTAAATAGGTAAAACTTTAAATAGGTCATTTTTTTCATTATCCTTACATTACTTCTGTAAGGTTGCAAGTTAATAACTAGTTTGGAATAGGATGTTTTTCATCATTAACTATCACATCGAAGGTATGCTTGAAAAGGGAAAATATCATGTTTGCTTAGGAAACTATCAGACTACAGGTCTAAAGAACTTTGTGTCATATCCTGTTAAGACACTTCACTTCCACGTAAGCAAATAGTATTTACTAACCAACAGTGGTGGTACTGTTAGGAAACTCTCAGACCACAGGTCTAAAGAATTTTCAGTCATATCCTCTTAAGACGCATTACATCCACTAGAGCAATAATCATTTAATTACAAACAGTCATGTTACAGATGAGTTTTCAGAATGACAGGTTATACTTATCTGGGCCGTCACTGTTGGCATCCTTTTAATATTTTGCTGTGGATGTGATGTGTTTACTTTGGTTGGGATGACCAGGCATAATATATACATTATTTAAATGTTAGATAGTATAAAAGATTGAAAGGCAATATCAATTTTAAACAGGCTTCTTTTCATTGTTAAACATTACTTTTAAAAGGTTACAAGGTAAAACTAGTTTTGAACTGGATGATTTTCATCATCAAATTTCACTTTAAAGGTGCTTTTTAAAGCAGTAAAGCAGATATTTTCTTGTCTACATAGGAAACTTTAAGACCTATACATTATTTAAATGTTAGATAGTATAAAAGATTGAAAGGCAATATCAATTTTAAACAGGCTCCTTTTCATTGTTAAACATTACTTTCAAAAGGTTAAAAGGTAAAACTAGTTTTGAACAAGATGATTTTCATCATTAAATTTCACTTTAAAGGTGCTTTTTAATTCAGATAATTTCTTGTCTACATAGAAAACTTTAAGACCTTAGGTCTAAAAAACTTTTGGTCATACCCTGTTATGACACTTCACATCAACATAGGCAAGTAATATATACTGACCAACTGTGGTGGTACAGATGAGGCTTCTGAATCAGGTTGTCTTTATCATGGCCTTCTCCGTTGGCATCAAGTTAACATTTTGCTGTGGGACTTGTGATGTGTCCACTTTGGTTGGGATGACCAGACATATTATATAAATCATGTCAATGTTAGAGTTTAAATGTTGCAAGGTAAAATTGTAAATATGTTGTTTTTCAATTATTTTTTTTAAATCCTTCTGTAAGGTTGCAAGGTAATTACTGGTTTTGAATAGGATGCTTTTCATCCTTAAATATAATTTTGAAGGTATTTTGGAAAAGGGATAATATTATGTCTTCTTAGGAAATATTATGTCTTCTTAGGAAATCTAAGACCTTAGTTCTAAAGAACTTTGGTCATATTCTGTTATGATACGTTATGTTCATTAGGGTAAAAGTTACAGATGAGTCTTCTGAATGACAAGTTATACTTATCTCGGCCGTCACTGCTGGCATCCTTTTAACATTTTGCTGTGGAACTTGTGATGTGTTTACTTTGGTTGGGATGACCAGGCATAATATACACATTATTTAAATGTTAGAGTATAAAAGGTTGAAAGGTAATATAAAGTTAATATAGGCTGTTTTCAGTACTAAGCATCACTTTTGTAAGGTTGAAAGGTAAAACTAGTTTTGATAATTTTTCATCATTAAATTTCACTTTAAAGGTACTTTTTAAAGAAGATAATTTCATGTCTGCATAGGAAACTCTCAGACCTTAGGTCTAAAGAACTTTTGGTCATATCCTGTTAAGACACTTTACATCCACGTAGGCAAATAGTATTTACTGACCAACAGTGGTGGTACAGATGAGTCTTCTGAATCAGGTTGTCTTTATCATGGCCTTTACTGTTGGAATCCAGTCAACATTTTGCTGTGGAACTTGTGATGTGTCCACTTTGGTTGGGATGACCAGGAATAATATATTCATTATTTAAATGTTAGGGTATAGTAGGTTGCAAGGTAAGATTAAGTTAATACAGGCTGCTTTTCAGTACTAAGCATCACTTTTGTAAGGTTGGAAGGTAAAACTAGTTTTGATAATTTTTCATCATTAAATTTCACTTTAAAGGTACTTTTTAAAGGAGATAATTTCATGTCTGCATAGGAAACTCTCAGACCTTAGGTCTAAAGAACTTTTGGTCATATCCTGTTAAGACATTTCACATCCACGTAGGCAAATAGTATTTACTGACCAACAGTGGTGGTACAGATGAGCCTTCTGAATCAGGTTGTCTTTATAATGGCCTTTACTGTTGGAATCCAGTCAACATTTTGCTGTGGAACTTGTGATGTGTCCACTTTGGTTGGGATGACCAGGCATAACATATACATTATTTAAATGTTAGGGTATAATAGGTTGCAAGGTAATATTAAGTTAATATAGGCTGCTTTTCAGTACTAAGCATAACTTTTGTAAGGTTGGAAGGTAAAACTAGTTTTGATAATTTTTCATCATTAAATTTCACTTTAAAGATACTTTTTAAAGAAGAAAATTTCATGTCTGCATAGGAAACTCTCAGACCTTAGGTCTAAAGAACTTTTGGTCATATCCTGTTAAGACACTTCACATCCACGTAGGCAAATAGTATTTACTGACCAACAGTGGTGGTACAGATGATTCTTCTGAATCAGGTGGTATTTATCACGGCCTTTACTGTTGGAATCCAGTCAACATTTTGCTGTGGAACTTGTGATATGTCCAGTTTGGTTGGGATGACCAGGCATAATATATACATTATTTAAATGTTAGGGTATAATAGGTTGCAAGGTAATATTAAGTTAATACAGGCTGTTTTTCAGTACTAAGCATCACTTTTGTAAGGTTGCAAAGTAAAACTAATTTTGATAATTTCTCATCATTAAATTTCACTTTAAAGGCACTGTACTTTTTAAAGGAGATAATTTCATGTCTGCATAGGAAACTCTCAGACCTTAGGTCTAAAGAACTTTTGGTCATATCCTGTTAAGACACTTCACAGCCACGTAGGCAAGTAGTATTTACTGACCAACAGTGGTGGTAAAGATGAGTCTTCTGAATCAGGTTGTCTTTATCATGGCCTTTACTGTTGGAATCCAGTCAACATTTTGCTGTGGAACTTGTGATGTGTCCACTTTGGTTGGGATGACCAGGAATAATATATACATTATTTAAATGTTAGGGTATAGTAGGTTGCAAGGTAATATTAAGTTAATACAGGCTGCTTTTCAGTACTAAGCATCACTTTTGTAAGGTTGGAAGGTAAAACTAGTTTTGATAATTTTTCATCATTAAATTTCACTTTAAAGGTACTTTCTAAAGAAGATATTTTCATGTCTGCATAGGAAACTCTCAGACCTTAGGTCTAAAGAACTTTTGGTCATATCCTGTTAAGACACTTCACATCCACGTAGGCAAATAGTATTTACTTACCAACAGTGGTGGTACGGATGAGTCTTCTGAATCAGGTTGTCTTTATCATGGCCTTTACTGTTGGAATCCAGTTAACATTATGCTGTGGACTTTGTGATGTGTTTACTTTGGTTGGGATGACCAGGCATAATATATACATTATTTAAATGTTAGGGTATAATAGGTTGCAAGGTAATATTAAGTTAATATAGGCTGCTTTTCAGTACTAAGCATAACTTTTGTAAGGTTGCAAGGTAAAACTAGTTTTGATAATTTCTCATCATTAAATTTCACTTTAAAGGTACTGTACTTTTTAAAGGAGATATTTTCATGTCTGCATAGGAAACTCTCAGACCTTAGGTCTAAAGAAATTTTGGTCATATCCTGTTAAGACACTTCACATCCACGTAGGCAAGTAGTATTTACTGACCAACAGTGGTGGTAAAGATGAGTCTTCTGAATCAGGTTGTCTTTATCATGGCCTTTACTGTTGGAATCCAGTCGACATTTTGCTGTGGAACTTGTGATGTGTCCACTTTGGTTGGGATGACCAGGCATAATATATACATTATTTAAATGTTAGGGTATAGTAGGTTGCAAGGTAATATTAAGTTAATATAGGCTGCTTTTCAGTACTAAGCATCACTTTTGTAAGGTCGGAAGGTAAAACTAGTTTTGATAATTTTTCATCATTAAATTTCACTTTAAAGGTACTTTTTAAAGAAGATAATTTCATGTCTGCATAGGAAACTCTCAGACCTTGGGTCTAAAGAACTTTTGGTCATATCCTGTTAAGACATTTCACATCCACGTAGGCAAATAGTATTTACTGACCAACAGTGGTGGTACAGATGAGTCTTCTGAATCAGGTTGTCTTTATCATGGCCTTTACTGTTGGAATCCAGTCAACATTATGCTGTGGAACTTGTGATGTGTCCACTTTGGTTGGGATGACCAGGCATAATATATACATTATTTAAATGTTAGGGTATAATAGGTTGCTAGGTAATATTAAGTTAATATAGGCTGCTTTTCAGTGCTAAGCATCACTTTTGTAAGGTTGGAAGGTAAAACTAGTTTTGATAATTTTTCATCATTAAATTTCACTTTAAAGGTTCTGTACTTTTTAAAGGAGTTAATTTCATGTCTGCATAGGAAACTCTCAGACCTTAGGTCTAAAGAACTTTTGGTCATATCCTGTTAAGACACTTCACATCCACGTAGGCAAATAGTATTTACTGACCAACAGTGGTGGTACCGATGAGTCTTCTGAATCAGGTTGTCTTTCTCATGGCCTTTACTGTTGGAATCCAGTCAACATTTTGCTGTGGAACTTGTAATGTGTCCACTTTGGTTGGGATGACCAGGAATAATATATACATTATTTAAATATTACGGTATAATAGGTTGCAAGGTAATATTAAGTTAATACAGACTGCTTTTCAGTACTAAGCATCACTTTTGTAAGGTTGGAAGGTAAAACTAGTTTTGACAATTTTTCATCATTAAATTTCACTTTAAAGGTACTTTTTCTAGAAACTATTTTCATGTCTTTATAGGAAACTCTCAGACCTTAGGTCTAAAGAACTTTTGGTCATATCCTGTTAAGACACTTCACATCCACGTAGGCAAATAATATTTACTGACCAACAGTGGTGGTACGGATGAGTCTTCTGAATCAGGTTGTCTTTATCATGGCCTTTACTGTTGGAATCCAGTTAACATTATGCTGTGGAACTTGTGATGTGTCCACTTTGGTTGGGATGACCAGGCATAATATATACATTATTTAAATGTAAGGGTATAGTAGGTTGCAAGGTAATAGTAAGTTAATATAGGCTGCTTTTCAGTACTAAGCATCATTTTTGTAAGGTTGGAAGGTAAAACTAGTTTTGATAATTTTTCATCATTAAATTTCACTTTAAAGATACTTTTTAAAGAAGATAATTTCATGTCTGCATAGGAAACTCTCAGACCTTAGGTCTAAAGAACTTTTGGTCATATCCTGTTAAGACATTTCACATCCACGTAGGCAAATAGTATTTACTGACCAACAGTGGTGGTGCAGATGAGACTTCTGAATCAGGTTGTCTTTATCATGGCCTTTACTGTTGGAATCCAGTTAACATTATGCTATGGAACTTGTGATGTGTCCACTTTGGTTGGGATGACCAGGCATAATATATACATTATTTAAATGTTAGGGTATAATAGGTTGCAAGGTAATATTAAATTAATAAAGGCTGCTTTTCAGTACTAAACATCACTTTTGTAAGGTTGCAAGGTAAAACTAGTTTTGATAATTTTTCATCATTAAATTTCACTTTAAAGGTACTTTCTAAAGGAGATAATTTCATGTCTGCATAGGAAACTCTCAGACCTTAGGTCTAAAGAACTTTTGGTCATATCCTGTTGAGACAGTTCACATCCACATAGGCAAATAGTATTTACTGACCAACAGTGGTGGTACAGATGAGACTTCTGAATCAGGTTGTCTTTATCATGGCCTTTACTGTTGGAATCCAGTCAACATTTTCTGTGGAACTTGTGATGTGTCCACTTTGGTTGGGATGACCAGGCGTAATATATACATTATTTAAATGTTAGGGTATAATAGGTTGCAAGGTATTATTAAGTTAATATAGGTTGCTTTTCAGTACTAAGCATAACTTTTGTAAGGTTGGAAGGTAAAACTAGTTTTGATAATTTTTCATCATTAAATTCCACTTTGAAGGTACTTTTTCAAGAAACTATTTTCATGTCTTTATAGGAAACTCTCAGACCTTAGGTCTAAAGAACTTTTGGTCATATCCTGTTAAGACACTTCACATCCACGTAGGCAAATAATATTTACTGACCAACAGTGGTGGTACAGATGAGTCTTCTGAATCATGTTGTCTTTATCATGGCCTTTACTGTTGGAATCCAGTTAACATTATGCTGTGGAACTTGTGATGTGTCCACTTTGGTTGGGATGACCAGGCATAATATATACATTATTTAAATGTTAGGGTATAATAGGTTGCAAGGTAATAGTAAGTTAATATAGGCTGCTTTTCAGTACTAAGCATCATTTTTGTAAGGTTGGAAGGTAAAACTAGTTTTGATAATTTTTCATCATTAAATTTCACTTTAAAGATACTTTTTAAAGAAGATAATTTCATGTCTGCATAGGAAACTCTCAGACCTTAGTCTAAAGAACTTTTGGTCATATCCTGTTAAGACATTTCACATCCACGTAGGCAAATAGTATTTACTGACCAACAGTGGTGGTACAGATGAGACTTCTGAATCAGGTTGTCTTTATCATGGCCTTTACTGTTGGAATCCAGTTAACATTATGCTGTGGAACTTGTGATGTGTCCACTTTGGTTGGGATGACCAGGCATAATATATACCTTATTTAAATGTTAGGGTATAATAGGTTGCAAGGTAATATTAAATTTATATATAGGCTGCTTTTCAGAACTAAACATCACTTTTGTAAGGTTGCAAGGTAAAACTAGTTTTGATAATTTTTATCATTAAATTTCACTTTAAAGGTACTGTACTTTTTAAAGAAGATAATTTCATGTCTGCATAGGAAACTCTCAGACCTTAGGTCTAAAGAACTTTTGGTCATATCCTGTTAAGACACTTCACATCCACGTAGGCAAGTAGTATTTACTGACCAACAGTGGTGGTACAGATGAGTCTTCTGAATCAGGTTGTCTTTATCATGGCCTTTACTGTTGGAATCCAGTCAACATTTTGCTGTGGAACTTGTGATGTGTCCACTTTGGTTGGGATGACCAGGCATAATATATACATTATTTAAATGTTAGGGTATAATAGGTTGCAAGGTAATATTAAGTTAATATAGGCTGCTTTTCAGTACTCAGCATAACTTTTGTAAGGTTGGAAGGTAAAACTAGTTTTGATAATTTTTCATTATTAAATTTCACTTTAAAGGTACTTTTTAAAGAAGATATTTTCATGTCTACATAGGAAACTCTCAGACCTTAGGTCTAAAGAACTTTTGGTCATATCCTGTTAAGTCACTTCACATCCACATAGGCAAATAGTATTTACTGACCAACAGTGGTGGTACAGATGAGTCTTCTGAATCAGGTTGTCTTTATCATGGCCTTTACTGTTGGAATCCAGTTAACATTATGCTGTGGAAATTGTGATGTGTCCACTTTGTTTGGGATGACCAGGCATAATATATACATTATTTAAATGTTAGGGTATAATAGGTTGCAAGGTAATAGTAAGTTAATATAGGCTGCTTTTCAGTACTAAGCATCACTTTTGTAAGGTTGGAAGGTAAAACTAGTTTTGATAATTTTTCATCATTAAATTTCACTTTAAAGGTACTTTTTAAAGAAGATAATTTCATGTCTGCAGAAGAAAACTGTCAGACCTTAGGTCTAAAGAACTTTTGGTCATATCCTGTTAAGACACTTCACATCCACGTAGGCAAATAGTATTTACTGACCAACAGTGGTGGTACAGATGAGTCTTCTGAATCAGGTTGTCTTTATCATGGCCTTTACTGTTGGAATCCAGTTAACATTATGCTGTGGAACTTGTGATGTGTCCACTTTGGTTGGGATGACCAGGCATAATATATATATTATTTAAATGTTAGGGTATAATAGGTTGCAAGGTAATATTAAGTTAATATAGGCTGCTTTTCAGTACTAAGCATAACTTTTGTAAGGTTGCGGGGTACAACTAGTTTTGATAATTTTTCATCATTAAATTTCACTTTTAAGGTACTTTTTAAAGAAGATATTTTCATGTCTGCATAGGAAACTCTCAGACCTTAGGTCTAAAGAACTTTTGGTCATATCCTGTTAAGACACTTCACATCCACATAGGCAAATAGTATTTACTGACCAACAGTGGTGGTACAGATGAGACTTCTGAATCAGGTTGTCTTTATCATGGCCTTTACTGTTGGAATCCAGTCAGCATTTTCTGTGGAACTTGTGATGTGTCCACTTTGGTTTGGATGACCAGGCGTAATATATACATTATTTAAATGTTAGGGTATAATAGGTTGCAAGGTAATATTAAGTTAATATAGGCTGCTTTTCAGTACTAAGCATAACTTTTGTAAGGTTGGAAGGTAAAACTAGTTTTGATAATTTCTCATCATTAAATTTCACTTTAAAGGTACTGTTCTTTTTAAAGGAGATAATTTCATGTCTGCATAGAAAACTCTCAGACCTTAGGTCTAAAGAACTTTTGGTCATATCCTGTTAAGACACTTCACATCCACGTAGGCAAGTAGTATTTACTGACCAACAGTGTTGGTACGGATGAGTCTTCTGAATCAGGTTGTCTTTATCATGGCCTTTACTGTTGGAATCCAGTTAACATTATGCTGTGGAACTTGTGATGTGTCCACTTTGGTTGGGATGACCAGGCATAATATATACATTATTTAAATGTTAGGGTATAGTAGGTTGCAAGGTAATAGTAAGTTAATATAGGCTGCTTTTCAGGACTAAGCATCATTTTTGTAAGGTTGGAAGGTAAAACTAGTTTTGATAATTTTTCATCATTAAATTTCACTTTAAAGATACTTTTTAAAGAAGATAATTTCATGTCTGCATAGGAAACTCTCAGACCTTAGGTCTAAAGAACTTTTGGTCATATCCTGTTAAGACATTTCACATCCACGTAGGCAAATAGTATTTACTGACCAACAGTGGTGGTACAGATGAGACTTCTGAATCAGGTTGTCTTTATCATGGCCTTTACTGTTGGAATCCAGTTAACATTATGCTGTGGAACTTGTGATGTGTCCACTTTGGTTGGGATGACCAGGCATAATATATACATTATTTAAATGTTAGGGTATAATAGGTTGCAAGGTAATATTAAATTAATATAGGCTGCTTTTCAGTACTAAACATCACTTTTGTAAGGTTGCAAGGTAAAACTAGTTTTGATAATTTTTATCATTAAATTTCACTTTAAAGGTACTGTACTTTTTAAAGAAGATAATTTCATGTCTGCATAGGAAACTCTCAGACCTTAGGTCTAAAGAACTTTTGGTCATATCCTGTTAATACACTTCACATCCACGTAGGCAAGTAGTATTTACTGACCAACAGTGGTGGTACAGATGAGTCTTCTGAATCAGGTTGTCTTTATCATGGCCTTTACTGTTGGAATCCAGTTAACATTTTGCTGTGAAACTTGTGATGTGTCCACTTTGGTTGGGATGACCAGGCATAATATATACATTATTTAAATGTTAGGGTATAGTAGGTTGCAAGGTAATATTAAGTTAATACAGGCTACTTTTCAGTACTAAGCATCACTTTTGTAAGGTTGGAAGGTCAAACTAGTTTTGATAATTTTTAATCATTAAATTTCACTTTAAAGATACTTTTTAAAGAAGATAATTTCATGTCTGTATAGGAAACTCACAGACCTTAGGTCTAAAGAACTTTTGGTCATATCCTGTTAAGACACTTCACATCCAGGTAGGCAAATAGTATTCACTGACCAACAGTGGTGGTACAGATGAGTCTTCTGAATCAGGTTGTCTTTATCATGGCCTTTACTGTTGGAATCCAGTCAACATTTTGCTGTGGAACTTGTGATGTGTCCACTTTGGTTGGGATGACCAGGCATAATATATACATTATTTAAATGTTAGGGTATAATAGGTTGCAAGGTAATATTAAGTTAATATAGGCTGCTTTTCAGTACTAAGCATAACTTTTGTAAGGTTGGAAGGTAAAACTAGTTTTGATAATTTTTCATCATTAAATTCCACTTTAAAGGTACTTTTTAAAGAAGATATTTTCATGTCTACATAGGAAACTCTCAGACCTTAGGTCTAAAGAACTTTTGGTCATATCCTGTTAAGACACTTCACATCCACATAGGCAAATAGTATTTACTGACCAACAGTGGTGGTACAGATGAGTCTTCTGAATCAGGTTGTCTTTATCATGGCCTTTACTGTTGGAATCCAGTTAACATTATGCTGTGGAACTTGTGATGTGTCCACTTTGGTTGGGATGACCAGGCATAATATTTACATTATTTAAATGTTAGGGTATAATAGGTTGCAAGGTAATAGTAAGTTAATATAGGCTGCTTTTCAGTACTAAGCATCACTTTTGTAAGGTTGCAAGGTAAAACTAGTTTTGATAATTTTTCATCATTAAATTTCACTTTAAAGGTACTTTTTAAAGAAGATAATTTCATGTCTGCAGAAGAAAACTGTCAGACCTTAGGTCTAAAGAACTTTTGGTCATATCCTGTTAAGACACTTCACATCCACGTAGGCAAATAGTATTTACTGACCAACAGTGGTGGTACAGATGAGTCTTCTGAATCAGGTTGTCTTTATCATGGCCTTTACTGTTGGAATCCAGTTAACATTATGCTGTGGAACTTGTGATGTGTCCACTTTGGTTGGGATGACCAGGCATAATATATATATTATTTAAATGTTAGGGTATAATAGGTTGCAAGGTAATATTAAGTTAATATAGGCTGCTTTTCAGTACTAAGTTGGGGTGGTCGGGTGGTGCGAAGGTGCTGTGTATCTTACATCACTGGGGCGTCAAACTGATATTGGCTTACAGTTGGGCAAGGCCTGCTATCCTTGTAGTGGGTAAGGGTAGAGGGGGAATGTTTTTATTTCTTCTGTTTCTTCACTTTCATTCCTGTTCCTCTTTCTTCCCTGTCCCTCTCTTTCATCTCCTCTACTCTCTCTTCTATCTCTTTTCTCCCTTTCTCTGGGAGACGACACAAAATGACCCTCAAGGGTTGACGTGTCGTTAAACCCCAACACAATCAAATCAGTACTAAGCATAACTTTTGTAAGGTTGCGAGGTACAACTGGTTTTGATAATTTTTCATCATTAAATTTCACTTTTAAGGTACTTTTTAAAGAAGATATTTTCATGTCTGCATAGGAAACTCTCAGACCTTAGGTCTAAAGAACTTTTGGTCATATCCTGTTAAGACACTTCACATCCACATAGGCAAATAGTATTTACTGACCAACAGTGGTGGTACAGATGAGACTTCTGAATCAGGTTGTCTTTATCATGGCCTTTACTGTTGGAATCCAGTCAGCATTTTCTGTGGAACTTGTGATGTGTCCACTTTGGTTGGGATGACCAGGCGTAATATATACATTATTTAAATGTTAGGGTATAATAGGTTGCAAGGTAATATTAAGTTAATATAGGCTGCTTTTCAGTACTAAGCATCACTTTTGTAAGGTTGGAAGGTAAAACTAGTTTTGATAATTTTTCATCATTAAATTCCACTTTAAAGGTACTTTTTCAAGAAACTATTTTCATGTCTGCATAGGAAACTCTCAGACCTTAGGTCTAAAGAACTTTTGGTCATATCCTGTTAAGACACTTCACATCCACGTAGGCAAATAATATTTACTGACCAACAGTGGTGGTACGGATGAGTCTTCTGAATCAGGTTGTCTTTATCATGGCCTTTACTGCTGGAATCCAGTTAACATTATGCTGTGGAACTTGTGATGTGTCCACTTTGGTTGGGATGACCAGGCATAATATATACATTATTTAAATGTTAGGGTATAATAGGTTGCAAGGTAATATTAAGTTAATATAGGCTGCTTTTCAGTACTAAGCATCACTTTTGTAAGGTTGCAAGGTAAAACTAGTTTTGATAATTTCTCATCATTAAATTTCACTTTAAAGGTACTGTTCTTTTTAAAGGAGATAATTTCATGTCTGCATAGAAAACTCTCAGACCTTAGGTCTAAAGAACTTTTGGTCATATCCTGTTAAGACACTTCACATCCACGTAGGCAAGTAGTATTTACTGACCAACAGTGTTGGTACGGATGAGTCTTCTGAATCAGGTTGTCTTTATCATGGCCTTTACTGTTGGAATCCAGTTAACATTATGCTGTGGAACTTGTGATGTGTCCACTTTGGTTGGGATGACCAGGCATAATATATACATTATTTAAATGTTAGGGTATAGTAGGTTGCAAGGTAATAGTAAGTTAATATAGGCTGCTTTTCAGTACTAAGCATCATTTTTGTAAGGTTGGAAGGTAAAACTAGTTTTGATAATTTTTCATCATTAAATTTCACTTTAAAGATACTTTTTAAAGAAGATAATTTCATGTCTGCATAGGAAACTCTCAGACCTTAGGTCTAAAGAACTTTTGGTCATATCCTGTTAAGACATTTCACATCCACGTAGGCAAATAGTATTTACTGACCAACAGTGGTGGTACAGATGAGACTTCTGAATCAGGTTGTCTTTATCATGGCCTTTACTGTTGGAATCCAGTTAACATTATGCTGTGGAACTTGTGATGTGTCCACTTTGGTTGGGATGACCAGGCATAATATATACATTATTTAAATGTTAGGGTATAATAGGTTGCAAGGTAATATTAAATTAATATAGGCTGCTTTTCAGTACTAAACATCACTTTTGTAAGGTTGCAAGGTAAAACTAGTTTTGATAATTTTTATCATTAAATTTCACTTTAAAGGTACTGTACTTTTTAAAGAAGATAATTTCATGTCTGCATAGGAAACTCTCAGACCTTAGGTCTAAAGAACTTTTGGTCATATCCTGTTAATACACTTCACATCCACGTAGGCAAGTAGTATTTACTGACCAACAGTGGTGGTACAGATGAGTCTTCTGAATCAGGTTGTCTTTATCATGGCCTTTACTGTTGGTATCCAGTTAACATTTTGCTGTGGAACTTGTGATGTGTCCACTTTGGTTGGGATGACCAGGCATAATATATATATTATTTAAATGTTAGGGTATAGTAGGTTGCAAGGTAATATTAAGTTAATACAGGCTGCTTTTCAGTACTAAGCATCACTTTTGTAAGGTTGGAAGGTCAAACTAGTTTTGATAATTTTTAATCATTAAATTTCACTTTAAAGATACTTTTTAAAGAAGATAATTTCATGTCTGTATAGGAAACTCACAGACCTTAGGTCTAAAGAACTTTTGGTCATATCCTGTTAAGACACTTCACATCCAGATAGGCAAATAGTATTCACTGACCAACAGTGGTGGTACAGATGAGTCTTCTGAATCAGGTTGTCTTTATCATGGCCTATACTGTTGGAATCCAGTCAACATTTTGCTGTGGAACTTGTGATGTGTCCACTTTGGTTGGGATGACCAGGCATAATATATACATTATTTAAATGTTAGGGTATAATAGGTTGCAAGGTAATATTAAGTTAATATAGGCTGCTTTTCAGTACTAAGCATAACTTTTGTAAGGTTGGAAGGTAAAACTAGTTTTGATAATTTTTCATCATTAAATTCCACTTTAAAGGTACTTTTTAAAGAAGATACTTTCATGTCTACATAGGAAACTCTCAGACCTTAGGTCTAAAGAACTTTTGGTCATATCCTGTTAAGACACTTCACATCCACATAGGCAAATAGTATTTACTGACCAACAGTGGTGGTACAGATGAGTCTTCTGAATCAGGTTGTCTTTATCATGGCCTTTACTGTTGGAATCCAGTTAACATTATGCTGTGGAACTTGTGATGTGTCCATTTTGGTTGGGTTGACCAGGCATAATATATACATTATTTAAATGTTAGGGTATAGTAGGTTGCAAGGTAATAGTAAGTTAATGTAGGCTGCTTTTCAGTACTAAGCATCATTTTTGTAAGGTTGGAAGGTAAAACCAGTTTTGATAATTTTTCATCATTAAATTTCACTTTAAAAATACTTTTTAAAGAAGATAATTTCATGTTTGCATAGGAAACTCTCAGACCTTAGGTCTAAAGAACTTTTGGTCATATCCTGTTAAGACATTTCACATCCACGTAGGCAAATAGTATTTACTGACCAACAGTGGTGGTACAGATGAGACTTCTGAATCAGGTTGTCTTTATCATGGCCTTTACTGTTGGAATCCAGTTAACATTATGCTGTGGAACTTGTGATGTGTCCACTTCGGTTGGGATGACCAGGCATAATAAATACATTATTTAAATGTTAGGGTAGAAAAGGTTGTAAGGTAGTATTAAGTTTATATAGGCAGCTTTTCATTACTAAACATCACTTTTGTAGGGTTGCAAGATAAAACAAGTTTTGATAATTTTTCATCTTTAAATTTCCTTTTAAAGGTACTTTTTAAAGGAGATAATTTCATGTCTGCATAGGTAACTCTCAGACCTTAGGTCTAAAAAACTTTTGGTCGTATCCTGTTAAGACACTTCACATCCATGTAGGCAAGCAGTATTTACTGACCAACAGTGGTGGTACAGGTGAGCCATCTTAATTAGGTTGTGTTTAGCATGGCGTTTACTGTTCCAATCCAGTTAACATTTTGCTGTGGAACTTGTGATGTGTCCATTTAGGTTGGAATGACCAGGCATAATATATACATTATCAAAATGTTTGTGTATAGCAGATTGTAAGGTAAAACTTTAAATAGGTCATTTTTACATTATTTTTACATTACTTCTGTAAGATTGCAATATAATGTTTCAAATAGGATGTTTTTCATCATTAAATATCACTTTGAAGGTATGTTTGAAAAGAGAAAATATCATGTTTGCTTAGGAAACTATCAAACCACAGGTCTAAATAACTTTGTGTCATATCCTGTTAAGACACTTCACATCCACGTAGGAAAGTGGTATTTACTAACCAACAGTGGTGGTACTGATGTTTCTTCTGAATCAGGTTGTTTTTTATCATGGCCTTCACTGCTGGCATTCAGTTTACATTTCGCTGTGGAACTTGTGATGTGTCCACTTTGGTTGGGATGACCAGGCATAATATATGCATTATTAAAATGTTAGGGTATAACAGTTTGCAAGGTAATATTTTGAACAGATTGTTTTTAATTACTTTTGTTATGTTGCAATGTAATATTAGTTATAATGTTACGACTGAGCACTCCTACCTTCAATTATCTGCCTTGGCAGATTAGGCATAGCTTCTAAGTATATATTCAATCTCTTACAACTGCGTCAGGGAGTCGATTCTTTGGCTCAGTGGTTAGAGCATGAGAATTCATGAGAATTTTTTGAGCTGTGCTTCATTCCTTTGTTTACGGCTTTCATGTAGTAAGATGGAGGCTCGTCTGGGATTGGACTTTATACGCCGAAAATGGCTTCACGTCATCATAAATGATGACTTCCTTGAAGAGGGGGAGTGTTACGACCGAGCACTCCTACCTTTGATTATCTGCCTTGGCAGATTACACATAGCTTCTAAGTATATATTCAATCTCTGATAACTGCGACAGGGAGTCGACTCTTTGGCTCAGTGGTTAGAGCATTGGATTTTTAACCGGGAGGACCGGGTTCGATTCCCACGGCAGATGTGAGAATTTTTTTCAGCTGTGCTTCATTCCTTTGTTATGGCTTTCATGTCGTAATAATAAATAGAATGATTTCCACCAAAAATATATTACTTTTAAGGTATTTTTGAAATGGTTAAATTTCATGTTTGCTTAAGTAACTCTCAGACCACAGGTCTAAACAATTTTTGGTCATATCCTGTTAAGACACATTACATCCACTAGAGCAATAATCGTTTAATGACCAACGGTCATGTTACAGATGAGTTTGCTCAATGGCAAGTTATACTTACCTGGGTCATCACTGTTGGCATCCTTTTAACATGTTGCTGTTGAACTTGTGATGTGTTTTCTTTGATTGGGATGACCAGGCATAATATATACATTATTTAAATGTTAGAGAGTATAAAAGATTGCAAGGCAATATCAATTTTAAACAGGCTTCATTTCATTGTTAAATGTTAATTTTAAAAGGTTGCAAGGTAAAACTAGTTTTGATCAGGATGATTTTCATCGTTAAATTCCACTTTAAAGGTACTTTTTAAAGTAAATAATTTCATGTCTGCATAGGAAACTCTCAGACCTTAGGTCTAAAGAACTTTTGGTCATGTCTAAAGAACTTTTGGTCATATCTTGTTAAGACTCTTCACATCCACATAGGCAAGTAGTATTTACTGACCAACAGTGGTGGTACAGATGAGCCTTCTGAATCAGATTGTGTTTATCATGGCCTTCACTGTCAGCATCAAGTTAATATTTTGCTGTGGAACTTTTGGTGTCCACTTTGGTTGGGATGACCATGCATATTATATAAATTATTTCATTGTTAGAGTATATATTTTCCAAGGTAAAATGGTAAATAGGTTGTTTTTCTGTTAGTTTTACAATACTTCTGTAAGGTTGCAAGGTAATAACTAGTGTTAAATAGGATGTTTTTTTTTTTCATCATTAAATATCACTTCGAAGGTTTTTTTGAAAAGGGAAAATATTATGTTTTCTTAGTAAACTTGCAGACATTAGGTCTCAAGAATTTTTTGTCATATATCGTTAAGAGACTTCACACTCACATAGGCAAGTAGTGTTTACTAACCAACAGTGGTGGTACAAATAAGTTTTATGAATCAGGATGTGTTTATCATGGCCTTTACTGTTGGCATCCTTTTAACATTTTGCTGTGTTACTTGTGATGTATCCACTTTGGTTGGGATGACTAGGCATAATATATGCATTATTAAAATGTTAGAGTATAACAGATTGTAAGGTAATATTTTAAACAGGTTGTTTTTCATTACTTAAAATTACTTTTGTAAGGTTGTATTGTAATATTAGCTTAGAATAGTGTAATTTTCATTATGAAATATCACTTTTAAGGTTTTTTTAAAAAATGGATAAAATTCATGTTTGCTTTGAAAATTCTCAGAGCACAAGTCTAAAGAATTTTTGTTTATATCTTGTTAAGATACGTTACGTCCATTAGGGCAAAAAATATTTAATGACCAACAGTCATGTTATAGATGAGTTTTCTGAATGACAAGTTATACTTATCTGGGCCCTCACTGTTGGCATCCTTTTAACATTTTGCTGTGGAACTTGTGATGTGTTTACTTTGGTTGGGATGAACAGGCATAATATATAAATCATTTCAATGTTAGAGTTTAAATGTTGCAAGGTAAAATTGTAAATAGGTTGTTTTTCTATTATTTTTTGAAATACTTCTGTAAGGTTGCAAGGTAATAACTAGTTTTGAATAGGATGCTTTTCATCCTTTAATATCACTTTGAAGGTATTTTTTAAAAGGGAAAATATTATGTCGTCTTAGGAAATCTCAGACCTAATTTCTAAAGAATTTTTGGTCATAACCTGTTAAGATACATTAAGTTCATTAGGGTAAAAATTATTTAATGACCAATAGTAGTGTTAAGTAGAGTTTTCTGAATGACAAGTTATACTGATCTGGGCTGTCACTTTTGGCATCCTTTAAACATTTTGCTGTGGAACTTGTTATGTGTTTACTTTGGTTGGGATGACCAGGCATAATATATACATTATTCAAATGTTAGGGTTGTAAGGAAATATTAAGTTTATATAGGCTGATTTTCATTACTAAACATCCCTTTTGTAAGGTTGCAATGTAATACAAGTTTTGATAATTTTTCATCATTAAATTTTACTTTAAAGTTACTTTTTAAAGGAGATAATTTCATGTCTGCATAGGAAACTCTCAGATCTTAGGTCTAAAAACTTTTTTTCATATCCTGTTAAGACACTTCACATCCACGTAGGCAAGTAGTATTTACTGACCAACAGTGGTGGTACAGATGAGCCTTCTGAATTAGGTTGTGTTTATCATGGCCTTTACTGTTGGGAATCCAGTCAACATTTTGCTGTGGAACTTGTGATGTGTCCACTTCGGTTGGGATGACCAGGCATAATATGTACATTATCAAAATGCTAGTATATAACAGATTCTAAGGTGAAATAGGTCATTTTTACATTATTTTTACATTACTTCTGAAAGGTTGCAAGGTAATAACTAGTTTCGAATAGGATGTTTTTCATCATAAAATATCACTTTGAAGGTATGCTTGAAAAGGGAAATATCATGTTTGCTTAGGAAACTATCAGACCACAGGTCTAAACAACTTTTGTGTCATATCCTGTTAAGACACTTCACATCCAAGTAGGCAAGTAGTATTTACTAACCAATAGTGGTGGTACTGATGAGTCTTCTGAATCAGGTTGTGTTTATCATGGCCATCACTGTTGGCATCCTTTTAACTTTTGCTGTGGAACTTGTGATGTGTCCACTTTGGTTGGGATGACCAGGCATAATATATGCATTATTAAAATGTTAGGGTATAACAGGTTGGAAAGTAATTTTTTAAACAGATTATTTTTTATTAATTACTTAACATTACTTTTGTTATATTGCCATGTAATATTAGGTATGAATAGAATGATTTTCATCATGAAATATCACTTTGAAGGTGTTTTTGAAATGGTTAAATTTCATGTTTGCTTAGGAAACTCTCAGACCACATGTCTAAAGAATTTTTTAATAGGATGATTTTTTTTATTATTATTAAATATCACTTTTAAGATATTTGAGATATTACAATGAATATACAATACAGGTGTCCAATCACTGTCAGCCTTTTCATAAATAAATGATCTGGTTAGACAGTATTTCCCTGACTTTGACACCTTCACTGTTGTTCTATTTTGAAATGAAAATTGAAAATTAATAACACTTTGTACATGTAGTTACATTTATATGCATTTGTCGCAGGTGCAATGAAATGACTCTGACATTCATGTATCGTTTACCACCACTGTGTTGCTTAACCCACTTTCTATCAATAGAATGGTCCTTACAGACTGAGCAAGTTTACTGACCATTCTAAGGTGGTGGTCCCGGTGTTAGTCTTACTCTTTGTTGCTTTGTCGTTTATTCTATGAGGCGCTTTGTTGTATGTCTTTCCATGTGTCATTTTGTTCTTGTGTTTTTCTGTCCTTTTAGTATTGCGATTACCTTGCTTGGGGAAGAGAGAGCTAATCTTAGTGCTTTTCGTATGTTTGTTCGATTTGTGCTTGTTTGGATTTGTCTGTTTCCTCTTCCTCTTGGGGTCTGGGAAGGGCTGCGGTTTGTGATTGTGGCACTCCCTGGACTTTTCTCTTACCTTTTTTTTTACTTATGATTTTAGGAATGTCTGTAGTGAATTTCTTCTCTTTTTGATAGAGCACTTCATAGCACAAAGCCTCTTCTTAACATGCTTCCATGGTCTCAGTATGGCTTAAATAAGGTTGAAAATGATGTATGTTTTTTTGTTTTGTTTGCTTGTTTTTTGTTTTGTTGCTATTCAAAAGGGAGTCTGCCTAGATTAAAGAGAAGAACTTTTTTTCCCTATGAATAAATTTGTTGCATAACCACTGCTCTGCATAAACACAATTATATTCTGGAGTACAACAAACCTCACACAGTTCAAAGTTCTTAAGAACATTTGGTCATTATTCTGTAGTGACACTTCACAAGCACTGAGGCAGTACAATTTACTGACCAACAGTAATGTTGCAGATGTGGCTTCTGGCTAACTGGCATTTTATGCTTGTTTGTACCTTAACTGTTGCCAGCCTCGGTGGCTCAGTTGGATGCGCCGTCTGACTGGAGACCAGGAGGTTGCGGGTTCAACCCCCGCCAAGGTCGGCAACATTCTTTCACGGAGATTGATCATGAAACATTTTCTATGGTCATTCTCTCCCTTCTGTTGAAAGAATGTGCACAATTTTGGTTAACTGCTTAGAGGACTAAGCCTGCCCAGTAAATATGTGGTTAGGTAAACTGACTGTGCTCGACATGACCCCATTGGGTTGACTGGGCTGTAAAACCTCAACACAAATAAAAACCATAACTGTTAGTAATATCAGTTATTTCAGTAGGATGCTTAAGTTATTCAATTTGACCTTTTTAGTATTTTTAAAGGGACAATGATATGATCACATAGGAAACTCACATCAAAGTTCTTGAAAAGAAAAATTGGTCAGTATCCTGTAATGACACTTCACATGCACTGAGGCAAGTCAAATCTGCTGATCACCAGAGATGGTGCAGATTAGGTTTCTGGATTGTGTGTTATATTTACTGTGGCCTTCACTGGTGACATGCAATTTACACTTTTGCTGTGGAACTAATGTAGTGTCCACTTTGGTTAGATGACCATGTTTCATATTTGCAATGGTTAGGTTCCATTGAAAGAAAAAAACTCAACATAGTGCATGTATTTACCTCCTTATATGGGTAGGTTTTGGTTAAGGTTTTAACATCACAATTTATGGATTATTGACAGGGCAAAACTCCTGTTTACAAAGCAAAGCCTTCCATCCATAGTTCTGGAGAACATTTTGTCAATAATCTTCTAAACTAAGTGTGCTATAGGCAAATTTATCATGCCACTGATTGATGATATATTTCTTATTTTCTCATAAAAATCTGAATTGATGATTTAACCCTTGTCATGCTGAATAAATTAAGATGCTATGCCCATTTCTAATTTTCAGCTAATCATATTACTTAATTCAGATTGTTGATATGAATTCACATAGTTAACGGCAAACAGTACAGATCCAGATCAGTTGGCTTCTTCAGAAGCCAACTGATCTGGATCTACACTGTTTGCAAAAGCAGGATGTATCCGGGTTCAGCAGGACAAGGGTTAATGTTAAAATATTGAAAAGACAGTCAGTTATTGGATAGTCATAAGATATTGTCCTTGCTTCAAAGCACCACATGTTACAAATTTACTGTTTGTACAAGATTTCCCAAAAATTAGATTGGACTGTATACTTTTGGCATAAATTTCAGGACAGTATTAAACCCATGACAGCTACACCACTAAGCACAGAAGGTTTATTTCTCTTCAGACATTTTTATGGCCCTGCATCGGATGATGCTGGGGGTATATAGTTTTTAGGTTTTTTGTATGTACATTCTTGTACATACGTATGTACATGATCCTGTTAGACTCCGGTTAAGGCATTTGTACCAGGTAGAATTTTGCATTTTTATTATAGTTAGGTACCCCACAGCGGGGGCATCCATGTACTGTGGACACATTTCTAGTTTTATTCATGATTAAAAATTATAAATTTGGTCTGAATTTTGCAAAGTAAAATGCATCAGAAAATTCCAAAAGTTAAGCAGTTTGTGATGATAGGCTGAAACTCTATGAAAGTAGGGAGTTTTTCCTAAAATTCAAAGTCTGACTCCCCTTCTGAACAAAACATCTGGTGATATTCAACATCTGAGTAATGCTTTGGAACCTCACAGTAAAGGACATTCTCTTCACTGTAGTCAACCTCAGCATAAGTCGTCATCCTCTTCTACAGTAACTTGGTGTCTGGGCTTCACGTAGTCTTCCCATATTATGTCAATCACTGTGCTGCCCATCTTATTAGAAGTCAGCATTTTTTGAGTGCCTTGAGGATGATAGGTAGGTGTAACACAGCCCATGTCTCAATGATCAGTTTGCATATACCTAGCAGTTCTGGTTTTCTCATCCTTCCAGTAGCCTTGAAAGAACGACTGTCACTAGTGTACCAGTTATTCCACTTCTGCTGTAGCAGTACTTCCATGGGCTTGTTCATTGAGACATCTAGAGGCTGCGATACAAATGTCATTCCACCCGGGATGATAGCCAGTCTGGTTTAGTGGCTGTCACATAGTAGCTCCTTAACTTTGTTAGATTTGTAGCATTGGAAACTGTCTGGAACTAGCAGTTTTTCTCTCATAGGTCTGACCACTCAGTCTTTTTTTCTCATACTAATTTGATTCAGTCTTTATGCTCTTCAGAGATGCAGCCACTGGAGGGATCAGTTCCAGCCCAGAACCAGCCAACATATACAAAGTGACAAGCACATCACTACAAAAAGCTTTGAAATGAGTACTCCTCAGTGCCAATATACTTGGACAAAGAATCCTCTTAGTGTTAGAACACACAAAAAAAAAAAAAAATGAGGCATACAAATTACTGCATTACTCAGATACATGATGAAATCTAAATATGTACAGACTACTATGCATTTTAAACTAGGTTCAATAACAAATCCAGTGCTTAAATTATGAAATATAATAACTATTTCCTTTAAATATGCCTTCAACTCTGTGTTACATTCTAATGCTACAAGCTGTCAGCTCCATCTGATAATGTTCAATCCCATTCAGCATTATCATTTGACTGGTCACCTCTCAGAACTATATCTTGCTATCAGATTATCTCGCAAGCGTCAACTTAGGAAATCTACTGGTGGCTGAAACCCAGTCACCCCTGTTCATCTGTCTGTTTAGGAATTGTTCCTATAAGACAATTTTACCAAATTCTCATCCAACACGAATTCCTATGCTCATAATACAATACTCTGTCTTAAAGGCCAGCCTTTTTGCTCTTCTCTATCAATATTCAGCTCTAATATCCAAAACTGTCTTCTTTCAAAGTAATATTAGGCCATCTCTGTGTTCAGCTGCTGAGTCAGCCAACTCTGTCTTTTTGCTTATGTTGTAATACACTAGTCATTTGTAACCATTGCCCTCCCACTTACGGGGACTAGGGGTGTCAATGAGTTTGTCTATCACAGTCCTGCTAAAAGTCCTGCTCTGGAGGGACATATTGAAATCCAACCTCTGCCCTTGTTCCCGCTCCTTTGAATAGTACAATTCCATGGAGGTGTATTTTGCATAATATGCCACAAGCCTAACACTTACTATACACTGCAGGAAACCTTGAAGTATCACTTTGCTGCACATCAGCCCTCAGGCCATCCTGAACCCATCCATATAGGTGGGGTAACAGTGGCACAAATACCTGCTGCATAAGCTCATCTGTATATTTGGTTCCTGAGAGTTCCAGCCCTGTTGACCGCAGTCAACAACCCATACTCTTATACCAAGCTACTAAATGCATGCCTTCTCTAAAAGCTAGGATTACAAGAGAGCCTAGAAATTAAGTTTGTTGGTACATGAATCTCTCATTAGCAATTATTGATTAGTACTGTTCACATCCTCTGTAGATTTCTTTGATATTTATTCTCCCATAGCTTCTTCACAACTGACCAAGTTCCAATAAGCAGTCTGAGCTTTTATAGTATTTTCTATTTTCTCAATAACATACTCATTTCACTTCATAAACTGTATACAGTGCTCGAGATAGCCTCTGTCCATCCATAAATAATGGATCCTTTTGCACCAATTTGAAACTTAGCCGTTCCCAAATATGGACACATTCTACAGATATGATGCAGCTTTTTAGGTAACCCATAAGAGTGCAACATCGTGTCTGGTTTTAGATAATTAGCCTGAATCAGAAGAGGTTCAGTGCCTTAGATATCAGTGTGTTTTCCATAAATACCCCAAAATATTTAACCCTTTCACTGCCAATTATACAGTGAAAAGTACTCCTCAGTGGCAAATATTTTTTAATAACTCTCTTTGAGCAGAGTACTGCTAGTAAAGGCTTCGGTGGCTTGGTTGGATGTGCCGTCCAACTGGAGACCAGGAGGTCGCGGGCTCAACCCCCTCAGAGGTCGGCAACATTCTTTCGTGGAGATTGATTATGAAATATTTTCTATGGTCATTCTCTCCCTTCCACTGATTCAAGATGGGCAGTTGTCAGTTTCTGGCAAAAGAATGTGCACAATACTGGTTAACTGCTTAAGAGAACTAAACCTGCCCAGTAAATGTGTGGTTAGGTAAACTGACAGCGCTCGACATGACCCCATTGGGTTGACTGGGCCATAAAACCTCAACACAAACAAACAAACTACTAGTAAAATCTTTATATCTTGGGAACTAATAAAGGTATCATGTTCCAGTTTTGATTATAGTTTTATTTTTTATTTGTGAACAAGTTAAAAATTTCATAATGAAATGTTTTGGATTTTTACGGCCCATCAACCCTGCAAAATACCATTTAGGACTTTTTCCTCTATTTTTGTAATAATTGTCTGCATAGAGGAGACTTCTTTGGAATGAAATGACCATGTTTATGGTGCATTTTATAGCAAGGAATAAAACAATGAAGCAGGCTAACAATATGCAGTAGCAAAACGAAAAACAATCAAGAAGCCTTCGTGTGCTCATTTACAGTAATTCAAATCAGTTTACACAGGTATATGCCTAAAGATTTTGACATGCCCCATAGAACAAAGCCAAGAACATACCTCACCTGAATCTAAGCCTTTCTTGTCATGTCACCTGGCCTTTTGTGCCCCTAACTTGGTCTAGAATATTCTAAGGGCACATTAAGTTGATAAACACTATACTTCTGAGGCTATTACTACCTGTTTTCCTTCGTTTTTTCCACTTTAAATAATATTTTAATCACATCCATCCTTGTTAAACCTTTTTAAACCTTGTCGCCATTTTGAACCCCCAAAGTCCAAAACTTTGCTTTATAAACTCAAAAAAAAATAGCTTTGTCAAGTTTACTTTTGGTTTTGACAACACAACATTGTGTAAACACAAAGCATAGATTATGTTTCTCGTGTACCATGAAAATTACCAGCTTGTAAAACTTACTTAAAACATATACTAACTTTTGTTGACAAAAGTCACCTACAGTCAGCCAAGCTGTCAACTTCAGTCACTTAATGGAGGCAGTGAAAGAGTTAATGGAGAATACATTTAAAAATCAATTTGTAGCATATCAAAACGAATACAGTCTGTTGTTTTCAAAATGATAATTTTTGTATGGATAGCCCTGACAGCAAAAGTTTGACCCTGATACACATTGTCATCTATTTCCCATGCTAAACGTCTGTGCATAATTTCTGTGCATAAGAGTGACTAGTTCTCAGCATCATTGTCTGAGTTAAGTGTTAGTGACAAAAACTTGCAGGTCACCATTCTGCATTGGGATTTTCCAAGATTTCTGAAACTTGGCCTCCAGAAAATGAGGAATGAGGAAAGAGATTACAGAACTGCATCAGATAAAATAATATGGTGTTTTAGCCAGTTATTGTTAATTGATTCATTGTCTTTATTTAATGTGCAACATAACTAATTAAGTCATCAAAGCATCAGATGAATGCCTACAGAATCACGTCTGCAGTCGTGACCGATCTGTGTAAACAGCCTCAGAAGTGAAAGTAGTTTGCAATGTATGGGTTTAAAAGTCACTAATAAGACTTCAGTACTGGAAAGCTAAGTACCTTTGATAAATCATTGCTAGAGCAGATGAACAAAGAAAAACCCAAAGGTCACCCGAATTCTGTGTAAGGTGATTGGTTCTGTCATTAAAAAGGGGTTCCCTGGAGTAGGGGATGTGACACATAGCACCCAGCTTTTTTTTTAATTATGAAAGAGATAAATACAGAAAAATGATCAGCCGTATTGTACTGCACAAAAATTAATGAAGATGTACAGATAGAGACACAAACAAAAATCAAAGCATCAATTAAAATACATGTACACACTTTAAACAAGTTATTTAAACCACAGCTCACCCCTCCCAACAAACCCATGGGCCAAAGAATATCACTAAGATTGTCCACAGCATTGATACTGATTCCAGAATCCCAGTTTTGCCCTTACTGGCTGGCTTTAAATTTGGCCAGTACAATACTGGTTGGAAAACTAATTATCTAATGCACTGAGTATACTTCTGAAACTGAGATCAGCTCAAATGGGATGAGGTTATAAATAATATGAACAAGACTGTGACTGCTTTAGGAGTTAAAAATTAAGCCTGTTTCCAATACTTCTTCTTTCTTAGCTCAGTCTAATCTTTACCTAATCAAAACCAATCTGTAACAGTCATTGATGATTGTTTATAAGCAACTTCCATGTTTCTGTTTTTAAATTAGACCACATGACTCCTGATGACCAGTTTTATGTCTTCAGTAGATAAAAGATAGTACCGGTACTTACTTTGTTTTGAAAAAGGTATTTGATATACCGAAATGTGTCCATCATAATAAATATTAACTTAAAGGTACATTGCTGGTTGTTTATTCTGTTGTCTACCCACAGTTTTCTTGAAATAACGGACTTGTGCATTTTATATTACATTTTTTATTATTTGTCAGATGCGTATGTTATTAACTCTTGTCCTGCTGAACCTGGATATACCCTGCCTTTGCAAACAACAGGATCAGTTGGCTTCTGAACTGATCTGGATCTGCACTGTTTGCCATTAAGTATGTGAATTTATAACAACAATCCAGGGGCCGGCCTCCGTAGCTCAGTTGGATGCGCCGTCCGACTGGAGACCAGGAGGTCTTGGGTTCAACCCCCGCCGAGGTCGGCAACATTCTTTCGTGGAGATTGATCATGAAATATTTTCTACGGTCATTCTCTCCTTTCCGCTGATTCAAGAAGGGCAGTTGTCAGTTTCTGGAGAAAGAATGTGCACAATACTGGTTAACCGCTTAGAGGACTAAGCCTGCCCAGTAAACGTGTGGTTAGGTAAACTGACCGCGCTCGACATGACCCCATTGGGTTGACTGGGCCGTAAAACCTCAACACAAACAAACAAACAACAATCCAGATCAAGTAATCTGAAAATTAGAAGTAGGCATGGCTCATTGATTTATTCAGCAGGATAAGGGTTAAACTGAAAGTCAGTGTTTAAGTCCAGAAATCATTGTCAAAGCCTATCCTTCCTAAACAAACGTATAGTATATATCTTTAAAACCAAAAATAACTTGTCACTTTTCATTAATGAATAATTTTGCTTCTACTTCGATTTGGTTGTAATAAGTTAGTCCAATTGTTTTCCACAGTTAGTCTCAACAGAATTCAAGAGAGATCATTCATGTAAGTGATTCCTGTCTCAAGATACCTGCCTTTTCATCAAAAACAGTATTTTCACATTTTCTCACAACTTCAAAAGCAGAACATGATTTTCAATACAAAATCTGAAAGTGCATTTTTTGTCAATAAAATTCCCTGCAAAACATTTTTTCAGTTCTACCTGGCTAATTAATGGCGATTACTCAAATTTGCTTCACGTTGAAATTACCTCCTTTGCAATAAAACTATAGTAAACTTTCCTTGCTTGTAAATGCCATATCTCCGATATTTTTTGGAATTTTTTTTTAAACTGCGAACTGTTTGGACCTGTACAGAGACTGTATGACCAGAAAAAAATGCAAAAGTTTTATCATGTCAAATGAAAAATGGATGACAATTACCTGTAGGATTTCCATTCTCGACAAAAATCAGCAAGTTCTGAAGTTGCACAATAGATAATGCAGACTTTTTGTTAATTTAAGAACACTTTTCAATACATGTCTAAGCGAATTAAGCATTTTCACCTGAAATAAACCCGTATTTAAGGTACAGTGACCTTCCAAAACTGAATTAATATCGTAACTTTTAATTCTGTTGTGAGAAAGACCCTTTTGATAATCTGTTTGACAGAAAGGGCTCAACAACTGTGTGTCATGTGCACAAATAATTCTTCTTTAACATCTTTAAAACAGTTTTTAAATTTCACTCAGCAAAGGGTATAAATATAAGCTTTAAAGTTACTTTTGGCTTTAAGTATACATAACTATGCTGCTGCACACTCAAACTTCAATACCATATTTCTTAATGCAAATGTGTTAGCAAGGGCAACTTAGGTGTGCAAATTTCCCTCTGATTGTTTGTCCTTGTACTTACATACACCCTAGGGCCCAGTCTGTTTGTTTCACTTTGCTGATTGTTTCATCTCACTGAGCTAAACAAGGATGACATTTCTTACTCTCACGCAGGTGTAATTAAGTTTTTTTTTTATTTTATCAGCCTTGGTGGCTCAGTTGGATGCAGGTCTGACTGGAGCAGGTTCAACATTTGCTGGGTAGGCTTTGCTGGGTAGGCAACATTCTTTCATGGAGACCTGATCACGAAATACTTACTATGTCCATTTTCTCCCTTCTGCTAATTCAAGAAGGGCAGTTGTCAGTTTCTGGCAAAAGAATGTGCACAATACTGGTTAACCTCTTAGAGGACTAAACCTGTCAAGTGTAAGTGTGGTTAGAGAAACTGACTGCACTCAAAATGACCCTGTAGGGTTGCCTGGGCTGTAAAACAACAACACAGGCAAATAATATTACCGTAACTTTAATTCTGTTTGCTGCAGAATCATTTTACATTGCTGGACAGGGTTCCAGGTTTGAACATTATACAAGCAATTCTCATATCCTAATTCTTAAGAATTTTAAATGCACAATACATTACCTATAGATAATGTGCTATATTCTATTCTGTTCATACCTTCCACAGAAAAAAAAACGACCGTACAGTCATCCCATACAGTCTTAATCCAGAAGGCCCCTTAGGCAGTCACCTGTGTGATGTCATTCCTCCTGCTCTTTTGATCAAGTGTCAGTTTCTTTTCTATGGAAGAGAAAGTAAACAGGATTTTTCTCAGGGTGAAAGAAATCTTTGTGTTTTTCCTTTTTCTCCAGTTGAAATTATAATCTTTATTCTTTCTTATGTTCCTTTATCAAGCGTTTCACTATTTATACTATCTTTTGTTGTAAATCAATTTCTTGTAATTATCCATTGCTCATTTGTTGAATCGAGTTTTCGCAACTTTAATGACTATTCTTCGTGGTGAATGTGGTCATATAAAATTGTGTGGGATAATCATAAGAGGTGTATAAAATACTCTTCTTGTTCCAGGGAATCAACCTGCTCTACATGTAGGTCCTGGTCAGATAAAACCTGGAAACTTGCCAAAGAAAGAAGAACTTGCACTTCTAGAAAGTAGGTCATGGCTAAGAAGAAACCATATCTGATTCATCAGACGAAGAAAATTGGATAGGATCACCACCCCACATGGCCCTGCTGCCCTGGGGAGGACCCATCCAGGTGGCAACTCCAAGGGTACTTGTACCCGGATGAGTGTAAGTCCACTGGCCACCGGCTGCCGGCCATTCGCCCAATGGACAAGAAGACATCACTGACCAGCCAATGGTCACCAGTCATCAGCCATGGGTCAAATGGGCATTACACAAGAATATTCAAGTCAGTCAATCACCGGTCACTGGCTATCCAGCCACTGGTCATTGGACACAGGGGAAAGTTAATATTTGCTGGTCAACCGGCCACCAGTCACCAGTCATCAGACTTTATATCAACCTACATTTAGTGAGTCCCATACCTAGATGATTGGCTAATAAGAGATCTGATTCACAGTCGATTTATGTCTCACACAAAATACACTTTTCAAATACATGTAGTAAAAAATCTGGGTTTCATACCAAATCTAAAGAAGTGAGATTTGATACCGACAAAAGAATTCACCTTTATAGGTATGGAATTTCTAACTCAACAGAAAATAGTCAGAGTACCAGCAAACCGAGTAAAAGCTCTTATTCTTACCATCAAAACAATTCTTTCTCAGACTCAGGTTTTGGCACGAACTTTCCTTTCTCTTTTGGGCAAATTCAGTGCAGCAGCAGACTTAATTCTTCTAGGCAGACTGCATTTATAATCTCTGCAAATGTTCCTATTATCAGTCTGGAAACCTCACATTTTTCCCTTAGATCATAAGGTTACGATCAACAGTATGATCAAATTTCATTTGAAATGGTGGCCGGACACCAATTGATTTGTTCAAGGAATGCCCATTCACCCCTCAAGACCCCAAAACATTCCTTTATAAGGATATGGATGGGGAGTTCATCTGGAACAGATGAGTGTATCCTTTCACGGTCGCTGGTCGGAAGACCAATCCCATCTCCATATCTACATGTTGGAAATAATGGCCATTTGTTTCACACTGATAAAAGCCTTAAAATATAGTCACCATTTTTGTGTCATGATTTCTACGGACAACACAGGAGGAACACATTCTCCCAACCTATGCTTAGAGGTATGGAAGATCCTCCAATGGTGCCTTAAACATCATACTGTCATCAGGCAAATTTAATGTTTTGGCAGACAGGTTATCGAGAATCAACAAAATAGTCAAAAGAGAGTGGGCATTGGATCAGTCGATAGCCAATTCAATTTTCCAAATGTTCTACTTTCCCAGTCTGGATCTGGGCCCAGTTGTTCAAAGCTAACGACATCGTTAGTTAACGATTTGTTAAAATTTACATCGAGTGATACGCAAATATGCTGAAATTTTTTGCTGAAAAAATGTGAGTAGCTTTTACTCACATTTTTTCAGCAAAAAATATCAGAATATTGTATATTGAATCCGCTAAAACAGTTAATGTAATGACCCTTAACGAGCTTGTTAAACTAACGATGCTTTGAACAACTGGGCCCTGTTTGCAACATGTTTCAATCACAAACTTCCACTTTATGTGTCCCCAGTTCTGGACAATCAAGCCTTTGCACTAGATTCATTTTCCATGAACTGGAACAGTCTTCATGCTTATGCATTTCCTCCAACAATACTGATTCTTTCTGCCCTGAACAAGATATGCCAATCTCAGTGCAGAATAGTTCTTATAGCCCCTCTTTGGCCGCAACAGACATGGTTCTCAGAGGTTCTACAACTACTTGTCTCAGTTCCAGATAGTCTTCCACTCTTTCCAAAACTATTAACACAAGCAAAAGGAAAGTTTCAACATCAAAACCTCCCAGTACTCAACCTGCACGCCTGGGAGTTATCAAGCAATCAGATAGAGATAGAAAATTTTCACAAAACATTGCAGATTTTGTCTCCAAATCAAGATGAACATCAGCTCAGAAAGTCTTTGATGCAAAATGGATCATATATACCCGTTGGTGTCATAGAAGGAAGGTTAATCCGGTCTCGGCCCCTTTTTTTCCTGTTTTAGCCGATTTCCTCATTTACCTGTCCTCTGAGAAAAAGTATCAGATTAGTACTATTAAGGGCTATAGATCAATGATATCTAATACTCTTAAATTTAAGACTGGTAATAGAATTGGATCTAATCCTGTCTTGTCAGAACTAGTAAGATCTTTTGAATTACAATGCCCTGTATAAAGATCTCTCACTCCTAAATGGGATTTATCTTGGGTCTTAGTCTGTCTACAGAAAGCTCCATATGAACCTTTGCATAAGGCTTCTAAACTTCATGTAATGTTAAAGACAGCCTTTCTTTTTGCTCTTGCCACTGCCAAAAGATGTAGTGAGATTCATGCCCTGGCAATGGATTCAAATCTTTTAAGATTCAGTCAGTCTGGTTAAGAATCAGCTTCCGTCCATTTGCCCAAATCCCTAATTTAGCTCGTATATGCAAAAGGGAACATTCGGATAGACTTTCATGCCCGATAAAAGCCTTAAAATTCTTCCTTAAGATGACTAGACCTTACCATCAAAAAATAGAACTAGATTATTTCTACCTAGTAAAGGCAAACATGATATTTCTAAATCCTCTGTCTCGAGATGGATATCTTATACTATTAAGCTTGCCTACAGGAAACTCACCCATGTTTCTTCCCTTCTTAAGGATTAAAGCCCATGAAGTGAGGGCTCTATCTTCCTCTTGGGCCTTTTTCAATAAAGTTCTGCTCAATGAGATTCTAAAAGCAGCTGTATGGAATCAGTCTTCCACCTTTTCTAAGCTATCTAAAGGATATGTCTCAGCAACTTCAAAACCTGCATAATTTGGGCCCCATTGTTGTGGCCCAAAAAGTGGTGCCAAGTTAACAGTGCCTTGGATGCCTATAGAAGATTAACAGCCTTTAAACCCTACAATACATATATTAAGGTAATATATATATATATATACATATATATATATATATTATATATATATATATATATATATATATATATATATATATATATATATATATATATATATATATATATATATATATATATGTTGGAATGAGCTTATTCTTAGGATTTATATCAAGAATGAGCTTTTTCTAAGAGTTTCCTGAGCCTTAATCCAAAAATGGAGGGATCTACCTTTTAGTGTTAGAATTGGGAGCTCCTTCCCACCATTTAATGCTAATTCTAGCACATTATTAGCTCACCTGAAAGTTATGGTGATCTGCCTCTTGGTTTGGTTGCCATGGCAACAGAAACTCCCATAGACTTATAATGGGAAAATGGTTAAACTGCATTTTCTCCAAAACCATTGAAGTGATGTGAACCATATTGGTAGTTATGATCATTTGATGATTGTCTACCCAGTTTATGTGTTTTATGACCAATGGCCATTTTGTTTGGTTGCCATGGCAACATTAAATTTAAAACAAAAGGATATTTTTTTTTAATAACATCTCCAAACCACTGAGGTAGTATGACTAATCTTGTACAAATGTTGCTTGGGTAAGGACAATTCAAAATAGCTAAAATTATGGTGATCTGCCTCTCGGTTTGGTTGCCATGGCCACAGAAAGTTCCCATAGCCTTATAATGGGAAAATAGTTAAATTGCATTTTCTCCAAAACCAGTGAAGTAGTGTGAACCATATTTGGCAGTTATGATCATTGGATGATTGTCCACCCAGTTTATATGTTTTATGACCAGTGGCCATTTTGTTTGGTTGCCACGGCAACATTAAATTTAAAAAAAAAAAATTATAAGTGACATCCCCTCCAAAACCACTGAAGCTTTTGACTCTAACTTTGTAAAAATGTTGCTCAGGTAAGGGCAATTCAAAATAGCTAAAATTA
Source organism: Anodontia alba (assembly GCA_964016985.1). Classification (NCBI taxonomy): domain Eukaryota; kingdom Metazoa; phylum Mollusca; class Bivalvia; order Lucinida; family Lucinidae; genus Anodontia; species Anodontia alba. Next base: position 40,022,955 of record OZ024834.1, read on the forward strand.
TGGTGATCTGCCTCTTGGCTTGGTTGCCATGGAAACAGAAAGCTCCCAAAGACTTATAATGGGGAAAATGGCTAAATTGCATTTTCTCCATTTCCATTGAAATGATTTAAACCATATTTGGCAGTTATGATCATCAGATGATTTTCTACCCAGTTTATGTAATCTATCACCAATGGCCATTTTGTTTGGTTGCCATGACAGCAATCAATTTTTAAAAATGAATTTTTTAAATGACATTCTCCAAAACCATTGAAGCAGTTTGACTAATTTTATACAAATGTTTCTTGGATAAGGACAATTCAAAATAGCTAAAATTATGGTGATCTGCCTTGGTTTGGTTGCCATGGCAACAGAAAGCTGCCATAGACTTATAATGGTAAAATGGTTAAATTGCATTTTCTTCATAATCAATGAAGTGAAGTGAATCATATTTAGCAGTTATGATCATTTGATGATTATCTGACCTGTTTGTGCATTTCATGACCAGTGGCCATTTTGTTTGGTTTCCATGGTAACATTAAATTTAAAAAAAAAGAAAAGATTTTTTAACGACTACTCCTCCTAAACCACTGAGCAGTAGGTCTCTCTAATTTAGTACAAATGTTAAAAAGAAAAGGGCAGTTGAAAAAAGATAAAAGTACAAATCTGCCTCTTGGTTTGGTTGCCATGGAAACAGAAAACTCCCATAGACTTATAATGAGAAAATGCAAAAAAATGCATTTTCTCCCTAACCAGTGAAGTGATATGACCCGTATTTGGCAGTTATGATCATTGGATGATTATCTACCCAGTTTATGTATTTTATGACCAGTAACCATATTGTTTGGTTGCCATGGCAATGTTAAATTTTAAAATAGGAATTTTTTAAATGACAGCTCCTCCATAACCACAGTGTTGCTAACTTCATTATTGCTTATAAAGAGTCAATAAAACCGAGACTTCCATTTTCTAATCGATAGTGAGTTCTTTGTTTCCCTGCCCCTGTGCTGTTTACATGTATAAAATCATGATATTGTTAAACAACTCTTCAGAAGCCACTTAATTTCACCAAATTTCACATTGATCCTACTGTTGGAAAGTGATTAAGAGTTTGTTCAAATGATCACACTCCAGTGACTGTCATGCCCATATATTCTTCAAAACTAAGAACTGCTTAAATGATGATCCCTTCATTAGTTGCAATGATAGGATTGGAAAAATGTTGCATAACATTTTAATATCTGCAGTGGCCATGTCACTCAGGTGAGCGAATCGTGGCCATTGGGCTTGTTGTAATATGTGACATACTGCTTCAGTGTTAGCAAAGTTTCATTTAAATATCTGCATTGATTCAGAGAATGGCAAAGTTAACATAATTTTATGCATTAAACATTTGTGTCCTAGTGGTTAGTGATCTCAACCTGTAAGCCAGGTATCGTGCATTTGAACCTTGTTTGGGTAGGGAAAGTTTCCTATCATTAGTACATCAAGCTCATATTCAACATGCCCTGGATTGAGTATAAATTGGACAGGGAAATGCTTCATCATGAGACAGCAGGAAAAGCGTGCATGGACAAGACTGTACAAATGCAAGCATTAACACACATCATGGTTCAGTGTAGCACGAATACTACACGAAGGACTAAAAAGCTTCAGAACACCACCACAAACATTTGAATTGTTGTGTTCTGTCATATATGTATAGGACAACTAGTCACAATTCACACATAAGTTGCCAGCCTCAGTGGCTCAGTTGGATGCGCCGTCCGACTGCGGACCAGGAGGTCGCAGGTTCAACCCCCGCTGAGGTCGGCAACATTCTTTCGTGGAGATTGATCGTGAAATATTTTCTACTGTCATTCTTTCCCTTCTGCTGATTCAAGAAGGGCAGTTCTCAGTTTCTGGCAAAAGAGTGTACACAATACTGGTTAACCGCTTAGAGGACTAAGCCTGCCCAGTAAACGTGTGGTTAGGTAAACTGACCGCGCTCGACATGACCCCATTGGGTTCATAGGGCCGTAAAACCTCAACACAAACAAACACACATAAGTTGTGTTTCACAAAACAGCCTATGTCAGGGTAGATAACTCTTTCTTTGTCCTTTTTTTGGAGGTGGTCGGGTGGTGCGAAGGTGTCGTGTATCTTAAGTCACTGGGGCGTCCAACTGATATTGGCTTACAGTTGGGCATGGCCTGCTATCTTTGTAGCAGGTAAGGGTAGGGGGAATGTTTTTATTTCTTCTGTTTCTTCACTTTTATTCCTGGTCCTCTTATTTCCTTGTCCCTCTCTTTCATCTCTTCTACCATGTGTTCTATCTCTTTTCTCCCTTTCTCTGGGAGATGACACAAAATGACCCCAATACAATCAGTCGTCCTTTTTTTATTATCTGCTATCTTGGTTTCAGAATTAAAAATTCATCTCTGCAATAATGCCGTCTTCTTCACTTCCAACTACTTTCTATGATATTACTATGCTATAGGTACATGTATAAGCAAGGCAACAATGCATTTCTACATTTTTGTTTACTCAAGTTAATTTACTGATAGTTAACATATACCCAGGTTGGAATATATATATTTTTTCCTTCTCTCTATTTCATTCAATCTAGGTATTAACTTTTATTCTCAGCCTCGGTGGCTCAGTTGGATGCGCCGTTCGACTGCAGACCAGGAGGTCGCGGGTTCAACCCCCGCCGAGGTTGGCAATATTCTTTCGTGGAGATTGATCATGAAATATTTTCTACGGTCATTCTCTCCCTTCTGCTGATTCAAGAAGGGCAGTTGTCAGTTTCTGGCGAAAGAATGTGCACAATACTGGTTAACCGCTTAGAGGACTAAGCCTGCCCAGTAAACGTGTGGTTAGGTAAACTGACCGTGCTCGACATGACCCCATTGGGTTGACTGCGCCGTAAAACCTCAACACAAACAAACTTTTATTCTCAGATCTAACTCTCAACTGAGCTCTAACCTGACTTTCTTGTGTGATATGCTCAGACAGTATTTATACCTCATCACCTCAACTCTCCGTCTGACCATTGGATGACTTTTTATGATGCTGTGCTCACACTCTACCTTCATGACTTCCAAGGTTGTGACCATATAAGGATATGTAGGTTAACCTAGAACCCTGATTTCTTTGGATTTATTATTACTCACTGATTTTGTGAACTTCTTGAAATGCCTTACCTTAAATGAATTCTGTATACTGAATTACCCCTAATATCTGCACTCTCTCTAAATACTCTGCTTAGTCCTCTAAGCGGTTAACCAGTATTGTGTACACTCTTTTAGGGAGAGTGCAGATATTTACAAATAGATAGAACACAAACCGAATTAATATTCACTAGCTAGAGTAGTTAACTTGATTGAGAATCCATGTTTCTGTCTCCTGGACCTCCATAAGAAATCTTTATTACTAATTTCAGAGTATCCTATCTCTATTTGAAAATGTGAGTGCAGAAAAGCAATTCTAGAATATTTATGTATATGTATAGATGCTTGAATTCTTTATTCATAACCACCAAAACATAAAAGGAAAATCTGATGAGATTTTGCCAATCCCAACTACATTTTTAGTTTCAATAAAATACCTTGAAAATTTTTCATTCTAACTGACGTCATAAGGGGAATATTAAAATCAATTAAGTTAGTTTGGTGTCTTTTGGTAGTCAGTAAAGAAGGATTTTGATCTTTGTTCAGCCATCTACCTAGTAATATGCATCAGAAGATGTCTTGTTTCCAGCAAACTGAGTTTAATTTTGTTCTTTTATTTTTGGTATGGTATAAAAAAGTTTCTAAATTAGACAGCATTATGCCATAGAGGAAGCATTTATTTGTAAAAAAAGAAATTGGAAAGGTACCAAATTAGAGGGAGTTAACTGCCATTTTAATATGTAACATACTGTTCCGGTGGTAGCAAAGTTTCATTTAAATACCTATGTTGATTCAGAGAGTGGTAAGTTTAACATATGCATTAAACATTTGGGCAGGGTGTCTGAGTGGTTACTGATCTCAGCCTGTAAGACAGGTGTCATTAGTTTGAACCCTGTTTGGGTTGGGAATGTTTCCCCTCATTAGTACACCTAACTCATACTCAATATGCCCTGGATTGAGTATAAATTGGACCGGGAAATGCTCGGTCATAGAATGCAGAAAAAGCATGCATGGACAAGACTGCACAAATGAAAGCATTAACTCACATAATGGCCCAATATATTGTAAATTGTAATACTACACAAAGGACAATAAAGGGACAGAACCCACAAATATTTGAATTGTTGTGCTCTGGTCATATATGAATAGGACAACTAGATGCAATTCACGCATAGTTTATGTTGCGTAAACAACCTATTTCAGGACAGATAACTCTTTCTTTATGCTTTTTGTTTTATCTGGCGTCTATGTTTTAAAATTAGAAACAACTAGAGTGGTTAATTTGATTAAGAATCCATGTTTCTTAATCCTCAACATCCTCAAGGAGTCTTTATTAACAATTTCAGAGCATCCTATCTCTTTTTGAAAATGTGTGTGCAGAATAGCAATTCTAAAATATTTATGTATATGTAGAGATGCTTAAATTTCTTGTGCAAAAACACAGAAACATAAAAGGAAAATCTGATGAGGTTTTGCTGATCCCAACCACATTTATAATTACCAGAAAATGCCTAAAATATTCTTCATTCAAACAGATGTCTTAAGGGGAATAGTAAAAACAGTTAAGTGAGTTAGTTGTCTTTTGTTGGCAAAAAAGAAGGCTTTTGATCTCCGTCCAGCAGTCTGCCCAGAAATATGCATCAGAAGATGTCTTGTTTCCAGCTATTCAGGTTTTTGTTTTGTTTTTTTTTTCTCATTTTTTTTTTTTCTATTTTTTCGGGGTAGATAACTCTTTCTTTGTCCTTTTTGTATTATCTAGCATCTTTGTTTTAAATTCAAAATTCATCTCTGCAATGATGCCATCTTCTTGACTAGTCTTGTTTCTTCTAGTGAATTAATTTGTTTACATAATTATCTGTTACTAAGGAGTGCTGATACAAGTAGTATCCAGATACATATTGTTCAGTTGGACAGACAGATGTAATTCTTAGATCCCCTTGTATGACCCAAATAAGATTCACAATTCTCCCAAATTACTTTCTTAGTAGTTGATGGAACCTAAACAGAATGAATATCAACAGCTAAAGTGGTTAACTTGATTGTGAATCCATGTTTCTGTCTCCTCAACCTTCCCATACAAAACTTTAAGGCCTTTAGATTATATAAATGGAACACATCAGAATCATGTTCTGAGTATGATTAAAATATGATTAAATTTCACATGCAAATGAGGCTCTGGCTCACTAATTAATATTCATGAGACAACAAGATACAGGGAAAAAGTTCTTTTAGTTTGTAAGTAAGACATATAGTAAGCATATCACGGTCATATTAAGATTACTTCTAAATCATATTAAGACCACTCCGCTAAATCATATCAAGATCAGTACAATTCTAAATCATATTACAGTCACTCCCCAAATCATATCAAAATCACTTGAAAGCATATCATAATCACAAAACCAAATTATATCAAGATCACTACTAATTTCTAAATATAGCTCTGCAGGGACAGGGTCACATCTGACAGGCCAATGTCAAGGACAACGGTCAAAAATATATTAATAATGGTCGATTTGGGAGTCACATGGAACTAATGTCCCAGGCACCACATTTCTCTATCAAATAGTCTTCAAGATATAAGGGTAAATCACAGGACCTAAATGAAGTAGGCTACATTTTCGCAAATTAAGAGGATTTAAATATAAACCTGGGTCGGCTAGTAAAAGAACATCCTTTTTGTAATTAATATTAAAGAATATTGCTTTCCCATTTTGGGACAATAAATGAATTTCTCGAGTGAAGTTTTTACTCATTACTCCCCGTTGATTACAGATGAACAGATACATTACTGCAAGAAACTTCTTTTGTTCTCATTTTTTCAAAGGAGTGGAGAATTATAAACAGTTATGATAAATGATTTTAAACATGCATTTAAATCCCTATAACTCAATTAAATAAGTCCTATAAACTCTCATAAAAAAAAAACTTTATCAAAATTACTTACTGTATCTAAAGGGTATGAATTTAATCCAAAAGCATCACAAAGAAATGAAAAATGTTACAAGCATGCTTCCAATTTTCCCTCCAAGTTTGAATTTACAGGAAATGAGTCCGCAAAACTGAGCATGCGCAGTGATGCCTTTCCGGTTTCATTGGATCATACTTAAATCATTTGGTCAATGAATAAAGTGGGTTTAGATTCGCAAATACTGGATTACATTGAAATCATTCTGTCAGTGAATGAAGTGAATTTAGATTACATAGAAATCACTTGGCTACAACTGAATCATACTGCAGTCATAGTTTCCCAAGCCAATAAAGTTATAGATACAAAAGATCACACTTGAATTATTCATTCAGATTATAAAAAAATCACTGCTTTCCGCGGGTCAGTGATTTTGATATAATCCATTTATCAGATTAGTCTTGAATCATACTTACAGATCACAAATCTATGATTCAAAAGTAATTTTGATATGATTGTGACATGATTTGAAGAATAAAACTTTTGTATGGGTTCTCAGCAAGTCTTTATTACCAATTGCAGAGCATGCTTTCTCTATTTGAAAACGTGAGTGCAGAATAGCAATTTAAAAATATTTATGTACATGTACAGAGGCTAGAATTTCTGGTACACACTGAAACAAAAAAAAAAATCTGATGAGGTTTTGCTAGTCCCAACTACATTTTTAGTTACAATAAAATGCCTTAAATATTCTTCATTCAAACAGATGTCATAAGGAGATTAGTAAAAACAGTTAATTGAGTTGTCTTTTGGAGGTCAATAAAGAAGGCTTTTAATCTCCGTCCAGCAGTCTGCCCAGAAATAATTATGCATCAGAAGATGTCTTGTCAACAGCAAACCAAGGTATTATTTTTATTTATTTATTTTTGTTTTAAATAGTTTGGTAATGAAAAGCTTTTAAATGGGACAGAATCATTCTAAAGATGAAGTATTTAATTATGAAAACAGTGAAAATTAAGAATGAGTTTACTGCCATTTTAATATGTGACATACTGTTACAGTGTTAGCAAAGTTTTATTTAAATACCTGTGTTGATTCAGAGAATGGCAAGGTTGACATATACTTTAAACATTTTGGTCTCAACCTGTAAGACAGGTGTCATGGGATTGAACTTTGTTTGGGTTGGGAATATTTCCAATTTTTAGCACACCTAGCTCATACTCAGTATGCCCTGGATTGAGTATAAATTGGACAGGGAAGTGCTTGGTCATTGACAGCAGAAAAAGCTTGCATGGGCGGGACTGTGTAAATGCAAGCATTAAAACACATCATGGCCTAATTTAACTGTACTACACAAAAGACTTTAAATCTCCAGAAAACAGCCACAAACATTTGGATTGTTGTGTTCTGGTCATACATTAGTAGCATGTAAGCTTTTTGTTTACATTTTTACCTCCATAGGGACCTGGTAACTTTCCACAAAGAAGGAGTTTATGGATATCTTGCACATTTTTACACAATCATGCTATTTTTTTTCTCCTATTTATGATTGTTTTACCATTAATCATTGATTGGGCTTATTATCAAGACTTGGCATGTGCAGACCAAAAAAAAAAACTTGCTTTTAAAACTATTTTAATATCTGTGCAGACTAAAAAAAATGATTTTTTACACTATTTTTAGTGTCTGCACATAAAATGTCCAATACCTCTGGCGCGGCCTAACAGCCCGTAAGTTAAGACATGGCGTGTGCAGACAAAAAAAACCCTGCTTTTTAAATAATTTTAGTATCTGTGCAGACTAAAAAATGATTTTTACATTATTTTTAGTGTCTGCATACAAACTGTCCAATACCTCTGGCGCGGCCTAACAGCCCGTAAGTTAAGACAGGGCATGTGCAGACAAAAAAACCCTGCTTTTTAAATAATTTTAGTATCTGTACAGACTGAAAAAAAACGATTTTTTACACTATTTTTAGTGTCTGCATACAAACTGTCCAATACCTCTGGCGCGGCCTAACAGCCCGTAAGTTAAGACAGGGCATGTGCAGACAAAAATAACCCTGCTTTTAAAAATATTTTTAGTATCTGTGCAGACTAAAAAATGATTTTTTACATTATTATTAGTGTCTGCATACAAACTGTCCAATACCTCTGGCGCGGCCTAACAGCCCGTAAGTTAAGACAGGGCATGTGCAGACAAAAAACCCTGCTTTTTAAATAATTTTAGTATCTGTGCAGACTAAAAAATGATTTTTTACATTATTTTTAATGTCTGCATACAAACTGTCCAATACCTCTGGCGCGGCCTAACAGCCCGTAAGTTAAGACAGGGCATGTGCAGACAAAAAAAACCCTCCTTTTAAAAATATTTTTAATATCTGTGCAGACTAAAAAATGATTTTTTACATTATTTTTAGTGTCTGCATACAAACTGCCCAATACCTCTGGCGCGGCCTAACAGCCCGTAAGTTAAGACAGGGCATGTGCAGACAAAAAAAATCCCTGCTTTTAAAAATATTTTAGTATCTGTGCAGACTAAAAAATGATTTTTTACATTATTTTTAGTGTCTGCATACAAACTGTCCAATACCTCTGGCGCGGCCTAACAGCCCGTAAGTTAAGACAGGGCATGTGCAGACAAAAAACCCTGCTTTTAAAAATATTTTTAGTATCTGTGCAGACTGAAAAAATGATTTTTTACATTATTTTTAGTGTCTGCATACAAACTGTCCAATACCTCTGGCGCGGCCTAACAGCCCATAAGTTAAGACAGGGCATGTGCAGACAAAAAATACCCTGCTTTTAAAAATATTTTTAGTATCTGTGCAGACTAAAAAATGATTTTTTACATTATTTTTAGTGTCTGCATACAAACTGTCCAATACCTCTGGCGCGGCCTAACAGCCCGTAAGTAAAGACATGGCATATGCAGAAAAAAAACCCTGCTTTTTAAATTATTTTTAGAATCTGTGCAGACTGAAAAATGGTTTTTTATACTATTTTTAGTGTTTGCATACAAACTGTCCAATACCTCTGGCACGGCCTAACAGCCCGTAAGTTAAGACATGACAAGTGCAGACCGAAAAAAAACCCCTGCTTTTTAAACTATTTTTAGTATCTGTGCAGACTGAAAAAATAACAGCCCATAGAAAAACAAGTAGGGGAGTTGCGACAAAGCTCTATCTTTTTTGCCATTTCTGATGACAAATGGAACAAATTGATTTTTATACTATGTTTAGTATCTGTACAGACAGAGAAAAAAAAAATCAAGATTTATACACTATTTAAATATCTGTACACAAAATGTCACATACCTCTGATGCTAAAATGGTTCTGCTCTGCTGAACAAAATGACCACCAGGGCTAAAAATAAAAAACCTTTAAACAACATCTGCGTATGGCCTGATTTCAAAATAATTTCGCAGAAATGTTCTTCTGATTAAGTCTTATTCTCCTGATACTTTTATTTGTATAGGACAAGTAGACACAATTCACACATAGGTTGTGTTTCACAGAACAGCCTATGTCTGAGCAGATAACTCTTTCTTTGTCCTTTTTTTTTTTTTTTGAGGTGGTCGGGTGGTGCGAAGGTGTCATGTATCTTACGTCACTGGGGCGTCCAACTGATATTGGCTTACAGTTGGGCAAGGCCTGTTATTCTTGTAGCAGGTAAGGGTAGGGGGAATGTTTTTATTTCTTCTGTCTCTCCACTTTCATTCCTGTTCGTCTTTCTTCCTTGTCCCTCTCTTTCATCTCTTCTACTATCTCTTCTATCTCTTTTCTCCTTTTCTGGGAGACGAAACAAAATGACCCACAAGGGTTGAGGGGTTGTTAAACCCCAACACAGGAGGTCACGGGTTCACACCCTGCCGAGGTCGGCAACATTCTTTCGTGGAGATTGATCATGAAATATTTTCTACAGTCATTTGCTCCCTTCTGCTGATTCAAGAAGGACAGTTGTCAGTTTCTGGCAAAAGAATGTGCACAATACTGGTTAACAGCTTAGAGGACTAAGCCTGCCCAGTCAGTGCATCCGTCTGTCCATCTGTTCACATTTTCAAATGACCTCCTCTGAAGCCTCAGGGCCAATATTACTCAAATTTTATACAGAGCCTCCTTAGGTTGGGGGAACGAAAGATTGCTAAAATGGTTGTAGTCTGTTGACCAAGGTGGCCACCATGCCCATATATGGTAAAAACCTTTAAAAAAATCTTCTTTTCCAGAAGAGAGGATGCCTTGGGGCTGAATCTTTGCACAATTCATCAGGGATGGGAGGTCTACCAAAGTTGCTAAAATGATAGTCGTATATAGACCTTTGACCTTTTTATGGCGAGGTCAAGTTTGCTTCCCTATGCATTTGTATGGGCACCATACATCTGTATGGGAAAAATGTTGAGAATTTCAAATGACTTCTCCTCTTAAGCCTCTGGGCCAATGTTGCTCAAATTCTATGTGGTGCCTCCTTAGGATGGGAGAACAAAAGATTTCTAAAATGGTTGCGGTTCATTGACCAAGATGGCTGTCATGCCCATATATGGTAAAAACATTTAAAAATCTTCTTCAGAACCAAATAAGCCCTAAGGCCTTATCTTTGTACAAATCCTCGGGGACAGGAGATCTACCAAAATTGCTAAAATGATGGTCCTACATTGACGTTTGACATTTTTATAGAAAGGTCAAATTTGCTTCCCCCATGCATTTGTATGGGTCCTATACATTTATACGGGTAAAATGTTGAAAATTCATATTTTGGACATCTCCTCTATAATCTAGTTGAATCGAAAGTTGATGATGAGCATTAGGCACTTATGAGACTCAAAATAGTTAAATGATCCAATAGAAAATCCAAGATCACCACCACAGCACCCATCTTGAAAATCAATTTTCGACATCTCTTTTCAAACCTTAGATTGCTTTGAGCTGAACTTGCTCTTCAGCAACAGGATGACTTCCAGATTGAAACAAGCTAAAATTGTGTCGATCGAAAATCAAAGATAGCCACAATGGTTCTGCTCCATTGAACAAGATGGCGGCCAGAGCTAAAAAATAGAAAATCTTCAAACAACATCTCGTCCTTGGCCAGTGGCCTGATTTCAAAATATTTGCACAGAAGTGTTTCACCAATGGCCTTCAACCAAAATTACTAAAATGGTTCTGCTTGGCTGAACAAAATGGTGGCCAAAGCTAAAAATAGAAAAACCTTTAAAAGACATCTCCTCAACAGCCAGTGATCTGATTTCAAAGTAATTTCACAGAAGTGTTCCTCTTATGGCCCTTTAACTAAATTGCTAAAATGGTTCTGCTCGGCTGAACAAAATGGCTGCCAGAGCTAAAAATAGAAAAAAAAACAAACCTTTAAACATCTCCTCCTTGGTCAGTGGCCTGATTTCAAAATGATTTTACAGAAATGTTCCTCTTATACCCCTTTACCAAAATGCTAAAATGGTTGTGCACTGCTGAACAAAATGGTCACCAAAGCTAAAAAATAGAAAAACCTTTAAATGACATCTCTGTGGCCAGAGGCAAGATTTCAAATTAAATTCACATCAATGTTCCTCTTATGCCCCTTTGCCAAAATTGCTAAAATGGGTTTGCTCTTCTGAACAAAATGGTTGCCAGAGCTAAAAACAGAAAAAAAAAGCTTTAAAGGACAGGATAAGTAGATGAATCAAATGACTTCTGAAAAATATCTGAACTTTTTTTCACTTATGGTGTTTTGAAAATTTCAGCATTTTAACCTTGTAAGCAAGATATCTGAAAAACTGTTTAAGCCATTTCCTTGTCATAAGTTTCAATATTTGACAGTAATGGAAAAATGTTGCATGCCATCTGCATATCTGCAGTGGCGGTTTCACTCAGGTGAGCGAGTTGTGGCCTGTGGGCCTCTTGTCTATAGGTTAATGTATTGCAGTTAAAATTATGTTTTTAAAAAGAAAACATATTTTAACTAGCAATACTTAACCTATAGATAAGATAATCCTGCCTCCCTATCCTTTAGGGCTTTACATTCAAAGAAACGGACACATGATCAAAAGAGCGGGAGGAATGATATCACAAAGGTGACTGCCTAAGGGGCCTTCTGGATTAAGACTGTATGAGAAAACTGTACAGTCGTTTTTTTCTGTGGAAGGTATGAACAGAATAGAATATAGTACATTATCTATAGGTTAAGTATTGCTTGTTAAAATATGTTTTATTTGTAAAAAACTTCATATTTGGTCTATATCTGAAACGACACTTCAAATGTGCTGAGGCAAGTGGATATTATTGCCCAACAGTAATGGTACAGATGGGGCTTTCTTGTTAATATTTTTTTCCAGGCCTGCACTGTTGGCAACCAGTGTATCCTTTTGCTGTGGAACTTGTTATGTCCCCACATTTGGTTTGAATGACAAGGAAAACATTACTAAAACACGCCTATTCAAATATACTGAAAATTGTACCACCAAAAAATGAAATTTTTCAGATAAAAAATTCTGATATTTTTCATATTTCTGCTCAAAACATAGATTGTGGGTACTCTTAGAACTGCCTCAATGAGGCAGTTCTAATGAGTACCTACAATCTATGTTTTGAGCAGAAATAAGAAAAATATTGTATACCCCTGTAAACCCCATTTTTACCATATAAAAATGGGGTTTAAGGGGGTCAAAATTATATAGGCATGTTTTCGTGATGAACCATATTGGTGATATTTTTCCCAGAAAACAGTATATGACATTTCATGCAAATTGCCTCCATCCATTGGGGACAATTTGTATGAAATGTCAAAACCTCTTTCAGTGATAAATTAGAAAAATATTTCAATATGTCCTCTGCTGAAAATTTTTACCCAGATTGCTAAGCATTAAAATCAAAGGAACTTCAGTTTACCAACACAAATAGTTTTTACAACACTCTAATTTTGGACTTTCATTTTTAAAGTATCTAAGGTATCTAAGTTGATTTTAATGAGTACCCACAACATATGTTTTTCATGGGGAAATAAGAAAAACTATTCACCTGATACCTCCTCTTATCTAGAGCTATGTGTTTCATTAATTTTGAAAAATGTCAGGGAGATTTTGATAATTTGAGAAAGTCAGGGCATTGTCAGGGAAATTTCTAAACTGGTCAGCAAGTTTGCAGTCTTTTTTTGAGGGCTAAGGCAGTTTCTTCTTTTTTGGCAGCACTAAATTTCATATTTCACTAACTTTTTTCCAGTTGTAAGGTATATTTGCATAGTACTTTAATTCTTTAATTTGCATATAGGATAATTTTAGTTTTAATATTCTTGCAGAAATTTAAATTTCTATAGTAGCTGAAAGGGATTTGCACCCTTTGCCTCCTGAGCAATTCTTCATATGGCATTTGTGTCTAATGATTAATAGCTTTCTTAACTATGTACACAGATATTGATATTGAGGCCCCAAAACCACAAAAAACAGTCAAACTTTAACCCTTGTAGTGCTGAATAAATTAAGATGCCATGCCCATTTCTGATTTTCAGCCAACCAGATTACTTGATCTAGATTGTTGATATAAATTCACTTACTTAAAATGGCAAGCAGTGCAGATCCAGATCAGTTGGCTCTTTCAGAAGCCTACTGATCTAGATCTACACTGTTTGCAAAGGTAGGGAATATCCTTGTTCAGCAGGACTAGGGTTAAAACTAACCTGGAGCAGTGGGCCAATTCTACAGATGACAGATATTTTTCTTATTTTTCTAGACATTGGGGTCTGACACATCATGAAAATTGTCTTGAAATGTCGAATCCTATTTTTGGGGAAAAAGTAAGAAAAAATATTTCAAATTGTCATCCGCTGTCATTTTTACCCAGCATGAAAAAAGTTAATTTTAGTAAAAGTTATAGTTGTAGCAAGAAGGTTCAGTGGATATTGGAGACATTTTGTGATATTGGAGCTAGATGTACTGTTCTTTCATATACACTGCTAATGATTGAACAAGTACAATGCTAATGCATAGTACACCTAGTGTGAACGGAGACTAACAGTGTGAACGGAGATTAGCGTTGTCAATAACCTTCATGTAGTTAGATGGTCCAGTGCAAAACTTAGGACAAGTCTTGGTCAAAATTTTGCACATTATCTTTACTCAAAGTAATGGCCTACAGAAATTCAGAGATTTTTCAGTAGCAGCATGCAAAATGGGTTTCATGGGTTAAATAAAAAAAATCACAGATATCATGATAAGTCTTCAGTAATCAGTAATGCATATAAAAACTTTGCTAAACAAAGCCATGGCTTTGCTTAGCAAAATGCCATACAGAAAAGAAACAACAGCAAAAATGGGTGAACCCATGTGAAATGAATGAGGCATGTTTTAGGCATGATAGAAGAATGCATGTATAGCCCCAGAAAAGAAGGGGTATCCACATCATCTTTTTTTCTTATTTCTCCATGAAAACATATTCGAAGATTGATCGCGACTGTAGTAACTCAAACACATTTTTGAAACCCTTGTTTAGGGGCAACTTTGACCCCTTTATAAACAATGCAAATTTAGCTGCCATTGCTCATACAAGCATACGAGCAATGGCATTTAAATTTTCATTGTGTACAGAAAGGAATGTGGTAATCTTCATAATGCCTTCCTGGTGAGGAGATGAAGTTCAGGGAAAAACAACCATCTGACTTACTTCAGTCTTTTGCTCAACCCTTGATATTATGTTGTGGGTACTCTTTTGAAGTAAGTCAATGAGGCCATTCTAGTGAGTACCATGACATATGTTTCATGGAGAAATAAGAAAAATATCAGTATTTTTTTTATTGCAAAACGCACCTCATCTGGAGTTTGAATCCCGGGAGCTCAGCCACATAAGTTCATAAAATCATTTCTGTGGCCAGTGTTCCACTTCCACTGATTCAAGAAGGGCAGTTGTTAGTAACTGCTGAAAGTGTGTGCACAAACTACTGATGAACCACCTAGAGGACAAAGCTTGCTAGGAAAGTATAAGTAGGTTAATCAAATCAAAATAAAAAAAAAGATAGGGTGGATGGATATGTGTGAGCCTGGCATCTCATGGGGGAATGCCATGCAGAATGAAATGTCTTGTCAAATGGATTGTTAGGGCAGGGGTGGTGTTATGGCATGGACTGATATCATATGACACTACAGAATTACTCTGCTAGTGATTGATGGCAGTCTGATGACAAAGATATACATTGAGGAGGTATTCAAACCTCTAAACCTTTTTTTTTTCTGTGCCAGCACCCAAACCAACCTTTTCCAGCAGGATAATGCATGACCATCCTCTGGCATGATAATCTAATGAAGTAGGTATGTGAAAAATTTACTGGTAGGTCACTACAACCTTTATACTGATCTCTGACCTACATTGCAGAAATAAATATATCTAAGGTAAGAGTTCTTGTGGTATATGGTTTATGAGTACAGATAATGGGTTTAGATTGTACTGTGTCCACGTCCAGTAGTAGGTAGTAGCAGTTTATGTGTTAACCCTTGTGTCTAGCTGAGACCTAAGTGTCTGGGACATCTGTCTGGTACTCTGTGGCCCATGTTGACCAAATCTGGAGTATGGATATTTCCAGTAAAGATCGTTTGTCAAGAGAGAGTTGATCAGTATGACTACAGACCTGTTTTATAGAAAATACCAGTACTTTTCCTGAGCAGGTTAAACTGCATTGTGCAAAATGGTCCCCACTTACTGGGGCTTTCAGAATGGGCTGTTTTGTGCCTCTGCAGCAGTTTCTAGTAACCTTATGCAGAAATTGAGTTTGTGAGAGCAGATAAAAGTCCCACAGATTCAGAGACAGTTTCTGTGGGAGATGGCTCATATTGACTCAAAGCAAACAAGTTTTAAATTTTAGGTGTTAGAATCCATAGAGCAGTCCATAGCATGCCTGCTTATAAGTTCAAATCCCAGTTTGGCCTCACAGCTTTCTTAGCAGTTGATCATAAAATACTTTCTGTAGTCATTTTCCTCTTCTGCTGGTTCAGCAGGTCTCCATAGCAGTCAGTCTGACAGCAGATCCTGGGGTCACAAGATAGAATTTCAGCTCAGCCACATAATTTGTGGAGATTGATCAGAAAATCATTTCTACAGTCCTTCTCCCTTCCACTGGTTTAACCCTTATCTTGCCTTTCGCGACAATAGTCGCGCTGGGGGGGTCTGTCAACTCAAAAGCCTGTCATACTTACAATATACCACATGCAACCATTCAGAGCAAGTGTTCCTATACAGGAGTGAACCTACTTTCATACAAACACGCCACTTTTCATTAGATAGTCAGGTGCTGGATTTTACCCACACTAAAAAAGACCGAGAATACCAAATTTCAAGCTGCCATTAATTTCAGCACTCACTTCAACAAATTGATCAGGCTTTTCTGGAAAAAAAGCCCATAACACCTGAATCATTTCCAGTGAGGAAGAAGTAGGAATAACAGTAGAACCTATGTATGTCACTCGTTTCATTCGCAATAGTACACAGTAGGCGCTGGGCTCTTGTAATTTTTTTTTTTTTTTTTTTTTTTTTTTTTTAAGTGTCTTAAACGGTTCCCGGTTTACACATGACTGTCACGTGACTTTCTAGTCACGTGACCATCCTTTCTCCGGTAAAATGGCCACCTAGGATCGGCAAATTATACGTGAAAATTTCATGAAAATCGAGGTAAAATTCAGGGGGTAATGACTTCTCAAGTAGAGGTACCCCCTCTTACAGGCCTGATTCATTTTATTTCCGGCAAGAGAAGGGTTAAGAAGAACAGTTTTCAGTTACTGACCAAAGTATGTGCACAAGTACTGGTTTAAACCACTTAGAGGAATAAGCCTGCCCAGGAAAAGTGTGAGTAGGTTAACTGGCCAGCTTTATTTGATCAGAATTGAGTTGACTGGACAGTATAGCTCCAATTCCAACTCAAACTCAGCTGACTCAAGAAGGTCATTTGTCAATTACTGGCAAAAGTATGTGCACAAAGTACTGTTTAACTGCTTAGATGACTACTCATGCCCACTAAAAATGAGTAGGTGGACTGACTGGCTAGACATGATTTTAAGATTGTTGACGGGACTGTAAAAATTCAATCAAAGTCAAAAGTTTAGATATCAGAGGGCAGTTCTTCATATTTAGTCTTCCAGTTTACTCTTTGACAGGTGTGAAGATGTTGGAATACCGGTATTTCTTCAGATCCCACCTTCTTGGTAAGAGGGTTGAATTCAAGGTTTAGGTGTCAGCATGTTGACTATGTTTCTGAGGAGTTGTCATTCAGTTTTTATCAAAGGAGTTTCATGGCTTTGTTTCACATTTTCAGGAGTTCAGGTATCAGTAGGTATTTTCAGGTCTTGTTGTTTTGTTTGTCAGAGGGTTTCAAGGTGTCAGAGGGTTGTTTTATTATATTTAAGTGTACTGTCTCCCAGTTTTTATATGCCCGTTTGAAAAAGGGGACATATTATGTTACGGGGTATGGCGTCCGTCTGTCCCTCTATTAACTTTTTCGTTTCCGGCTAACGCTAACTCCTCCTACAGTTTACATCTGATCAAGCTGAAACTTGGTATATAGTTAGATCATAATGTGGCGCGGCGCATATTGTTTCGGGGTTACAGTCCACCAAATGTTTGCAGAGTTATGCCCCTTAGAAAATTTACATCCAATCAAGCTGAAACTTTTGTACAGTTGGACCACAATGTGGAGCAGTGCATATTGTTTCGAGGTTACAGTCCACCAAATATTAGTAGAGTTATGTCCCTTTGAAAATTTCAGTAGACTTTTCGTTTCCGCCTAACTCCTCCTACAGTTTACATCCGATCAAGCTGAAACTTGGTATATAGTTAGACCATGATGTGATGCAGCGCATATTGTTTCAGGGTTACAGTCCACCAAATGTTTGCAGATTTATGCCCTTTAGAAAATTTCTGTAAACTTTTCATATCCGGTTACCTCCTCCTACATTTTACATCTGATCAAGCGGAATCTTCATGTATAGTTAGACTATGATGTGGAGCAGCGCATATTGTTTCGAGGTTGCAGTCCACCAAATATTAGCAGAGTTATGCCTCTTTGAAAATTTCAGTTGACTTTTTGTTTCCAGCTAACTCCTCCTACAGTTTACATCCGATCAAGCTGTAACTTGATTTGTAGTTAGACCATGATGTGGAGCAGCAGATATCATTTCAAGGTTATAATCCACTAAATATTAGCAGAGTTATACCTCTTTGAAAATTTCGATTAAATTTTTTGTTTCTGGCTAAATCCTCCTTACAGTTTACATCCAATCAAGCTGAAACTCCAGGAGGGAGAAGTCACTTCTCCTTAATTTCTGGGCCAGCTTTGACTCTTAGGTTACAGTCCACTAAATATCAGCAGAGATTATGCCCCAGTGAAATTTTTTTATTTTTTTTTATTTTTTTTTTTTTGTAATTCCACTTACAGTATATATCTGGAGCACTGAATTATACAGGAGCCAGTTTATGTGCTGCATCTTATTACTTGCCACGGGCGTATAATGCACCGCTTGGCGGAGCTCTTGTTATCAAAGGAGTTTCTGGATATTTTGGTTAACGATTTAAGGAGTTCAGGTATCACAGTTTGTCAAGGTTTTGTTGTCAGAGGTTTTCAAACTGTTAGTCTGTTTGTCAAAGATGTTGAAGTGTTTCTTCAGGTCCCATGTACTTTGTGTGTCAGAGGGTTTTATGGTATAGGTATTGGAAGGTTTCTTCATATACAATCTGTTTGTTGGAAGTTTTGGTATCAAAGGTTTCTTCAGATCCTTTTTTTTTTTCATTGTTGTTTTGTGGGTTTACAGTTTGTCAGATGGTTTCTTCAGGTTCTCTATGTTTGTCAGAGTTTTGTGTGTCAATACATTGCTTCAGGTTCTTTGGTTTGGTGTGTTAGAGGTTTCAAGGTTTAAATGTCAGAGGATTTCTTTGGGTTTGGTTTTTCAGTTTGAGGGTTTGGTATCAAAGGTTTCTTCAGATCCTTTTTTTTGTTGTTGTTGTTTTGTGGGTTTAAAGTTTGTCAGATGGTTTCTTCAGGTTCTCTATGTTTGTCAGAGTTTTGGGTGTCAATACATTGCTTCAGGTTCTTTGGTTTGGTGTGTCAGAGGTTTCAAGATTTCAATGTCAGAGGGTTTCTTGGTTCGGTTTTTCAGTTTGAGTTGAGGTTTAGGTTTGGGTATCAAATGATTTTAAGGTTTAGCTGACAGAGGATTGTTTTTCAGGGCAAGTATTTCAGGTTGTCAGAGGTTTAGATGTCAGTTTCTTCAGATCCAGTCTTTGTCAGAGAGGTAAAGTAGAGTCTTTGAGGCATATTTCAGTTTTATTTCATAGGTTGGTAAGTAAGTGTTGTTGGGTATGTAGTGTTTCATAAGTAGGTTTAGGCATCAAAAGGTTTCTTGAGGTCCAGTTTTTCAGCAGTATCATGGATATTGTATCTCAGTTTGTCAAGTTTTAAGGTGTTGGAGTGTTCCATCAGGTCCTGTTCCTTTGGTTTATCAGATGTTTAGGTATCAACAAGTTTGAAAGTTTGAAAATTGGAGGATTTCGTGAGGTAAAGTTTTTGGCTATCCTTCAGCTTGTGACTGAATTCAAACCTTGGGACATCTGACAACTTATCAGATCATGGCACTGACTATTATTATTAACCCTCGATCTATATGAAAAGAACAGTGGGGATATTATGATCACCTCTGTCAATCTATGCATTCTTCTGTCTGTCTACAATGGTTTATCTTCCTACACTGTTGCATGGTTTGCTGCATTCCTTTCCCATTTGCTAGGCTCTTGCAGTGTCCTATTGATTTATGGCCCTGAGCAAGGGATCAAAAGGTTAAATGTTTTGATTTTTGCCACTTACTCTACGAGTTTTCTCCTAAACAATTGGTGCAGGATTTGAAGGTACTTTTGCTGTTTACCTTCTTGTATATGCTAAAGTCATGAAATATGTAATGAAATTTTTACTCTGCTTCCTAGGGTCTGCTGTCCTCTGTCTATTTAACCTTCGGTCCTCATTGATGGTTTGGAACACAGGAAATAGAAATGCAAGTTAGATCCTAGCTGATCTACCCCTATGGCTCAGTTGGATGGTGATCAGGAGGTCCCGGGTTTGATCTCCGCCTGGTCCAGCAACATTTTTTCTTGAAGATTGATCATGAAATAGTTTCTACAAACATTTCTTCTCTTCTGCTGATTCAAGAAGGGCAGATGTCAGTTTCTGGTTACAGAATGTGCACAAGTACTGGAAAACCATTTAAAAATGTTAAGTCTGCCTAGGAAAAGTGTGGTTAGGTAAACTGACCAGCTCATCATGACCTTAGTAGGTTGACTGGGCAATTATAAAACCTACACTGAAACACTCACATCCTAGCTATAGGCATTTCTAATGAGTACCCACAACACATGCTTTTGTGGGGAAATAAGAAAACTGTCGATAGTTAGATGGCCCAGTGCAAATTTTAGGTCAAGTTAACTTATGGTTGAAAAACATGCCTTATCTGGAGCTATAGCAGATTTAGTGTGCCATGGTTGTGCACTCCATGAGTTATTAGTGCTGTGGTGGGTAACATCTAATTCATGAAGGTGGGATTGCCACTGACAAATATCCATAGTCTGTGGAATATATACTGATATCTCCCACACAGGTGATTGCACAGGATGGAAGTGGTCTGTCTGCATTGTTACATGCTCACTTCCTGCCTAGCATAGTGATATAGGTTTCCTGTAGCATTTCAGTCTTGATCTAGCCTCATTACTGTTGCATGAGCAAAACTGAAACATACTATCTCCTGATAGGGCATCCCTACCTGTATCAAACCTACATTATAGTCATTTCTCTGCTATGTAGCAATTTGCTAAGCAATGTCATGGCATCCTTTTGCAAGTGGCTTCATTGTGCAAGCAGTGCATTTCTGATTACACAAGATACAATAGCCATGATTTTTATCGCACCTGCTTGTAGCAGGGTGCGATATAGGCGTCCGATTTTCTGTCCGTCCGTCCGTCCGTCCGTCCGTCCGTCCGTCCGTCCGTCCGTCCGTCCGTCCGTCCGTCCGTCCGTCCGTCCGTCCGTCCGTCCGTCCGTCCGTCAGTCCGTCCGTCCGTCCGTCCGTCTGTCAACATTTATGTCGACGTTCGACATTTATGTCAAAGTTAGTATTCTAATCAACTACAAGACTAAACAACCATCAAACCTTGCATGAAACATCTCCCTGACCTCCTGACTTTGCACCATAGGCATCCGCTTTTCCGTATGTCTGTCCATTCGTCCGTCCGTCTGTCAACATTTATGTCGAAGTTCGACATTTATGTCAAAGTTAGTATTTTAATCAACTACAAGACTAAACAACCATCAAACCTTGCATGAAACATCTCCCTGACCTCCCGACTTTGCGACACAGGTGCCCACTTTTCCATTCGTCTGTCTGTTCCTCTGTCCGTCTGTCTGTTAACAGTTCTGTTATGTCGAAGTTCGACATTTATGTCAAAGTTAGTATTCTAATCAACTACAAGATTAAACAACCATCAAACCTTGTATGAAATATCTCCCTGACCTCCTGACTTTGCGACATAGGTACCCGCTTTTCCATTCGTCTGTCCGTTCGTCCGTCCGTCTGTCTCTTAACAGTTCTGTTATGTCGAAGTTCGACATTTACGTCAAAGTTAGTATTCTAATCAACTACAATTCTGCAATAACCATCATTCCTTGCATGACACATCTCCCTGACCTCCTGACTTGGCAAATATGTTGACCCAGTGACATTGACCTATATTTTGCGCTCCATTGACTTTGACACAATTTACGTTGACATTCCAGATCTTCTCAACTATAAGGCATACAACTACCAAACCTTGCATAGTGCTTCTTCTAGATGTACAGACTTGGCAGGTACCTTGACCTGGTGACCTTGACCTATATTTTGCGCTCCAGTGACTTTGACATATTTTGCGTCGACGTTCGATATCTCCTCAACTATAAGGCCTACAACCATCAAACCTTGCAAAGTGCTTCTCCTCAATGTACTGACTTAGCAGATACCTTGACCTGGTGACCTTGACCTATATTTTGGCTGCAGTGACTTTGACATAATTTACATCAACGTTCCAGATCTCCTCAAGTGTAAGACCTCTAGCCACCAAACCTTGCATAGTGCTTCTCCTATATGTACTGACTTGGCAGGTATCTTGACCCGGTGACCTTGACCTATATTTTGAGCTCCAGTGCCTTTTACACATTTTACGTCAACATTCAATATCTCCTCAACTGTAAAGCCTACAACCATCAAACCTTGCATAGTGTTTCTCCTCAATGTACCGACTCTGCAGGTACCTTGACTGGGTGACCTTGACCTATATTTCACGCTCCATTGACTTTTACACCTTTTAGGTCACCCTTCCATATGTCCTCAACTGTAAGGCCTTCAACCACCAAACCTTATATAGCACTTCTTCTCGATGTACTGACTCGACAGGTACCTTGACCTGGTGACCTTGACCTATATTGTGCACTCCAGTGACTTTGACACATTTTATATTGATGTTCGATATCTCCTCAAATATAAGACCTACAACCACTAAACCTTGCATAGTGCTTCACCTCATTGCCCTGGCTTGGCAGGTACCTTGACCCAGTGACCTTGACCTATATTTGACACATTTAACGTTGATGTTTGATCTCAACTATAAGGCCTACAACCACCATACCTTGCATTGTGCTTCTCCTTGATGTACTGAATTAGCAGGTACCTTGACCCGTGACCTATATTTCATGCTCCAGTGACTTTTACACATTTTACGTCAACGTTCCATTATCATTTGGCTGTATGATACGAAAAGTCAGTGCTGAAGATATAGCCATTAGAGGGAATGGGACTCGCCTGGAATATATGTGCCCCACTAGGCACTTTGTCTACATTTTTTTCAACCCAGTTTTCCAAGTAAGCACTGCTAAGAATTAAATAAACTTATTTAATAACCACATTCTGATTGAGGCTCCTGTGACTTTTGCGCCAGCAGGTGCGATGACGCCTTCCGCGGAATTCTTGTCATGATTTAGGAACACATTTTACTTATTGTGACAAAAAAAATCTTGGCATTGCTTTAAGTAAAGGTAGTGAGTAAAAATTTTGAAAAATAAAGAAAAAAAAAAAGGAAAGAAAACCTTGAAAATTTTAGGTATACATTTAGCATCCGTTTATTCTGTGACACAAAATGCATTGATGGTCAGTATAAATTTCAGCAGATAATTTATTAACTTGCCTAAACAAAGTTGAACCTTTTTTGTTTTAGCACAAAATTGTTTAGTTTTGTGCTTACAAAACCGTTTTGTTTTTGTTTTGTTTTGTTTTTTTTTTCAGAGAAAAAAAGACTTCGCATTTCATGTGACTTATCTGCTAGGCAGACATTAAACATGAAATGCCAAGCTCTGTTTTCTCTGAAAAAAAAAAAAAAAATTTTGTCTGCTGTAGTTAATCATTATCAGCATTAAGGGTACTGATAGAGATATTATTGTCATCCTATGTCAGCATTAGTATGTGAGTCATGCTTTGTTAACCCATTTATGTTAAGTGAACTTTTTTGTAGCAACACTTTAGGCCAGTCTGTTTCCAACAGCAGGTATCTGGTTAGTTTTTATGATCACTCTGTTTTATAAAAGTTCCTGTAATTGATGCAAACAATGTTTACCCTGATCAGACACTTCATTTTGCAGCATCTGATCTGGGTCAACATTGGTTACTAATTACCCTTTTGGGGGTTCCTGACTAAAATCAGTTAAAGTTCTACATTAAAGACTTTTAACCTTTACCGCTCTATGGGCAAATTTAGCCAGTGACTAGATGATATCTTTCTTATTTTTCCCAGAAAACAGGATTTGTTGACATTTCATGCAAACTTTCTGCTTTTACAAGAAAACAGGTTTTTACATTTCATGCAAAGTGTGCTTAGTATACAGTTTGCATGAAATGTCGAATCCTATTTTCTGGGGAAAATAAGAAAATATTTCAAATTATCATCTGCTGAACTCTTTACCTAGCATACTTGGCAGTAAAATACACAACAAAAAGGCCCACAAAAGTAACAGGCATCAGAGGACATGTTTATCTGGCTGTAGCAATATCTGCTTTACTGTTTGTAAAATGAAATTGTTGAACAGACTTTCTGCTGCAAAGTCTTTTTTCTAAATAGCAAATAGTCCTGAACCTGACCAGAATGCTCCTTTAGGAGCAGTCTGATCTGGATCTACAGTTTTTTCTGACTTTTTTTGGAAGTGTCCAAGTGGTTAGTGCTCCTGACTTCAGATCAAAGGTTCCAGGTTTGGAGGCAGAATTCAGCTCATGACTGCACTGTGCTTCATTGCACCGAGCCTATCATTATCACCTTTCCATTATCTGGATATGACATATATAATGTTGATAGGGATGTAAAACACAAAACCTTCATCATCATCTGACTATTAGGTATCTGCATTTTACACACAATAGTGGCGGAGTATAATGGTTTCACGTTGGTCGTCCGTGAGTCCTTCCATCTGTCTGTCCGTCCGTCTGTCTTACGTCCATCCGTCCATCCATTTTTCCTTTCCGGATGATAACTTGAGTAAACATCAGTGGGTTTTCACCAAACTTGGTATGTGCATTGATATTGTGGAGATCTGGTTTGGGATTGCTAATGGGCAAATTTAGTCAATTTTTGATGGAGTTATCTGCCCGAGACACGCCCATATTTTCGTTTCCGGACTTTTAACTTGAGTAAATAACAAGAGATTTTCACCAAACTTGCTATATGCATTGACATTAAAAAGATCTGGTTTGGGATTGCTAAAGGGCAAATTTCTTCAAATTTTTATGAAGTTATCTGCCTGAGACACATCCATATTTTCGTTTCCGAATGATAACTTTAGTAAGTAACAAAGGGATTTTAACCAAACTTGCTATATGTATTGACAGTAAGGAGATCAGGTTTGGAATTGTTAATACAGAATGCTCTATACTACTACCTCTAATAATTTTGAAATTTACTTTGTGTGTGATCTTTAACTCTTGCCTAGCTGAATAAATTAAGAGGCCATGTCCACTTATAATTTCCAGCCTATCAGATTACTTAATCTGGGTTTTTGATAGAAATTCATATTACATAACAAACAGTGCAGATCCAGATCAGTTAGCTTCTTAGAAGCCAACTGATCTGGATCTAAACTGTTTGCTAAGACAGGGCATGTTGTGTTCAGCAAGAAAAGGGTAAAATTGACCATTGACCTTATATTTACTTGTTCCTTTGTATTAAAACAGCATGAGATGGGCAAATTCAGCAGAAAATGAATGGATGATGTTTTTTCTTTCTTATTTTTCTCTGAAAATAATTTGCATTAAATATCAAACTCTATTTTCTGAGAAAATTAAAAAAATATATTTAAATAATGTCTACAATTATTTTTTACTGGCAGTCTTTGGATTAAACTGTACATCTCCAGATTTGTTGAGGTCTTTGAATCATACATTAAACACAAGAGAGCCTCCATGAACAGTCACCTCTCAAATATAGCCAGCTCAGTATAACAGCCACCTCAGTACTATAGGCACCTCAGTATAAGACATAGCTTCAGATATTTTTCTTATTTCTGCATAAAAAGATATTTTGTGGGTACTCGTTAGAAGTGCTTTGGTGAGGTGCTTCTAATTAGTACCACTGCTACCAGTTCTCTCTTCACACCACCTCTCTTTTAAAACATGTGGCCGTGTGTACAGCTCTTGTGTGCCGAGTGCAATGCACCATGCCAGCGAGACTTGGCCATTGACAAAGCCAAACCTCCAGCGTCTGCAGCAAAATGACAGGGCAATGATCAGACAGATCTGCAATGTCAGGCCGCAAGACATTGTCACCACCAGGTCCAGTGAGCTACTTGTGGGGCTTGGCATTGAGGATCTGGATCTCATTCTGAAGGAGAGAAGACTCCGATGCTATGGACATGTGGAATACTCCAATGGTGAAGTCAAGACAGCCTTTGACATACAGGTTGATGGAAAGCGTGGGCCTGGGAGGCCCAAGATGATATGGAAACAGCTGACAGAGGGGGATTGCAGAGTGGAAGCTCTCGGCCATCAACCGTCATGATAGACATACAGTACGTGGAGATCTGGTGTGAGATCTCCCATGCATGCAGCAAGCCAGCTATCTGGAAGGGGGCCCACTGGTGTGGATGTTGCCCCTGTACCTGCATGTTAATCAAAAATCCGATTGTGATGATGATACCACATGTTTTTATTCAGAATTCAGAAAAAAAAAATCAGTAATTTTCAGTTGAAAAGTGTGCCTTATCTGGAGCTATGTAACAGCCCTTTTCAGAGTTCTAAAAGATTTTAGTACAAATTATCTTCTCCATAACAGCCACCTCTCTGCAATGGTAATTGTGCCTCCCCAGTTATAGGGAAGCTATATTCCATATCTGTTAACCCATTTATGTCCAGTGAACTGTTCTATCACAGCTCTTTGGACTTGTCTATTTCTAATAACAGAGTGTCTGGTTAGTTACTTAATTTTTATTATTACTATGTTTTATAGAAATTTCTGTAGTTAATGCAAACAGTGTAAAGCCTGATCAAATGCTGCATTCTGTGGCAGCTGATCTGGGTCTACACTGTTTGCCATTGTCCCTTTTATGGGTCACTAGGCATAAGTTAGTTAGTTAGTTATTTAAGAATTGTATCCCTTGCATGGCTATAGTCTTTTAAATCAATGCTTGGTTTTTTGTGTGTAAGGGCCCAAAGATTCCTTTGATGTGAGCATCAACTATTTCTGTGACCCTAAGGCGAAAGATACAGACAAAGAAAATTCACTGTTGCACCTGCTTTTAGCATGGTAGCATGGTGTGATATAAGGGTCCATTTTTCTGTCCATTCATCCAACAATCCATCATCATCTGCATCAACCCTAACTATGATCCTAATGTTTAATTTCATTTTCCAAGAACTGTAATGGCTACAGTGATGGTAATTGGTGTAAACAGGCACTTAGGGATGACAACTCAGCAGTAGCCATATTTGACCTTGAACTATATTTCATGGTTCACCAACTATGTAAATTTGTGTGGCACAACATAACCTTTGGCGGAATTCTTGTTTCATAAATTTTATATTCAAGATTTTATAACATAGTTCATACTTGGATTAAAGTTAGAAACTGATCCTAAGATTTCAGTACAAAGTCCTAATCAGTGGCCATGAGGTCTTGTCACTTGCCATAGGTCTAGATAAGAGCTGTTGTCAAGTGAATATTTTTCTTATTTCTCTATAAAAACATATATTGTGGGTACTCATTAGAAGCACATTAGAAGCACTTCTTCAAGGCACTTCTAATGATTATCCACAACATTAATTTTCATGGAGAAATAAGAAAAAATATCAATATGTTTGGATTAAAAAAAAAAAACAAAAAAAAAAAAAACATCTTATCAAGAGTTATGACTGTCTTTTTTTCTTTTTTTTTTTTCATTTGATGGACACTGTGCATTTTCTGTCTGGTGACAAGTCAATTATAGTTGCATCTTCTCAGCATATGAACCCATTTCTGCCATGTGGACTTTTCTACCTACTGTTTGGGCTGGTCCATTTCCAGTAGAAGGTTTCATTCTTATCATATTTTATAGAAATACTTGTTTTTAATGCAAAGAGTGTAGATCCTGATCAGACACCACTGTGGCATCTGATCTGGGTCTGAACTGTTTGCCAATATCCCTTTTAAAGAACGCTAGGCATTAATGAGTTAACATCATTCCCTCTGACAAAGAACAATCGGTAGTTTACTATTGTTTGGTGGAAGACTTGAGTAAATAAGATCTAATGGTGCTTGTCAGTGTCCATTAACACTTGTTCTGTTGAACCCAGAATAACGCTGCATTTGCAAACATTATAGATCCAGATCAGTTGGCTTCTGAACTGATCTGGATCTGCACTGTTTGCCAGTAAGTATGTGAAAATATAGCAACAATCTGAATCAAGTAATCTGATTGGCTAAAAATTAGTAGTGGGCGTGGCATCTTAATTTATTCAGCAGGACAAGGGTTAAAACCCTAGTTGCATCTTCACTTACATTAACAACTTTCAGTCTGACAAGAATTAACAGTAGTTTACTCCTGTATGGTGGAAGACTTGAGTAAATGTGATCTGATGGTGCTTGTCAGCGGTCATTAACACATGCATCTTATCATTGTTGCATCTTCACAACTTACATTAACATCATTCACTTTGACAAGAATCACCAGAAGTTTACTCCTGCAAAGTGGAAGACTTGAGTAAATATGATGTGATGATGCTTGTCAGGGATCAGTAACACATGCATCTAACATATAATGGTGGTGGGTTCATAGTTGGTTCTTTACAACTTATATTAACATCATTCACTCTGACAAAAATTATCAATAGTTTACTCTTGTATGGTGGAAGAATTGAGTAAATATGATGTGATGATGCTTGTCAGGGATTAGTAACACATGCAGCTAACATAATGGTGGTGGGTACATAGTACGTTCTTCACAACTTACACTAACATCATTCACTCTGACAAAAATTATCAGTAGTTTACTCCTGTATGGTGGAAGACTTGAGTAAATATGATGTGATGATTCTTGTCAAGGATTAGTAACACATGCAGCTAACATAATAATGGTGGATTTAACAAGATCAAATCATACATAGTTGCATCTTCACAACCTTCATTAAAGGGGAACACAGCCTTAAAGCACATTGTACTGCAAAGTAAAGAGCTTTACAATCCATGAATTTTGCTACAAATTTTGCCAAAATAGATCAAGAATTAAGGAGGTTATGGACAATGGAATATTTCAACATTGGTGGTATGGGCACTGTCATTTTGACCTTTTAGTGGGGTTACACAAAATTTTAAGATTTGATTTTAAAAGTTGTTCTTGAAAATTTGGATTACTTTTGGGGGAAATAATTGCCTGTCACCATAATACAGCACATGATCAACACTGTAGCAAGATATTCTTGAAGACTCATTATAATTAGGTTTTTGTATATTTAATTTTGGCTGTCACAATAAAGCCAAACCATTCAGCCAGTTTGAAAATTTCAAACCATTGTAACTTTCCTATTTCTCGACTGATTTTGATAAAACTTGCATCATAGTAAATGGTTTGCTTAGCTCTTTTCTCCAGAAAACACTTACAACTTTCATTGCCTTTCCCTTTTACATCATTCACTCTGACAAGAATTATCAGTAGTCTACTCTTGTATAGTGGGAGACTTGAGTAAATACGATCTGATGTTGCTTGTCAGAGATTAGTAACACATGCATCTAACATAATGGGGGTGGGTTTAACAAGGTCTAATCACAGGTGCATCTTCATACATTAATATCATTATACCCCTGCAAACCTTTTTTGTGGTGGGGTATACTGTTTTCAGTGCATACCGTCCATCCATATATGTGTCCATCCGTGACACTCTTGCAGTTATTGCCCTTTGTAAATATTTTTTCTTAATGCAGTAAAAAGTTTGTGTGCACACTATCTCTTTAACCAGTTGATGGAATTTGATCAAACTGGTACAGATACATCATCAGGATAGGGGAAAAATGTGATTAGATTTTGGTAACATTGACCTCATTTTCAATGTCACTACATTATAAATACTCAAAAAGTTAGCCTTGTATACACTCTGTCTCATGAATCAATAAATGGAATTTGATCAAACTAGCACAGATACATCATTGGGATTGGGAAAAAAAGCTTATGTGCAAATTTTATCTTGAACTAATGGCTGGAATTTGAACAAATTAGCACAGATACTTTGTTAGGACATTGACCTCATTTTCAAGGTCACTACATTTCATGAATCAATAGATGGAATTAGCTCAAACTAACACAGATACTTCAGTGGAATGGGAGAAAGAAGTGATTACATTTTTGTGACCTAGACCTCATTTTCAAGGCCCCACTGACACTTTGAAACTAACATTTTGATATTAAAAAGCTTATGTGTACACTATCTCTGGAACAAATGGTTAGAATTTTACCAAACCAGCTCAGATGCA
The DNA here is from genome assembly GCA_964016985.1 of Anodontia alba. Classification (NCBI taxonomy): domain Eukaryota; kingdom Metazoa; phylum Mollusca; class Bivalvia; order Lucinida; family Lucinidae; genus Anodontia; species Anodontia alba. Next base: position 40,053,002 of record OZ024834.1, read on the forward strand.
TCAATTGGGGGTGGGGATAGGCGGTGTTGAAGAAGTCATTTGATTTTACCTTTACCTTATTTTCAAGGTCACTACATTATAAAGACTCTAAAAATGAGTCTTGTATGCTACCTATTTCATGAATCAATTGATGGAATTTGACCACACTTACACAGCTTTATCAATCACATATGCTTCAGCTATGTAAAGCAATACCAAACATTGAAAAAATAGGATCATTCATATACTTTCAGAACAGAAAATAGGGGGCTATTTGGGCCACACTGCCATATTACACCTTGTGTAGGGAGTTACCCCCTTGAGGTGCAGGGAATATCTAATAAGCATTGCTTATTGATACCTTTTTCATTCACTCTGACAAGAATTATTAGCAATTTACTCTTGTATGTTGGGAGACTTGAGTAAATATGATCTGATGGTGCTTGTCAGGAATCATCAACAGTCATGCATCTAACATAATGGTGGTGGGTTTAACAAGATCTAATCATAGTTGCATCTTCACAACTTACATTTACCCTTGTCCTGCTGAACCGGTATGAACCTTGTCTTTGCAAACAGTGTAGATCCAGATCATTTGGCTTCTGAAGAAGTACAAATGTAATCTGATTGGCTGAATATTTGAAGTAGGTGTGGCATTTTAATTTGTTCACCAGGACAAAGGTTAACAACATTCACGCTGACAAGAATTATCAGCAGTTTACTCTTGTATGGTGGGAGACTAAGATCTGATGATGCTTTTCAGTGTCTAGCTGCATTTGTAAGAAATACAGTTCTAGTATGATCACATCAAGACCTATCACTTGACAGGATAGCTCACCAGAAATTACACAGGGTCATTATATGAAAAATTTGTCATTTGTGACTTGATCTCTGGGTCACTGCTGGGTGAGAGAGAGTCTTGCTCTTTGGATAGTATCTAACACCAAACCAAATATCAGTGACATGCCTCCAGACACTCAGGAGATATACATATCTTAAAAACTTTAAAATAAAAACTTAAATATGAAAATTCTAAGCCTCACACTGAAAACTTTGGACCAGGTTTATCACCACTACTTATCCCCATGCTTTAGTGATAAGGATATTGTGAGAGCCTCTGTCTGTCCCTCTGTCCTTCCATCTGTTAGTCACACTATCTCCTCCTAAACCACTGTGTGGAATTTTAGCCAAACATGCAACATGACTTCCCTGTGTGGCAGGTGTGCAAGAGTAACATTTTTCTGTCCATCCATCCATCTGTCTGTCTGTTTGTCTGTCCATCCATCTGTTCATCATGCTATCTCCTATTAACCACTGGGCAGTTTAACCAAACTTGCTTTATGACTTGCCCTCATGGTAAGGGTGTGCATAATAAGATTAAATTTTCATTCATCCTTCAGTCTGTCCATCAGTCTATCATGCTATTAGCAACATTAGCACAGAGACTGGGGATTTTGCGATGGCGTGCCATCAACTATGCAATCAAGTTATCCATTTAAGTTCATTCGGGGGATCTTAAGCTTTAAAATCTTTTGATATCAAAACATTAACATGGATATTCTAAAAAGATTACTTTGAGGGTTGATCTTGCTCAACAAAACTTTTGACCAGTATCTAACATCAATATCAAGAGTCACCTAAATCCATTAAAACATTCAGGATGTATAGAGCTTTAAAAACTTTAACATACCAGTGTAACACGAAAGGTCTGTGACCTTGACCAGGGATTAGGTGGTACAGTGTGAAACTACTGACCAATATCTATACCATTTGACAGACAATGAGCTTAATCACATAAGGGCTTTGGCTAATATGATTTCTTAACACTTAGCAATCTGGGTAATATTTTCAGCAGATGACATATTGAAATTTTTCTAATTTTTCAAGAAAGCAGGTTTTGGCATCTGATGCAAATTGACAATTTCCATGAAATGTCAAATCCTGTTTTCTTGGAAAAATAAAAAAAATATATATATCATCAGCGTGTTGCCTGCTGAGTTAGCCCAGAGAGTGGTAAAGGTTAATGCTTAGCATGCTGGTAAAACAATTCAGCAGACAATGTTTTGAAATATTTTTTCTTAATTTTCCTACAAAATAAGTTTTGACATTTTATGCCTATTGTCTTTTTTGACATTTCATGCAAATTGTCTCTAACGGAGAAAAATATTTCAAAGTGTCATCTGCTGAATTTGCACGGAGTGATAACCGTTAAAATATGTGTATGTAATAAGACCTGCATTCTGCAATATCTGACCTGTGTCCACACTGTTTACTCAGGTCTGTCTGTTTGAATACTTAGAGCAGAAGATTTATGAAGGAGGAGTATTTAATGATAATTTTAGGAAAATTTCTCCATAAACCCTAAGTAGTGGGTACCCATTAGAAGTGCCTTGGTTTATGGATAATTAAGAAAACATATCCCAGTATTATCACCAAATAATACTCCTTAAAAAGTCTTCTGTTAGGGTAGTTAATGTAACCTGCAACAAAGTTTTATTGTCTAATTATTTTTACTGGCCTTTTGATTAAAAGAAGGATAAAAGCTATTTAATTAAAAGAATGATGAACAGTGTTTATTTGATACAAAAATATCTGTCACTCAGGAGTATGGATACTTTGGTAAAATATTCTGTCTTTCAGAAGTCATTTTTACCAAATTATCATTATACGCCTTCATGATAGATATTTTTGTATCAGGTAATCACTGTTTTATTTTCTGTATATTTGTAGGTTCTCGTATGTGGTGTCCTGACTGTGTACAGATGATAGAAAAAAAAAAAAAAAACTGACCAAAGAAGGTATGACTATGGAAAAAATTGCTTTTATTTTGACCATTTTCATAGCCCCAGACATTCATGAGGATGTATCACATAAATATTGTTTTCTTATTTCACCTCAAAAAATGTAAATTGTGGGTACTCATTAGAATACCTCAGCAAGGATGGATGCATCAGACTTAGATGGATGCAATAGCTGATGGGTACATCAGACTTAGATGGATACAATAGCTGATGGATGCATCAAACTTAGATGAATGCAATAGCTGATGGATGCATTAGATTTAGAGGGATCCAATAGCTGATGGATGCATCAGACTTAGATGAATGCAATAGCTGATGGATGTGTTAGAGAGATGCAATAGCTGATGGATGCATTAGACTTGGATGTAGTAGCTGATGGATGCATCAGACTTAGATGGATGCAATAGCTAATGGATGCATCAGACTTGGATGGATGCAATTTACCTAATGGATGCAACAAACAGGTGATGGAAGGCAGTTTTTGTAAGGTATTGTCTACTGGACTTAGGCAATGCCTTACAGAAAATGATAAGCATGCCTCGGAATGGTCAACAAAAAGGATGTAATGGACTCCCTAACTATTACTACTCATAATTGTGTACATTTCACATCATCCTTCATGCTACATTGTCCAAAGTCACCAAGCAACCTTAGCATCAAACATGGTTCAATTGATCCCTAAATAAATTTAGTAGAACTGTCACACCTAGTTTTAGGAATCCTAGGTTCTGGGAACAAGTAAAGATGAAATTTACTATCATGTTTGACCTTGTAAGGTATGTTGAAAATCCAGACTCAACTGGAAGAAAAGTCATAGTTCCTACTAATACAGGATGATAGTGATATGTGTGTGTGTGTGTGTATGTGTGTATGTGTGTGAGGGGGAGGGTGGCATGGCAGTGCCCACTAGGGATTATTAAACCGCTGGCATACAAAGTATGCCGAAGAGGTATATAGTTTTTATCCATTTTGTTAGGGGTGGGGCTAGAGGTCAAAATCTAGGACACCTAAATAAAGTAGTATATTGCAGTTTGTTTATACAAACAACCTCTTATTAAAGAAGGATGTACATCAGACATGTTTATCAAGTCAACATTCAGTGTAATAAGGTCAAAGTCATGTGACCTTATTTTCATGCTTCAGTGATTTTGACATATATTTCGAACTATTTCATGGATTAATGCCTCAATAAAGTAGAATGTTGCAGTTTGTTTATACAACTTCATCATATTTTCTTACTGCAGCGCTTTTGCCTTATATCTTGAAGACTATTTCATGGAATAATATGATACTTGGAATATGGTTATGTGTGACACCAGGATTGACAGCATGACAAATGTAGATCACCTTGACCTATTTTTCATGGTCCAGTAATTTTGCCTCATATCTTGAATGCTAATTGATGTGTGAGCATCATTATTTGGGATTATGAATTAGTATGATCCAACAGTTGACCTAAAAGTAAATGTAGGTCTCTGTGCCCTATATTTCATAGTCCAGTGATTTTATGTTACCTTTTGAAGACAATTTGATGCGTTACTATCATATTTTGGGATTATGTGACCCTATATTTCATAAACCTGTGATTTTTGTCTTATATCTCCCACTGTTTGATACTTAAATGTCAGATTTACATGTAAAGACACAGTGTGACCTAAACTTTAACCTCAAAGTAAATATAAATCCGTATGACCTATATTTCATGATCTCTTGATTTTGCCTAGTATCTTTTAGATTATTTAATGGATTAACATCATAGTTGGTATAATGCATCAGTGTGACCATCAGATTAACTTCTCAAGTATATGTAGGTCAGTGACCTATATTTTATGGCCCTGCAAATTTGTTTCATATATTAAAGACTGTTTACTCCAGGAAAGTTGTTCTTTGAATGATAGATCAGTGACAGTGTAAACTATATCTTGCCTTATATCATTGTCATTAACTTTAAAATATTTTATAATTAAGAAATGGTGCCAGCCATGGGTATTCGTTACCCTCTGGACATTTGCTCTAGTTTTGTTATATGTCCACAGCAAAAGCTCATCCTGTGACATCTTACCAAGGTCTCAACTGTCCACCGTTATGTTCCATAATTTCAATGTAATATACCATTCAATCTAACTATGCCAAATCCTCCACCCAGTCACCATCACAATATGAAATAGCAAGGACTGTTTTTTAACCCCTAACTACACACATAACCAAAATTCACTACTATGACTAGTACTATCAATAGTTATGGAGAAGAATGGCATAACATGAATTTTATGGAATTAAACAGATGGTAAAAGACCTCAATATTTTTGCTTGGAACCTAGGATTATGAGTAGGTGCTATAATTCCCATTATTATTTGGTGGTCAGCAGCACCCTATGTTTGCTACTGAAGTATCAGCTAATCTGTTATTGTCAGATGCTGCAACATGTGTAGACTATGATGATGAATCAGTGTGTATAAATACGAATGGTAATGGTAAAGGAATCCATTTAATCCTCTGAAGCCTGACCTGTCTTTTTCTGCAAAATTTTATCTAAGTCTGTTCTGTCCTTAATCCTAGTCCTTGGGGAATCCGGATATGTCCTACCTTTGCAAACAGTGTAGATCCAGATCAGTTAGCTCCTGAATGTGGATCTGTATTGTTTGCCATTAAGTATGTGAATTTATATCAATAATCTGGATCAAGGATCAAGTAATCTGATTGACTGAAAATTAGAAATGGGAGTGGCATCTTAATTTATTCAGCAGGACAAGGGTTAAAAAGCTGTGCACTCAAGTCCATTCATCCTTGAGATATTATACCATGTGTATTTGACCTTTATTGCTCTCTGGGCAAGAAGTGTCCTGGTTGCCTTGTGATTAGCCCTCCTGACTGGATCATGGGGTCCCCCGGTTCAAATCCTGCTGGAGGCAGAATGCAGCTCATAACTGTAGGGCACTTCATTGCACAGAGCCTTTCATTATCATCCTTCCATCATCTCAATATATTTTAACCCTTTTCATGTGGAATAAATTAAGATGCCATGCCCACTTCCAATTTTCAGCCAGTCAGATAACTTGAACCAGGTTGTTGCTATAAATGCATATATTGAATAACAAACAGTGCAGATTCAGATCAGTTGACTTCTACACTGTTTGCAGAGGCAGAATACATCCAGGTTCAGCAAGACAAGGGTTAAATAGGATTGAAAGGTACATAAAACACCAAATCATGACATCATCTCTGGGCTAATTCAATAGCTTACAAACTGATGATATTTTTTGTTATTTTTCCTAGAAAAAAGGCTTTGACATTTCATACAAACTGTATGAGAAGGAGAAAAAAATGACTGAATACTCAAAGCCAGGTTTCCTGGTAAAATAAGAAAGAAGTCTGCTGAAGTAGCCCAGAAAGTGGTATTGGTTAAAGTTCAAAATCTCTACTACTGCATTCTAAATAGTTTTATGGCCTAGCCCATAAGTGTTTCTTGTTTTGGTTTGTTTTGCTTTAATTGCTGTTTTTTTTTTAAGTGAATAAGGTAGACAAAAAAAAAAGATGGCTGTATATATTAGGATAGACCAGGTTCAATTCATTGTGCTGTGGGTAGCACATCTAACTTCAGATCCTGGGGTTGCAAGTTTGAATCCCAGTTTGGCCAATTACATGTAACTTTCCCCCTTTCTGATGATTCAAGAAAGACAGGTTTTCAGTTACTGGCAAAAGTGTACACAAGTACTGGTATAATGCCAAAGAAAAGTGTGAGTAGGTTAACTGACTGGCTTGACATGACACTAACAGTGTTGACTGGCCATACACAGTGTGGGGAATCCACATGACCAAATGTTCTTGAGAATCAGACCGTATTGCAGAACAGCACTTACACCACCAGAAAGAGCTTGATTTCCATGTAGTCTGCGCTTTATTTGAACAAATTCCATCAGGTATAAGTCGAGATATTCTAAAAAAACCTACCTGATGCGGAGCTAAAAATAGTAACAAACTCCATGCACTTAGTCATTTGGTCACTTGTGATTCCCCACACTGATACAACTCCAACTCAAACAAATTTTAGGGCCATTGATTTTGTCTGCCAGATATGGAAATTTTTGGGATGTCTAAATCCTTGGTGGAGAGAATAAATAAAAAGGCATTACCAAATTTACCCTAAATATTCAGACAACTCAACTCACTACCATACTAGTACAGACATTTGAACAAGTCAGTTTACTCCCAGTTGATTGAACAAGTCAGTTTACTCCCTGTTGATTGAACAAGCCAGTTTACTCCCTGTTGATGTGTCTAAAATTGATGGATGGGTAGCAAACAGTGTAGAAACTGATCAAAGGACTGCATTCTGATCTGGGTCTGCACTGATTGTTTTGGCTTGTATGTCCCAATGCTTAGATCTCTAGAGAAAGCATGTGCACAAGTACTGGTTATCTGCTTAGAGAACTAAGCTTACCTAGGAAAAGTGAGGTTAGGTAAACTGACAAGCTGGCCTCAGTGGCACAGTTGGAAGGGCGTCCAACTAGAGACCAGGAGGTTGCGGGCTCGACCCTCGCTGGGGTCGGCACCATTCTTACTTGGAGATTGGTCATGAAATATTTGCTACGGTCATTCTCTCCCTTCCGCTGATTCAAGAAGGGCAGTTGTCAGTTTCTGGCGAAAGAATATGCACAATACAGGTTAACCACTTGGAGGACTAAGCCTGCCCAGTAAACATCTGGTTAGGTAAACTGACCACACTCGACATGATCCCCTTGGGTTGACTGGGCCATAAAACCTCAACACAAACAACATGATCTTAATAGTGTTGACTGGACAGTTAAATTCCAAACCAACCAATCAACCGGATGCTTGGGGTTGTTACGGTGCCCTTTTTATATTTGCAGGTTCTGAACATTCAAAATGTGATTCAAGAAAATACAGGTGGGATCTACAACACAAGGTATGAGGAATATCTAGGTAAATATTTTTATGCCGCCACCAATTTTAATGCAGGGACATAGAATATCACCGCTGTCCATACATACATCCATACAGCCCATCCTTACATACATCCTGTCGATCCGTATGTATGAAAAATAGTTTCCGCTTGATAGCTTTTGAAAAGATAAGTGTATTTGATTCATATCTTATACAGCGGTATATAATAATAAAATATTCGTTAAGTTCAATTTATTGTAAAATCCACCAATTATTATGGGAGTTGTGGCTCATTTTCAACTTCATTGTTGTGTCAGTATGTACAAAGTGGTTTCCATTTCTTCTGAAAAGATTAGTGTGTTTGATTCATATTTTATACATAGGTCTATAATCATAAAATATAGGTAAAGTTTGGTTTAGGGTTAAATCAGGCAATTATTATGGGAGTTATGGCCCTTTTTTCAATTTCATTTTTTAGCAAAATGCTTGTTTTCAGGTGAAGATGGCCCCTGGGCAGGGGCATCTGGATCAAACTGACACATGTCTAGTTTTAGCTCTTCGTTAACCTTTACCACTCTCTGGGCAGAATCAACTGACAACAAATTATTTTTTCTTAGAAAATAGACTTTGACATTTCATGCAAGTTGTCTCCTCAGGAGATAATGTACATGAAATGTCAAAATCTATTTAAGAGAAATATTTTAAAATGTTGTGTGCTGAATTATTTACACAGTAGTTAAAACATGGACAGCTTCCTTGGGCAGATTCAGCAGTCAACAATTGGCCGGCCTTGGTGGCTCAGTTGGATGCGCCCTCCGACTGGAGACCAGGAGGTCACGGGTTCAACCCCCGCTGAGGTCGGCAACATTCTTTTGTAAAGATTGATCATGAAATATTTTCTATGGTCATTCTCTCCCTTCCGCTGATTCAAGAAGGGCAGTTGTCAGTTTCTGGTGAAAGAATGTGCACAATACTGGTTAACCACTTAGAGGACTAAGCCTGCCCAGTAAACGTGTGGTTAGGTAAACTGACCGCGCTCGACATGACCCCATTGGGTTGACTGGGCCGTAAAACCTCAACACAAACAAATCAGCAGTCAAAAAACTGATGATATTTTACTTTGAAAAAAAAGCCTTTGACATATCAGTCTATTTTCTGGAAAAAATAAGAAAATATTTCAAAATGTTGTCCGTTGATATTCTTACCAAGCAATTAAAACATCATATTGTAATGATTCATTAGAATTGCTTCACTGAGCTGTATCTAACATAAATATTACATAAAACTCTTCTCCAAATTTGACTGGCTGATTAAACTTAAGTCCCATTCCAGTCGTCAGTGAAGCAAAATTCCTGGGTCTTTTGTTCGATAACAAATTATCTTTTATCCCACACATCAAAGCTTTAAAAGTTAAATGTTTAAAAGCACTTGATATTCTTAAAGTTCTCTCCAGCTCCGACTGGCGAGGAGAGCGTACTGTTCTTTTAAATCTTATTAGATCTTTAATTCGATCTAAACTGGATTATGGATCCATAGTTTATGGATCCACTAGAAAATCTTATTTGAAATCTTTGGATACTATTCATCCCCAAGGTTTACGTTTGGCTCTAGGGGCTTTTTGTACTTCCCCCATCGAAATTTTATACGCTGAATCAAATGAACCATCACTGTATATAAGAAGGGAAAAATTGTCTCTCCAATATGTTACTAAATTAGCCGCCAGTCCACGAAATTCAGCTTATGATTGTGTTTTTAATCCTAAATACGAAAGATTCTACAACAATAAACCAACGGCTATTGAACCCCTTGGCCTGAGAATACAACCGTTACTTGAAGAGGCCAATATTAATGTTAAAAATGTTCAGCCCTTTTCTTTTCCGTCAAAAGAGCCATGGACGTTAAACCCTCCAAAGATTATTTTAGACCTTCATAAAAATAAAAAAAACAGAAGTTGAGTCACATATTTTTAAGAATGAATTTTTAGAAATCGAATCAAATTATAAACATTACCTGTCAATTTATACAGATGGTCGAAACAAGATGAGAAAGTTGCTTGTTCTGCTACTAGTCCAAATTTTACTGACAGTATCAGATTACCTGATAATAGCTCCATTTTTACCGCCGAAGCCAAGGCAATTGATATTGCACTTTATCATATCAGAGATCAGTCTGAAAAACAATCCATCATTTATTCAGATTCTCTTTCTGTATTAAAATCCCTTAAAGATTTACACCATAGGAACCCATTAATTCAGCAAATTCTTAAAAAATATTATTACCTTTCAACTTCAAAAGAAATTGTATTTTGTTGGCTTCCCAGCCACGTTAATATTCGTGGAAATGCATTAGCTGATTTAGAAGCCAAATCTGCATTATCCTTAGTGATGACAAATTTCAAAATTCCTCACTCCGACTTTAAATCAAACATCCCTCAATACATCAACAACAAATGTCAGTCTGTTTGGGAAACACAAACTCAAAATAAACTAAATGAAATAAAACCAAATTTTAACAGCAAATGCACATTCTCTAATCTCAGCAGAAAAGAACAAACAAAACTCACCCGATGTAGACTTGGACACACTAGAATTACTCATTCTTATATTTTAAAAAATGAACAAGCTCCATTCTGCATTCCTTGCAATGAACTTTTTACAGTCAAACATTTTCTTATCACTTGTGCAGAATTTGATTATATTCGCACAAAGTATTTTAATGTAAAAACTATAAAGGAACTTTTTAATAATATACCAACTAAGAAAATACTGGACTTTCTTAAAGAGATCAGACTTTTTAATAAAATATAATCAGTATTTTTAATAAATTAAAATCATTGATACTTTATCTTTTTAAAATGAACACATCAATCCTAGATATTTTTAATTTCTCATTAAATAAAATCATCATGTAATATAAAAATTATTAGACGCTATATGCCCTTTTAGGGTTGAATGTCTATAAATAAAATATCCATCCATCCATCCATCCTATCAAGCTGAAACTTCATAAATAGTTACACAATGGTGTGGAGCAGCACATATTATTTCAAGGTTACAGTGCACCAAATATTTGCAGATTTATTCCCCTTTGAAAGTTTTTGTAAACTTTTTGCAGCATATTGTGTAGAGGTAATAGTGTGCAAATTATATTTTATAATAGGTATATTTTTTGCAAATAACTAAAGTTTTGGTCATATGGACAAGATATTGATTTTTTTTTCTTCTTTTATTAAATTTGCAAGGAAAGGTTGCCATTATTAAATCTTTATGAATTCATAATTCTTTTTGGATTTTTTTTTAATCCTCTTCTGATTTGGCTCCCTTGAAGAACAAAAATAAAATCAGTATTCAACAAGTGAAAGGTTTACAAAAAAATTTCTTGCAGCATTTTTTTTTTTTTTTGGTTGTTTATTTTTGTTTTGTTATTGTTCAGTCCGATATTGAAGTATATATTAACAAATCAGCCAAAGGCTCATATGAGCTTATAGTCATGCTCCTGTGGTGTGTCCTCTGTCAGAAAGCACTTCTTCCTAGAAGCAGCAAACTTCTCCTTAATTTCCCAGAAGGGAGAAGTCACTTCTTCCTTAATTCCTGGGCCAGCTTGGTCGCTTAGTTTACAGTTCACCAAATATCAGCAGAGATATGCCCCAATGAAATTTTTTTAATTTTTTTTTTTTTTTGTAATTCCACTTATAGTTTATATCCGGAGGACTGAATTATACAGGAGCCAGTTTTTGTGCTACATCTTTTTACTTGCCATGGGCGTATAATGCCCCACTTGGCAGAGCTCTTGTTTTGTATATATGATACTAACATGGCTTTCAAGCACATCTCGTTCTTGTGGAGCGAAAAAGGTATGATAGTGGGTCACATGGGTGATACAGCTTTATTGCTTGGGCAAAAAACCCATATTGCCCCATTTGGAGCACTCGGCAGACATGCCTTTGACTCCACATATGATATAAAATAGGCAAACTTGTTAGAAAAAAAAAATGTACGATAAATAGATAGTCTGTGGTATGGCTATTTTCATATCATACCCCATATCAACCCTCGACCCATATTAGCCCTCGGGCCTTCGGCCCTCAGGCTGATATAGTTGTCTCCAGTTGATATGGGGTGTGATGTGAAATTGCAATATAATAATCTCTATTTATTGCTTGCAATATTTTGGTTGTTAGGCATTTTTCATCATTGAAGTTCGTTGAAAAAGGCCTAGTGGCTGAAATGGTGGAAGTAATGTTATCTTATATAAATTGTCATTACAGTAAAAATCCTAAAATTTCAAACACGAAATTGTTCAACAAAATGACATATGCAAACAGTGCATACCCAGATCAGAGTCTGTAAACAGTGCATACCCAGATCAGACTGCTCCTCAGGGTTTACACAGTTTGCCTTTCCACTAAACATTTTAAGAGACCGCTACATAAAAAGCAGACTTGAGGCGAAAATAATATGGAATGAAATGTTCCAATTAGGGCATATATCATATTATTATTACTATTATTATTATTATTATTATTGGTGAGGAGGGACATTGATCAATGGCCATATACTTGTTGATGTCTGAGCACATTCTATAACTCCAGATGACTGTGAAATCATGAATGTTTTTTGCAGTTTCAGCTTTGCTATTTTTATGATTTAATCTTTGCTACTCTGTGGGTAAATTCGGCTAATGACAAATTGGTAATATATTTTCTGTTATTATTATTTCCAGAAAATAAGATTTGACGCTTCATGCAAACTGTTCCTGGAGAGAGTTTGCATGAAATATCAAACCTTATTTTCTCCAAATGAGTTTTACAGAGTTGTCGCCTCTGAAAGCTTATCCCCTTTCCGTACTATTGAATTATGATTCCAGGAAGCTAATGTTAAGTTTTGACAGCATCACATTTCTAAAGCACAGGTCTTAAAAGCAATACCATATTTACCCTAAGTGTAACTCCTTACCATGCTTGTTCTTTAATTGGAAAGGGTTTCTTCCACTATCTGTTGTGTTTAAAAATTACTGTGCAAGTGGCTGACAGTGTAGACCCTGATCAGACACTGCATTCTGCAGTGTCTGATCTGGGCCTACATGGTTTGCTCAGGCCTATTGGTCCTAGTACTTAGGGTTAAGTATCAGGACAAACATGCCTGAGCAAATGGTGTAGATCCAGATCAGTTGCCACAGAATGTGGCATCTGATCAGGGTCTACACTGTTTGCCACTCATCCAGTAGTTCTTTGAACACATCATAAGATATTAACCTATTAATGCCTAGCATCCCATAAGAGGCAAATGACCCTTATGGGTTCATTCACCATTAAGCCTGAACTCATCAAATCTAGGGTCCCACAAAAGGGACATTTGGCAGACAGTGTAGACCCTGATCAGATGCCACAAAATGTGGCATCTGATCAGGGTCTTCACTCTGTACATGAAATGCAGGAATTTGAATGAAACATGGTTTCAATGAAAATTAACCAGACATATGGAAGTGGACTGGTCCAAAGATTGAAGGTAGAAGGGTCCACTTGGCATAAATGTGTTGAAGTGGACTTGTTCAAATTTTAAGACAAGTAAGGTAAGGAGTTCAGTGTCCCAGTATTTAGTGTTAATACAGTATATCAGTCTGAAATCACTGAGAATGTCACTTGAGTATACCCCTAAAGAGGACTTGTTAAGAAGGAACAGAAGGAGTATTTGGTGATAATTCTGGGGTAGTTTTCTCCAGTTCTCCATAAGAACATATGTTATGGATACTTATTTGAAGCAAGGCACTTCAAATGAGTACCCACAACAACTGTTTTATGGAGAAATAAGAAAACTTATCCTAAAATTATCAGCAAATACTCTTCTTTAACAATTCTGCTTCCACCAAATGAAAATATGAAATTATTTTGCTTCCACCAAACAAAAGTATGAAATTATTTTGCTTCCACCAAACAAAATATATGAATTTATTTTGCTTCCACCATACAAAAATTTGAAATCAAACAAAAATATGAAATTATTCTGCTTCCTCCAAACAACAAATATGAAATTATTCTGCTTCCACCAAACAAAAATATGAAATTATTCTGCTTCCACCAAACAAAAATATGAAATGTCTGCTTCCACCAAACAAAAATATGAAATTATTCTGCTTCCACCAAACAAAAATATAAAATTATTCTGCTTCCACCAAACAAAAATATGAAATTATTCTGCTTCCACCATACAGAAATATGAAATTATTCTGCTTCCACAAAACAGAAGTATGAAATTATTCTGCTTCCACCAAACAAAAATATGAAATTCAGCTTTTTCTACAGCCTCCAGATATGAAGTGCTACCATAAAAATGCAATTTTCTAGTAATTTATCTTCAGACAGAAATATAGATGTCAATTGATTTCGCTGCCTCTGAATATGAAATGTTGAAAAAATAAAGCAACAGCAAACCAGTTTTGCTTTGAGACAAATTGTACAATTTGGCAGCACCATATCTGGACAAAGTCATACTTTCTGAAACCCATACTAAACAAACACAATAGTTAGATATAGGCTTTGTTTTTAGTAGTTTCAATTTATCAGTTTTTCGCTATTGACAGACATATTTTTGTTTTTAGTTTGTTTGGAGGCAATGGTTATTTTCATGCATGATATTTTAAAAAGAAAATATAATTTATCTATCTTTGTATCAGAAGTTCTCAAAATGATATTGTCATTTACACTTATCATGCAATGGATAATTTCAGCAGACAACAAACTGATGATGTTGTTCTTATTTTTCCTAGAAAATAGGATCTGACATTTCATGCAAAGTGTCTCCTAAGGAGACAATTTGCATGAAGTATCATATCATGTTTTCTAGTTGAAATAAGAAAATATATATTTCAAATTGTTGTCTGCTGAAATTTTTACCCAGCATGCAAAGTGTAAATCATCAGCTTCCTGATAACTATAATTCAGTTTAACCCCCAAAATGCCAAGCAAAATTTGAAACAGATGACATACATTTTTTTTTTTCCGAGAAAATAAGTATTGACATTTCATGTGAATCATCTACTTGGCAGATGATCCACAGAAAGTATCAAGACTTATTTTCTTTGAAAAATAAAAATAAAAATGTTGTGATGCAGTTTTGATTGGCTCTTAAAGGATTAAAATTGGCAAAGCATCATTTGTCTGTTTTTGTTGTTGTTTTTTCGTTGTTGTTTTTTTTTTTTTGTTGTTTTTTTTTCAGAGAAATTAAGTCATGATATTTGATGTGAATCCTCTATCTAACAGCAAATTCATATGAAATACTGAATTTTATTTGCTTTGAACAATAAAAATCTTCAGAATGTTGTCTGCTGCAGTTATCACTCATGCTTTAACCCTTAAACTTCCTGCAGTGACAACAATTGTCATCTGCTTTGTCATCTGCTTGTGATTTAAGAAGTCATTTTTGCAAACAGTGTGGACCCAGATCAGACTACTCCTCTAGGAACAGTCTGATCAGGGCCCGCACAATTTTCCTGTATGCAAAAAAATGGTTTGAAAAATTTTCAAGAATGTTTAGCAGACAACATAAACACAACATTTTGAGATGCAGGTTTTCTTGGCATTTTAAGAGTTAACCTTTACCACTGTCTGGGGAGATTCAGCAGATGACAAATTGATAGTTTTTCTTATTTTTCCCATACACTAGATTTTGAGATTCATGCAGATTGTCTCCTGTGGAAACAGCAGAGCCTATTTTCTGAGAAAAATAAGAAAAAAATATTTTAAAATGTTGTCTGCTGAAAGTTTTCCTCAACAGGCTAAATAAGCAATAAAACATTAAAATAAACAAAATGATAATGGCTGTCTGAAAATATCCTGACCTTAGACCCATGCTTGGGATTTCACATTAGTTGAAAATAGTTTTGTTACCTCTCCACAGTAGACTTGTTAAAGAGGAGTCATAATTATTTGATATTTTCATCATTTCTCAATAAAAACATGTTGTTTGTTTACACATTTATTAGACATGCCTC
This sequence comes from Anodontia alba, assembly GCA_964016985.1. Classification (NCBI taxonomy): domain Eukaryota; kingdom Metazoa; phylum Mollusca; class Bivalvia; order Lucinida; family Lucinidae; genus Anodontia; species Anodontia alba. Next base: position 40,068,677 of record OZ024834.1, read on the forward strand.
TAATAAATAGCCATAATATGTTTTCCTCCACAACATGTTTTCATCTTTTTTAATGAGTATACCCTCAATATATGTTGTATGGAGAAATTTGTTTTTTTTTTTTTTTTTTTTTTTTGTGTGTGTTGTGTTTTTGTGTGTGTGTGTGTGTTTTTTTTTTTTTTTTTTCAGTATTCTCATCAAATCTTAACAAGTCCATGCTCTCTAAACAGGGGTTTGCAGCAGATGGAAACTAAGACATATTATGACTTGTCATATTCTTGCTTTAGAGGCTCCATATTCCTCAAAAATGGACATTTTATTTTCAAAAAAAAAAAGGTTTAATATATTGATATATGGTATAAATACTATCATAAAATGTGGCATCGTACAGCCTGTAAAATTTCAGTTAATCTCTTGCTCTTGAAATGAAATGACTTTTTATTGTATCTCTCAATTAATGTTGCCATCATTAATTCAGAGATGGGTAAAAAATCGTATCATTTTTGATCTAGTTCAAAAACGAGAGACTAAGTGAAATTTTGCAAGCTGTCAGATGCCACATTTTATGATCATACATATCAATTTATTAAACCTTTCTTGGTTAAGAATGTCTATTTTTGGAGGAACATGAAGCCTTAACCTACAACAGAGGACAATTATTGTTACTTTCCTTATACTTTCCTAGAAAATATGACTTGCAGCTCATTTAAATCATTTCTAAAGGAAAAATAAGGTTTGACATTTCATCAAAATTGTCTCCAGAGGAGACAGTTTGAATGAAATGTCAAACCTTATTTCCTGTGAAAAATAAGAAAAAATATCTGTAGTTTGTTGTCTGCTGATTTAGCCAATAAAGTAAAGATTAATCAGGAAAGCAAAGAATACATTGAGATGATCTGATTTTAAGAACATGAAAAATTATTTTCTTGAGCAAACAAGAAAATTATTTATCATTTCGACAGAATGGAAAGTTAATCTCCTTGAAAACACAATGATTTCACAGTATCTCCTTTGTAGAGGTGGAAAGGGAATGGTCTGAGATCAGTGTCCAGTGAAGTCTGAGCACCTTCTACCACTCCAGCTCATCATTTGTCATTCAAAGAAGTCCAGTAAAGTGTTTAGTCGTTCTTCTTATTTTTTGCTTCTTTGTAAGTGTGCAGATTATTCTGTCTATATGTCACCAACCAGTGACTTACAACAGCTACCAAATTTGCTCTAAATACACACAGCTTAACACTTTGCATGCAGGGTAAAAGTTTCCACAGACATTTTGAAATAGTTTTCTTACTTTTCCTAGAAAATAGGGATTGATTCTTCATACAAACTGTTTACCATACTTATCTTAAAGTTTGACTACCAGGGCCCAGTTGTTCAAAGCGTCATTAGCTTAACGAGCTTGTTAAGGGTCATTTCGTTAACTGTTTTAGCGGATTCAATTCACAATATTCTGATATTTTTGCTGAAAAAATGTGAGTATCTGTTGAAAAAGCTACTCACATTTTTTCAGCAAAAAATTTCAGCATATTTGCATATCACTCGACGTAAATTTTAACAAATTGTTAACTAACGATGTCGTTAGCTTTGAACAACTGGGCCCAGGTGATCTCACTGAAATTTGTGATTGAATGGCAAATAGTGTAGACCCTGATCAAACTGCTCCTTAGAAAGCAGTTTGATTGAAGTCTTCACTGTTTGCTCAAGCCTGTCTTTCTACATATTCGACCTGATTACCACACATACTCCTATAAGCGCACAGGCAAGCAGTTCCGTAGTCTTCAGATTACAGCCAGTGTAGTTTTTGTCTACTTCTTTATAAAGGCATATGTTGTGGGTGCCCATTTGAATTGCATCAACTTATCGATGCAGTTCAAATGAGTACCCACAACATATGCATTTAAAAAGAAAATCAGAAAAAAAAGAAAACACAATAACATTACATAAGCATCATTCACTGATCTTTGTTTAAGTGTACCCTTAGTATAGGTGGATACATATTGTACCACAAGTTTCCCAGTAATTTTGAAAAACCTAAGCACATGGTGCTGTAATAAGGTCTAATATAGTATTTAGAGTAAATAGGGTACTCATTCAAAATACTCATTTCTACTGGCCTTCCTTATGAACTGCACTTCCTTATGAAATGTCAAGCCTTATTTTCCCTAAAAAATACAAAAAAAAAAAAAAATGTCTGCTGTAGTTTTTATTAGCACTGTAACCCATTTATGCCTTGTTTCCTATAAAAGGGACATAAGCAAACAGGCCGGCCTCGGTGGCTCAGTTAGATGCGCTGTCCGACTGGCGACCAGGAGGTCGTGGGTTCTGTCCCCGTCGAGGTCAGCAACATTCTTTCGTGGAGATTGATCATGAAATAAAGCGTTGGAGTCGAGATCGAGAGGTACCAGGTTCGATCCCCACTAACTGCAAGTGTTGTTTCCTTGAGCAAGAGACTTTATCCACATTGCTCAAGGAAATCCCCACTAACTGCAAGTGTTGTTTCCTTGAGCAAGAGACTTTATCCACATTGCTTAGTACTGGTTTCTACCCAGGAAAAAAGAGGGCCACATGGAAGATTAGTACTAGATTACTAAATGTGTTACCCTCTATAAATAAAGATGATTATTATTATTATTATTATTATTAAATATTTTCTACGGTCATTCTCTCCCTTTCACTGATTCAGTTGTCAGTTGCTGGTGAAAGAATGTGCACAATACTAGTAAACAGCTTAGAGGACTAAGCCTGCCCAGTAAACCTGTGGCTAGGTAAACTGACTGCGCTCGACATAACCCCATTGGGTTAACTGGGCTGTAAAACCTCAACACAAACAAACATAAGCAAACAGTGCAGACCCAGAATGGGACATCTGATCAGGGTCCACACTGTTTGCATTTAATACAGAAATTTCTATAAAACATGGTAATAATAAAACCAACCAGACACCCCTTCTATTTGAAAAGGACTTGTCCAAAGTGTTGGGGTAGAAGAGTTCATTTGGCATAAATGGATTAGGGGGTAATTTTTTTTTTTTTTTCTGTTGGTCATCTGTAACTTAAAAGGCTGGAGACCAAACATCAGGTCTGGGCGAGATGTCAAAGTCATGAATTATGACTAAGCATAGTTTCAAGCTATGGAATCCAGTAAAAGTTGAATATATGAAAACCTGTGATGAGTACTCATTAGAATTGCTTAGTGAGGCAGTTCTAGTGAGTACACACGTTTCTGCAATGACATAAGTCATGAGGTGTTTTCTGTTTGGAGTTGTCAGACTTTATCAGACTAGGTATTATGCCCCTGCCCATTGGGGCCTGCGAAGTAGATGGGCTGCCTTGTGCCTCTGTGACAGAGCTGCTAGTAACTTAATGCAGGACTTAAGTTCATTATTAACCCAGGTTGGGTAAAAGTCCCACAGATTCAGAGATGATATCTTGACATGACAACATGACTGAAATACTGTTGACTGGGATGTTAAAACTTGAATAACTATCATGCCCCCACTCATTTTTAATGCAGGAGTTTGTCTTTTGACCAGGTTGGTAAAAGTCCCACAGATTCAGAGGCAATATCTTGACATGACGAAATGACTGAAGTACTGTTGACTGGATTAGGTATGACTTTAGATAGGTTAGATTATATTTGACTGATACTTTGTTAGACAGGAATAGATAGTAGTAGTAGATCAGACTATGAAGTTGGTCCACATCAAGCAAACAAAAACATGCCTATATAATTTTGACCCCCCTTAAACCCCATTTTTATATAGTAAAACTGGGATTTATGGGGGTATACATTATTATTCTTATTTCTGCTAAACACATAGATTGTGAGTACTCATTAGAATTGCCTTGCTGAGGTGGTTCTAAGGAGTACCCACATTCTCTGTTTTGAGCAGAAATATGAACAATACCAGTTTCTTATTTGAAAACTTTAGTTTTTGGAGGTGAAATTTTCTATACATTTAATTAGGCGTGTTTTTGTAATGAAGCATGCACAGAATGAATGCAAAGATTCAGATACATCTTGAGCATGCACACAGTCTCATTAGGGCCTTTGATCTCCATTGATACACTATAGTATCCAATGACTCTGGCAGTGTACAGTGAAGACCCTGATCAGACTGCACATTTGCGCCAAAGGCACATGCAGTTTTGCTTGACACGGCTCAGTTCAGTATGTATGATTGTGATAATTCATTGAGTTTTCTGATTGATTGCTTTGAAAGTGACTGCATATAAGGATGAGTGTTCCTGTGTGCCTTACGCTAGGGGTTTCGTCCAGTACAGCAATGTACTGTTCACGACACTTTCTACACGTTTGCGATTCACGTTTGCGGATTTACGTTTGCGATTTTAATTCAAAATTCAAGTTGGCAATTCGTGCTTGCGATTTATGTAATTCATGTGCTTCATTACTTAGCATGCTGGGTAAAAATTTTAGCAGATTTCATTTTGAAATATTTTTTTCTTATTTTCATAGAAAATAGGATCTGACACTTCATGCAAGGAGACAATTTGCATGGAGAGTAAGATCCTATTTACTATGAAAAACAAGAAAAAATTGGAGTTTGACATCCGCTGAATTTGCCAATTGCATGTTAAGTGTTAACCCTTGTCTTGCTAAATAAATTAAGATGCCACACCCACTTCTAATTTTCAGCCAATCAGATTACTTGATCCAGATTATTGCTATATATTCACATACTTAATGGCAAACAGTGCAGGTCCAGATCAGTTGGCTTCTTCAGAAGCCAACTGATCTGGATCTACACTGTTTGCAAAGGCAGGGTATATCCGGGTTCAGCAGGACAAGGGTTAATCATACTTTTTCTTTTTGTAACTCATGTATGTATTTTGCTTTTTCTATTGTTGGATTTTGTATGTTTGTATTTTGTTTACCACTCTATGAGCAAACTCAACAGATGATAAATTGATGATATTTTTCGTAATTTTTCAAGAAAATAGACATAGATTGATATTTCATGCAGATTATCTCCTGAGGAGGTGAAGTTTCTATTTTCTAGGGAAAACAAGACAAAATATGAGTTTGACATCTGCTGAATTTGGCCATTGCATGGTAAATGTTAATCAGGTTTTTCTGTTTGTAACTCATGTATGTATTTTCTCTCTTGAGTTGTATTTTATATGTTTGTATTTTGTATACCACTCTATGTGCAAATTTAGCAGATGACGTTTTTTTTTGTTTTTTTTTTCTTCTTAAAGAAATGGGCATTGACATTTTATGCAGATTGTCTCCTAGGGAGATCATTTGCATCAAATGACAATACCTGTTTTCTGGGGAAACACGAAAAGTATTTCAAAATCTGCTGAATTTTTTTCCCAAGGTGCTGAGTGTTAATTTTTTTTGTTGTATGTAATTTTTTTGCTTTAAAGCTCCATTTTCCTCAAAAATAGACATTTTTTATCCAAGAAAGGTTTAATAAATTGTTATATGGTAATGAAACGATCATAAAATGTGGCATCTGACAGCCTGTAAAATTTCAATTAGTCTCTTGTTTTTGAGCTGAATCAAAAATGATTTTTTATCATATCTCAGAATTAATGTTGGCAACATTAATTCAGAAATGTTATAAAAAAGTAATTTCATTTTTTTTTATCCAGTTCAAGAATGAATGATTAGCTGAAATTTTACAGGCTGTCAAATGCCATATTTTATGATTGTGTAACTTACTAAATCTTTCTTGGATAATAAAATGTCTGTTTTTGAGGAATATGGAGCCTTTAATCATGCTATGTCTCTGTTCGTAATTAATGTTTGAATTCTTTTTGTAATTTGTTCATCTGAATTATGTTTATTTATTTTCATATGTGTTTATAATTTATATATCTTAATTATGCTTATTTTCCAGCATTTGTTATTTATATGCCTTATGCTTCTTTTCCAGCATTTGTTATTTATATGCCTTAATTATGCTTCTTTTCCAGCATTTGTTATTTATATGCCTTAATTATGCTTCTTTTCCAACAACTTACCTTACAGCTAGCATTGGTTTTCTCAACTCTACCATTCGTGACAAGGGTCCAGAGACTTAATGCCCGCAAGGATTGTTTGGGTATGTATCGTAGGGGTTATAGCCGGTGGCCACTATGATCAGAGAAGAGATTTGAATGCAAAGCTACATGATCACTACTTTATATTTAATGGCTTTGCAAGCAAAGACAGTTTGCCTTTGATCTGTCTGCTTCACATCAAAACTGATGATGATGATGATGATGATGATAATAATCATATATTGGTGAGGATGATGACAAAAAAAAATTCAATAGAACATTTCTGTATGATGGCACTGTTATTGATGTTGATGATGATGATGATGATCATATATTGGTGATGATGATGACAAAAAAAAATATCATAGCCACATAGAACATTTCTCTGTGATGACACTTTTAATGTTGATGATGATGATGATGATGATGTTTATAGCTGGACAGTAGGGTTGATGATACATGTACTTTTCAAATTATATCGTAGTGCTTATAACCAGTGGCCACTATGATCTGTGAAGATATTCTGAAAGCAAAGTTTATTACTAGTACTTTTATATTCAGCAGTTTTGCCTTTGTCTCTGATCTATTTGACTGCACATCAACATTGATGTTGATGAGGATGACTGCCATTATGATTGTGATTTGTCGATGATGTAATTCTACTGCAACTGCTGCTGAGTTTAATTGTCTTAAGTCCTTTGCTAGGATTATGATGATGATTGCTGTACTAACCTAACATAGATGAAAATAATGAGTTTGGTAATAAAGTGTTAAATTTTTGACAAAACTGTTGATGGTAATAAAATGTTAAATTTTTGACAAAACTGTTGATGAATCATATACTTGTTGATTGTGTTGACTAAAGGTAGACGTTCTAAATATTGTATGTTTTAATGATGATGAGTGTTGAATTATAGTTTACTACACTTGATTACTTTCGAAATGTTGGTACAGATAATGATGTAGATTATGATGAGGATGGGAATGATGATGTTGATGATGATTTAAATGCTTTAATTATGCTTCTTTGCCATCTGTTAGTACTTCATATGCCATAAGAATTTACTATCTTTTACACATTTCTTTCAGCGATCATTGGCTTTCTCAATTCTACAGTCTTGATGTGGCTCTGCCAATCTAATGGTGAGATTGCTTATTTACATATGATTTTAGTATATACATATAACAATAACCTTGTTTAGTGACCTGTGACTCCAGGTTTGGTTTCTTAATTAATAGAATACAGCTCAGAACCAGAAGCCTCGGGTAAACGAGACAAGGTTATAGTTTTTCCTAAAGTGTTAGATGTACATTGTACTTGACTTTGATAGTAATAGAACTGTAAGAAATTATGATGATGATGATAATGGTGATGATAATGTAGTAGTGATGATAATGGCATTGATAAATATTTAAGTCATCAGTTTATTTGATATAATTGTAATGTTACTGAGACTGATGATGATTGATGTGCTAATGAGAAGGATGGTGTCTTTGTCATGCTTCTTTTCTCTATTTTATATGCCTTAATTTTGCTTCTTTTCTCAGAGCATACCTTTCCGCTTGTATTTGCTTTCTCAATCTATCACTCATGACAAGGGTCTGGAGATTTAATGCCCAAAAGGATTATTTAGTGTGTATCGTAGTGCTTATAACCAGTGGCCACTATGATCTGTGAAGTGATTCTGAAAGCAAAGTTTATTACTAATACTTTTATATTCAGCAGTTTTGCCTTTGTCTCTGATCTGCTTGACTGCACATCAATACTGATGTTGATGAGGATGACTGCCACTAATATATGATTGTGATTTGTTGATGATGGTAATTCTACTGCGGCTGCTGCTGAGTTTAATTGTCTTAAGTCCTTTGCTAGGATTATGATGATGATTGCTGTGCTAACCTAACATAGATGACAATAATGAAATTGGTAATAAAATGTTAAATTTTTGACAAAACTGTTGATGAATCATATACTTTTTGATTGTTTTGACTAAAGGTAGACATTCTAAATATTGTATGCTTAATGATGATGATTTGTTGAATTATGGTTTACTACACCTGATTACTTTCATAATGTTGGTGCAGATGATGATATAGATTATGATGAGGATGGGAACGATGATGTTGATGCCATCTGTTAGTACTTCATATGCCATAAGAATTTACTATCTTTTACACATTTCTTTCAGCGATCATTGGCTTTCTCAACTCTACAGTCTTGATGTGGCTCTGCCAATCTAATAGTGAGATTGCTTATTTACATTTGATTTTAGTATAATTTAACAATTATCTTGTTTAGTGACCAGTGACTTCTGGTTTCAGTTTCTTATTTAACATAATACAGCTGGGAACCAGAAGCCTTGTGTCAGCGGACAAGGTTATATTTTCCTAAGGTGTAACATGTACTTGACTTTGGTAGAAATAGTACTGTAAGAGATGATGATGATGATGATGATGTACTTGTGCTTATAATGGTATTGATGTTTAAGGCATCAGTTTATTTGATATAATTGCAATTGTAATGTTACTGAGATTGATGATGATATATATGTTAATGATGAGGATGGTATCTTTGTTATGCTTCTTTTCTCTCTGTATATACCTGAATTTTGCTTCTTTTTCTTTGTTTTCTCAACTCTACCAATCATGATGAGGGTCTGGAGATTTCATGCCTGCAAGAATTGTTTGGTGTGTATCATAGGGGTTCTAGTGGGTGGCCACTATGATCAGGGGAGAGATTCTGAATGCAAAGCTGTTTGTTACTACTTTTATATTCAACAGTTTTGCCTATGTTTCTGATCTGCCTGACTGCACATCAACACTGATGTTGACTGCCATTATGATTGCGATTTGTTGGTAATTCTACTGCGGCTGTTGCTGAGTTTGTTTTGTTTTATTAGTTCTATATTCAGCAGTTGTGCCTATGTCTCTGATCTGCTTGACTGCACATCAGTACTGATGTTGATAATGATAACTGCCATTATGATAGCAATTTGTTGATCATGGTAATTCTACTGCGGCTGTTGCTGAGTTTGTTAGGAGTCTTCAGTCCTTTGCTAGGATTATGAAGTTGAATGCGGTGCTAACCTAATGTAGATGTCAATAATGAGATTGGTAATATTAATGGTTTGACAAAACTGTTGATGAATCATATACTTGTTGATTATGTTGACTAAAAGTAGATGTTCTAAATATTTTATGTTAAATGATGATGATGATGATGTGTTGAATTAAGGTTTACTACACCTGATTACTTTTATAATGTTGGTGCAGATGATGATGTAGATTATGATGAGGATAGGATAGATGATGATGATGATTTAGAGGCTTTAATTATGCTTCTTTGCCATCTGTTAGTACTTATATGCCATAAGAATTTACTATCTTTTACACAAATATTTCAGCAATCAATGTCTTTCTCAACTCTACAGTCTTGATGTGGCTCTGCCAATCTTATGGTGAGATTGCTTATTTATATATGATTTTACTATATACATATAACAATAACCTTGTTTAGTGACCTGTGACATTGGTTACAGTTGGTTAGTTTGTTAAGTGTCTTCAGTCCTTTGCCACGGTTATGATGATGATTGCAGTGCTAACCTAATGCAGATGACAATAAAGATTTTGGTAATGGTATTGGTTTGACCTTTCTGCTAGCATTTGCTTTCTCAAATCTACCTTTCATGATGAGGATCTGGAGATTTAATGTGTGCAAAGATTATTTGGTGTCTAATGTAGGGGTTATAGCCGGTGGCCACTATGAAGAGATTCTGAATGCAAGGCTTATTACTATTACTTTTATATTCAGCAGTTTTGCCTATAAGATCTGCCTGACTGCACATCAACACTGATGTTGGCAATGATGACTGCCATTGTGGTTGTGATTTGTTGATGATGGTGATGCTACTGCAGCTGCTGTTGAGTTTATTAAGTGTCTTCAGTACTTGCTAGGACAAATGAAGACAACGATCAATAAGATTAGTTATGTTTATGGTTTGACAATACTGTTGATGAATTGTATACTTATTGGTCATGTATAATTAAGGTAGACATTTTCTTGTTATTGCAAAAGATGAGATGCTGCTGCTGATGATGATGAAGATGATGTTGTGGTGAATTATGAAATTACTACACCTGATTACTTTCATAATGTTGGTGCAGATGATAATGATGATGGGGTATTGATAATGATTTAAATGCTTTAATTATGCTTCTTTGCCATCAGTACTGTTGGTACTTTATTTGCCATAAGTATTTACTACCTTTACAATGTTTCTTTCAGCTATCATTGGCTTACTCAACTCCACAGTTTATGATAAAGACGCTGCCAACCTTATGGTGAGATTGCTTATATTAATGATTTAATAATTATAAATACACCCTTTACTGGTATCCAGTGACTTCTGGTTTGGTTTCTTATTTGACAAAATACAGCTGGGATCCAGAGGACTCAGGTCTTGGGACTTGGCATATACTTTCCTACTGTAAGAAATGATGATGATGATGATGTGGTTGTGGTTATAATAGTATGAATGTTTAAAGCATCAGTTTATTTGCTATAATTGCAATTGTAGTGTTACTGAGACTGATGATGATGATGATGATGATTATCACCTCAGTATTGATGATGATGATAGTTATGATGATTATGATTAGAATGATTATCACTTTATTATCCTTGATGATAGTGTTGATGGCATTGCTGATCAGATATTGAATATGAAAACATGTTTTGTAATGTTCATGATTTAACAATTGTGACAATGCAACCACTTTGTACTTATGCGCTATTTTTTTAATGATAATTATTGCATTGTTATTGCTGATGGTGATGTTGATGGTAATGATGTTACAGAAAGTGATGATAGTTATGATTATTACATCAATACACATGATGATGATGACAATGCTGATTATGATGAAATATTGACTGTGGAGTGTGATAATTCTGTAAAAATTAATTCCAGTGATAAATGTTTAAACAACAGTGTTTTGATATTATATTTGTTGAGTATTATTTGATGTTTCTTAATAATTCTGCAGTTAATAAAAGATGTCAGTACCTTTTAGATAATGATCATGATGCTGATGATGATTATGATGTAGACCTCAGTCGTGACCTTGTTGCCATAACTGTTGACATCTGAAAATATAACTATTATTGGTAAGATGAACTTGATTTTTATATTATATGTTTAACAATATTGTTGATGGAACTTGTACTGTACTGACTGGTAACAAGAATGAAGATATTTTTGTTGAACTGTTGAACTCTATGGTAACTCTTTTCAAGTTACAATGCATGCAGTAGATCATTATATCACTGTAAATGGCCCAATACAACTGGCTTCATTTGGTAGAATGTCTATCTTAATGTTAAGAGGTTGTGAGTATGTACCTAAACTGGGTCATACAGAGGATTTTTCTGAAATTAGTTATACATTTAGTTGGGGGTGGTCGGGTGGTGCAAAGGTGTTGTGTACCTTACATCACTGGGGCGTCCAACTGATATTGGCTTACAGTTGGGCAAGGCCTGCTATCCTTGTAACAGGTAAGGGTAGAGGGGGAATGTTTTTATTTCTTCTATTTCTTCACTTTCACTCCTGTTCCGCTTTCTTCCCTGTCCCTCTCTTTCATCTCTTCTACTATCTCTTCTATCTCTTTTCTCCCTTTCTCTGGGAGACGACACAAAATGACCCTTAAGGGTTGACGTGTCGTTATACCCCAACACAATCAGTATACATTTAGTTTGGTACTCTGCATTAAGAAGAAGTGCTAGGGTTAGTCGCGCCACTGTCTGTATATTATGATTGCTGGTAGTATCATTTATCATTACATTGTCTTCATTTTGATACAGCAGTCGGGGAGCTCTGTAAAAGGGCATCAATGCCCACCTTTAAATTCAGACACCATCACAATATGACTGAAAGATTGTTAACAGTGATGTTTATAAACTCAAACAAAAAACTTGATGAACAGGAGTGTACTCTGTGTACAATTGAAACTCAGTGGCTCGAACAGCTTAGGACCATGAATATTTGTTCAAGATACGATTTATTCATGCCACTGAGGGTTAATCATAATTCCAGGCCTGGAAGCAAATGGCAATAGTTTAGGGAAATCTTTTCCATCTACTCAATGATGGTATGTTGAGTATACTCTATTAGAATTGTCTCACACAACATATAATACCATGATGAAGCAAAAACATTTCCCAAAATGTTTGTTTTCTCAAGCAATCAGAAGAATTTAGTGGGAACTTAAAAAGGAGTTTGAATTAGCCATGGTGAATGAGCCATCAGAGTTCGAGCTACTGAAGTTTGACTGTGATATGCTTTTGTTTCTCAATGTCTAGGGGACACAACACCTACAGAAAAGAGTTTTCCTCACTGGATATGAATTGCTTCTTAAATGGGGTTGAGACTACTGTTAAAAGAAAGCAGCCAGCCTGGGTGGCTCAGTTGGATGTGCATCCTGCAGGTGATCAGGAGGTTGTGCTGACTGGGCCGTAAAACCTCAACACAAACAAGCAAAAGAAAGCATTTGGTTTTTGAGGGAGCAAAAATGTTTTCATTCGAGAGAAGAACCCATTAAGGCATAGGTCTAGATAAGAGTTGGTATCGGGTAAATCCACAAAAACATATGCTGTGGGTTATCATTAGAAGCGCCTCTCTGAGGTGCTTCTAATGAGTACCCACAGCATGTGTTTTCGTAGAGAAATAAGAAAATATCAATACGTTTGGCTAAGTTTCTAATCAAGAGCTATTGAAAAGGGAAACAAATACTTTTTGGTCAGAATGATCTCCATACATCTTAATGCTTAGCATGCTGGGTAAAAGTTCAGCAGACCGCAATATGGAATGGAGGCTCCTAGGCTAATGCAACTTCATACACACATACTCTGGCAACATTTATGGAGATTGATCAAATTTTATATGGTCATTGTTCCCCTGCTGATTCATGAATGGTAGTTGTCAGTTTCTGCCCAAAGAAAGTGCACATGTACTGGTTAGTCACTTAGAGGATTAAGCCTGCCCAGGAAAAAGGGGGGTCGGGTACACTGACCATGCTCAACATGACCTAAAGGATTGACTAGGCCATAAAACCTCAATACAAATAAGCAAACTGGCATCACTATTACTGACCTTGACCTACTTTTTACACTTGGCTGAACAGTGTTTTATCTGTGCTTTTGACTCCAATTTTAAGTCTGTGTTTTTAGCTCCATTTCTCAAACACCAGTGTATTTAGGCTAATAAAACTTCATACCCACATCCACTATGATACACCATGCTGGCTGCCAATATCAAATTGAATTGGTCTTCTTGAGAATGGCCACTTGATGGCTGAAATGTCATGTTCCTTGGCAAATAAAGAGATTTTAAAAAACAGTTAAAGTGCCATGCAGAATTGTAGCAGATGACATTCTTAAATATTTTTAGCTTGTCTGTTCAAAAGTACTGGTAGAGCAATAGCAGTCTGCATGGCATCAGTGTAGGTTAAAGATGTTGGTTAAATTTTTTAAAAGGCTATAACTCCTGAACCTCTTGATGAAAGTAGTTTATACTTGTCCTGATGTTAGATACTGGCTTGAAGTGATATGCTGTACCAGCTAAACCCACTTAAGTGACTTTGAGGGCAATGTCACAGCATTAGAAAAAATTGTGCTACAGTTTTTGGTTAAAGTTTTGTAGAGGCAAAGTGTGATTCAGGCAAGCTGTGGCAGCTAAAAGAGATTGATCATGAAATCTTTTCTGCCGTCATTTTCTTCCTTCTGCTGATTTAAGAACAGCAGTTGTCAGTTTCTGGCAAAAGAATATGCACAAATACTGGTTAGCCACTTCAAAGACTAAGCTTGCCCAAGAAAAGTGTGGTTTAGTAAACTGACCAACTCAACATGACCTTTATAGCGTTCAATGGGTTGTTATACTCAAAACCAACCAACCTAATTCTAAGGATTAATATGATATATAAAGTCTGCCAGGATAGGGTTCAGCGCATTGTAGACTGAATGAACTCCCCCATACTATACATTGGAAGATTCAATTCCCACTGGGTCCAGCAATAGTTCCTTCATGGAGATTGATCATGAAATATTTTCTACAGTCATTATCTCCCTTTCTATGATTTCAGAAGGGCAGTTGTTAGCATCTGCATGAAAGAATGTGCAGAAGTACTGGTTAACCAGTTGGAGGACTAAGCGTGCCCAGGATAAGTTTGGTTAGGTAAACTGACCAGCTCCACATGGCCCAACTAGTTTTGAGAGGGCTGTTAGACTCCAAACTAACCAAACAATTGACATTTTACAAAAACGGGGGCTCATTTGGTCAGTGCAATCAGTAGAGCATTCTAGAGTCTAAAGTCTTTTGGCTGGAGCCATCATAGAGTCTGAAGCCTGACCCAACGGCATGCAACCAAAGAGGAAAGCAAATTATTAACCATGATTGGGTTAACTACCATACATGCAGTCTGTTGTATTACACACATTTGTAAAACTGAAGAAAACAATTGACATTTTATGCAGATTGCCTCCTAACAATGAGATAACATTTCAAGTCCTAATTCTGTTTAAAATGAAAAAAAAAAAAAAAAAAATCAAAATGTCAGTCTGGTGAAATTTTTACCTAGCATGCAAAACTTTAACATCTGACTTAATCTTTACCACTCTGTTGGCAGATTCAGCAGATGACAAACTGGTGATTGCTTACTTTTTTTTTTCCCAGAAAACAGGATCAGAAATTTCAGCTTTTGCATGAAGATTCAACCCTTTATGTCTGGGAAAAATCAATATGTTATCTGTTAACTCTTGTCCTGCTTAATAAATTAAGATGCCATGCCCACTTCTAATTTCCAGCCAATCAGATTACTTGATCCAGATTGTTGCTGTAAAGTCACATACTTAATGGCAAACAGTGCAGATCCAGATAAGTTGGCTTCTGAAGCCAACTGATCTTGATCTACACTGTTCGCAGAGGCAGGGTATATCCGGGCATAGCAGGACAAGGGTTAAAATTTTACCCAGCCATGTAAAGTGTAAACGTAGCTTCAGATAAGGCACTTTTTAAACCCCAAAGTACTGATATTTTTCTTATTTCTCCACAAAAACATCATTACAAAAACACCCTATTCAAATATATTGAAATTTTCGCCATCGAAAACTGAAAGTTTTTGGATAAAAATTTTGATACTTTTCATATTTCTGATCAAAACATAGATTGTGGGTACTCATTAGAGCTGTCCCATTGAGGCAGTTCTAATGAGTACCCACAATCTATGTGTTAGAGCAGAAATAAGAAAAATAATGTATACCCCTGTAGTCCCCAGTTTTACAACGTAAAAGTGGGGTTTAAGGGGGTCAAAATTATATAGGTATGTTTTTGTAATGATGTGTTATGGTTATTCAATAGAAGCCCCTCACTGAGGCACTTCTAATGAGTACCCAAAACATATGTTGTCATGAAGAAATAAGAAAAATTTTATAAGAAATAAGAAAAATAATTTATACCCCTGTAATCCCCAGTTTTACAATGTAAAAGTGGGGTTTAAGGGGGTCAAAATTATATAGGTTGTTTTTGTAATGATGTGTTATGGGTACTCAATAGAAGCCCCTCACTGAGGCACTTCTAATGAGTACCCACAACATATGTTGTCATGAAGAAATAAGAAAAATTTTATGTGGAAATGCCATCCTATCTAAAGCTATATATAAAAATAAAGATGCTTTGAACAGCTGGTCCCTATTGCAGAAGTAATTTTCCAAGCAGGTACACAATATTGAAACAGCGTTGATTGAACGTTGATTCTACGTCTGCCATTAAATAATTTTCAACTTTGTGTGCCTGCTGGGTTAGTTTATAGTTTTTGACTACTGTATTATTTCAGGTCCAATTCTACTACTTTCTACATTGTTTTGGATGGAGTTCAAGGATATCAACCTCTTCACATAAATCCAGTTCAGATTTGATACAAGATGAAAGTCGTTTATGGATGTTAATGCTTAGCACTCGGGGTAAAAAAAATTCCAGCAGACAGCATTTTAAAATCTTTTACTTTTTTCCAAAGAGATAGGATTTGACATTTTATGCAAATGGTCTCCAATAGAGACAAATTGGTTGAAATGTCAAATTCTGTTTTCTTGGAAAAAATAATAGAAATCTCATCAATTTGTAGTCTGCTGAATTAGCCCAGAGAGTGGTGAAAGTTAAATTGTATACTGTGACTTGTCTCTTGATGTAAAGACTGTAAGTGATAATATCACAAAAAACATGCCTATATAATGTTGACCCCCTTATACCCCACTTTTATCTAGTAAAACTGGGGTTTACAGGGTATACATTAATTTTCTCATTTCTGCTCAAAAACATAGATTGTGGGCGCTTGTTAGAACTGCCTCACCAAGGCAGTTCTAACAAGTACCCACAATCTATGTTTTGAGCTGAAATGTGAAAACTAACGTAATTTTTATTAGAAAATTTTCATTTTTTGGGGGGTCAAACTTTAAGTATATTAGAAAAGTCAAGTTTTCGTAATGCAGATAAGGAGTATACCATAAGAACCTTAAGTTTTTGAACAGTCAGACCAGAAAAAACAGAAAAGACCCAGATCAGACTCCATAGTGCTGTGTCTTGTCGGGGTCGTCACTATTTGCCACTCAACTACCAGTTTTTAGACACATCAATAGCAGTTGGTAGTGTAAACATGTTGGGAAAATTTTCAGCAGATGATATTTTGAAATATTTGTCTTGCTTGTTTTTTTTTTTTTGTTTTTTGTCTTTTTTTTTTTTCAAAAGAATAAGGTTTGCGATTTCATGCAGATTTGCTTTGGATATCCAACTCTATATTTTCTGAGAAAAATAAGAAAAAATAATCAATCTTTTGTCTGCTGAATTTGCCTAGAGAGTGTTAAAGGTTAATGATATCACTGTACATGTATATCTTATGGTATTTAACACTTAACATGCTGGATAAAAATTTTCAGCAGACCACATTTTGAAATATTTTTTCTTATTTTTTGCAAACACTAGGCTTTGACACTTAATGCAAACTGTCTCCTGAGACAGTTGATATGAAATGTCAAAGTCTATTTTCTGGGAAAAATAAGAAAATATAAATTTCATCTACTGTCTTTGTTCAGAGAGACTGGCAAAGGTTAAAAGTTTTTAAAATATGGTAAATGTTCTAAAACTTGAGATACTTAATCACATATTTTTTTTTCCTAAGTGTTTATGCATTTACTTCACAAAATACTTAGCAGACTGGCAAACAGTATTACCTAAGTGCAGTCTGAACAGGGTTTGCACTGTTTACATGTGTCATTTTGTCAGAACAATTGCTCATTTTCTCCCTTTCTCTGGGAGATGACACAAAATGACCTACAAGTTTTGACTCATCCTTTAACCCATTGTAGTCGGGAGACCCATAAAAGGTAATTGGCAAACAGTGCAGACCCAGATCAGACGCTGCAGAATGTGGCATCTGATCAGGGTCTCCACTGTTTGCAAATAGTTTAGCCATTTTTCTCTAGGAATATGTAAATCTCATAGCCAAACTCACCTAAAATTGTAATTGGACTCTTCCAATATATTGTGTGGGAGAGTCTATTCAGTATACAATGGGTTAACAAGAGAGAAAAAAACTTTCATATAATATGGACTAGACAATTACATGTGTACATACATAGCTTGAGATAAGAATGGGTATCCATAACATTGATCATCTGTGGTTTCCGACAAAACAGACAATTTCAGCCATTGTACAGTCATTCTCTACCACAATCACAAAGGCTGAACATTCAAGTAGGTCAACGAGGACCTGATGGTCACATTAAGGGAGGATGCCCCTTTATATAAAGTGTGGTGAAAAGGTGGGCAACTGAGTTGAACTGTGGCAGGGAGACTCTGGAAGCTGTCTGGTAAGGACAGTCCCCATTTCCATATAAGAGATCATTGCCAAGATAGCTTTTGCAATGTAAAGGCTACTCACATTTTTCAGCAAAAAATATCAATGTATTTGCCATATTTCAAGATAGAAATTTTAAAGTCACGTTAACTAAGACTGTAAAATTTTGAACAACTGGGCCGAGATCAATACATGTTGTAACTCCAAAATAGCAGACTTGATTTTATTCAACCTGGTCATGAACAGTGATGTAAAATGCAACCCTGCTTATGCCCTCTTATAAAATGTACATTGTACATTTATTTATACATGCCATTTCATAATTAAGATTCTTTTTTTTCTGATTCTACATGTATAATAGAAAATTTGGCATATTTGAGACACCTGTTTATTTTTTGAGGATTTTCCTGTATATATTAAGGAAATGAGAAATCCCCATAGTGTGGACTAAGATCATTGATGATCTTGATGTTGTCCATGCATGGTTTCATGTCTGATCATTGAGGCAATTGTTGAATGTTTGTAACTACCAATCGGAGTTGTTTTTTCCTCTTAAATGATTAATCCTTAAAATGCTGTAGCAGACAACAGAGAAAGCTAGACATGGCATTTCATGTGAATCATTTGCCAGATGATTCACATGAAATGTCAAACCTTATTTTCTCTGAAAAATCATGTTTTTGAAAGATCAAACTGTTGACTATTGCAGTTGTGACTGGGGCTTTAAAGTTAATCATTGTGCATCAGTGCTTTCCAATAAAATGGACAGCATGGGCCATCATAAAGTCATCCACTACCTTGGTCACAAGGTGTCAACATTCAAGGAGATCTAGGAACACATGGTGGTCCCACTGTGACATGGTGAAGAAATTTACTGTTGGGTTTAGCAGGGAGAATCTGGAAGACAACCCTCATCCAAGAGGACCAGTCACCATCACCTCACTGGAGACCATTACCATCATCACTGCAGAGAGGTGAGTAACATAGTCACTTGAGCATTACATTGCCAGAGCCAGACATTCAATGCAGTTACCTGCAAGGTACATGTCAGTTCACTGGGTCCCAAAGCTCCTTGGACCTATCAGAAACAGACTCGACACAACAAGGGAAAATGTTGCCATTTCAGCAGATCCCAACAGTTTCTCCTGGAGATTTGAGAAATATATGAGATCAGGTCCAACTTTTCCCATCAGCAATGATGCACCAACCAAAGCCATGGAAACATCAAGGTTTTCTGCCTCCTAAGAAAGCTAAGCCAGTTACGTCTGCAGGCAAGGTTCTGACCTATACTTTATAGGATGCAAAATGAGTGCCGCTGTTGGACTACTAAAAGGGTCAAACTATCACCAGGACCTCTATTGACAAGAAGGGTGCTCTTCAACTAGAACAATGCTCTGGCGCACACATCCACAAGTGTCCAAGCTTGGCTACTAGGTGGATTCTAGCTTGTTAAACAATACTCCTGATGAAGTTTTAAATGCTGTTGACAACTTCCTGAGGGCCAAAGATGGTGCCCTCTGCACAGACGGTTTGCATCTGCTCTGTGACCTCCGAACTAAATGTGTTAATGAAGGTGTGGGGGACTATGTTTTCCAACTGCTCTTGGAGTCTGCTCTCAGAAGAGTAAATCAGCTATTTAATACACCATTATAGCAACTAATTTTGAGACAGATTTTTAGTAGGTTTAATTAGAAAAAAAAACCAGAAAAGAAATCCTAAAAAATCCTGTAATAACACTGTGTAATAGGATAGACAGGCTTGCTGCATGTTGTATCTGATCAGGGTCTGCACTTTCTTCCACTCATCCAGCAGTGTTTAGACACATGAAGAGGTAATAAAATGGATTTGTTGAAATTTTAGGACAATTATAGAAAGAAAGTCAAATATTAATGGCCAATACAGTATTTTAATCTTGCAGAAGAATTTTTTCCACTAATAAAAAAAAATCAAATTTACCCTGCTAACTTAATTGTTTTTCCACTAATTGATTTGAGTGAGTAACTTCTTTGACAAATTTAGGGTTCTTGAAGTAAACATTATACTTAATTTGCATCCTCATTTTTTTATTATACAGAATTTGTACAACAATATATCATGCATACCTGTCATGGATGGGAATAAGATTTGCTTTTTTTGTCCTCACCTTTTGTGCTGGAAAATACACATAGAACATATGATATTGTCATATTAATTTCCATGCAAAATAGGTTTGGTATAATAGATTGCCTACCATAATGATACTGGTGTGAATCTAGTTAGGTTTTTTTTTTTTTTTTTTAAGATTTTACTATGAATACAATAAGATTGTTAACATATATTCTTGAAAAAAAAAAAGGTTTCATTCTTAAAACCTTTGTAAATGTTACAGAAATTCTCATTGCTACTCATTTTTTGAAATTGCCAGTTTGGCATCTGATTAACTTTTCACCCATTTAGTAGAAATTTCTACAGTTAAATTTAAAGCTATGACTGATTGAATTAAAGATATCTCCATTATAGAGGTATCTTTAATTCAATAGGGTATATTTAAATGTTCTATAAGTTTAATAAAGATACCTTTAATTCATTAAAGGTATCTTTATTTAAGCATAAAGAGATCTCTCTATTGTAAATGAAGGTCTACAATAGAGATGTCTGTAATTGGTTTATCTTAATAATGATATAATTAATTGAATTAGGAATGTCTGCTTCAATTAAAGATATCGATTTTCATTACATATATCTTTAACTGTTTTAGAGATGGCTCTGTTTAATTTTTAATTGGAAATCTTTAATTTGGTTAGAGATATTGATTTGTAGACATTTCTATAAAATGGGTAAAAAACAAACAGAATGCCACATGTTGCTCTTTAGTCTCCTGAAATTGATAATTATATGGTTTCATCCAGAATCTGCTTATTGCCTAATAATCACTGTATTAACAGCTTGATACCTAATAACACAATAATTGATAATTCTGTAATATTAATATTAATAATTATTCACTCTTCTAAGCAGTTGCTGGATGAAAAGACAGCAAAATTTAATATATAAATATTTCTATGTCAGTTTACTTTAACTTGTCTATGTCCTACAGACATGAGGCTTGTATAGGGAGATACCAGTTTCTCATAAAATAGATCCCTCAAATTATCCCATAACTCAGAATTGGATTTTGCAATGTTCTTAAATAAACTGGGATATCTATTCCAAAAGTTGTGATTGATGCTTTGAGGGTTAATAAAGCAACAATTCTGTAACCTGAAAACCCCAGACAAGCCTCAGAAATATCTACTCTTTGAATGCATACTTAGGCAAAGACCAGCTAGATTCACAGTGGGGTGGTTTGCAGTTCTATTTATACAAATTGCCTCTTTTATTTATTTATTTATTTATTAAGAGCATCAGTATGGCTAATATACAGCTGCTGTATCTTAAAACCATTACTTCACAGTTAAGTCCAGGATAAATGCAAAATTCCACAATAAATAGAATATCACTCACTCAGTCTAACTTCCTTACCAAACATAAGCATCTTTCCTGAATCAAATGGCTGTAATGGTGTACCAACTGATTTATTGTTTATTCTGAAAGCATACTGCATGAGCATTTTTCCAGTTCTGATAGTTTCCAAATTTTAGGACAAAACTACTTAAAATGCAGCGGGTTTACGATGGTTGATTGATAAGTTTGCGGCCGAAAATAACAGTCATTTTAAAAACATCAAACAGTTATTTTTCAGCATAGTCCCCTCCTAGATAAAAACACCTAGTTTATTTAATCAGCAGTCATGGAGCAGATGGCTTCCTCCTATGTAGAAGGTACCATCTTTGACCCTTAGGAAGTAGTCCATAGCATTCATAACATCATCATCAGCGCCAAAATGACAGCCGCCAAGCTACTTTTTGCATAATCAGGCGAAAAAGTAGTTAGAGGTGCTGTTAATTGAATTGAGTGGGTGTTCAACAAGTTTGAATCCACATTTCTAGATAGCAGCTATGTGGATGTTTGTGCCGGAGCATTGTCCTGGTGGAATAGCATTCTTCTTGTCTCTGGAGATGGGCTCCATGTAGTTGGCTCTGGCTCTGGTGATAGTGTGATTCTTTTTAGGGTAGTTGAGCAAGCCATCACTTTGCCTGCAGATATCATTGCCTTACTTAGCTTTCTTAGGAGGCAGAAAATCTTGATGTTTCCTTGGCTTTGATTGGTGCATCATTGCTGATTGGAAGTGTTGGACCTGATCTCATATATGCTCACAAATCTCCAGAAGAAACTTTTGGGATCTGCCGAAATGGCAACATTTTCCCTTGTTGTATTGAGTCTGTTTCTGATCAGGTCCAAGGAGCTTTGGGACCCAGTGAACTGACATGTACCTTGTAGATGATTGCATGGAATGTCTGGCTGGCAATGTAATACTCAAGTGACTATGTTACTCACCTGTCTGCAGTGATGATGGCAATGGTCTCCAGTGTGGTGATGATGACTGGTCCTCATGGATGAGGGTTGTCTTCCAGATTCTCCCTGCTAAACTCAACAGTAAATTTCTTCACCATGTCACGGTGGGACCACCATGTGTTCCTAGATCTCCTTGAATGTTGACACCTTGTGACCAAGGTAGTGGATGACCTTATGACGGCCCATATTGTCCATTTTATAGGAAACCACTGATGCACAATGATTTATCCTTAAAGCCCCAGTCACAATTGCAATAGTCAACATTTTGATCTTTCAAAAACACGATTTTTCAGAGAAAATAAGGCTTGATATTTTGAGTTAATCTTCTGGCAGATGATTCATATGAAATGTCATGCCTTACTTTCTCTGTTGTCTACTACAACATTTTAAGGATTAAACATTTAAGAGGAAAAAACAACTCCGGTTGGTAGTTACAAACATGTAACCATTGACTCAATGATCAGACATGAAATCATGCATGGATGGCATCAAGATCATCAATGATCTTAGTCCACACTTTGGGGATTTCTCCCCGTTTCCCTAATACATACAGGAAAATTCACAGAAAAACCAGGTGTCTCAAACATGCCAAATTTATTATTATACATATAGAATCAGAAAAATAGAATCTTAATTTGAAATTGCATGTATAAATAAGTTAGTGCACTATGTACATTACATTTTATTAGAGGGTATAAGCATTTTACATCACTGTTCACTGACAAGGCTGAATAAAATCAAGTCTGCTATTTTGGAGGTACAACATGTATTGATCTGGGTCCAGTTGTTCAAAACTAAACGAAGTTTTTAGCTAACATGACTTCAAAATTTCTATCTTGAAATATGACCAATACATTGATATTTCTGCTGAAAATATGTGAGTAGTCTTTGCATTGCAAAACCACCTCAAATTTTAGCAGCAAAAAGATCAGGGCCCAGTTGTTCAAAGCTAAGGATGTTGTTGGTTAATGATTCATTAAAATTTACATCGAGTGATACGTGAAAATGCTGAAATTTTTTGCTGAAAAAATGTGACTAGCTTTTGCAATGCAAAAGCTACTCACATTTTTTCAGCAAAATATTAGAATATTGTATATTGAACAGTTTACGAAACAACCCTTAACGAGCTTACTAAGCTAACGACGCTTTGAACAACTAGGCCCAGTGTATTTGAAAATGCCTTGGCTACAACAGTTAACAAGTTTGTCATTAATGAGCTTGTTAAGCTAACAATGCTTTGAACAGCTGGACCCTGTTCAGGATCTAGCCAAATATCCAGATAAGAGGGGTATCCAGATAATATTTTTCTTATTTCTTCACAAAAACATATGTTGTAGGTACTCATTAGAAGTGCCTCAGTGAGGCACTTCTGATGAGTACCCACAAAATGTGTTTTAGCGCAGAAATCAGAAAATATCTGTCCCTTTGCTTTAAAAAAATGCCTTATCTGGAGCTATGAGCTAGCTTGCATACATATTACTACTCTTTATGTTTTTGGATCTCTGATATTGAATAATTAAATAAAGTATTTAGTAATGTCCTAAAATATCAAACACTTTATTTCATGCTTATTCGGCCTTTTATGCAGTTGTTTCTTAAAATACTTATTGGAATGACATAGTGTAGATCCTGATCAGCTTCAGAAGCAGTCTTGATCTGGGTCTGAACTGTATGCATATGCCATTTTGTCAGACACGTTCGTGTACAAAATTTTAGGACATTTACCTCCTTAGTCTGGCAAGTAAAAGAAAGGAAACAGGGAGCTGTTTCTGTAATGAAATAGTGTTAGACTTTCAGGGCAGGCAGTTCTTGTCAAATCACTTTTGTCTCCTTTCTGGAAAAGAGTCTACTCGGAAAGGAGTAGACACCTTTTTTCGGCAAGGTTTGAAGTTACAAAAAATGGGGGAATATCAACCATTTGAAAAGCTTCTCCTTCATCATATATAAGTAATATCTTGATCAGTGGTGTGCAGTCTCACCACTTTTTGTCATATGTTTTTGTGGTCTTAAATATTTCAAATATTTTTATGATTAAAGTGTTTATTAAAAAAAATAAATAAATAAGTGATTACAGTACAGTGTTGTTGCTTTCCTCTTTCAGGATTCTGTAACTTCAAAGTCCAGAGTATGTTAACCTTTAAAGTGCCAATCACAACTGCAGTAGATGACAATTCATAGCTATAAATAAGGATGCATAAAAAGGATAATTGAGGAATAATTTTCCATATTTCTCAGAAGAATCATACGTCATGGGTACTCATTAGAGTTGCCTTAATGAGGCAGTTCTAATGAGTACACACAGTGTATTGTTTTATTGAGAAATCAAAATAATTATCCCTTAATTATCCCTTTATCTTGAGCTTTGGGTATTTTGAAAAATGTTATTATTTTTAGAGAAAATAAAGCTTGACATGACACAGGAAATGTTGAGCCTTATTTTCTCTTAAAATGAAATAAAAAGAATAAATTGTTAACTGCTGCAGTAATCCATACCACTGTTAAGGGTAACCTAAGTAGACAGTTATTAAATGGCACTGATATGTAGGCTGGTTTATGTTTTCACTGTTTGCTTATGGCTTTGCAGATTTTTCCATATCACAACTCAGTACTTTCTGGCATGTTTAACCCTTAAAGCATCAATCACAACTACAGCAAATGACATTTTGATTATTTTTTCAGATGAAATAATGCATTTCATGTGAATGATTATTTTTTCTGACAAAATAAGACATTTCATGTGAATTGTCTGCTAGGCAGACAATTCACATAAACTGTTTTCTTATTTTCTCTGAAAAGTAACCAGAAAAGGTTCAAAATATTATCTACTGTAGCTGTGGCTGTTCATTAGGGATTCAAATGTTTTACAGTATTGGCAGTAAATGATTGTTAGAAAATGTATTTTTAAATGTTATTTTTTAATACATATTGTTTTGAAACTAATTTCAACCATGTTTTTGTTGTTCTTTTTATACCCCGCCACACAATAGTGGTGGAGTATTATGGTTTCACGTTGGATGTCCATGTGTCTGTTGGTCCGTTGTCCGTCCATCCGTGGGGGGTGGTCGGGTAGTGCGAAGGTGCTGTGTATCTTACATCACCGGGGCGTCCAACTGATATTGGCTTACAGTTGGGCAAGGCCTGCTATCCTTGAAGTGGGTAAGGGTAGAGGGGGAATGTTTTTATTTCTTCTGTTTCTTCACTTTCATTCCTGTTCCTCTTTCTTCCCTGTCCCTCTCTTTCATCTCCTCTACTCTCTCTTCTATCTCTTTTCTCCCTTTCTCTGGGAGACGACACAAAATGACCCTCAAGGGTTGACGTGTCGTTAAACCCCAACACAATAAAAAAACCGTCCATCCGTCCATTTTTCGTTTCCGGATGATAACTTGAGTAAACATCAATGGATTTTCACCAAACTTGGTATGTGCATTGATATTGTAGATATCTGGTTTGGGATTGCTAAAGGGCAAATTTCGTGTAATTTTTACGGAGTTATCTACCAGAGACATGCCCATAAATTTCGTTTCCAGACGATAACTTGAGTAAATAACAAGGGATTTTAACCAAACTTGCTGTATGGATTGACATTAAGGAGATCTGGTTTGGGATTGCTAATGGGCAAATTTCGTCAAATTGTTACGGAGTTACCTGCCAGTATTTTCGTTTCCTGACGATAACTTAAGTAAATAACAAGGGATGTTAACCAAACTTGCTGTATGCATTGACATTAAGGAGATCTGTTTTGGAATTGCTAATGGACAAATTTCGTCAATTTTTTAGGGAGTTATCTGCCCAAGACATGCCCATATTTTCATTTCTGGATGACAACTTGAGTAAATAACAAGGCCTTTTAACCAAACGCTGTATTATCAAGATCTGGTTTAGGATTGTTATCTGTCCATTGATATTATCAAGATCTGGTTTAGGATTGTTATCTGTCCCTCCGTCATTTTCTTTCCAGACATTTTCGCAATGATTAATACATAAACAAATAATTGCTGTGGAGGGGTATTATGCTTGTGGTGCTTTTATTACTAATATGATATAGCCCATATTCGTATGTAAATTAAGGGGAGGTGTGTGTAAAATTTATTTTTAAATGTTTATTTCGAATATAACTTGTTTTGAAATTAAGTTCACCTGCGACTTTGTTGTCCTTTTTATTAGCTCACCTGAGCAAGGCTCAGCATAAGCTATTGTGATTACTTGCATTCTGTCCATCCTCCATCTGTCCGCTGTCCACACCTTTGAACATCTTCTCCTCTGTAACCACTGGGCTGATTTTCTTCAAACTTCATGCACCCCCATCTGTTAAAGGGGGATTGAAAATTTATACAAATGGTCATTGTCTGATAAATCAAGATGGCTGCCATGCCCAATATTTAAAAACACTTAAAAATCTTCTTCTCCAGAACCAAGAAAGCTTCAAGGTGGAGTCTTGATCTATAACTTTGTGAACTCAATATTTGAAGCCCCTATTTGCAATAAAGGATATGTCCAAATTCGGAGATGGAAGTGTCTATTTCAGAAGCACAAGGGTGAAAAGGTTAAACAAAATGTGATTCTTCTGTTGCAATTCTTTACATAGACTGGCCCAAGTCTCCTGTTACAAAATATTTGTTCTTATAATCCAATTTGATACATCCACTAAAATGAAATCGAAAGAATATTATAACTATAAAGGCTGGTCACTAGAGAGACCAGCCCTTAGTGATGATATCAATTTGGTTATATAAAATGGATTATCAAACATGGTTATAAGACTAAATATTCTGTACCCAGAGACTGGAGCCAGTCTGTTCTTTACACTCATACATTGGTTGTTGTAATCTCTCCTTTTGGTACCTTGGAGGAAAGCTGTGCTTCTGAATGTGACTTCTATATTTTAACCTTTCATATTTTATAAAGACAATATCACAAACTTGTCATCTGCTTAAATTTAGCCTTCAGAGTGCTAAAGATTAACCCTTAAGGCCAATCCAAACTGAAGCAGAAGAAAGTCTGAATTTCATTTTTGTGTTTTCAGTGGAAATAAGATGACATTGGATGTGAATCATTTGAAATGGCAAGCGTTATTTTCTCTAAAATATAAAAACAATAAGATGTCAGAAAAACAGTATACCCTGAAAGGAGGGAATTTCCTCTCCTTGTGAGCAAAGCATTTCCTTATTGAGTAGAAGCCCTTTACAAAAGACGCTAAATGTGAAATTAGCAAATCAGGAAGTCACAAAAGTAGTATACTCTGTGAAAAACAAAATGGCAGAGAATCTGCCAGCGGAGAAATGCATTAGGCTAGTGCTTTTGTGTAGTGCTTTGTAGCAACTTGGCCATTTTGTGCAACAATCCATTTCAAGAAATTGCATTACTAAATGGCCGTTTGTTGTTTTTAGTTCACCTGAGCCAAAGGCTCAAGATGAGCTATTGTGATCACCCACCGTCCGTCATCATCGGCTGCGGTGGTGGCGGCGGCGTCCGTCTGTCCATCCACAATCTTTAAACAACATCTCCTCCTAAACCACTGATTGGATTTTGACCAAACTTCACAGGAATGATCCTTGGTTGGTCTTCTTTCAGAGTTGTTCAAATGGTTCCAGTCCATTGCATATCTGGGTCACAGGACCTAAAAATAGATTTTTTTACTAAAAACTTAAAAAAATCTTCTTGTCAGAAACCACTGGACTGAATTCAATGTAATTTTGCAGAATCCTTTGGTGATCCTCAACCAAGATTGTTCAAGCCATTTGGATTCGTCAAAAAACATGGCCACCAGGGGATGGGGCTTATTTTCCCTATATATCTATATAGAAAACTTTAAAAACCTTCTTGTCAGAAACAACTGGACTGATTTTAATATAATTTTGCAGAAATGTTCCTTTGGCGATCCTCTACCAAGATTGTTCAAGCCATTTGGATTCATCAAAAAACACGGCCGCCAGGGGGCTGGGCTTATTTTCCCTATATATCTATATAGAAAACTTTAAGAATCTTCTTTTCAGAAACTACTGGACGGAATCAATATGATTTTGCAGAAATGTTCCTTTGGTGATCCCCTACCAAGATTGTTCAAGCCATTTGGATTTGTCAAAAAACATGGCCCTCAGGGGGCGGGGCTTATTTTCCCTATATATCTATATAGAAAATTTTAAAATCTTCTTGACAGAAACCACTGGACTGATTTTAATATAATTTTGCAGAAATGTTCCTTTGGTGATCCTCTACCAAGATTGTTCAAGCCATTTGGAAAACTTTAAAAATCTTCTTGTCAGAAACCACTGTACTGATTTCAATATAATTTTGCTGAAATGTTTCTTAGGTCATCCTCTACCAAGATTGTTCAAGCCATTTGGATTTGTCAAAAACATGGCCACCAGGGGGGTGGGGGGGGGCCTTATTTCCCCTATATATCTATATAGAAAACTTTAAAAATCTTCTTGTCAGAAACCACAGGACCAATTTCAATATAATTTTGCAAAAATGTTCCTTTGGTGATCCTCTACCAAGATTGTTCAAGCCACTTGGATTTGTCAAAAAACATGGCCACCAGGGGGCGGGGCTTATTTTCCCTATATATCTATATAGAAAATTTTAAAAATCTTGTCAGAAACCACCGACCGATTTCAATATAATTTTGCAGAAATGTTCCTTTGATGATCCTTTACCAAGATTGTTCAAGCCATTTGGATTCATCAAAAAACATGGCCGCCAGGGGATGGGGCTTATTTTCCCTATATTACCTATATAGAAAACTTTAAAAATCTTCTTGTCAGAAACCACTGGATCTATTTCAATATAATTTTGCAGAAATGTTCCTTTGGTGATCCTCTACCAAGACTGTTCAAGCCATTTGGATTTGTCAAAAAATATGGCCCCCAGGGGGGGCGCTGCTTATTTTCCCTATATATCTATATAGAAAACTTTAAAAATCTTCTTGTCAGAAACCACTGGACTGATTTCAATATAATTTTGCAGAAATGTTTCTTTTGTAACCTTCTACCAAGATTGTTCAACGCGTCCTGATTCGTCAAAAAACATGGCCACCAGGGGGCAGGGATTATTTTCCCTATATATTTACATAGAAAACTTTAATAATCTTCATGTCAGAAACCACTGGACCGATTTATATAATAACTTGGCAAAAATGTTTCCTTGGTGATCCTCTACTAAGATTGTTCAAGCCGTCTTGATTTGTCAAAAAACGTGGCTGCTAGGGGGCGGGGCTTATTTTCCCTATATAGAAAATTTTAATGATCTTCTTGTCAGAAACCACTGGACCGATTTTAGTATAACGTTGCAGGAATGTTTCTTTTGTAGCCCTCTACCAAGATTGTTCTGATTCATCAGAAAATGTGGCCGCCAGGGGGCAGGGCTATATTTCCCTACATATCTATATATAGTAAACTTTAAAATCTTCTTGTCAGAAACCACTGGACCGATTTCACTATTACTTGGCAGAAATGTTCCCTTGTTGACCCTCTACCAAGATTGTTCAAGTTATCATGATTTGTCAAAAAACATGGCCGCCAGGGGTTGGGGCTTATTTTCCCTATATATCTATATAGAAAAGTTTAAAAATCTTCTTGTCAGAAACCAATGGACCACTTTCAATATCACTTGGCAGGAATGTTTCTTTGGTGACCCCCTACCAAGTTTGTTCAAGCTGTCATGATTCGTCAAAAAACATGGCCCTTAGGGGGCGGGGCTTATTTTCCCTATATAGCTATATAAAACATTTTAAAAATCTGGAATTAACTGGACCGATTTCAATATAACTTGGCAGAATTGTTCCTTTGCTGACTCTCTTTCAAGACTCAATTCAAACCATCATGATGCTTGAAAAAAAACATGGCTGCTGAGGAGCAGGGCTATAAAATTTATACAAAAATCTTAGAGCAGTGAACTTGGCTGAAACTTCAACATCATGGTCCTCTTGTTTTTTTGTTTATTTTTAGCTCACCTGAGCCAAAGGCTCAAGGTGAGCATTTGTAATCAGTCTTCGTCTGTCATGCGTTGTCCGTCTTCCATCTGTCAATAATTTACTTAAAAGACATCTCCTCCTGAACCTGTGAATGGATTTTGAAATAATTTTACAGGAATATTCCTTGGGTGACCCTCTACCAAAATTGCCTAAATGGTTCCTCTCCGCTAAACAAAATGGCCGCCAGAGCTAAAAATAAGAAAAACCTTTAAATGACATCTTCTCCACATCCAATGGCTGGATTTCAAAATAATTTTACAGAGATGTTCCTCTCATCTCGTGCCCCTTTTACCAAAATTGCCTAAATGGTTCTGCTCCGCTAAAGAAAATCGCTGCCAGAGCTAAAAATAGAAAAACCTTTCAACCACATCTCTTCTCAGGCAAATGACCCGATGTCAAAATAATTTCACAAGAATGTTTCTCTAATACCCCTTTACTTTACCAAAATTGCTAAAATGGTTCAACTCTGCTGAACAAAATGGCCACCAGAGCTAAAAAGAGAAAAACCTTTAAACAACATCTCCTAGGCCTATGGCCTGATTTCAAAATAATTTCGCAGAAATGTTCCTCTGATTAAGAATGCTATGATGCTCAGGTGAGCAATAAAGGGCCATCATGGCCCTCTTGTGTAAAATAAATGTATATATAATAACAATGATAATAAAAATAACAGTAATAGTAATAACAGTAATGATTGTAAAACCGCATAATTTTGTGGGGGAAAAGAAATTATGGAATAAAGTATTCAAAATTTATAGGACATACTATATGTGTCTTAAAATGGCAGACTAGATGATGGGAAAAGCAGACCCTGATCAGATTTGGGGGCAGATTTGAAGGATATTTCACCTTCGAGTAAAGATGACTTCAATTTACATGTCTGTGTAACTTTCAAAGAGGAGAAATAAGAAAAATATCAATATTTTCAGAGTACCTATTAGGGAGGAGTATATGAAGGTAACTCGGGGTATTTTTTTAATTTCTTAATAAAAATATATTTTGTGGGTATCATTAGCAGTGCCTTGGCGAGTTGCTTTTAATGAGTACTCACAACATGTTTGTATGGAGAAAATAGTAAACAGTTATTTCTTGTCTGTC
This sequence comes from Anodontia alba, assembly GCA_964016985.1. Lineage (NCBI taxonomy): Eukaryota > Metazoa > Mollusca > Bivalvia > Lucinida > Lucinidae > Anodontia > Anodontia alba. Next base: position 40,100,066 of record OZ024834.1, read on the forward strand.
ATTGAAAAAATATGTTGCAGGTACTTATTAGAAGTGCCTCACAGAGAAACTTTTTAAGAGTACCCACGACATGTTTTCATGGAGAAACAAGAAAAAGTTGTTGTTTTTTTTCTTAAATATTTCTTATCTGTCATAAAAAATATATGTTGTGGGTACTCATTAGAAGCGCCTTGGCAAGGCACTTCTATTGAGTACCCACAACATATGTTTTCATGGAGAAATAAAAAAAAAATACCAAAACTTTTCGGTTGAAAAAAAAAAAAAAACAGTCTTATCTGGAGCTATGATTATATAATTTCCTCAGTAAAACACTGTAAAATTGCAAACCAATTTTTTTTTTTTTTTTAACATATATTGTTCGTCTGGTCAAGCATCACTTGGTAAATCCTTTGTTTATCTTGTTTTTAAGTATTTGCAAACAGTGAAGATCCAGATCAGTTGGCTTCTAAAGAGGCCAACTGATCTGGATCTATACTGTTTGCCATTAAGTATGTGAATTTATATCGACAATCTGGATCAAGTAATCTGATTGGCTGAAAATTAGAAATGGGCATGACATCTTAATTTATTCAACAGGACAAGGGTTAATATAGGGTGATACCTATTTTACTGCTTTTTCCAGTAATTTTGATAAACCTAAGTGCATGGTGCAGTAATTAGGTCCAATACAGTATTTGGACAGAGGCTTAAACAAACAGTGTAGATCCAGATCAGATGCCACAGAATAACAGAATATGGCATCTGATAGGGTCTGCACTGTATGTTACTCAGTCACCCAATATTTTAGACACAACAATTGGTCCAAATTCTATGATAATTATGGTAAGGAGTCAGAGTGTCCAAATATTTTGGAGAATTATTATACTATCCTCAGAGGATAAGTTGACAGTGATGTCACTAGTTGTTTATATTGTTAGACCAAGTCCATTTTAATAAAAAGGTAAACGCCACCTGAATAGCTACCTTCAATAAATATTATAAGCAGCGGTACCCGTAAATCCACAGTAGCTCAGTGGTAGTTATCCAAAACTACAAATCTGGACATTGTAGGTTCGAATCCTAGTGTATCATTATTAAGATTTAAATATTAAAGAAAAATATGTTAGGAAAGAAAATGTCACTTGCTTTATAAAAAGCATACATGTTTTTATATTTGTTTCAAATATAAAACATTTTCAGTGTAGCCTTTTAAAGTTAAATAAAGACAAGAAGAAAACCAGTAAGTCTAGTTAACTTTTAGTTTGAATGATTACCACGTGCTGACAGTCCTTGTAAATACATGTAGAGACAAGAAAGTTGGACGCATGTCATTTGTGTAAAAATGTCAACAACGCCACAATAATGTCTAAAATATATATTCAAAATAGTACAAAATGTAACATACAAAAAAAGAACCATTAGCGAAGTAAATAATTTAGAAAAAAAAATGTTGAGGTGCTGTTATGATCTCGTGTACTAAACAATCATCCAGTAGTTCATCTAGAGCACTTTGCTCTACCACCTGCACTATTGCAACATACTAATCAAAAACATATGTATAGCTATAAGATTGTGTACGACATAAAATTAATAGTAACGTTTTCCCGATAATTCATGCAAAACCTGCTGTACCCAAGTAGAATGGTAGGTACGGTGACGTCACTGTCAAATTATCCTCCGAGCGCTATACTATTATAAGATATTATGACTATCACACAATGTATCAGTGACTAGAGTCTAGACCATTCAGAAGTCCAAAGACAAGAAGTATTTTGAAGACAATTCTTGAACCAAAACAACTTGTTCAAATTTCAGGAAACGTGGTCTGAGGTTACATTTTTTTACAGATGTATTTGGACAGACAGGCCTGAGCAAACAGTGTAGACCCAGATGAGCTGCTGCAGAATGCACTGTTTGCCACTCATTTATTTAGACAAAATACACTGTATCAGGTAGTAAATTGTACTTGTTCAAATTTTAGAACAAGTATAGGAAGGAGTTGAGGTGTCCGAACACTTTGGGTAGATACTATAATGTGTCTGAAGATTTAGGGTAACTATTGTAAGATGATCAAGGCCTTGACCAGTTTGCCTGCATATACAGGCCCTTCTGGGCCTTCTTTTATGGCATGTGCACTGATTACAATCTTTACTGACCCAAAAACAAATGCAACACTGCTTTACCCAGGTTGTTGATACAAATAGTGTGGATACAGATCAGTTGGCTTCTTCAAGCCAGCTGGTCTGGATCTACACTGTTTGCAAATTATATCCAGGTTCAGTAGGACCAGGGTTAATATATTGTCATTTTCTGTTGCAAAAAATATATCTGTAGGTATCGGTCCACAATTTCTTGCATGTATATACTTTATATTATCACACAGTGGCCTGCCAGCCTCGGTGGCTCAGTTGAATGCGCCGTCCTACTGGAGACCAGGAGGTCGCGGGTTCAACCCCCGCCGAGGTTGGCAACATTCTTTCGTGGAGATTGATCATGAAATATTTTCTACGGTCATTCTCTCCCTTCCACTGATTCAAGAAGGGCAGTTGTCAGTTTCTGGCGAAAGAATGTGCACAATACTGCTTAACCGCTTAGAGGACTAAGCCTGCCCAGTAAACGTGTGGTTAGGTATACTGACCGCGCTCGACATGACCCTATTGGGTTGACTGGACCGTAAAACCTCAAAACAAACAAATACACAGTGGCCTAAATTACAAACATTCAGCATAAAATATCTTGTGATGTAGATGATCTACATGCATGAAAATGTGATAAATCAGTTATACCATGGTTCTGTGCATGTACATGCGATAATGCACTCGCTCACGCTCGTGCATTATCGCGTCATGCGCATGCGCACAAACCATGGTATAACTAAGACATCACATAGTAGCCTGAATTTCCAACATTCAGCATGAAATATCTCGCAATGTAGATGATCTTCATGCATGAAAATGTGATAAATCAGTTATACCATGGTTCTGCGCATGTATGTGTGATAATGCACTCGCTCATGCTCGTGCATTATCACATAGTACATGCGCACGTACCATGGTATAACTAAGACTTAAGGAACCAATAATTCAAATATATCCTCAATTGTAGATTTACCTGCTGGTTTTACTTGATCAATTTTATAATATTAACCCTTGTCCTGCTGAACCTGGATATACTCTGCCTTTGCAAACAGTGTAGATCCAGATTAGTTGGTTTCTGAAGAAGCAAACTAATCTGGATCTGCACTGTTTGCCATTAAGTATGTGAATTTATAGCAACAATCCCGATCAAGTAATCTGATTGACTGAAAATTAGAAGTAGGTGTGGCATCTTAATTTATTCAGCAGGACAAGGGTTAATACTAGTCTTAACCCTAGTCCTGCTGACCTTGGATATACCTTGCCTTTGCAAACAGGGGAGAGCCAGATCAGCTAGCTTCTGAAGAAGCCAGCTGATCTGGATCTGCACTGTTTGTCATTAAATATGAGAATTTATATCAACAACCTCGATCAAGTAATCTGATTGGCTGAAAATTAGAAATGGGCACGACATCTTAATTTATTCAGCATAACAAGAGTTAAGAAACTTGTCTTAATTTTCTTGCTATTTCATAGTATTTCATTATTTTTTTTTGTTTCTGTATATAAAGGGTGCCCTAGGCCTAGATAAGAGTGGGTATCAGGTTAATAGTGTTTTTATTTCTCAACATATGCTGTGGATACTCATTAGAAGTGCCTTGGTGAGGTGCTTTTAATGAGTACCCACAACATACGTTTTTGTCAAGAAATAAGAAAAATAGAGGTACTTTTTGATTGAAAAAAATGCCTTATCAACAGCTATGGACTCTTGTTTTGTATTTGTATGAAATGGATAAAGCTGATATGAAATTGGAAATTGAAATACCACAAAAAGCATTACAAACAAGAAATACCTTATTTATCCTAAGTATTGTGACACGTTAATTCCTTACCATATCCTAAAATTTGAAGAAAGTCTGTTCCACTATCTGCTGATATCTTTAAATATTGCTTGACATGTGGTAAACATTGTAAACCCTAATCAGATGCTGTGTTCTGCTTTGTTTGTTCAGGGCTGTTTGCCCCAGTACTTAGTGCTATTATGGTGCCACAAAAAGCATTACAAATAAGAAAATTACAAGTTACACACAATAGCTGACAATATAAAATGTCTTGGTCTTAACCCTTAAACTGCCAGTCACAACTATTGTTGTCTGCTTTGTCATCTGCTTGTGATTTTAAAAGTCATTTTTGCAAACAGTGTGGACCCCGATCAGACTGCTTTAGGAGCAGTCTGATCAGGGTCCACACTGTTTGCCTGTATGCATAAATAGGTTTGAAAAGTCTGCAAGAATATTCAGCAGACGACATAAACAGACGACATTTATAGATGCAGTTTTTCATGGGCTTTAAGGGTTAACCTTTGATATTTTACACTTCGGTAAAATTATTTTACACTTAGGTAATATTTTACACTTAGGTCTTAACCTTTAATATTTTACACTTAGGTAAAATTGTCAGATAACAACACTTTGAAATATTTTCCTTTTTTAACTCCTTACCATGCTGTAGGCAAATTAAGCAGACAACAAACTGATGATATATTTTTTTTTATTTTTCCTTGAAAATAGGATCCGACACTTCATGCAAATTGTCTCCTATTTTTGAGGACAAATAAAATGTTGTCTGCTGAAATTTTTACCCAGCATGCAAAGCCATAAGGGAGGACCTTTGCTGGAATTCATTGCCTCAGATAAGAGGGAGTATAAGGTAAGGAAATAATTTTCTTAATTCTCCATGAAAACATGTAGTACTCATTTGTTCTGATGAGTACTCACAACAAAAAGTTTTCATGGAGAAATAAGAAAAATATCAGATATTTTTATGAAAAATAAAGCACCTTATCTGGAGATATGGAATGTCTAGCCCTATTTTCTTTTGTGAAAATAAGAAAAGTGTCACTCATTTGTCATCATCTAAATTCACCTCCAGCATGCAAAGACAATATGACCGGATAAGTCTGCTTTTTATTTTCAGAAAATAGGGCTTGATTCTGATTCTGGAAAACAGGACTTGATTCCATAGTACCCTAGTCTGACACCTTAAGTCCTTACCACACTTGTCTTAACCTAGACTGGCTCCAGTCTCCATTGACTAAGTATTTATTCTTATAATCCTGTTTGATAATCCACTGAAACAAAACCAAAGTAATATCTTGACTGGTCACTAGTGATCTGCCTTTATAGTCATGATATTATTTTGGTTTTATTTTAGTGGTATCAAACAGGATTATAAGAGTAGACTTGAGACTGGAGCCAGTCGAATCTTAACCCTTAACCCATTGTAGTCGGGAGATCCGTAAAAGGGTAAGTGGCAAACAGTGCAGACCCAGATAAGACGCCATCAGAGCTAAAAATAGAAAAAGGGCATGCGTCTGTCAACAATTTACTTAAAAGACATCTCCTAAACTGGTCAATGGATTTGAAGTAATTTTACAGGAATGTTTCTTGAGTGACCCTCTACCAAAATTGCTAAAATGGTGCCATACCGCTAAACAAAATGGCATCCAGAACAAAAAAAAAGAAAAGAAAAAGAAAATCTTTAAACAACATCTCCTCCTAGGCCAAGAGCCCGATGTCAAAATAATTTCGCAGAAATGTTCCTCTAATACCCCTTTACCAAAATTGCTAAAATGGTTCTGCTTTGCTAAATAAAATGGCCACCAGAGCTAACAAGCAAATTCCATGGGGAATTTATGTCCCCCGCCTTATTTTTATTTGAGGTGTTAAAAATGGTAAAGTTAACCAGAGGACCATTGGTCCTGTATCACTTACCTAAGTATTGAAGCAGGAAACCAGTGATAAAAAATAATTTCAAGATTCTGAAAAAACCACATGCATATCTTCAGACCATCCTTAAAGCACCTGTAAAGTTTCAAAAGGATCGGCTTAAAACTGTGGTAGGAGTTACGGGGTCAAGGTACCTACTCCCTATACGCTTCTGTAGTATTAGAACTCAAAAAATGTCTAAGTTAAAAATGCGGAAAAAGTGATAAAGAATTATTTCAGGATTCTGAAAAAAACACATGCATATTTTCAGGCCATCCTAAAAGCCCATGTAAAGTTTCAAAAGGATCGGCCAAAAACTGTGGGAGAAGTTAAGGGGACAAAGTACCTACTCCCTATAGACTTCTGTAATATTAGAACTCAAAAAATGTCTGTTCAAAACGTGTAAAAAGTGATAAAAATAATTTCAGGATTCTGAAAAAACCACATGCATATCTTCAGACCATCCTTAAAGCTGTAAAGTTTCAAAAGGATCGGCCAAAAACTGTGGGAGGTGTTAAGGGGACAAGGTACCTGCTCCCTATACACTTCTGTAGTATTAGAACTCAAAAAAATGTCTAAGTTAAAAATGCGGAAAAAGTGATAAAAAACTACTTCAGGATTCTGGAAAAACCACATGCATATCTTCAGGCAATCCTAAAAGCCCATGTAAAGTTTCAAAAGGATCGGCCTAAAACTGTGGGAGGAGTTAAGGGGACAAGATACCTCCTCCCTATAGACTTCTGTAATATTAGAACTCAACAAATGTCTAAGTTCAAAATGTGTAAAAAGTGATAAAAAATAATTTCAGGATTCTGAAAAAACCACATGCATATCTTCAGACCATCATTAAAGCACCTGTAAAGTTTCAAAAGGATCAGCCTAAAACTGTGGGAGGAGTTAAGGGGACAAGGTACCTGCTCCCTATACATACACTTCTGTAGTTTTAGAACTCAAAAAATGTCTTAAGTTAAAAATGTGGAAAAAGTGATAAAAAATTGTTTCAGGATTCTGAAAAAACCACTTGCATATCTTCAGACCATCCTAAAAGCCCATGTAAAGTTTCAAAAGGATCGACCAAAAACTGTGGGAGGAGTTAAGGGAACAAGGTACCTACTCCCTATAGACTTCTGTAATATTAGAACTCAAAAAATGTCTAAGTTCAAAATGTGTAAAAAGTGATAAAAAATAATTCCAGGATTCTAAAAAACCACATGCACATCTTCAGACCATCCTTAAAACACCTGTAAAGTTACAAAAGGATCGGACAAAAACTGTGGGAGGAGTTAAGGGGACAAAGTACCTACTAAAAATTTGGAACCACGCACCACGCACATGCACGCACCACGCCCCACGGAAAACCAAAAACAGTGTCCCTTCGCTTTTCTTCGAAAGGCGGGGGACAAAAATCAAAAACCTTTAAACAACATCTCCTCCTAGGCCTATGGCCTGATTTCAAAATTTCGCAGAAATGTTCCTCTGATTAAGTCATATTCTCCTTGAGTGCTGTGATACTCAGGTGAGCAATATAGGGCCATCATGACCCTCTTGTTTTTTTTGTTTGTTTTGTTTTTTTTATTTTTCAGAGACCATAATGCTATATATTTCATGTGAATTTTCTGCTGATGCAGATGATTTGCATGAAATGCCAAGCCTTTTTTTTCTGAAAAATAATTATGAAAAAAAAAAATAAAATAAAATAAATAAATAAAATGTTGTCTGCTATACTTTTGCTTAGTGCTTTAAGGTTTAAAAATTTAACAAGTCCATTTCACTACGTATTGACGAGTCTAAAAATTGCTAGATGGGTGACACTTTTTACTTTTCTTTGAATTATTGATGCCCTACAACACAGAGAAAATTTCAGAAAAAAAATAATCAAGCGAGACATGTTTAAAATCTACCTCCCAATTACCTACCCTGTATAATTTGCTTTCAATTTTACTGTGGAGACGAGGTTAAAATATATATATATTTTTTTTAAACCAATGACTAGAATTAAATTTATTATGTTTGGGCAGTTACAGCAAATGGTTTTGCATGGAACCATAACAAAAGCTAACAAATTTACTTCTGTGTAAAGCGCCAAGCCAAAACTTCCCCGCCGAAAGACGTCAAAAGCACAGTACAAACAAAGTCATTCCCAAACAGGCCGAAAATAAACCAATATTTGACAAATAAACATAAATTTGACAGCTGCTCTTAGTCTAAGAAAACTTTTTAAAAACTGGATACAATTTTCTATTTAATTAGAATGACACAGAAAATATACAAGGAGGAGCTTAATCTTGCAGAAGGAGGGTGTACATGCCAAACAATCATTATGCCATGAATTATGCAGTTTAGACTAAAGGGCTGGTTTTTTGGTCTTTATGAACCTGTCCCTAAATGATGAACTTCTTTATATTAAGTTATTTTTCTCTGTCAAACATAGTATAAGCTATAAACTCATATACAGAGGCTGATGCATTATGCGAGGGATTTTTTTTTTAGATTCCTTGGTTATTATTCAGAACCAACAAAACTATTTGGAACTAGCCAAATCAGTGGTGAACTTCAGTAATTGCAAAGGCAGATAACATAAAACAAATGTCAAATTCTTTAGTGTTGTATTTCAAGAAAGGAGTGTACTCTGTATCAGCAAAAAACAATTAAGTTTTGTTCAGTCAGTTACAATGTAGTTGGAAATCGTTATGAAGCATAGCCTTACCCGGAACTAGCCAAATAACTGTAGGCCTACACACAACAAGACACTGCTAAAAAGGGTTGTTTAAGGTTAACAAATATTGGGGAAATGGTTTGGGGAGATGGTAGCGAAAGACTAGGGACGGGGGTTGTCGGGCGAAACGACGAAGAGTGAAAACAGAGGCGGAGCAACTAGGGTGGAAACGTTTTGGTGGCGATATACGTCTTGTTACCTAATACAGGTAGAGTGATATCAATATCAAGTCTCGTCTACGAGAATAACAGGTAATGTCTAATTGGAGGTTACCTGTGACCAATAAACAATTATCTTTCAGACGATGCAAACAGATGATGCAAAATAGTTTTTGAAAAACACTCGCTTGTTTCGCGTTACTGAACGCAGCCCTATTCAGTAAAGCGAAACACTGGAGAGTTATTTATTTTATTAATATTATTTTCTTTTCTTTTTTTTCAAAACTATAATCATTCTTCAGAACGATTATCGTGAAGCCGAGTCATGTGAGCTCCAGTTAGAGAGTAGCTGTTATTCTCGTATACAGGATTTGATGTTAGATTGAATCATTTATATCAGTAATTATGCATTTATTAATCAATGCAGTAAACATTTTCTCTTTTTTTTTTGGCTACCAACAAGCATGCACAAATTTTATTCACACAGGCCGCCATCTTGGTTGTGTCAAAAGACCGCTTCTTTGCGATTGACCTAGACCGTCTAGGTTAACTGATTACAGTCATGGACTCTGCAACAATTGAAAAAAAAATGCAATTTAAGTGGATGCATTTGTGCCCTGTGTTACCTGCGGTTACCCATGTTACCCAAACACAGTCCAATAAATTTGCAATTTAAGTGGATGTATTTGTATCTTTGTGTTACCTGCGGTAACCCATGTTACCCTGTTACCCAAACACAGTACAGTAAATTTGCAATTTAAGTTGAGGTATTTGTGTCCCTGTGTTACCTGCAGTTACCCATGTTACCCTGTTACCCAAACATAGTCCAGTAAATTTGTAAATTAAATGATTGTAATTGTATCCCTGTGTTACCTGTGGTTACCCGTGTTACCCTGTTACCTAAATACACTCGAGTGAATTTGCAATTTTACTTCAGGTATTTGTGTCCCCTGTGTTACCTGCAGTTACCTGTGTTACCCTGTTACCCAAACACAGTCCAGTAAATTTGCAATTTACGTTAAAGTATTTGTGTCCCTGTGTTACTTGCAGTTACCCTTGTTACCCTGTTACCCAAACACAGTCCAGTAAATTTGCAATTTACATGAAAGAATTTGTGTCCCTGTGTTACCTGTGGTTACCCGTGTTACCCTGTTACCCAAACACAGTCCAGTATATTTGCAATTTGAGGTACTTGTGTCCCTGTGTTACCTGCGGTTACCCGTGTTACTCAAACACAATCCAGTATATTTGCAATTTAAGTTGAAGTATTTGTGTTCCTATGTTACCTGCGGTTACCTGTCTTACCCTGTTACCCAAACACAGTCCAGTTAATTTGCATTTAAATTGGATGTATTTGTATCCCTGTGTTACCTGCGGTTACCCGTGTTACCCTGTTACTTAAACACAGTCCTGTATATTTGCAATTTAAGTTGAGGTATTTGTGTCCCTGTGTTACCTGTGGTTACCCATGTTACCCTTTTACCCAAACACAGTCCAGTAAATATGCATTTAAATTGAGGTATTTGTACCCCTGTGTTACCTGCTGTTACCCGTGTTACCCGGTTACCCAGACATAGCTCAGTAAATTTGCAATTTAAGTTGAAGTACTTGTGTCCCTATGTTACCTGTGGTTACCCTGTTACCCAAACACTATAAAGTAAATTAACAATTTAAGTTAGGTTATAAGTGCACCCCTGTGTTACCAGCGGTTACCCGTGTTACCCTGTTACCCACACAATATATATATATATATATATATATATATATATATATATATATATATATATATATATATATATATATATATATATATATATATATATATATATATATATATATATATATATATATATATTCTATAGCTAATATATATATATATGGAATGATGGCATAGATCTATAGAGGATGAACCCTGAGCCATTTAGAGGCATTAGCTTGTTACCTGGTGTTACTTTAGGTAACAAACACAGACTGCTGGGAAAAGAGTAGTATTTTCAGGACATATCTAGCGGCGTTAACTGGATTAAAATACCTTGTTTATATTACACAATGTAGACGTCACCTTTGATCTTCAAATATAAACTAGATATTTTGGTTGTACGTTTTTTTCTGTTTTAGGTGGAATTATCATGTTTTATAAAACATGATATTTCTACCTAACACTTTGAAAAACGTACAACGAAAAACGTTGCATATTCACACTGGTCTGCTGCCTGTTATTAATGCCAGACCAGTGTGGACATGAGACGTCTAATCAGGGACTATGTTATGATTATTGCTACTTACACGCGTGGCTGTTAACTGGATTATCGTCTTTAATTTGAATTGGTGATAAGGGTGTGAGTTACCGCGCGCGGCGTCATTTGGATTAAATGTCTTGTTTATTCTTCTAATATTACACAATGTAGAAGTCACCTTTGATCTTCAAATATAACCTAGGTATTTAGGTTTTACGTTTTTCTCAGTTTTAGGTGGAATTATCATGTTTTATAAAACAGGATAATTACACTTAAAACTGAGAAAAACGTACAACGAAAAAGTTGCATATTCACACTGGTCTGGCTGCCTGTTATTAATGCCAGACCAGTGTGAATATGCGACGTCTAATCAGGGACTAGGTTATGATTATTGCTACCTACACGCGTGGCTGCTAAGTGGATTATCGTCTTTAATTTTTGTCACGTGACTCTGAGGATTGGCCTGCTGCAGAAATTTGTTAAATATTCTGCGTTCAATTCATAGTTTACATATATAAGACATATTATGACTTTACAACAACATATATAGCATATACCTGAGATAAGTAAACATTTATATTTACTGATCTCTGCATAAAGTATAAAATATATTAACGTTCGGCGTCCGACATTGTCCCCACCCCCACACACCCACTGCCGAAAGGCAAAGGAGACCGACCACTCCAACAGCTACCATATTTACCCTAAATGCTGGTCAGGGTCTAGATTGTGCTCACTGATTAGGAAAGAAAAATGCCATTTTTATGATGATTCTAAATAGAAAAAAATATATGGCTAAAAATATACTGGCTGGAGCAAATGAGAGCCTAAAGTTATCTAAATAGAAAAGTATAAAAAAACAACAACAACAACAACAACAACAAAAAAAAAAAACAAAAAAAAAAAAAAAACAAAAAAAAAAAAACGATTGGTTGTGTTGGGGTTCAACGACACGTAAACCCTTGTGGTTCATTTCGTCTCCGAGAGAAAGGGAGAAAGGAGATAGAAGTGATAATAGAGGAGAAGAAAGAGAAACAGGAATGAAAGTGAAGAAACAGAAGAAATAAAAACATCCCCCTCTACCCTTATCTGCTACGAGGATAGCAGGCCTTGTCCAGCTGAAAGCCAATATCAGTTGGACGCCCCGGTGACGTAAGATACACGACACCTTCGCACCACCCGACCACCCCCACTTAAAAAAACAACAACAAACAAACAAAAAAAAAAAAAAAAAAAAAAAAAAAAAGAAAGAAAACTGGTTTGGGTGAAATAAAAATATTAAGGAAAAAGGAAAATAGCCTTAAAACATGCTTTTTAGCCCCTTAAACATTTCAATCAAGTAAAGAAAATAATGTAAAAAATAAAGAAACTGTTAAACGTTTACTTTTTTTTTTTACTATTAGAGAAATATCATCCCCGCATCCCCAATGACCTTCTGAAAGCCCCTATTGGTATTTCTACAAACTATGTAGTAAATGCAGTGTTCATCCTGGTCAGACTGCGGGTGATAAGGCTTGTCTGTCCGAATGTTTAGAACATATACAGTAAACCTGTGCGAACTGTACAGATTCAGGCTGGCCTGCTTACTGTCATGAGTCTTTAAAGGGGAACGCAATACAAACTTCAAGTATATCTTTGAGTAAAGTGCTTAACAAGCCAAATGTTTATTTTGATGCAAGAGTTTTCAAAATCGACCTAGAAATAAGGAAGTTATGGAGGTTTGAATGTATTTAAAATGGCTGTCATGGATGCCGCCATATTGTAGGCTTTGTGACGTCACACAGCCCAAATTAAATATGCAAAACCAATTTATAAAGGGTTTTTAAGAGTGATTTTTGCTACTGCTTTTTATAGTCTTTTAATTCTAGTGAAGCAATCATTTCCCCAAAATTAAACAAACTTTATGAGAATTACTACCTTTATGAAACGAATTTTAATTTCTAAGAAACTTCATTAAATATTCAAAATGGCAGCGCCCATTCAAACAATGTTAAAATATTCAATTGTCTATAACTTACTTGATTTTCTACCGATTTTGATCAAATTTGTGTCAAAATTCATTGTTTGCAAAGTTCTTTACTTTAAAGCACAATACATTTTAAGGTTGCGTTCCCCTTTAATTATAGCTGTAAAGATCCTAGCATTACTCCAACTTTTATCAGAAACATAACGAATAGACCCAGACGACTATCCCAATGATTCTGAAAGTGTTCACTCCGTATAAGCTGGCTGACTGTGACCCCTCGTTGTTGGTATGTGTTAACCCTTTAAGTGCTAATTACAACTGCAGTAGACAACATTTATAGGAAAATAAGACAGACTTTTTTTTTTTTTTTTTTTAGCATTCTAAGTGAATCGCTAGGCAGACGATTCGCATGAAATACCGGCCTTATTTTCTCTGATAAGCACTTTAGCACCTAAGGGTTGACACATTCGAACACTGACAGGTCCAGATCAGCCAGCTCATAGCAGCGAATGCTTTCAGAACCGTTGCATCACGTTAAATGGGTGCTTGACGCACATGCGAAAGTCGAAGGCACACAAAAACGAACTCGTATGTACATCCGATCAGGACATTCGGGGTTCGCTTAAAGAGTCATGACGTCATAAAAAGGACAGTAAATCTTTACCACTGTCTTGGTAAATGCAGAAGACGACAAACTTGTGACGAAAATAGTCTTAGACAAATCAAGCATATTGTCTCTAAAAGGATCTGGAGCAAGTGACCACCAGGACGCTTCTTGAACCTCGTTAACACTTTCGGCGCAAAATTTCAGACGACATTTGTCATCTGCTTTGTTTTTTAACAAACTGTTGATTTGAAAGAAGTTTATATGTAAAATTGAAAGACTGAATGTCAAATAGGGTAGATCCTGATGAGATGGCTCATATGAGCCGTCTCATCTGGATCTAAGCTATTTGCAAAAGCCTATTTTTAGCGCCTGTGGCAGAGAAAGAGTTACAGGTGGTATGCAGCTCATGGCTGTACGGCGCTTCACTGTACCTTTTATTATCACCCCTTCATCGTATCGAGGGGGTTGGGGGGGGGGGGGGGGGGCGTTGGGTGGTGCGAAGGTGGCGTGTATCTTATGTCACAGGGGCGCCCGACTGATATTGGCTTACAGTTGGGCAAGGCCTGCTATCCTTGTAACAGGTAAGGGTCGAGGGGGAATGTTTTCATTCCTTCCGTTTCTTCATTTTCATTCCTGTTCCTCTTTCTTCCCTGTCCCTCTCATTCATCTACTATATCTTTTATCTCTTTTCTCCCTTTCTCTGGGAGACGACACTTAATGCCTCACGAGGGTTGACGTGTCGTTAAACCCCAACACAATCAATCAATCATCGTACCGATATGACTACAACAAGGTGAAAAAAGACGTAAAACACTTAATCATCACCGAAATCGCATGAGAGAACTTAAGAAAAGACACACCACACAACATTTGCCAAAGCAAAGATCTAGATCAGCCTGCGAACGCTCATTCTGAACATATTGTGTGGTACCTGATTATCATGTGTGTAAAGTTAACCATTTTACCCCCTCCTCCCCCCCCCCCCCCACCCCCGCCACCGAGTTTCTGCAGTGATCTCTGGCATCTTTGAATCTGGCCCTCAGAGATCTGGCCAGAACCATTGTCACATTTTGACCTGGGCATTATCTCGGTCATAGATAGGTGGCATTTGGCAAATCCTTTGTCTGGATTGTGTCAATATAAATGCGTATACAAAAATTATCGAAATATCCCATATGGCTGAAGACCTACGGCGATTTCCATAATTTCACACGTTTTTGCTTCGACATTACCTTGGTGAAAGAACAATAACATTTCGCAAAGCATGCTGGTTACATCTTGTCGGTATCTAATTTAAGGCTGGCACGATTAATCGGATAATCGATTAATTGATCGATAAATTCCACAAAAATGATTATCATTACTGATTTGCTAATAATCGATCATTTGATTTCTGTGTTTGTTACTTTACCGTATTTACCCTTAGTATTCAGACACCTCAACTCCTTACCATACATAATCTAAAATTTGAACAAGTACAATTTACTACCAATTGTTGTGTCTAAAAATAACTGGATGGGTGGCAAACAGTGTAGACCCTGATGAGACGCCACATTTGCGGCGTCTCATCAGGGTCTACACTGTTTGCTCAGGCCTGTCTGACCGAATATATGCAATAAAGTATAACATATGGTAAGAGTCATGCTCAGACAGGTAAAATTATGACCAAATCTTCAGTGATTACTAATCGATTATCAATCACAATGACAGGACTGATAATCGATTATCTTTTCAGCTTCGATTAGCCAGCCTTAGTATCTATCAGTATGCCAAACATTATCAAAATATTACCAACGGTTTAAGGCAAAGACCATTTTCGCTTATTGACCATGGACAGACGGACGACCATACAGGATGATTATATGGCACTCTTAGAAAGTCAACCGACCTCAGTCGGTAGACCTTTCCTGCTGATCGTGCAATTCAGTAATCCTGCAGCAGAAACAATTTCCTTTCTAAAATTATGAAGTTCACTAAAATATCTGATATAGCGCATGATATATTTGACATATACATGTGTTCTCACCTGTGCATATTTAAAGTCTTTGCTTATGAAGAGTCTCAATAAAACCGAAAATCCCATTTTCTGTCTGTAATGTGTTCTTTGTTTCCAAATGCAATCTGTTTCACTTTTATTTGTGTATATATAATACATATAGTTTTATATGATACTCATTTTCCATTGCGAAATATCTTTCACCTTTTTACACCTAGTAGGAAGGCAAAATCTTAAGAACTTTTGTATAAGCTGCAACCAAAAGTGTTTCATCAAATTCAATAGCTGTAAATGCCTGGTTTTAAAATTTCTGATCAGTTCAGGAAAGAAGATAGATTTCCTCCTTAATACACTCCCTTCTTGAAGAGACATGCTTATTATTGACTCTTAGAGTTTTGTAAGATTTTTGTCATTTAGTTATCTAGAAGCCTGCTTTCATAATATTTTGCTTCCGTTTCATGAAACAAAGAGATACAGAAGAAGTACCAATCAATGTTTCAATGGAACTTAAAAAAATTTGAACAATAAAAGGTCGTTAAAGATTCAAAGTCAGTATGCAAATTGAATCTTGTTAGTATCCTGATCAGGCAACATAATTTTCAGTGTCCCAAACGGGATGCATTTGTATCTCAATCGGGCCTCACAAATTTTATGTGTTCCCGAGAGCGGACGCCGCAATTAGCGGCGTCTGATCAGGATCTCCACGATTTGCTTGCAAAAATATCAAATTGTACCTAACCAATATTAGCCTAGTCCAGTTTTTGGACGTAGGCAAATAATGTAGACCAAGAGCGCACACCACAGTTAGCGGCGTCTGATCAGGGTTTCCACAGTTTGCTTGCAGAAATGCCTACTTGTTCCTAACCGATTTAAGCTTAGAGTCCAATAATTTTGAACGTATGCAAACAATGTAGACCCAGAGCGAACGCCGCAGTTAGCGGCGTCTAATTAGTGTCTCCACTGTTTACTTGCAGAAATGTTGTTCCTAACCAATATAAGCTAGAGTCCAATGTTTGAATATAGGCAAACAATTTAAACCGAGACATTACGAAAACACGACTATTCAAATATATATAAAATTTCACCTCCAAATCCTGAACATTTTCAGATAAAAAACTGATATTTTTTTTATATTTCTGCTCAAAACATAGATTGTGGCTACTTGTTAGAACCGCCTCGCCGAGGCGGTTCTAACGAGTAGCCACAATCTATGTTTTTGAGCAGAAATAAGAAAAATAATATATACCCCTGTAAACCCCAGTTTTACTATATAAAAGTGGGGTTTCAAGGGGGTCAAAATTATATAGGCATGTTTTCATGATGTGGGCGTCTTATCAGGGTCTCCATACTTTGCTTGCAATAATTTCAAGTTGTACTTAATCAGTATCAGCATAGAGTCCAATTTTTGGACGTAGCAAACAATGTAGACCCAGAGCGGTCGCCGCATTTAACGGCGTCTCATCAAGTCCTCCATAGTATGTTTGCAGAAATGTCAACTTGTACCTAGCCAATATAAAATGTTCACATGGACATGAAAAAGAGACTTCGCCGGAACAGTAGCATGCGAAAGTTCCGGTACAGACATCGTCTTTAATAAAACGTGAAACAACAATACAAACATCCATCCTTTTTTTCCTTCGTTTATTCTCCTTTCCCGCCCCTTCTTACTTCATACATTAATGGACTACTAGGATGTGAGCCTGAATTCTGAACAAATGAAGCATTTCTTTGTATGGTTGAGTTAAAAATTTCAGAATAATTTATGAACCTCTTTTTTTATTATTAATTAATCGACCGATTGAATAGAGACAACCCCTTCTTTGTGCAAGTGAATTAGAGATGTTTTAAGGTTAAAACCGTTAACTTCAAACAGCTTATTATAAAAAATAGCAGACAGAAAATAAGATTTCACGATGCATTCAAATTGGAGACAATAAATGAAATTTTGTACGAAGGAGACAACTTAAATGAAAATTAAATAGCCATGGAAGGAGACAATTTGAATGAAATATATTTTATTTTTATGAAAAATAATATATATATATATATATCCCCAGCGAGCACCAAGTGTTACATATCCTTGAGCAAGACACTTTCTCCACATTGCTTACACACACGACTTTTTGTATTGGGTAAGAGGTAATGGCCATCCTAGCTTTATTTTGTTAATTTTGCAGTCTCTTCATAAAAAAATGCCCAAGTTTTGCTCGCCTTCAACCAGGATGCTGGCTGCAACTTTAATATCCTGTAGTGTTACCGACCTTTCGATGTTTAGTATGACCCTTCCAAATCCTAGTCAAAAATAGCGCTTGTTCTTTGAGTATAAAACGCATTGTGTCTGCTTTCCAAGCGTGTCAATAACGGTCGACCATGAGCAATAAAAATGAAAAGGAGCAGAAATGAACATTTGCAATCGTCAGTATCACAGTATCTGAAAAGAAGACAATTTCCAGTAAGCAAGAACACATGTTACATCTTTATCATGTTGATTTTTAACCCAGGAGCTAAATATCTGATATAAAAATTCTACATATTTCTGTGAGTGGGTGGGGTATGATAAAAAAAAAAGAGAAATTTCTTCACAATTTGGAGGAATGATGGATTGGCTATGTGATGTTACCAACCAGCATTTCTCTTACAGATCTAGTCCTTCTGCCTTAAATATAGTGTGAATTCAGGGCATAATTGTTGTTTTTGAATTGTAGCACTAACCCCCTCTCCTTACAGGGATGAGAATTTTCAGCTTTTTGGCAAATTTCAGCTTTTTTTTTTTTTTTTTTTTTTTTCAAATTTTCAAATTTCCAAACAGTGCAGATTCAGTCTGATCTGTTCAGATCTGATGATTTAAAAGCGGGGTATAGGGGTTTCAGCTCTTTTCTTTCAAAATGATTCTCATCCCTGTCCTTACCAACCCCACCTCCTCCCCACTAGCTGGAACGACTTCAACATTGACATTTATGTTGACATTGCTGTAAAAATCCCCTCCGTCTTCCGGGTAGCTCACCCTAGATCTGTGCCATCCTCCCCATCATCTTGAATCTTTTATTAAATACTTTTTCATGCACGGATGTAGCCCCACCCCCACATCCCAAACTACCCCAGGAAAAATCTAGTGAATATTATTCTTCTCACTGTGCCATTTTATTTGATATGCTACATGACCATGTTTGAAAAAAGTAATGTTGACCCTCCTTCCCCTCTGGCCCTGTCCCCAGGGGCCAGATCAAATTTGTAAATTTCCTGTGTGCATCTAAATACAATGTATCCGAAAGTGTATCTATATCCTAATTTTATGTTTTAATCCTCACTGTCTAGGATGAGATAGCAATTACAAATGCTCTGACACATGGACAGATGACAGTTGGACAGACAGACATCTGGATAGGATGACATCTTATCCGAGTGCAAAAATGTTTAAAAATTTATCTGACATCTGTCAGACAAATGATGAAAATACATTCGGAATTCTTAGAATTTTTGCCTCGACCATTGTCTGACATGTCAAGGGATCCTAATCAGAGTTCACGGAAACGCCGAATCCGGCGTATTTTTACTACTATTTTTGCTTTTGTACGCGTAAAATTTCCTTTCGAGGATTCTCATTTACGCTCTATTGCCACCGGATGTCCAAACTGCACTTTAAAGACGTACCGCGGACTTCCGGAATTTCTTTTGTCCGTCGAAATTGATACCCAAAATGTCCAAAAATTGTCAAAAAGCCCGCCCAATTTTAACGAGTTGTTTGATGTTTGCCCCGCCTACTTATTGGAAATTCGCTACCTCTGTTGACTGTCCCACTTTCCGCTTGCGGGAGTTTTATTGACATCGGTGTCAAGCGTCGCGGCAGCGTGATCACTGTGTGTATTTGTCGCGTGCTGAGTTGATTAATTGATGTTTGTACAATTAAACTTTCTTCTGCGACACCCGAAAATATTCGGTGAAATTATATGATTATTATTTTTAAATATTCACCTCTTAAAATCTTAAATTATTATTTTGCTAAGAACGTGTGTCGTCTGAAAACACGTCAACACTTCCGGGAGTTACCAAGTTAAATTAAATAAATAAATAACAATTATGCACAGAACGCAAATTTAAATCTGTTCGAATTTAGAAGCTTATGTATGTCATGACAACAAAAGCAATTTTTCAAATGAGAAGAAAATATATTTTTCGTCAACATTTTCGGAAAACCCGTTTCTAAATTCTTAGCCTTGTTCCGGCTGCGCTGTTTACCAGCGCGGAAAAGACGCAAAGTAAGTCTAAATATAGGCGAATTGCGATGGTTTTGCTTGCTATTCTCTGCGAACGAACGTATTGCTGTTGGTAACTCTTCGAGAGCTGCCTTTTATTTGTTTGTTGTTGCACGAGTCGGCGCCGTTTTCCCGCAATTTTTGTGAAGTAAGCAACTCGCTCACTCGTGTTGATCAGCTTCAATCCGAGCAAATATTTCATTAAATAGATCTACATTTCTGCAAAATAATTTCAGCATAGTTTGTTTTTAAGAAAACATGTTTTGGGTGTTTTCTCTCATGTATTTTCTTTTCTTTTTTTCTTTCTCTGGGCCTTGAAACGAAGGCGAAGTTGGACCAATGTTGATGCTTTCGCTAAGGTCCGACATACAAGTACAGACTTTCCAAAAAGATGCAATCGAATTTTAACAAGCGATAAGGATATGTTTAAAACACATCTAAGAGAAGTGTATATCATGATGATTCTGTGTGACACTGAATTAAGAACCTCTGTTCTACTTAAGAAAGGGCAGACCGCCGCAGCAGGGAAAAAAGTGGGATTTTCCTGTGGGACTTCCAAATTTGAGGGGTAGGAAGTCTGGGACTTCCTGAGTCTGGAAGTTAATGGAAGTCCTATTTCCTAAGCCCCAAAAGCTGTTGGATCCTTACCAGACACTCAGTGGTCAAGGTTAACTATGTTGAAAAATGAAGTTGTCCAGACAATGTCCTTAAATATTAAGTTTTCATATTTAGCCGAAAACTCCAAGTTTTCTAGGTCAAACTCCTATTTTTCAATTTTAACTCCAACTTTTCTCAGAGATGGATTCTTAAACTCCTGCTTTCAAAATCCTAGTGAGAACTCTGCTAATGATTTCATGTAGACTGTGACATTATGCCATAATCTTTTCCATGTATAGGATTAATTATTTTCTGAACACCCCTTTTATCTGCATCGCTCAAGATAATAGGGGTGTTCACATAATATTTTTGTTGCACCTGCATTAATTAGCATTGACTTTGACCTGCAAGTTTTATTCAATTTATTCATTCAAGTTCTTATGTCCACCCTGGTGCCAGTAATTTTTAGTTGAAAAAAGTGCCTTCTCTTCAACTATGTATCCTGAACCTTGAAATAAATCCACTTATTATGTCTCCCCACTTTAGGGTATGGAGACATATTGTTTTTCTCCAAGGCATCTGTCTGTCTGTCAAAATAATGTCCACTTTATAACTTGGAAACCGTTCAAGCTGTCTTCACAGAACTTCATATAGATATCAATCAACATTAGATGATATGCAGAGTGCAAGAACCATAACTCTTCTTTTTTACTTTTTGAATTATTTCCCTTGGAACTTTGTCAATCACAAAAAACGTATCTGCTCTATAACTTGAAAACCATTCAAGAAATCTTCACAAAACTTCATAATATGAATTAAGGCAGTGCCTAGAAACGGGCATGGCAATTGCTTAATTTTCAAAGTGTCAAAATCTGACTGGTTCTGTAGAGTTACGAATAGCAACAGACGCTTTGAGTTATAGTACCTGATATGCTTCTGACAAATTGAGATGAAAGCGTCAAGTAAAACATTCAAAATTAGTCGTCATTTTTTTTTTCATTTTTGCATAATTTATTGAAAATAATGTGTGTATATTTCTTGCCATTTGAAAACATCTTAAAAGATTGACGAAAAGAAAAAAATCATTTTAAGAAAATAACTGTTTCTCGCCAGTTTTCAGTTCGCGAGATTGGTAATTTTCACACGGCTCAGCTGAGAGACATGGACAGGATACATTGGTGAGTTTCATGTGTCTTACCGATAGGCGTGCAGCCAACGTTGCCTGCGGACGTTGACACGGTCAATGTTGCTTTTGGCAACGTTGTCCATGCCCGCATGAATATATCAGTCAATCAACATTGGACGATGTGCAGAGCACAAGAACCATAACTCTTGCATTTATACTTTTTGAATTACTTCTCCCTTGGAACTTTGTCTGTCACAAAAACATGTCCTATCTATAACTTGAAAACCGTTCAAGATATCTTCACGAAACTTTATATGCATGTCAATCAAATTAGACAACATGCAAAGCACAAGAACCGTAACTCTTGCATTTATACTTTTTAGTTATTTCCCTTGGAATCTCATTAGTTAATATAAATGTTCGCTGAATGTACAATACAGACTCAATGACGGCCTCTTCGTAAAACTTTAACCAGTGGGCTGGGACTTGACGATATGTCTTTGGTTTGGCCCGCCGTGGTTCAACTATTGGTTTTCATTTACTCTGGGATAGAGTAGAATTAGCCATGAGTACTCATCTTTGTTTATTTTAGTGATTAATTTGATTTTTATGTTTTTGCTTTGATGCATTGACTGAGTTGGGAGCCTTTATGTGAATCAAATTTTATGTATTTCTGTATTAAGAGTAGCATCGGGACCCAGGGTGAAGTTGGCTGGCTGTAAAAGTGCTTTAAACCCCCCGGTGGTTTACTCTACTGACCGTTTTAAGGCGGTGGTCCTGATGTTAGTCTTACTCTTTGTTGCTTTGTGGTTTATTCTACGAGGCTATTTGTTTTATGTCTTACCTTGTGTCATTTTGTTCTTGTGTTTTTCAGTCCTTTTAGCATTGTGATTAACTTGCTTGGGGAAGAGAGAGCTAATCTTAGTGCTTTTCTTACATTAGTTTGATTTGTTCTTGTTTGGATTTGTCAGTTTCCTCTTCCTCTTGGTGTCTGGGAAGGGCTGCAGTTTGTGATTTTGGCATTCCCTGAACTTTTCTCTTACCTTTTTTTTTTTTTTACAATATGACACCAAAAAGAGGGGAGACATCTGTGTTTTTGTAGAAAAACAAATTCAAGTATTTAATCCTAGTCTTGCTGAACCTTGATATGCCCTGCCTTTACATACAATGTAGATTCAGATCATTTGGCTTCTGAAGAAGCCAACTGATCTGGATCTGCACTGTTTATCATAATTACTTATATGAATTTGTATCAACAGTCAGCCTAGATCAAGTAATCTGATTGGCTGAAAATTAGAAGTGGGTGTGGCATCTTAATTTATTCTGCATGACAAGGCTTAATATTTTAAGGAGAGTGATACCTCCCAGAAGAGAGAATGTAGATGGAACCACCCAGTTCAAGTGATGGCACTGAAAGGAACCACATCAGGGGAATCCAGCACAGACAATATACTAGCTTACAGCAGCATATCAGGAGATGCAACAGTTTGTGAGCAGCAATTCTCAAGGTAAAATCTGAACTGCTCTTAGACAAGAGCATATCAGGTAAATATTTTTCTTATTTCTCATGGAAAACAGATATAGTGGATACTCATTTGAAGCACCATGGTGAGGCACTTCTAATCAGTATCACCACATAAGTTTTCATGGAGATATAAGAAAAACATACTTTCGAATTGAAAAAGTACTTTAACTGGAGTATGGTGTTTGGTCTTATTTTTCAATGTTATATGAAAACACGCCTATTCAAATATATTGGAAATTTTACAACAAAAAAAGGAAAATGTTCAGACAAAAAATTCTGATCCAGACCAAACTGCTCAATCAGGATCTACATTGTCTGCCGTGCCTTCAGTCCATTGTAGATACATCCAGAATTCCAGATAAGGCACCTTTTTTTTTGGTGGGTGTGTGTGAGGGGGAGTGTGTGTGTGTGTGTGTGGTGGGGGGGGGGGGGGGGGGTGGGGGGTGGGGGTGTGTGCGGTGAAATGTGCAGATATTTTGCTTAATTCTTTGCAAAAACATGATGGGGATACTGTCTGAAAGCATCTCATTGAGGTGCTTCTAATCAGTACCCACAATTTATGTTTCTATGAGAAATAAAAAAAAATATCTATTTGGACACACCTCATATCTGGGGATTTACAAATCACCAGGAAGTCAAATGGCCTGTTTCAAATTTTAGGATAAGCAATGGAAAGTGTTAAGGTGTCAGATTATTTATGGTAACTATAGTACATAATTAATACATGCACATATAACATACAAGTATGACATAGAAGCACAGCAAAGTGTCCCCTTTGTGAGCCAGGGTTGTGGGTTTGAACCCCATTCAAGTCACACCAAAGACATTAAAGTGGTACTAGCTGCTCTTTCATTTGACACTCAGTGGAGATGTAATTACTCCTAGCTGGCTGTCTACTCTGCTTACTCTATAGGTACTAAGGAAGCTTAATACTCCACAACCTCTTTATAACACTATTGTTGGGGTCCATACCGTAAATCGTGTTAGTTAAACAACCGTGTTATATCCAAACAAAAATGTATAGATTATATTGAAAAATGACCATTTATGGTCATTTTTCAATATAATCTATACATTTTTGGGATCCATCTTTGAACCGTGTTACATCCAAAACCGTGTTTACTGTTATAACGAAGCGTGTTATAAAGAGGTTGTAGAGTATCTTTATAATAAAATATGTAAAATGCTTTATTTGATGACCCTAAGACCAAATAAAAAAATATGTATGTTTAGGGTGAACAGGCTAGGAAAAAATAGGAAGGGTAAGTAGAGATGTTTTTGTTTTCTTTTTTTTTTTTTTTGTTTGGTAGATAGAATTATGCCATTAATCTATAATTATCAAATACATTTTGACTTTGCGCCATAACTCATATAAAATTTGACCAAGTCTGTTTGACTACCCTTTGACACGCCTACCAAATGAACGAATGCTTTACCATTGGTTAAGAATGTGAAACAATTAGAGCAAGATCGGTTTAACATTCCATAACTCAAAACAGGTAAACAAACTGCATTTTCTGTGTTTCATGAGCGATAAAAATGTTTTGAGGAAATTATTTCAGAAACGGGGGAATTATGTTCAACTGCCCGTCTGTGGAGTAAATCTCAGACCACCAACTTCAACCATATGGGCTGAATTATTTTTCACATGCTGAAGAAGTACTGAAAGCCATAATAAACAAATGGAAATTCATGGTGTTTATTGTCCTTTACTTAATTTTGCACTTTGCTAGTAGTTCAGCATATCGTCACACACACACGATAAAATATATGATTATTTGTATTATGGATATTTTGGTTGTCAATACAGCATTGTTGAGAAATTGCATGGTATGGGTCAAAAATGAGTGATTAAGCATTAGAGCTGTAAGTTTTGTTTGTATTTGTTTAGATTTAATGCATAACCACCCATTTTGAACCCTTCCCGTGGTGATTTCTTAACAGCAGTAGGTAGTCTGAGATTTACTCCATAGACGCCGATATCAGTGGGCTGTTGAATGTAATTCTCTGTTTTTCAAATATGTCCTCAAAACATTTATATTGCTCATGAAACACAGAAAATACAAAGTTTGTTTACCTTTTATGAGTCATAGCATGCCTAATCGATGTCACTCTAATTGGTTTACGTTCTTAACGGATGGTTACGCATTCATCCATTTGGTAGGTGTGCTTTGATGTGTCCAAAAAGTACAAAATGTACTATTAGAAAGTAAAACAGTACAGACACTGAACAAACTGCTCCTGTAGGTGCAGTTTGATCTTGGTATACACTCTTTGCTCAGACCTACTTGTCTGAATAATAGCCCAGTAATACCTACATAGCTCTAGTTAAGGCGCTTTTTTCAATCCAAAAGTATTGATATTTTTCTTATTTCTCCACGAAAACATATGTTGTGGGTACTCATACCCACAACATATATTTTTATGGAGAAATAAGAAAATTATTAACCTGATACCCACTCTTATCTAGACCTATGCACCTATTTAAAAAAACAAAAACAAAAAACAAAAACAACCTAAAATTGCTAGATTTCACTAGGAAAATTAGTTATGGTAGGATTACTGTAAACACACACATTTTTTGGTTTGGCTCAATCACAGAAACTTTAACAAGTTTCTGGTCCTGCCCCTGGACATATTTTTTTCCCATAAAAGCCATTATATTATTGTAGATCTAGATAATAGGAATAACCAGAAGATATTGTTCTTTTTTTTTTTTTTTGCACCAAAAAATATGCATAGCATGTGTATTGTGGTACCATAGTCATTAGAATTCTCTCACCTTTTCAGTGAGTACGGTACGTTTTGGTGCAAAACGAAAAGTGTTGGGAATGGGCCTGAATTTCACATTAGATCATGGTTTTGTAAAACCGACTGATCATCGATTAATAATTGATTTGTAGAAAATATATTCATTCTTAATTTAGCCCATTTCCAGGTACATGTACTTATTCATTGCTCAAGATCAATAAGAGGGGTATCCAGATAATATTTTTCTTATTTCTCCATGAAAACATATTGTGGGTACTCATTAGAAGGGCCTTTGTGAGGCACTTCTGAGTACCCACAACTTATGTTTTTATAGAGAAATAAGAAAAATATCAGTACTTTTTGGTTGACTATTTTATCAAATGTTTCACTTTTATTGACCACAAATCTAGAATTTCCTGAATACAATAAACAGCATTGAATTTCATTTCTTTATAATTTGGCTATAAAAATAAAATGTGAGAAAAATATGTTTCTAAAAATAGAATTTTTTTGTTTTCAGATTGAAGAACTTCCTTCATGAAAGCAGCAGAGTTCTAGATGGTAATTTTCTGAACCTGATGTATCCAGTGTTTGTTCACATGTATGTAGAACTGCTCAATAATGGTCATAAAACCCCTGGTATGTATATGATAGGTCAAGATGGGTTAATATATTGTAACATTTTTAATTATCTTTGCACAGAGCCTTCATTATCAGCCCATTATTATCGCACCTGCTTGTAGCAGGGTGCGATATAGGCGTCCGATTTTCCATCCGTCCGTCCGTCCGTCCGTCTGTCAACATTTATGTCGAAGTTCGACATTTATGTCAAAGTTAGTATTCTAATCAACTACAAGACTAAACAACCATCAAACCTTGCGGGAAACATCTCCCTGACCTCCTGACTTTGCAACATAGGTATCCGGATTTCACTTCGTCTGTCCGTTCGTCTGTCTGTCTGTCAACATTTATGTCGAAGTTCGACATTTATGTCAAAGTTAGTATACTAATCAACTACAAGACTAAACAACCATCAAACCTTGCATGAAACATCTCCCTGACCTCCAGACTTTGCGACATAGGTGCCTGCTTTTCCATTTGTCTGTCCGTTCGTCTGTCTGTCTGTCCGTCTGTTAACAGTTCTGTTATGTCGAAGTTCGACATTTATGTCAAAGTTAGTATTCTAATCAACTACAAGACTAAACAACCATCAAACCTTATATGAAACATCTCCCTGCCCTCCTGACTTTGCGACATAGGTGCCCGCTTTTCCATTCGTCTGTCCGTTCATCCGTCCGTCTGTCTGTTAACAGTTCTGTTATGTCGAAGTTCGACATTTACGTCAAAGTTAGTATTCTAATCAACTACAATTCTACGACAACCATCATACCTTGCATGACACATCTCCCTGACCTTCAGACTTGGCAGGTACATTGACCCAGTGACCTTGACCTATATTTTGCGCTCCATTGACTTCGACATAATTTACGTTGACGTTCCAGATCTTCTCAACTAGAAGGCGTACAGCTACCAAATCTTGCATAGTGCTTCTCCTAGATGTACTGACTCGGCAGGTATCTTGACCCGGTGACCTTGACCTATATTTTGCGCTCCAGTGACTTTGAACATTTTGCGTCGACGTTTGATATCTTCTCAACTATAAGGTCTACAACCATCAAACCTTGCAAAGTGCTTCTTCTCAATGTACTGACTCAGCAGATACCTTGACCTGGTGACCTTGACCTATATTTTGGCTGCAGTGACTTTGATATAATTTACGTCAACACTCCAGATCTCCTCAAGTGTAAGACCTCTAGCCACCAAACCTTGCATAGTGCTTCTCCTAGATGTACTGACTCGACAGGTATCTTGACCCGGTGACCTTGACCTATATTTTGTGCTCCAGTGCCTTTTACACATTTTATGTCGACGTTCAATATCTCCTCAACTATAAGGCCTACAACCATCAAACCTCGCATAGTGCTTCTCCTCAATGTACGGACTCCACAGGTACCTTGACTGGGTGACCCTGACCTATATTTCGCGCTCCATTGACTTTTACACCTTTTACGTCGCCCTTCCATATGTCCTCAACTGTAAGGCCTTCAACCACCAAATCTTATATAGTGCTTCTTCTGGTTGTACTGACTAGGCAGGTACCTTGACCTGGTGGCCTTGACCTATATTTTGCACTCCAGTGACTGAAACATTTTATGTTGATGTTCGGTATCTCCTCAAATATAAGACCCACAACCACTAAACCTTGCATAGTGCTTCACCTCATTGCACTGGCTTGGCAGGTACCTTGACCCAGTGACCTTGACCTATATTTCAATATTTCACGCTCCAGTGACTTTTACACATTTTACGTGGACGTTCCATTATCATTGGGCTGTATAATACGAAAAGTTAGTGCTGAAGATATAGCCATTAGAGGGAATGGCACTGGCCTGGAATATATGTGCCCCACTAGGCACTTTGTCTTCATTTTTTTTTCAACCCAGTTTTCCAACTAAGCACTGCTAAGAATGAAATAAACTTATTTAATAACCACATTCTGATTGTGGCTCCTGTGACTTTTGCGCCAGCAGGTGCGATGACGCCTTCCGCGGATTTCTTGTTTTCTCTATATGACTTAACGCTCTGTATGTTGGGTAAAAATTTCACCAGAGAACATTTTGAAATATTTTTCTTATTTGTTTTCCAGAATGGCTTTGACATTTCATTTTTATCGCACCTGCTTGTAGCAGGGTGCGATATAGGCGTCCGATTTTCTGTCTGTCCGTCCGTCCGTCAGTCCGTCCGTCTGTCAACATTTATGTCGACGTTCGACATTTATGTCAAAGTTAGTATTCTAATCAACTACAAGACTGAACAACCATCAAACCTTGCATGAAACATCTCCCTGACCTCCAGACTTTGCGATATAGGCGTCCGCTTTTCCATATGTCTGTCCATTTGTCCGTCCGTCTGTCAACATTTATGTCGAAGTTCGACATTTATGTCAAAGTTAGTATTTTAATCAACTACAAGACTAAACAACCATCAAACCTTGTATGAAACATCTCCCTGACCTCCTGACTTTACGACATAGGTGCCCACTTTTCCATTCGTCTGTTCGTCTGTCCGTCTGTCCGTCTGTTAACAGTTCTGTTATGTCGAAGTTCGACATTTATGTCAAAGTTAGTATTCTAATCAACTACAAGACTAAACAGCCATCAAACCTTGTATGAAACATCTCCCTGACCTTCTGACTTTGCGACATAGATGCCCGCTTTTCCATTCGTCTGTCCGTTCGTCCGTCCGTCTGTCTGTTAACAGTTCTGTTATGTCGAAGTTCGACATTTACGTCAAAGTTAGTATTCTAATCAACTACAATTCTACAACAACCATCATACCTTGCATGACACATCTCCCTGACCTCCTGACTTGGCAGGTATGTTGACCCATTGACCTTGACCTATATTTTGCGCTCCATTGACTTTGACACAATTTACTTTGACGTTCCAGATCTTCTCAACTATAAGGCGTACAACTACCAAACCTTGCATAGTGCTTCTCCTAGATGTACTGACTTGGCAGGTACCTTGACCTGGTGACCTTGACCTATATTTTGCGCTCCAGTGACTTTCACATATTTTGCGTCGACGTTCGATATCTCCTCAACTATAAGGCCTACAACCATCAAACCTTGCAAAGTGCTTCTTCTCAACGTACTGACTTGGCAGATACCTTGACCTGGTGACCTTGACCTATATTTTGGCTGCAGTGACTTTGACATAATTTACGTCAATGTTCCAGATCTCCTCAAGTTTAAGACCTCTAGCCACCAAAACCTTGCATAGTGCTTCTCCTAGATGTACTGACTCGGCAGGTATCTTGACCCGGTGACCTTGACCTATATTTTGCGCTCCAGTGCCTTTTACACATTTTACGTCAACGTTCAATATCTCCTCAACTATAAGGCCTACAACCATCAAACCTTGCATAGTGCTTCTCCTCAGTGTACAGACTCCACAGGTACCTTGACTGGGTGACCTTGACCTATATTTTGTGCTCCATTGACTTTTACACCTTTTACGTCACCCTTCCATATGTCCTCAACTGTAAGGCCTTCTACCACCAAACCTTATATAGCACTTCTTCTCGATGTACTGACTCGGCAGGTACCTTGACCTGGTGACCTTGACCTATATTGTGCACTCCAGTGACTTTTGACACATTGTATGTTGATGTTTGGTATCTCCTCAAATATAAGACCTACAACCACTAAACCTTGCATAGTGCTTCACCTTATTGCACTGGCTTGGCAGGTACCTTGACCCAGTGACCTTGACCTATATTTGACACACATTTTACGTTGATGTTTGATAACTCCTCAACTATAAGGCCTACAACCACCATACCTTGCATTGTGCTTCTCCTTGATGTACTGAATTAGCAGGTACCTTGACCTGTGACCTTGACCTATATTTCATGCTCCAGTGACTTACACATTTTACGTCAATGTTCCATTATCATTGGGCTGTATGATACGAAAAGTCAGTGCTGAAGATATAGCCATTAGAGGGAATGGGACTGGCCTGGAATATATGTGCCCCAGTAGGCACTTTGTCTACATTTTTTTCAACCCAGTTTTCCGACTAAGCACTGCTAAGAATGAAATAAACTTATTTAATAATCACGTTCTGATTGTGGCTCCTGTGACTTTTGCCCCAGCAGGTGCGATGACGCCTTCCGCGGAATTCTTGTAATTGTCTTTAAAGGAGAGTGACTCCGAGACAATTTGCATAAAATGTCCAAGCCTGTTTTCTGAGTGAAATAAGAAAACATATTGTCACATTGTTATCTGCTGAGCTAGTTCAGAGAGTGATAAAGGTTAAATAATGTTGAAAGATGTAAAACACAACATCATCATCAGCCATAACTATACTCCTGTGTTGCATTACGAAAACAAGCCTATTCAAATGTATTGGAAATTTCGCCACAAAAAACTAAAAGTTTTCAGGTACAAATTCTGACATTTTTCATATTTCTGCTCAAGACATAGATTGTGGGTACTCGTTAGAACCGCCTCGAGGAGGCGGTTCTAACGAGTACCCACAATCTATGTTTTAGAGCAGAAATAAGAAAAATAACGTATACGCCTGTAAACCCCAGTTTTACTATATAAAAGTGGGGTTTAAGGGGGTCAAAATTATATAGGTATGTTTTCGAGATGGTCATTTTGAGGGCCTTTATCCTGGGAGTTGTAACCTCTTTAACTCTTACCACTCTCTGGACTAATTTAACAGACAACAAGCTGACGATATTTTTCTTATTTGTCCCAGAAAATAGGTTTTCACATTCCATGAAAATTGTCTACAGAGATGGGTGGTTGTGGTTGTGGGAGGGAGTGAGGGAAGGGGCATGTTAGTATTTCTAGATGTCACAAAGTGACCCACAATAGTTCTCGTTAAGGGTTCACAAGTTGTAATAAAAATTAAAAAAGTCTTTATGTTGGTGGTGCTCATAAGAAGTGCCTCACTGATATGCTGCTGATGCGTACCACATCATATGGTTTTGCGGAGAAAGAAGAAAAATATGAATACAGTGAACCCTCGTTACAACGACAGCATTTGTTCCCAAAAATATTGCTATTAAAATGAATTTGCTGTTGTAAAGAATTCTCCATGAGTATAATGATATGCAACAAATGCCATGTTTAATTTAATTTCTTGATAAACCATATGTTTTGGATATTTGTTAGAATCACCTTGGTGAGGCGAGTCTAATATATATCCATAGCATATGTTGCTTGAAGTATTGAATAACAATGCTACTGCATAATTCCTGATTAACTGTCACCTTTTGAGAGAGGCTGGCCGTGCTAGTAAAATTGTCAGTTTAACAAATTTTGTTGTTATATCGAGTGTCAGTGTAATGAGGGTTGACTGTACTTCTTGTTTGAAAAAAGTAACTTATCTGGAGCTATGTAACTCTGGCTACAAAATATTTTATGTAGAGCATTGTTAACTTACCTGGGCCCACTAGTTCAAAACAACTAAGTTGTTAGCTAATGTGATGTTACAATTTCTCTCTTGAAATATTGCAGATACATTGAAAAATTTTCTGAAATGTGAGTAGCTTTTGCATTACAAATGCTACTCTCATTTTTGCAGCAAAAATATCATTTAGTATTTGAAAATGCCTTAGCTACAACAGTTAATGTGTTTGTCATTAATGAGCACATTAAGCTAATGATGCTTCGAATAAAAGGGTTCTGATATTTATAAGCTACTTTTAGGGATTGAAAAATGCACTTGTTTTGCTTATTAATCCAAGTAAATATACATTGTAAAATCTCATTAAAATCATCTTTGAACTTGTTTGAAGTACTTTTATCAAAATAGTGATATTTATTATTTCTCCATGAAAATGTATGTTTTGGGTACTCATTAGAAGCACGTCTATGAGGTGCTATTAATAATGGAAGCATCTATGAACCTCCTAAATGTTGCAATAATGTATCCATCATCAAGTTGTTATATGTGGACATCATACGTATAGATAAAGAGTGGATATCAGGTAAATATTTTTCTCTTTTTCTCCAAGAAAGCATATATTGTGGGTACTCATTAGGAGGGCCTTGCCAAGACCCTTCTATAAAATCTAATGAGTACCGACAACACATATTTTTTTTTTTTTTGAGAAATAAGAAAGATATCAATACTTTTAGATTGAAAACAAGCATCTTATCAAGAGCTTTGGGACATGCTGAGGTGTACATTTCGAAAACAAGCCTATTTAAGTATATTGAAAATTTCACCACCAAAAACTGAAAGTTTTTAGATAAAATTTCTGATATTTTTGACAAGGCGGTTCTAATGAGTACCCACGATCTATGTTTTTGAGCAGAAATAAGAAAAATAATGTATACATGGGATAATAATGCAGATCCAGATTAGACTGAAAAGAGAAGTCTCACCTGGGTCTGGACTGTTTTCCTCTTCTTCAGATAACTACAGTAAATTTAAACGTCCAAAATCTTGGGATTTTTATGTTGGTTTGCAGATAGTATGATAGTAGACTGAAAGGTGTACTACCAGTCTACCACATAATTCATAAACATAAAATACTAATTATACATATAATGTTTTGACAGACTCCAGACTGTCAGGGTGAAAGAGAATGAGAGGGTAGTACACATGATATTTGAAAGAGGAAAGAAAGAAAATACTAGAGAACCTCTTGTAGATATGACCGGGGTCTGAAAGAGAAATTGTAATGGAGTTGAAAAAGGAATAAAATTTACAGATTAAAAAAGAAACAAAACAAAAAATAATGTATACCTTTGCAACAAAATACATTTATGTTACTTTTCAGCTCACAAGTTCTTTAATCGACACAGTGGTCTGTTTAAAATGGATGACAGACAGAAAGAGCTGCTGGAAATACTTCCGAAATTGTACACAAGAGAGGATTTGATACATTGTAAAAGGGTTCAAGATTTTAAGTAGGTATACTCTCATACTAACATTACGAAAACACGCCTATTCAAGTATATAGAAAATTTCATCTCCAAAAACTGAAAATTTTCAGATGAAAAACTCTGATATTTTTCCTATTTCTGCTCAAAACAAAGATTGTGGGTACTCGTTAGAACTGCCTCGATGAGGCGGTTCTAACGAGTACCCACAATTTATGTTTTTGAGCTGAAATAAGAAAAATAATATATACCCCTGTAAACCCCAGTTTTACTATATAAAAGTGGGGTTTGAGGGGGTCAAAATTATATAGGCATGTTTTCGTGATGAATGACTTTAATTACATGTATATAGGTTCAGATAATTAGATGATAATAATTGTTTTGGTTATAATTTATAATACTTTTTTGCTATTTTTGCACCAACCTTATCTTGGATGAATTCAGTGAGTACCAGTAAGCCGTCCACCAATTTTAAAAAGGCAGTTGTCAGTTTCTTGCAAAAGAATGTATGGAATACTGGTTAACCGCTTAGAGGGCTAAGTCTGCCCAGTAAAAGTGTGGTAATAGGTAAACTGACTGCGCTAGACATGACCTCATTGGGTTGAATGGACTGTAAAACCTCAACACAAACAAGCAAAACCAGTAAGATAGTTTACTGCAAAAAATAAAAAAAAAAATTCTGAATAGTCCCTTTACTTCTGAATACCCACTTCATTTGAATCTGTAACATAATCATTGTTTTAGATAAGCAGGGTTTTCCCTGACTCGTATTTTGGCAGTTTTTACCCTCCCCCCACCCTCCCCACCCCCACCCCACCCCCAAATCCTTGTTCTGGACTCTCAGAAGTTAGAGGCCAGAGTCCTTAATGATGCATATATATGATCTATCCAAAATTAATTTTATTTATCTACAATTGTAGCAGACGGCATTCTAAAATTGATTTAATTTTTTTAGAGAAAATAAGACTTGACATTTCATCATTCTAAAATTGATTTAATTTTTTTAGAGAAAAGAAGATGACATTTCATGTGAATTGCAGACAATTCCCATGAAATGTCAAGTCTTATTTTTTCTGAAATTATAAAATCAAGTGCTTCAATGTGTCATCTGCTGTAGTTGTAATTAGCCTTTCAAGGTTTAACAGCTTTAAATGACAAACCCCTGAATCTTATTAAAGGACCCCTTAATTCCAGAAAAGGGAGTCCCTGGGACCCTCAGTTTAAAACCCGGCGGGAAAACCCTGGATAAGGTATTTTTTTAACCAAGAAGCGCTAATGTTTTTCTTGTGTCTTCATAAAAAACATAATTTACATAAATTTTTATGCTGTGAGTACTAATTAGAAGCACCTGTGCTGGGCAGACCATTGACATGAAATGTTAAGCCTTATTTTCTCTAAAATATACCACCCTCATCAGTCAAAATGTTGTCTGCTGCAATTGTGATAAGCTCTTTAAGGGCTAAATCAGTTCATTCTTGACCCAAAAAGCACATGACATCACTATTAAGGCCTACGGTTAATGTCCTAAAATTTCAAACACTTTTTCCACACTTTTTATGCCTAAATTTCCAAATTTTGCTTGTATGCCATTTTTTTCTTAAAATACTTAGTGGAACGGCAAACAGTGTAGACTCTGATCAGACTACTCCTTCAGGAGTAGTCCGATTTGGGTCTGCACTGTTTGCATATTGCATTTTGTCAGACACTTTGGTGTACAAAATTTTAGGACATTTTCCATAACATATATTTCAGGGATCAAAAGTTTGAAGTGTCAGTGTCAAAAGAAGCTTTTGATACTCTGAACAGACATCTGAAGGTAATCATTTGACAGTC
Source organism: Anodontia alba (assembly GCA_964016985.1). Lineage (NCBI taxonomy): Eukaryota > Metazoa > Mollusca > Bivalvia > Lucinida > Lucinidae > Anodontia > Anodontia alba. The sequence goes on from OZ024834.1 coordinate 40,135,120, forward strand.
TTGTAGACATAAGTAATATCAGGGTGAACAGTATCCCTGTCTATGCATGAGAACATGCATTGAGGTTACTTGTAGAATCCCAATACAGAGCCAGTTCTTTTCACATGCTACACTACAACCTCTTCATAATTCTGTTCGTTATAACACGGTTTTGGATATAACACGGTTCAAAGATGGATCCCAAAAATGTATAGATTATATTGAAAAATGACCGTAAATGGTCATTTTTCAATATAATCTATACATTTTTGTTTGGATATAACATGGTTGTTTAACTAACACTGTTTGTGCTATGCCCATCAATAGTGTTATAAAGAGGTTGTGGTGTATAATGTGTTTTCATATAGAAATAAAATTACAGTATTTACCATATGTATTTGGACAGACAGGCCTGAGTAAACAGTGTAGACACAGATCAGATGCCACAGAATGTGGTGTCTGATCAGGGTCTGCATTGTTTACCACTCAGCCAGCATTTTTTACACACATCAATAGATAGCGAAATGAACTTGTATGGTAAGGAGGTATGGTGTCCCAATCTTAGCATCACGAAAACATACCTATATAATTTTGACCCCCTTAAACCCCACTTACTTTATAAAGTAAAACTGGGGTTTACAGGGGTATACATTATTTTTCTTATTTCTACTAAAAACATAGTGGGTACTCATTAGAACCGCCTCAACGAGGCAGTTCTAACGAGTACCCATAATCTATGTTTTGAGCAGAAATATGAAAAATATCAGAATTTTTATCTGAAAACTTTCATTTTTTGGTGGTGAAATTTTCAATATATTTGAATAGGCGTGTTTTCGTAATGGGGTAAAAAAGGTAGATATAATTTTAATAGATAAACAGCATTCAAAAAGTCGCTTAGCTCTAGATACGAGGTTTATCATAATAAATATTTTTATTTCTTCGCTGTGCAGATGAAAATTAATGATCTTATATTTTTCTTTTTTTTCACAGAAAACAAGATGGTATTTCATTCAATTCCAAATGCTGAGTCTTATTTTTTGTGAAAAATAAGAAAAAAATATTTTTTAAATGTTGTCAGCTTTTATTTGTAGTCAGCAGGTTAAATGTCAGTTTAAGCTTTCCAGTCCATAACTTCTCTAATGTACTCTGCCCCTTTTCAGTGGGTGGTGTAATAAACAAAACAATTTCAAAAAAAATCTTTGATTAGCACAGCTATAAAAAGAAATAATCATTTATCAAGAATTCAGGTGGCCACCCCACTCCCAGTTAATCACTTTATACAGTGAACCCTCATTACAATGACAGCATTTGTTCCCAAAGATGTTGCCATTATAATGAATTTGCTGTTGTAAAGAATCCTTAATGAATCCTTAATAGACAGAATGGTACGTAAGAAAGGTATTGTTTTGTTCTTATTTCCTCACAGAACATATGTTTTGGATATTTGTTAGAATTGCCTCTCTGAGGCGATTCTAACAAATATCCAAATCATATGTTTCTTTAAAGTATTAAATACAATATTCTTGCATGATTTTTGACTAATTGTTACCTCTTAAGTGACGTTTTTGTGACAGTGAAATTGTCGTTATAAGGAATTTTGTCTTTGTATCAAGTGTCGGTATAAAGAGGGTTGACTATATGAGCCCCAACATGAGAAAACATATCTTCTGATGTGCGCCCAATGAAGACTCAAATCAGCCTGTACATCCATACATTTTGATCAGACCTCATTGTCAGCATGAAAAAACTTCGCATCTTTGGCTATCAAAACTGCACCTGGTGAATGCTCTTATCCGACTGCATGAATGTGCAGATGGATCTGAATCTTTTGCTGTGTGAACATGTTCGAAGGTCTGTTTACTGACTGGCACATATAGTTAAAAATCTTTGGAAATTTCAGAAATAATGAGTACAGTTTACATGATGGCTTTATCATAGCTCTTGATAAGATGCTTTTTTCCATCCAAAAGTATAGCTTTTTTCTTATTTCTTCATGAAAACATATGTTGTGGGTACTCATTAGAAGCACCTCAATGAGGTGCTTCTAATGAGTACCCACAACATATATTTTCGTGGAGAATTAAGAAAAATTTGTACCTGATATCCACACTTATCTAGACCTATGCATTATAATTATAATTACAGAATGAAGATAATATGATAATGATGCAGATCTTCAATCAGTATATCAAATTACAAGGTGCGTATTTTATTCTGTAATTGCATAGGTACAAATACATATGAGTTGGGCTGCGGTAAAATCTACAGTGTTGCATGTTCCAACTTCAAGGACACTTTTATAAGACTCTTTGATGTCCATTGATTTTTATGTGAACAGTGAAGACACTGACAAAGCTACAGATAAGAGGAGTAATCTCATAATGTTTTTCTTATTCCTTGATGAAAACATGTTGTAGGTATTAATTAGAAGTGCCTTGTTAGACACTTCTAATGAGTACCCACAACATATGTTTTTGAAAAGAAATAAGAAAAAAAAAACAGTGCTCCTAGGAAGCAAAAGGTTCCTGACCTTGCTGAGATGCTTCTAATGAGTACCCACAACATATGTTTTCATCAAGAAAAAAAAACAAAAAAAAACAACAGTACTTCTTGGAAGAAAAAGGTACCTTATCAGAAGCTATGCACTGGTCATTATGTAGAATCCTTGATGCATTACATTCTGTATGCAGTTACTCCTTGTAGGTTTTCTGCCATGTTTGACATGCACTTTGCTAGCAGTAAGGGTACTATTTTATTTCTGAGGTTTTGAACACAACCAATAAAAAAAGGCTTCTTTTATCTGGAATTGAAGCTAATCCCTTGATGCACAGGTTCAAAGAGAGAAAACGGGGGAATTGGGATTTTAGAAATTATGAGGAATTTTACTTGGTGCACAGGCTGGTCTGAAATTTAGACTTTACACATAACACATTGTCTCTTTTGCTTTGACCAAACCCATATTGTTTTTTTTTTTAAAGCATTATACCTGTATTGTAATGCCAGCTTAATTAATCCTATGGAGTTGTTATGTTATTGTAGAATAGTTTCTTGAGTAGTATAGTTTAGAGAAGGAAATTAAAAAAGCCTGTCTTTTAAGTGAGCAATATCTATAGCATAAGATAAGGTCCTTTTTTAGCTTGCCTGTATGAAAGTACAGGAAGAGTTATTGCACTACCCCAGGCTATGGCGTTGGTGGTGTCGGCAGCGGCATTAACAAAGATGTTAAAGTTTTACGTCAAAGTTTTTAAAACCTTATATTTTCTAAATCCTCAGATGGATTTAGTTTATATTTGGTATGATTATAGATGTTGGTCCAAAATTTAATTAAGCACTATCCAAAATCCTGCCTATGACCTAGAGGTCAAGGTCACAGACTTAGAAATATATGTGAAAGTTTTGTGTCAAAATTTTTAAGATCTCTTAATTTCTAAGTCCTTGCATGAATTTACTTTGTATTTTGCATGATTATAGATATTGATCCAAAATTTGATTCAGCACTACCCCCAACCTATGACCTAGAGGTCAAGGTCACTGACATAAATTTTATGTTAAATTTTTACCGCAAAGTTCTTAAGATCTTGTTTTCACATCAAAGTGTTTATAAATCCTTTGATGGAAGAGTGACATTAAATATTTTAGTCAGTACCATCCCCATCCCTGCCTACGACCTACAGGTCAAGGTCCCCTACTTAGAAAGTTCTGTTATTGTTTTTTTTTTTTTTTTCAAATCATACTATTCATTTAGATTGTCTTTTGTATTCAGATAGCTATGGGAGATGTATATCCAGATATCCAGAACCATGTTCGCAACCCCCTGCCCCACACCCCTCTCCCACCCCAACCCCACCCCTCCATTCATAGGTCATAGTCTTATTTTTTTATTTGATTGACCAGTGTGAGTTCAGGCGAGCTATCCTGTCTGGCGACAGGTCTTGTTCAGTTAAAAACTGTTAATATTTTGCTTATTTCTAAAAATAATATGTTGTGAGTAATAATCGGAAGTGCATTGGTGAGGTACTTCTAATGAGTACCTGCAACATATGTTTTCATGGAGAGGTAAGGCCCTTTTTTCTACCAAAAACTTTTGATATTTTTCTTATTTCTCTGAGATAACCATTTTATCTGCTGACTTGGCTTTGAAATTCGGGTGCATACTTTTTAAGCCACAAATACATAATAGTGTTAGAAAGTTCTTTGCACTTACAGTATCGGATGCTAAATGTTCTCTGGTTGTTGTGTAAATAGTGAAGATTCTGATTGGGCTGTGTGGATGCACAGGCAGATCTGAGTTTTCAGTGCTGGTCTTGCTTTGGCTTAGTTTATATCATTCTATATACAGTCGACTCTCGTTATCTCCAATTCCAAGGGACTCACTGAAATACTTAGATATCCGTACCTCGACATATCAGAGTTGAGAGAGTGAGCAAAACAATAAATTGAACAACCACATTTAACAAATGAATATATAATTTGACTCCTGAAGTTAGAAATATATATACATGTATAAAATAATGTGGAAAAGAGGAGAAATTGCTCCTCTCCTTAGGAGCAATTTCTCCTCTTTTCCACATTATTTTGTTACCTGTTGGCATATTTTATATTAAAACAGGGACCAGATTTTCACTTCGAGATAAGCGGTAATTCAAAATAAGCGAGTTTGAGATAAGGAGGTTTGACTGTACATGTTTTAGACATTTGTAATACCTGCCTTATTTAATCATATAAAGCTGTTTTGTAATCATACATTGTAATTCTTTGCTCCGGATCACACTTCTTCCAACCAAGAAATGTTTTTTTTTTTTTATTTCTGCACAAAAACATGTTGTGGGCAAGGTGCTTCTAATGAGTAAAATATGTTTTTTGTGCAGGAATAAGAAAAATATTTACTTGATTTCCTCTCTCATGTGGACCTATGATTGTATCTAGTCAGATACTGTCTTTTAGATAGAACTTTGAAATGCCTGTCTTTTGAATGAGATGGTCTTGCTAATACTTTGAAAACAAACATTCCAGATTCCTTTAACTTTCTAAACAATCTTCTAATTTGTTTAGGTCTCCTTTAAATTCCTAAAAATGCTAAAATGACAGAAAATTCCTAAAAATGCCCTTTTAGTTTTGCTAAATTTTTATTTCAACCCTTTTACCTCTGAAGTTGACTACTCAGACACTGAATTTGGATTAGTCGGTTATCTGAAAAAGAGATGTTACATAGACAAAAATAGAAAACAAAATGCCAAACAGTATAGTGACAAAACAGAAAGGGCACACAGCTTAGATCCAGATGAGATGACTCATAACGAGCCATCTCATCTAGATATACACTGTGTGTAAAGCCTTTTTTTTCTGGTCTGTGGAATAGAAAGGGTTAATACTAACTATTTAGCATAAATATTACACAGGCTTCAATGATTGGCTCCAGCAAAAAACTAAATTTGCTTGGCAGGTCATTAGCACTACAAGAATGGAGATAATTTTTTTGGGTGTAATTGATTTTTGCTGCTTATGTTAGATAGCTTATGTTCTTGTCATCTAGAAATGTAATCAGAACCTGCAATATTTTTTTGACTACATACAGAGGGTAAATTATTGTCCATCACAGGAACTCCTCTGAAACGAGTGTCTAAAAACCAGCCACTTTGAGTATTTATTTGTCTAATTGCCAAAAATAGAGGCCAAATCATCTTATCTGGAGGTGTGTTTAGCAGCAAAGGCTGAGATCCAACTGGAACACAGACCCGCACACTCACACACAGTGTATGTCCTAGTTGAATACATTCTTCATAGCCATATGTCTGCAAACTGATTAACCCTTATCCTGCTGTTCACGACAATCCCTACCCATTATATGATGTTATCTGATTGATTGGTAGTCAGAAATGGGCATGGCTAATTAAATTATTCAGCAGGATAAGGGTTAATGACCAGAGTTGAAATATTTATTAGTCGCACCTGCATTAGCAAGGGCGACCTAGATGTTCAAGTTTCTGTCCATCTGTCCGTTCGTCCATTAACTTACGTCCACCCTAGCATCCACTTTAGTGACCACCCTAAATGAAGTCTACAAATTCAGTTGTAAAAATTTACAGTTAGTTTCACTTCACTGATTGTTTTATCTCACTGAGCTAAACAAGGATGAGAACTCTCACTCTTCTAGTGCTTGTTTTCACATTTTAGTGTGCAGGTGCGACATAAACTTCAACAAAGTTCCTTTTTATTAAGCATATCCATAGCTACAGATAAGAGGGGGTATCCACATAATATTTTTCTTATGTCTCCACCAAAACATATGTTGTGGTACTCATTAGAAATGCCTCACTGAGGCACTTCTAATGAGTACCCACAACATATGTTTTAGTGGAGAAATAAGAAAGATATCAGCATTTTTTGGAAGAAAAAAGCGCTCTATCTGTTGCTATGATATCATATTTACTCTAAATGTTCAGACAGGCAGGCCTTTGCAAACAGTGTGGGCCCAGATCAAGCTGCTTGGTCTGCACTGTTTACCATTCTGTCACAAAATTTTACACTCTTCATCAAGTTGTCAAATAGTCCTGTCCAAATTTTAGGACAATTATTGTATATATAAAGGAGTTAAGTGTCTGAATACTTAGGGTAAATATACTAGTACCAGTTTGTTACAGTATTACAATATACATGTTATACAGAGAACTTGTTAAGGAAGAGTATTTGTTGATAATTCTGGGATAATTTTTCTTATTTCTCCATAAAAAATATACATATAATTATGTTGTGGGTACTCGTTAGAAGGGCCAAGGCCCTTCTAACGAGTACCCACAACATATGTTTTAATGGAAAAATAGAGAAAATTATCCCAAAATTATCATCAAATGCTCCTCCATAACAAGTTGTCTGATGTAGTTGCAGGACAGTACAGTGAGACCACCACCCCATACGAGGACGGTAAAAAGTTTATACAACTCACCCACACTAACCGTAATGTTCCACTGTTTTGTTTACGGAGATTAACCTGTGTTTCTTTCACACGAACATCATACATGCAAAAGTGTGTCTTCAGTGCATATGTGAAAAGCAAAGCCCAGATTTGTCTACCATATTTACCCCAACATATTTGGGCCCCTTAACCCTTTTGACCCTTTCGATCAAGACAGATCCTTTTGCAAACAGCGAAAATCCAGATGAGATGGCTTATAATGAACTGTATCATCTAGATCCACTCTGTTTGCTATTCTGTTTTTGATTGATAACCAACATCCTTATTTTTAACAATGGAATCCAAATTCTGAGATGGAAGAGTCATCTTTGGAGACTCAGGAAGCTAATTGATCTGGACCTACACTGTTTACAAAGGCAGGATATATCTGGATTCAGCAGGACAAGGGTTAACAGAAGTAGTTGTCGTAAATTTTAACAATTTTTGTAGTTGTTGGTGTTTTTGTAAACTGTTTGATGGCTGGGGAGGTGTAGACCTTGATCAGATGCTGTATTCTTTGGGGCTGATCTGGGTCTCTACTGTTGGTGAGACTTATCTGTCCCAGTACCTTGGGTAAATATAGTATCCAAATAGCAAAGACTCAGATTAGCCTGTGTGTACTGAGCAGTATGATCAGCTCTTTGTTTTCCACTGATGGAATCATTGGTTACTATGTGATGTTTAGTAAATGTCCTAAGATTTCAAACCAGATATTCCAAACTTTTGTGTCCAAATTTTTTTTTTATGGAATTATTTCATAAACTACAGTACGTGGTGAATTGAAAATAGAGAAGACAGGAAGGTGCAGTCTCATCTGGGTCTGTACTATATGCATATGCTATTTTTATGCCCCTAACTTCAAAGAAGTTGGAGGGCATATTGCTTTACGTTTGTCTGTCCGGACATTTGGTAGTCACACTTTTTTGTGCATAGCTTAGCTTTTGAACTGCTCATGCTAGTTTTTTTGAAATTTCATATATGGATTCCTCATGAAAAAATAGTTGACTCATCTTTTTGTCGCACCTGCTTTAGCATGGGCAACTTAGGCGTGCAAGTTTCCGTCCGTCCGTTCGTCTTTCCATCAACATTTATCCTGGGTGTCTTGTGAGCACAACTCCTCCTACAGTTTTGTACTGATCATTTTCAAACTTTGCATATGTTTTCTACATGGTATGAAGATGTGCATGTGGTTTGGATATAATTGTTAGATTATTTTTTGTTACTTTTGCCACATTGTGAACTTAGTCATTTTTTCACCTCAATATATAGACAGTGGGCAACTCCTCTTACAGTTTTATACTGATTGTTTTGAAACTTTGCATGTGTTTTCTTCATAGTATGAAGATGTGCATGTGATTTGGGTATAATTGTTAGAACATTTTTTGTCACTTTTTCCACATTGTGAACTTAGTCATTTTTCACCCTCAGTATATAGACAGTGGGTACCTCTTGTGAGCGCAACTCCTCTTACAGTTTTGTACCGATAGTTTTGAAACTTTGCATATGTTTTCTTCATGGTATGAGGATGTGCCTATGGTTTGGGTATAATTGTTAAAACATTTTTTGTCACTTTTTTCCACATTGTGAACAGTCATTTTTAACCTTCAGTATATAGACAGTGGGTACCTCTTGTGAGCGCAACTTCTCTTACGGTTTTGTACTGATTGTTTTGAAACTTTGCATATATATTCTTCATGGTATGAGGATGTGCATGTGGTTTGGATATAATTGTTAGAACATTTTTTGTCACTTTTTCCACATTGTGAACTTCGTCATTTTTCACCCTTTACATATAAACAGTTGGTACCTCTTGTGAGTGCGACTCCTCTTACAGTTTTGTACCAATTATTATGAAACTTTGCATGCGATTTCTTCATGGTATGAGGATGTGCATGTGGTTTGGATGTAATTGTTAAATTATTTTTTTTTTACTTTTTTCCACATTGTGAACTTAGTCATTTTTCACCCTCAGTATATAGACAGGGACTACCTCGTGAGCACAACTCCTCATACAATTTTATACTAATCTTTTTGCAACTTTGCACATGTTTTCTCCATAGTTTTAAGATGTGCATGTGCCTTTTATATAATCCTTGCCATATTTTTTGTCACTTTTGTACTTTTTGAACTTTGTCATTTTCTGACCTCAGATGTATAGACAGTGGGTACCTTGTGATTGCAACTTTTCATACAATTTTTAACGGTCTTTCTGAAACTTTGCACATGTTTTCTCCCATGTCTGCAGAAGTGCACGTGGTTTGGATATGATTTTTAAATTTATTTTTGTCACTTTTTCCACTTTAACTTTGTCATTTTCTGAACCTCAGATTGTATGAAAGTGTACAGTCTTTGGGTACTTTTTGAGCCCATATGAGAAAATTCATATGCTTTCAATGAAATTCCTATATTCATATAATCCGTGTCTTTAATTTTTGTCACTTTTCCAACTAAGCACTGCTAAGAATGAAATAAATTTATTTAATAACCACGTCCTGTGACTTTTGCCCAGCAGGTGCGACGCCGCCTTCCGCGGAATTCTGTTTTTTTATTTCTTATCAGAGTTATGTTTTTTTCTTGAGTTATGCCCCTTTGCAAAAATTGCAATGAAATCAATACAAGATATCTTAAGAAAATATTGAAACTTAATATGCTGATAGGGGATAATGAGTAAATGACCTGATGAACTTCTGAAAAAAATCTGAATTGTTTTTTCTTGAGTTATGGCCATTTGAAAATTTGGGCATTTAAACCTTGTAGGCAAGATATCTCCCAAACTGCAAGATATCTCCCAAACTGCTTTAGCTATTGCCTTGAAACTTTACAGGCTGATAACAAATGATAAGTAGATGATCTGATTTTTGAAAAACTTCTGAAAATGCTTTCTTGAGTTATGGCCCTTTGAAAATTTTGGCATTTTAACCTTGCAAGCAAGATATCTAAAAAACTATTTGAGCTATTGTCTTGAAACTTGACAGTCTGATAGGGAATGAGAAGTTAATGACCTGATTAACTTTGAAAAAAATCCTGATTTTTTTTTCTTGAGTTATGGCCCTTTGAAAATAAACTTTTGAAAAGATTCTGGATTTTTTTTCTTGAGTTATTGCACTTTGAAAATTTTGGCATTTTAACCTTGTTAGCAAGATATCTCAAAAACTGTTAAAGCTATTGCCTTGAAACTTGACAGCCTGATAGGGTATGATGAGTAGATTACCTGATTAACTTAAAAATCTGATCTAAAAAATTTTTCATGAGTTATGACCCTTTGAAAGTTTTGGCATTTTTTTCCTGTGAGCAACATATCTTGAAAACTATTTAGGCTATTACCTTAAAGCTTGACAGACTGGGGAATGATGAGTGGACCACCTGATTAACTTTTGAAAAAAAAAAAACTGTTGAAAATTGTTTCTTCAGTTATAGCCCGTTGGAATTTTTGGCATTTAAACCTTGTAGGCAAGATATCTCAAAACTATTAGGGGCAAGCAGTGTTAGGAAGTTGGGGGCATAGTGTTTCATAAACACAAGCTCTAATTGTCAGAAAAGTTGGTGTACAAATTTTAGGACAGTTACTACACCAACTGACAGCAAAGACCCTGATTGCCCTGGGATGCAAGCTAACCTTGTCCTTGGCTCTTTGCTTATGCCCTGAAGGTACCTTTTTGCATGGCCTGGCCCCAAGGTTATAAAACTTATTTGATGCTCAACTCAGCTGAGCATGAAATTTATTTTGCTTATAAATCTTAAAATACTGACAATTTTTTTAAAACTTCTTTCATGCTCAACTCAGCTGAGGATGAAAAAAGCTTTAATTGTTTGGTATTTTTATTTTTATGACCAAGTGAAATTTCCTGCTCAGTTGAGCTGAGCATGAAAAAAGTTTTATAAACTCGGTGCTTGGCTGATATTGTTTTAACTTTTAGCATCTTCTGGGCAGTTTCAGCAGACAACAAATTGATCATATTTTTCTTATTTGCCCTAGAAAATAAGATTGATGTTTCATACAAACTTTCTCCTAAAGAAAGAGTTTACATGAAATGCCAAATCTTGTTTTCTGGAAAATAAAAAAAATAGATATTTGAAAATATAATTTGAAGCTTTTACCCAGTATGCTAAATGTTACCTTCAGTCCTCCTCAACAAACTAGCAAACAGTATCTAATTAATTGATATATTTCTTATTTTCCCAGAAAACAGGGCACTTTTTAATGTAAGCATCTACTGTGACACAGAAGAAATGCTTTGCTTTCCTTGTAAACTATTCATATACATGTTAATCTATAGTCATAACCTCTTGACCCATGTTTAGTGCTCCTCTCAAATGTTATGAGTGGATAATGTGGGCTTCATCAAGCGAAAAAATGCCTTCAAATATGTGCAAAATGTGTAGATTCAGACCTGTGCATACACGAAGTATCATCCGGGTCTTTGTTCTCCATTCATACATTCTGTGATATCCAATGATTTTGTTTGCAGACAGTGAAGGTCCTGATTACACTGCAAGGATGTGCAGGCTGATCTAGGCCTTCACTCTCGGCATATGCCCAAAGACACATTTTTGCATGGCTCAGCCCATGTAAAAGAGGCCATGAAACTAGTAGGCTCAGACTAGCAGCAATTACATCAGAATTGAGGCATGTCGTTTTTCTTTGTGCCCTTCGTCTGTTTTGCTGATGCTAGTTTTATTTTTTAAAATCTAAAGTCTGGCATAAAAGGAATTTTGTGGAGTGTTGTGTAAACAGAAGTCATAGCTCCAGATAAGGTGATAATTTAGGTGATACTTTAGGATAATTTTCAACATTTTTGCACCGAAACATCTGGGCCCAGTTGTTCAAAGCATCGTTAGCTTAACAAGCTTGTTAGTAGTCAAAATGTAAATTGTTCTATAAGTACAATATCTAATTCACAGGTATTTTTGCTGAAAAAATGTGAATAGCTTTTGCAAATGCAAAAGCTACTCACATTTTTTTCAGCAAAAACTTTAGCATATATGCCATAATAAATGATTACAGTTTTAAAGATTCGTTAACTAACTACATTGTTAGTTTTGAACAACTGGGCCCTGATGCTCAATGGGATTGCTTTGGTAAGGCTGTTCCAGTGGGCAGCCATTAGATGTGTTTGGAAGAAAAATAAGAAAGAATATTTGGGCTATGACATATGTAAACTTGTCTTTGGGCAAATGTATCATTGAATTAAAAGGCCAAGCTGATACTTTGCACATGTTCAGGATGATCTAAATCTGCCCATCTTGAAAACATGTCTATATAATTTTGACCCCCTCAAACCCCACTTTTATATAGAAAAACTGGGGTTTACAGGGGTATACATCATTTTTCTTATTTTTGCTCAAAAACATAGATTGTGGGTACTCATTAGAACCACCTCATCAGATTGTGGGTACTCATTAGAACTGCCTCATCAAGGCAGTTCTAACGAGTACCCACAATCTATGTTTTGAGCAGAAATTTGAATAATATCAGAATTTTTATCTGAAAAAAACTTATTTTTTGGTGGTAAAATTTTCAATATATTTGAATAGGCATGTTTTTGTAATGCCAATTTTGTGTATGTTCGAAGGCACTTTTTTGTGGTCCATTTTCTGAATACCCACTTGATCTGGACCTGTGACAGGTTTTAGTTTTTTCTCTTGTCAAAACATGAGGTAATTCTTCAAATAGAAGTTTTCTTCCAAAAGCTAACTTTTACCACTCTCTGGGCTAATTCACATGACAAATTGGTGATATTTTTTCTTATTTTTCCCAGAAAACAGGTTTTGACATTTCATGCAAATTGTCTCCAATGTGAGAATTATTACTTAATGTGTATATGTGTGTGTTTGTGTGTGTGTGTTTGGTTGGGGACATTGGTGTTAGTGTGTGTGTATGGGGGTGGGGGGAGGGGGGGTGGGTGGGTGGGTGGAGGGTGTAGTTGGAAAATTTTGAGCATTTGTTTAACGCCATTTTCTTGCTGAAAGAAAATTAATAATGCTGTTTACATGACAAGGATCATGGGCTCAGGGGTTCTGTTTTGGATTAATTTATATCAGAATACTTCGCTGTTGCTATAATAAATGTCCTAAAATTACATACACCAAAGTTCCTTAGGGTCTACAATGTTTGCCATTCCAAGAAGTATTTTAAGAAAGAACTGTGCAAAAAAGAAAAAAAAAATAGCCAAACATTACCCCACTAGTATCGTGTCTTGGGCAAATAACTCTGTCAAACATAGACGAAATTTGCCCGTAAGCAATCCCAAACCAGATCTCCTTCATATCAATGCATGTATCAAGTTTGGTTAAAATCCCTTGACATTTACTCAAGTTGTCATGTGGAAAACGAAAATATGGGCGTGTCTTGGGCAGATAACTCCGTCAAAATTTGACAAAATTTTCCCATTAGCAATCCCAAACCAGATCTCCACAATATCAATGCGCATACCAAGTTTGATGAAAATCCATAGATGTTTACACAAGTTATCATCCGGAAACGAAAATATAGGCGTGTCTCGGGCAGATAACTCTGTAAAAAATTGACAAAATTTGCCCATTAGAAATCCAAAACCAGATCTCCACAATATCAATGCACATACCAAGGGTGTTGAAAATCCATTGATGTTTACTCAAGTTATCATCCGGAAACGAAAAACGGATGGATGGACTGATGTACAACTGATGGACGGATGGACACATTCCAACCATTCGGGCTTAGGGGCTACGTCCCATTGTAAATTTCCATAGGGTTTTAAAGGCTATAAGCTCCCTAACCCAAAGGTTTATAATGTATCTTAACGGAATAAAGCATAATGTGATTACAAAATTGAACCCCCTAGGACAGACACATGGACGTCCAACGTGAAACCATAATACCCTGCCACTGTTCGTGTGGCGGGACGTAAAAAAAGTATTGAATAAAGTATTCGAGAATCTAGGACATTTACTGTGTACAGATTTCAAGACTACGGGCAAATACCAGATAACAGTTGGGTTCTTATTATAGCTAGGTAATAGTACCTAATTTGGCCCAGCTTAAGTCATTTTTAATTTTACATAGCTCTAGATAAGAGGGGGTATCAAATGAATGTTTTCCTTATTTCTCCACTTAAACATAAGCACTTCTAATGATAACGCGCAACATGTTTTTGTGGAGAAATAAGAACATTCCTGAAGACACGTTTTTCACATGGTGCTTGGGCTGTCCGCGCATTCCTGAAGACACGTTTTCACATGGTGCTTGGGCTGTCCACGCATTCCCGAAGACATGTTTTCACATGGTGCTTGGGCTGTCCGCCCATTCCCGAACACAAGTTTTCACATGGTGCTTGGGCTGTCCGCGCATTCCCGAACACACGTTTTCACATGGTGCTTGGGCTGTCCGCGCATTCCCGAAGACATGTTTTCACATGGTGCTTGGGCTGTCCGCGCATTCCCGAACACACGTTTTCACATGGTGCTTGGGCTGTCCATGCATTCCTGAAGACATGTTTTCGCATGGTGCTTGGGCTGTCTGCATTCCCAAAGACACGTTTTCACCTGGCGCCTTCGCTTTCAGTGCATGCCTGGTTTTCACATGGTGCTGACCCTTTGATAAATGTGGTATAATGATACAAGTAAAGGTCAGCCTTTCATATTCTGTACAGCTGCACAGCCTGGTCAGTGCCCTCACTATTTGCCCACACCAGTGTTTGGACAGTTTGGAAATGTTGCAATGTTATTGTTTGAATTTTGTTTTGATATTGACGGTTATTGCTTAACACTCTGGGTAAAAATTTCAGCAGACGATATTTTATTTTATTGCAGTAGTAAATACAACAGAGGTTGGGACACAAGTTCTCACAACATTAATTATGGTCCTTTCTCTAAGAGCTAAAGAAAATGTGGCCTGACATTTCATGTGAATTGTTGACCTAAGCAGATGAGTCACATGAAATGTCATGCCTAATTTTCTCTGAAAAAAAAAAGAAACAAAGGAGAAAAAAAAATTATATAAATTTCCAAATGTCTGCTGCAATGGTGGTTGCCACTTTGACCTTTACCCTCTGGGCTAATTCAGCAGACAACAAATTTATGATAATTTTCTTATTTTCCCCAGAAAATTGGATTTTCATAAAATATCAAGTCCTATCTTCTGGGAAAAATAAGAAAAAAATATTTCAAGATGTCTGCTGAAATTTTTTCTTAGCATGTAAGCCTTAAAAAGCAGCTGCTGGTATTTAATGTAAAAACAATATATTCTGTTAGTAAATTAATTTCAACATAACAATTTTTAACATAACAATTTGCATACAAGATGATTAAGGATTAATGATTAAATCCAACATTGTTGTGGTTTTTGGTTGTGTGGTTGTCTTTTTTTCTGCTTTTTTTTTTTTTTTTTTTTTGTACCCCGCCACACAATAGTGGCAGGGTGTTATGGTTTCACATTGGACATCCGTG
The DNA here is from genome assembly GCA_964016985.1 of Anodontia alba. Lineage (NCBI taxonomy): Eukaryota > Metazoa > Mollusca > Bivalvia > Lucinida > Lucinidae > Anodontia > Anodontia alba. The sequence continues at coordinate 40,150,478 of OZ024834.1, forward strand.
TGTGTGTCCGTCCGTCAGTCATTCGTCCGTCCGTCTGTTTTTTGTTTCCGGATGATAACTTGAGTAAACATCAATGGATTTTCACGAAACTTGGTATGTGCATTGATATTGTGGAGATCTGGTTTGGGATTGCTAATGGGCAAATTTCGTCAAATATTTACGGAGTTACCTGCCCGTGACACGACAGTGGCTGGGTGTTATAGTTTAAAGTTTTTCTTTTTTTCTTTTAATCAGCATGCTTTTGTGTTAATATGAACTATTGAGTTGTAACTGGTCACTTAACCCTGAAAGTGCCAAGCAAAATTGCAGCTGATGGCATTCTAAAGTTTTTGTTATTTTTCAGAGAAAATAAAACTGGACCTTTCCTGTGAATCCTCTGCTAAGTATATAAAATGGTGGAAAATCTACCAAGCCTATTAAGTTCCTTGTCATTTCTTAATCAAAGTATCAACAGCTGACATTTTCAAACATTTCTTTTATTTGCTTTTAACCCTTGTCCTGCTGAACCCAGATATGTCCTGCCTCTGCAGACAGTGTAGATCAAGATCGGCTTCTTAAGAAGCCAACTGATCTGGATCTACACTGTTTGCCATTCAGTATTTGAATTTGCAGGAACAACCTGGATCAAGTAATCTGATTGGCTGAAAATTAGAAGTGGGTGTGGCATCTTAATTTATCCAGCAGGACAAGGGCTAAGATAGGGCATATTTTTACATATGGCTGAAATCAGCTTTACACCATATAGAAGGCAAAAATATTAAAAAAAAAGTCCTCTGCTGAAATGCACAATCAGTATGCTATGCACCTATTAATATTTTACCCCAAAGGGGTGTGGGGGTGTTTGGGATACAATGAAGATTAGACAGCAAAGCATTCTTACCCTCAGGAATTGGAATTCCTGAAAAAAGGGGTGGGATTTTAGATACCTGAGCTGATAATTCTTAAGGAAAATAAGGGGGTGGATGGGGGAGGGGATGTATGTTAAGGAATTAGGTATAAAATTATCAACATTATCTAACTCTCGAAGGTAATCTCGCGAGCTCCGCCCCTCCTGGTTCTTAGGGACCATTTTGGCTCATACATTTCATTTGAAAATAGAGTTCCATTCAAAGCATTACGAAAACACACCTATTCAAATATATAGAAAATTTTACCTCTAAAAACTGAAAATTTTCAGATTAAAAAACTCTGATATTTTTCATATTTCTGCTCAAAACATAGATTGTGGGTACTCGTTTGAACCGCCTCGCCGAGGCACTTCTAACGAGTACCCACAATCTATGTTTTTGAGCAGAAATAAGAAAAATAATGTGTACCCCTGTAAACCCCAGATTTACTATGTAAAAGTGAGGTTTAAAGGGGTCAAAATTATATAGGCATGTTTTTGTAATGGCCCTTAGGAGGCTTTATTAATGTTGCATTCATGAACAAACTCAAACTGAGTTTGCTAGTTTCTGTTCTTGATCGTTTCTTTATTATACCATATTTACCTTAGGTATTTGGACGTAAAGCCCAGAGCAAATAGTGTGGACCCAGATCTGATGCCCCAGAATGCAGCATTTGGACTAATTCAGCAGTTTATACAGACAACTCTCTTTATTCCAACACTCAATACAACGACAAAATTCATTAAAATGACAAGTTGACTGTCACGAAACCTGCGCTAAAGAGGTTACAGTTGGTCACAAATTATACAAGAATATTGTATTTAATACTTTAAAGAAACATATGATTTGGATATTTGTTAGAATTGCCTCAGTGAGGCAATTCTAACAAGTATTCAAAATATGTGGTGTGAGGAAATAAGAACAAACCAATACTTTTCTTACATATCATTCTGTATAAGGATTCTTTATAACAGAAAATTCATAATTTACAATGGCAACATATTTGGATACAAATGCTGTCATTGTAACGAGGGTTCACTGTAGACACATAGCAGCTAGTAGATGGTAAAAAGTTGTTGAAATTTTAGGATGAGAATGGTAAAGAATTAAGGAGTGAGAATGTATGAATACTTAGACTGTTCACCCTGCAGACCAAAACAGATGTTTGTGCAAACAGTGTAGATCCAGATGAGATGGCTCATAATGAGCCATCTCATCTGGATCTGCACTGTTTGCCATTCTGTTTTTTGGTTTTCAAATGATGCCCCTATTTGCATCTGCGGACATGTCTAAATTCAACGATGCAAGAGTCGATTTCAGATACTCTGGGCCGAGTTGTTCAAAGCATCGTTAACTTAACAAGCTTGTTAGTGGTCAAAATGTTAATTGTTTCTAGTAAGTACAATATCTAATTCACAGGTATTTTTGCTGAAAAAATGTGAGTAGCTTTTGCAAATGCAAAAGCTACTCACTTTTTTCAGCAAAAATATTAGCATATATGCCATATTTAATGATCAAAATTTTAACGATATGTTAACTAACGACATCGTTAGTTTTGAACAACTGGGCCCAGGAATGAAAGGGTTAGAGTAAACTGTGGTATTCTTATTCGTATTCAGTGAAGACCGACACATCATCAGATCTGGGTCTGAAGGATGATAAGCCAGTGGATGGCCAGCACCAGCCGGTATCACCAGCAGTCATCCCTGATAATAAAGTGGTTCAGGATGACCAGGCCTTGTCCAGTTTGAGACAGTGTATCAAAGAAGTTCGAGAAGGGCCACCATGTCTACCTTCAATATGTTTCTATACTGTTATGAATGCTTATCAAGGGTAAGTACTCCAGTCATCCCAACTTGATCAGGGCCCAGTTGTTCAAAGCATCGTTAGCTTAACCAGCTCGTTAGTAGTCAAAATATTAACTGTTCTAGTAAGTACACTATCTAATTTACAGGTGTTTTTGCCGAAAAAAATGTGAGCAGCTTTTGCAAATGCAAAAGCTTCTCACATTTTTTCAGCAAAAATATTATCGTATATGTCATATTTAATGATCAAAGTTTTAACGATACGTTAACTAACAACATCGTTAGTATTGAACTATTGGGCCCTGATCGTTATCATATATTTCTGAAATATTCGGACAGACAGGCCTAAGCAAATAGAGGTTTGCATTATTAGGCCAGTTTTAAGAATTTTATAGTTTAAAGCTAGCTTTTTCTCTGTTCTTTTAACTTTTAGCTCAGGTACAACTATAGCAGTCACTACGACATTAGAGTCTGCATTGGCGTTGGTGTTGGCGTCAGCTCCATTGTTGGTTAAAGTGTTTAAAAGGTTGTATCTCCTGAACCTCGAATGGAAGTACTTCATATTTGCTGAGATGTTAGATACTGGTTTGAAGTTTTATGCTGTACCATCCCGACCCACATGAGTGACCTTGAAATCAAGGTCATGGACAAGAAAAAATTATATTCAGAGACAAAGCACAATTCAGGCGAGCTATGCTGTCTTGTGACAGCTCTTATTTTTTCGCTAGTAACCTTTTTTTTACTACATAAATCTGTCTTAATTTGCTTAATAATCAATTTGTTCTTCATTACCCATATTATATGGTGAAAATGCCATAACACATAGCTCTAGATAAGAGGAGTATCAAAGTGATTTTTTTCTTGTTTCTCCTTTAAAACATATGATGTGGGTACTCATTAGAAATGCCTCATAGAGGCTCTTTTAATGAGTACCCACATCATGTTTTTCATGAGAAATAAAAAAAAATAATATGTAAAGGGGAAAAAAGATACCTTATCTTTGAGTGATGGTTTAGAAGTATACAATTAACATAGCTGTTTCTATGTAAACACAGATGCCCAGAAGCAAGTATGGATGAACTGGCTGAATGATATGATACTTTTTTTTCTAAAAAGTGTAGTGACAACGAATATTATGTCTCTTGACATTTGGCTTTTTGGCCTTAAAGTACTAAGCAAAAATGGTAGCAGACAACATTCATATTTTTTGTCACTGTTTTTCAGAGTAAAATAAGGCTTGACATTTCATAGGCAGAAATTTTTTGTCACTGTTTTTCAGAGTTAAATAAGGCTTGACATTTCATAGGCAGATGAAATGTGAAACCTTATTTTCTCTGAAAAAAAAAAAAAAAAAAAAAAAAAAAAATCTCAAAATGTCTTCTGCTGCAGTTGTGATTGCCACTTAATTACTTTAAAGTAACAACCAAAAATGTTTAATACTTAGTACTCTGGGTAAAAATTTCAGCAGACACACTTTCAAATATTTTTTCTCATTTTTTTCCAGAAGATATGCTTTGAAATTTCATGCACATTGTTTCTTTGGGAGACATTTCATGCAAAGCATTAATAACAACATCAACAACAACAACAACAACAACAACAACAACAACAACAACAAAAAAATGTTCATCAATTTATCTGGTACCATGCTTGTTACTTCTACTCAAGATTAACTTAATGTTAAAGCTTATTTTCTGGGACAAATAAGAAAAATACAATGTATTTCAAAATGTCATCTGCAGAAATGTTTACCCAGCATGCAAAGTGTAAAAAACAACAACAACAACAAAAATAGTTGTATATCCAGTTTATCTAATACGCTGCAGGGCCCAGTTGTTCAAAGCGTCGTTAGCTTAACGAGCTCGTTAAGGGTCATTTCGTTAACTATTTTAGCAGATTCAATATACAATATTTTGATATTTTTTGCTGAAAAAATGTGAGTAGCTTTTGCACTGCAAAAGCTACTCACATTTTTTCAGCAAAAAATTTCAGCATATTTGTGTATCACTCCATGTAAATTTTAACGAATCGTTAACTAACAATGTCGTTAGCTTTGAACAACTGGGCCCTGCTTGTTACTTCTAAAAGTTGACTTAATGTCAAAGCTTATTTTCTGGGAAAAAATAAGAAAAAAATATTTCAAAATGTTGTCTGCTGAAATTTTTACCCTGCATGCAGTGTTAATAACAACAACAACAATTTGTATATGCAGTTTATCTGGTACCTTGCTTGTTACTTCTAAAGGTCAACTTAATGTCAAAGCATATTTTCTGGGAAAAATAAAAAAATATTTCAAAATGTCATATGCTGCTTTTTACCCAGCATGCAAAGTGTCATTAACAACAAAACATTAATTTGTATATCCACTTTATCTAGTACCATGCTTGTTACTTAGGTTATGCTGTGCCTCCACCTCCCCAGACAGAGAACTGTTGAGTGCAGGATTTGAGGATGGTTCTGCAAAAATCTGGAGATTGGTTCCTGGTCTATTCCCATCTGTTGTTGACACTGACAGTCCCAGTATGATCTACCTGTCGGCAGATTATCTTGATGTTGAGGAGGAAGAAGATGAAGCAGATGAGAGGTATCTAAAAGGAATGACCAGTGCGAAGAATGAACAGACTCACAAAATTGAAAACTGCTAAAAGTGTTGGGAATCTGCCAGAATTTCATAATCGATCATTGGTTTTGTCAAGCCGACTGATCATCGATTAATAATTGACTTGTAGAAAATATATTCACTCCTAATTTAGCCCCCTTCCAGGTACTTATTCATTGTTCCAGATCAATAAGCTTGGTATCCAGATAATATTTTTCTTATTTTTCCATGAAAACTTATGTTGTGGGTAATCATTAGAAGCACTTCCTCGAGGCTCTTCTAATGAGTACCCACAATTTCATGGAGAAATAAGAAAATATCAGTACTTTTGAGTTGAATTTTTTAAAGCTAGTTTATCAATTTTTTTTCACATTTATTGACTGCAAAGCTAGAATGACTCCAATTGACACCTTTGAATTTCATTTCTTTATAACTTGCCTGTAAAAAATAAAACGTGAGAAAAATATGTTTCTCAAAATAGAATTTTCAGATTAGTTGACTGTAAAAGATCATTAGTCACAAGAGGCAAAAGTGACTGATGATCGACTATAATTGATCATCAGTGGCAACACTACTGAAGTGTCAAGTTTACTGGGCCAGACTAGCTAGTTTGTCTCAATGAGGCCTCATCATGACCCTCATATAAATTTTCAAAATGCCTGGAATGGGCTCAGTGATCTCGAAGGACAAGAAAATATAAACTGCACTATAGTGAAGTACAGGGAGAAGTTTTATGACCCACTACATGGCACTTACACTAGCTGTAGTGAAGATAAATAGATTCTAAAAGAAACGACTCTTTAGAGCAATGAACACACAAAATTGAAAAATATCAAATCGGGAAAGAGGGCCTAGCCTCTTTAATGACATGATGTCTGGAGCCAGCATAGATTCTGCTCCAACCATCCAGAGCAGTTTTAGTAAAAACTTGTTCTATGCTTCATATTACGGTTGACTCTGGTTATCTCAAAATCCAGGGGACTCTCTGAAATACTTCGAGATATCCATATCTTGACATATCAGATTTGCGGAACTGAGGAAAACAATAAATCGAACAACCAGATTTAACAAATGAATGTGTAATTTAAATCCTGAAGTTAAATATAATAGTGAAAATATTGTGGAAAAGAGGAGCAATTTCTCTTCTTTTCCTCTATATTTTGTTACTTATTGTTAGATTTACATGTTAAAACAGGGATCAGAGTTTCACTTCGAGATAAGTGGTTATTCGAGATGAGCGAGGTCGAGATAACGAGAGTTGACTGTATATGATTTAATATGCAACATTACCATACTCTGAAATAGTTTAATTTTGACCATCCATCCTTATCTCTGGCATTGCTTCTCCACACTACCTTGTCATGCTGAATAAATTAAGATGGCATGCCTACTTCTAATTTTCAGCCAATCAAATTACTTGATCCAGATTGTTGATATAAATTCACATACTGAATGGCAAACAGTGCAGATCAAGATCAGTTGGCTTCTTCAGATGCCAACTGATCTGGATCTACACTGTTTCAGTGTTTATAAAGGTAGGGTATATCCAGGTTCAGCAGGACTAGGGTTAATAAGTCCATACACATCTACATAATGTATCTTTAAACATATCCAAAGTCAAGATTTTAACCCTTCTCATGCTGAATAAATTAAGATGCCACGCCCACTTCTAATTTCCAGCCAATCAGATTACTTCATCCAGGTTTTTGATAGAAATTCACATACTTAATCACAAACAGTGCAGATTCAGATCAGTTGGCTTCTTCATATGGATCTACACTGTTTGCAAAGGCAGGCATATACGGGTTCAGCAGGACCAGTGTTAAGAACACAGGAAAGCATGGACAGATGAGCAGCATCACATGATGCCTGTCTTCTAACAAGAAAGTGCAGATAATAAGATGCCACAGGTTACATCAAATTTGTGGGAAAATAAGGAAATATAAATAGTGCATAGGCATAGTGCTCATTACGCACATTAGGCATTTGTGTAAGGATAATAATTACAATAAAAAAAAAGGGTAACCTAACATAAAGCACATTTTAACCATTATTATAAGGGCTATTAAAGGAAAGAATTTGATATGAGCAAATTCTTTCTTTTAAAAGGACCTCCCATTTTGGAAACAATACTAGGGAGATTTTGTTTTATAGATTTTTCTGGATGTGCATAGAAGTAATTTGTTTCTGGCTATGTCACTGTATTGTATCTTAAAAATAATGTATTGTCAGCAGAAATGAATAGTTTCCAGTTTTCCAATTCATTTTCAGTAGTATCCCTAATAAAGAGCAAGAATCTGTGACCTTGAAAGGCCACACTGGCTGTGTTTACCAAGCTCGGTTTACGAGAGATTCCAACTACCTTGTCACTTGTTCGGATGACACCAGTGGTAAGTATGAAGAACTTACATACTCTAGCAAACATCTGTTTTGTGACAGTTGTGCTGTTTGGTCAGGAGTTTGCATTAATTAACCTTTGCCATCCTGAATAAATTAAGATGGCATGCCCACTTCTAATTTTCAGTCAATCAGTTATTAATTGCTTGATGCAGGTTCTTGATACAAATTCACATACTTATTGACACTTTTTGCAAAGGCAGGACATATCCCAGGGTAAGTTATATTCTTGTATTCATTGGCGCATGGCCTTGGGGACCTATCTTAGTGGCTCAATTAGTAAAGCATGCATCTTCAGATAAGGAGGCTTGATTTTCTATCCTCAGCCGGGTCATAACCTAAGACTTACTAAAATTGTACTCGCTGATCTTTGCCTTGGTGCTCAACATTGGGAATACATTTTGAAAACACACCTATTCAAGTATATAGAAAATTTCACTTCCAAAAAGTGAAAATTTTCAGATAAAAATTCTGATATTTTTCATATTTCTACTCAAAACATAGATTGTGGGTATACATTAGAACCCCCTTGCAGAGGCAGTTCTAACGAGTACCCATGATCTATGTTTTTGAGCAGAAATAAGAAAAATAATGTATACCCCTGTAAACCCCAGTTTTACTATATAAAAGTGAGGTTTAAGGGGGTCAAAATTATATAGGCATGTATTCGTGATGAGAGCCAAGACCTGTCACATGGGCATCAGTATGATGTGATGGATGGTATTAGCAGGTCAATGTGTCTGTTATGCATTATGTAACAAGTGTATATAATCTTGACCACGATTTCCTTTGAATATATAGTGAAAATCATGGTAAATGGGGTTATACATAGCTTGGCAATTTCTGTCCTTTTGTTCTTAAAACTTAATTCATTATGCCCCAAATTTTGAAGAAGTTGAAGGAGCATTTTGCTTTGGGTTGTTTGTCTGTTCACCTGTGCTTCACACTTTTCTTGTGAGCATGATATCTTGATAACTGTTTGAATTAGGGCATTGAAACTTGGTGAGCTTACTTGGGCATGGGAGTAGATTACCTGATTAACTTTTGAAAAAAAAAAAAAAAAAAAAAGAATAGATTAATTTTCTGAGAGTTGTGTCCCTTTTTGACATGGTCATTTTGTGGAAGAAGGATAAAAATAGGGGCATAGTGTTTTACTAGCACATATTTCTGGTTTCATTTTGTAATTTTTATCAGCCATTTATTTGCAGAAGTATGTTAATGGGGCATATTAATCACTTTTCTCACTTTATGTAGTAAAGATGCTATAAAGAAGGATAATTGAAAAATGTGCAGTCAAGTCTGAGATGCACGCCTGCAGATATCACTCAATATCAGCATGCTTACGTGCTATTCCTTGCTTTCTTGGATGCCGTTGAATGTTACCATTACATGGCGTAGCTTTTGGTGACATCTAAGAGTAATGATGTCATATCAAAATTTGTTGCACGTTTGCACAGGCTCCAAATTTTACAGAATAATGTGCCTACTTTGAGGCTACAAACAACTCAGATTATCAAATTATTTATAGCTATATAATATGAGCGTTATTGCACTGATATTGGTGACTATTGCCCCTCACTGGGATATCAATTCAATTTCTGTCCTTTGATATCCCAACTCAGACACCACACTTCTGATAACTCTCTAGCTGAGTCCCAAAGCAAAAATCATATTAGCTTAGCTTAACCACTGTATTGTATCCAAATAAAAATGTGTAAATTATATAGAAAAATGATGAAACAAAAATGTATAGATTATATAGAAAAATGACCATTCTCAAAATTGTATGGATTATTTAGAAAAATGACACAAAAGGTCATTTTTCTATATAATCTATACTTTTTTGTTTCAATACAACTTTTTTGGGGTCCACTTTTAAACCAACTTATGTCTGAAATTGCCTTATAATGAGCCATCTTATAAAGGGGTTCCATTGTAATACAACGCATCTTGGTGGCTGAGTGTTTAGCGCTCCTGACTATGTATCATGAGGTCCCGAATTCAAATCCTACTGGAGGCAGAATTCAGCTCACGACAGTACAGCACTTGATTGCACAGAACCTTTCATTATCAGCCTTCTTTCATCTTGCTATGACTTAAATAATGTTGAAATGGATGTAAAAAAAACCCACCAAAAAACGCAAGCCATTATCATCAGCCAGTGTAATACTATATATATTTTCAGTGAGACTTTGGGATATTGACCAGCAGAAGAATGTGGTGATATATAAAGGACATTCTTATCCAGTGTGGGATGTTGACACAAGGTAGACATAGCTCAGGATAAGAAGGGAAATCTACATAATATTTTTCTGGGCCCAGGTGTTCACAACTAATGATGTCATTAGTTAACGTATCATTAAAACTTTGATCATTAAATATGGCATATATGCTTATATTTTTGCTGAAAAATGTGAGTAGCTTTTGCATTTGCAAAAGCTACTCACATTTTTTCAGCAAATATAGCTGTGAATTAGATATTTCACTTACTAGAACAGTTAACATTTTGACCACTAATGAGCTCGTTAAGCTAACAATGCTTTGAATAACTGGGCCCTGATTTCTTAAAAAAAACATGTTGTGGGGACTCATTAGAAGTGCCTTAGTGAGGCACTTCTAATGAGTACCCACAACATATGTTTTCATGGACAAATAAGAAAAATATCAATACTTTTCGGTTGGAAAAAAAAAAAAAAAAAAAAAAAAAAAATGCGCCTTATCTGAAGCTATGGGTAGAGGAAATTCATGTTACAAAATGTCTTACATTTTCTCTAATACAACTTACTGTTACCACTCTATTTAATCATTAGACCTCATCACAAAATAAAAGGATGCTTAAAGACACATTTTGGATTTCATAACACCCTAATGACTCTAAGGAGATTAAGATAAGAAATTCTTGGTGACTTTGGCCATCCTTACAGGTAGGGGCCTGATAAGGGGAAATTGGATTTTATATCAGCAAAGTTTATGATGAAAACAGAGAAACAAATAAGGTGGGTAATTTGGTGATAGTTTGATGTTGTTTTTTTTTCTGTTTATTCAATAAAATATGCCTGGTTATTCATTGGAACTGCCTCTCCCAGGCAGTTCTAATTAAACCCACAACATATTTTATGGAAAAATACAGATATTTATGCCTATATGCTAATTTATCACCAAATGCACCCTTTATCTGTTTCTTTGGATCAGATACAGAAAATTAGGAAGATAGATAGTATTTTATTTCGTTATTTATGTATTTATTGAAAAAGAGAAGGCTTTTTGGCATAAAATACACATTCTAAATTGTCAAAGAACTTTTTGACATATTCCATAATGTATTGTTTTACTGAAATGGAAATGGAATAATTGTGCAGTGTTCTTATTTACTTTAGAAAATAAATAAATAAATAAATAAATAAATAAATATTTTCAGTTTTATATTTCTATTTCAGTTCATTTGTACTTTTTTCACAGTGCAAGAAAGAACAACACTTTTGTATTCAGGAAAAAAAAACTATCAAAAATAAATAAATAAAAAATAAAGTGATACAATACAAATCAACAAATTAAATGCAAAGTTTGCAAATGAATTTATTTGGTTCTAAAGTAACATATTTGAATACTGCTCAATTATATGAATTACCTCTTATAGGGCCCCACCTATGGAGATTAAACAGCCTTATAATGACTCCATAATCACTTAGATAAGATAAGCCTTTGATGTGCGCTCTGTTATCGGGGTGATCATGAAAGGGGAGGGGGGCAGGGGGTCTAGCCAAAGAAGGAAAAAAATATGTCTTTAAAGTTTATTTGAAAAAAAAAAAAAGAAAAAAAAGAAAAAAGAAAATGCACAAAAAAGAAGATAAACAAAAAAAACCCCAGATACCCCAATAGGCCTATAGCCCAGGGTTACCACGATCAGGGAAAAAAGTCTGGAAAATGAAAATTTTTCCAGGTCAGGGAAAAGTCAGGGAATTTTGGTTTGAGTCAGGGAAATTGAAAAAAAACTGACAAAAGTCAGGGAAAAGTCAGGGAATTTGAAATTTTTCTCAAAATTGAGATGGCTATGGTAGTCTTCTTAATTTTCAGACACATAAATTTACAGAATTGGCCTCACTGTTTTGTTAAATGATTGTTTAATTCTCTGAAAGTAAGTGCTCTATTGGAAGATTTGGTGGCTGAGGAAGGCTGTAAGAGGAGTTGGGAGGCCGTCGAAAATGTCTGGAAAATGTTGAAAAGTCAGGGAAAACTCAGGGAATTTTGAAATAGAAAGTGAGTGGCAACCCTGCTAGCCTCACAAGATTAGCCCACTGCTAACCAAATGATCAAAAGGGAACTCACTTTTGAGAAATGTCTCAGTTATGATTATAATTTTGAACCAAGTACACTTTGGCTAGGACAATAAAGCACTGGAAAGTATATAGGCAGTGCCATGCAAAAAGTCTTTGGACATATGCAAACAGGGAGGCCAAGATCAAACTGCACATCTAAGCAGTCTGTCTGATCAGGGCCTTCTCTGGCCACAAACAGAATTATTGGATACTAAAGAATGTTTGAATGGAGAGCAAATACCGGGATGAGACTCTGTGTGTGTGCAGGATGATAAGAATCTGCACATTTCGCGCATGCTGGAAGGCATTTTTTTTTGCATTGCTGGGCCCATATACTGTATTCAGCCTAATTACTGCACAGGCTCCTATTAACACACAGTCAAGCAATTTAGTAGTCTTTAGATTACAGCCTCTGTACTTTTATCCAAGTCCAGGCAATTCAAATGAGTACTCACAACAAATGCCTATATAAAGCAAATCAGAAAATTATATCGCATAAGCATCATTAAATAGGCTCCTCATGATGTCCTCTGCTGACCTTTTTAAAGCATGCCTTATTAGGTGGATTTTACTACAAGTTTTTCCAGTTATTTTGAAAAACCTAGGCGCACAGTGCAGTAATTTGGTCGAATATGGTAATTTATATTTCTGGGTTTCTAGCATGTTCTGCTTATCTCAAAAGCATGTTCTACAGAAAGCATCACGAAAACACGCCTGTATAGTTTTAACCCCCTTAAACCCCACTTTTATACAGTAAAACTGGGGTTTACAGGAGTATACATTAATTTTCTTATTACTGCTCAAAAACATAGATTGTGGGTACTCATTAGAACTGCCACACTGAGGTGGTTCTTACGAGTACCCACAATCTATGTTTTGAGCAGGAATATGAAAACTACTAGAATTTTACATCTGAAAGTTTTCAAATTTGTTGGTAAAATTCTCAATATATTTGAATAGGCATGTTTTCGTTATATAAAAAATGATGCTTTGTCTCTGGAGCATTAGAATTTTTTGTCACACCTACTTTACCATGGGTGACTTAGACATGCAAGTTTCTGCCTGTCTGTTCATTTGTCCATGTACTTACATCAAACTTAGCATCCACCCTAGCGTAAATCCTAGTTTCCACCCTAAGAGAAGTCTACCAACTGTAAAACTTTCCAGTTAATTTGACTTCACTGATCACTGACCTAAACAAGGATGACAGCTCTCACCCTTCTGGTGCTTGTTTTCACATTTTGGTATGCAGGTGGGACATAAACTTCAATGAAGTTCTATCTATTTTTTCATTTAGTCACAAATTTGAGAACTTTTTGTAAAAATGTTATATTTGCAGTTATTAATGTCAGCTTTATTATACCCCTGCAAACTGTGTTTGTGGGGAGTATACAGTTTTTACCTTGTCCCTCCGTCCCTGTGTTTGTCCGGCATTCCGTGTTACGTTTTTGTTAATGCTGAGGTTTTACAGCTCAGTCAGCCCCGGTTGGGTCATGTCAGGCACAGTCAGTTTACCTAATTACACTTTAATTGGGCAGGCTCAGTCCTCTAAGCCATTAACCAGTGTTGTACCTATTTTTTTGCCAGAAACTGACAACCGCCTTTTTTGAATCAGTGGAAGGGAACATATTTGTTTCTGCTTCTTCTCTTGCTAAATAATTTATCAGAAAGCAGTCATTACCTTGTAGGAGGTATTTTATATGGACTGATTATTTACCCTTCTTGTTAATTTCAGCATTGTTGGTGACTACTTCGCCAGTTGTTCACATGATCAGACAGCTAAACTGTGGTGTACAGAGCGGACCTACCCACTTAGGAGTTTTGTTGGCCATACATATGATGTTGATGTATGTACACCTGGGCCCACTTGTTCAAAGCTAACGACGTCGTTAGTTAACGATATGTTAAAATTTACATTGAGTGATATGCAAATATGCTGAAATTTTTTGCTGAAAAAATGTAAGTAGCTTTTGCAGTGCAAAAGCTACTCACATTTTATCATCAAAAAATATAAGAATATTGTGTATTGAATCCACTAAAACAGTTCACGAAATGACCCTTAACGAGCTCGTTAAACTAACGATGCTTTGAACAATTGGGCCCAGTTCTTTAATTTTTTTTGGTCTAAACCATATGGGCCATGCCAAGCAAAATGTGTCATTGAACATGTGCAAAATGCACAGATTCAGATTTATCCTGTGCAAGCCCAAATTTTCATCCCGGTTTTTTCGCGGGCACCCGTAGCCTAGTGTATAGGAGTTGACTCTTAATCCATTAGTGTTCTCAACACTGTGGTTCGAACCTCACTCAGGTCACATGTGGGAAAGCCAAGTTCTGGTTACGGATTGTCAGGTGGTTTTTCCCAGGGTTCTCCAGTTTTTGCCCACCTTTGATGAACGATCAGCTCGATATAAGTGAAATACTCTTGAAAGGGTCGTAAAACCCAAATCAAAAAAAAAAAAAAAAAATCCCAGCATTTGCTCTACATTGATACATTCTGTAGTGTCCAATGTTTCTGTTAGTGGACAGTGAAAGCCCTGATCAGACAGCACATATGGACAGGCTGATCTGGGCCTTTGCTGTCTACATATGCCCAAAGTCATGTTTTCACTTTGCACAGTCAATATGCTATATAGTGTGAACTTTACTAACCCTGTGTTCATGGTCCAAGAGTTTTCATTTGAAAATTAAACTTAACCCTTAAAGCACCAGTCACAACTGCAACAGATGACAATTTTTTAATATTTGTTTTTTTTTTATTTTTCAGAGAAAACAAGTCTTGACATTTCATGTGAATTGTCTGCTTGGCATGCAATTCACGTGAAATGTCAAGACTTGTTTTCTCTGAAAAATAAAAAAAAAAAAATTCAAATGTGGTCTGCTACAAATTTTGCTTGGTTCTTTAAGGGTTAACCGTTAAAGTGCTACAGGTAATCACAGTTGCAACTGACATTTCAATGATTCCTTTATTTTTCAAAGAAAATAAGGCTTGAAATTTCATGCAACTCATCAGCTAGTCAGATAATTCTCATGAATTATCAAACCTTGCAGCAGATAATATTTAAGATACAATGTCAGAACACATACCTTCGGACATGTGCACCTTGCGAAGATTCAGATCAGCCTACGCTGTCAGGCCTGGCATAAAATGATCAGGCAGCACTCTAGAAGTGGGCACTGAGCTCCCTACCACATCCGCAGACCCTCCCAATATGAATGAAAGATTGTTGAAAGTTACAAAAATCTGGATAAAACAAACAAAAAAAAAAATACAAAAATTTATAATCCATCTTGAAACTGTACTTTATTGCTATATATCTATAGGTATGTCAATTTGCATATATACTATCAGTTATACTAGCTTATATAAGCAGCACCTTTCTGTCATCTGGAAGCTTTTATTTCAGTCCTATAAAATTACGTATCTAACTTAATATTCAGAAGGGCTGCAATCAAGTTCACAAGTTATAAAAGCTTCAGCCTACAGTATCTTTCTTATTTCTTAAAAAGTTTTAATCAACTTTGCACCAAGTTCCTAGTTGTCTAAAGGTGAATGTTTTAAGGCATACATTGCATTAAGTGGATCTTTCCTTTAAGAAGACCGTAATAATGCCACCTTGTTTATCATATCACAGCATGTAAAAGCCTGAACCCAGTCAGCATTCTACGTAAATCTATATCGGGCCGTCATCGGCCCGTCAGGGTAGCTGACGGGCCGATGATGGCCAAATGTAGATTTACATAGAATGCTAGCTGGGAATACAGTCACTCAGAAATGAAAGAAACTTGTGGCTCATTCACAATAGAAAAATTAGCAGGAGATGGGTTAAAACACATTTAACACCCCTCCCCCTCCCCCTCCCCCCCCCCCCCCCCCCCCCCCCCCCCTTTGCTCAAGGAAAATAAAGTTAATTAAATCATGCCAAGCTGGTCAGTTAACCTACTGACACTTTTCCTAGGCAGGCTTAGTCCTCTAAATGGTTAACCAGTACTTGTGCACATACTTTAGCTTGAAACTGACAACTGACCTTTTTGAATCAGTGGAAGTTGGAGAATGACTGTAGAAATGATATATCAGTCAATCTCCAGGAAAACCATGTGTCAAGCTGGTAGTGCATCTGACCATAGACCGGGTAGCAAATTCGAATTTGAATTTGCTACCCCTGGGTCTGTGGTCATATACACTACCTACTGTGCTGTGGAACTGTGCAAACCAAGACAAATGGGTCATGTCAAGAAAGCAAAGTGCGATACCGCAGTCAGTAACATGTCGGACTGCAGATCTAGGGATTGCAAAATCAGATCCTGATCGGCCACATAGCTTTCTTGGAAGTCATAAAATAGTGTCTACATGTACACTACAACCTCTTTATAACACGGTTTGTTATAACACATTTTTGGATACAACACGGTTTAAAGATGGATCCCAAAAATGTATAGATTATATAGAAAAATGACCATAAATGGTCATTTTTCTATATAATCTATACATTTTTGTTTGGGTATAACATGGTTGTATAACTAACACAGTTTATGCTTTGGACCCCAAAAATAGTGTTATAAAGAGGTTGTGGTGTACTATCATTCTCCTCCTTCCACTGATTCAAATAGTGTTGTCATTTACTGGCAAAAGTCTGTGCAGAAGTACTGATTAAGTGCTTATAGGACTGCCAAGAAAGGTGTGGGTTGGTTATCCTTAACAGAGTTAATTAGGCCATAAAACTCAAACTAAAAAAAAATTGTCTTGATTTCACAGTGTGTAAGGTTTCACCCAAATTCCAACTATGTAGCGACAGGTTCTGGTGATAAGACGGTGAGACTATGGAGTGTACAGGAAGGAAAATCTGTCCGTCTGCTGTCAGGGCATAAGAGTTCTGTTCTGGCATTGGCATTCTCCCCAAATGGAACTATGTTGGCCTCATCAGGTGAGTTAATGCTTAGCACTCTAGGTAAGATTTTCAGCGGACAACATTTTGAAATATTTTTTTTTTTTACTTTTCCAGGAAACAGGATTTGACATTTCAAACAAATTGTCTCCAATGAAGACAGTTTGTGTGAAATGTCAAATCCTGTTTTCTGGGAAAAATAAGAAAAATTTTGTCAATTTGTCATCTGCTGAATCAGTGCATACCTGTATAACACTATCCATTACTTACACAGTGATGTGTACATGTGCCCATAAGTCTAATTGAAAGATGGATAATTTACCATTTGAATACAAGTAGTCATTGACTTATGTAGTAAAAATGGCTGGTATAGTGTTGCCGATGAGGAGGAAATACAGGCCAACTTAAAAGCTCACTCTAAGATAGCTGTTCTTTGAAACAAATATTTTGCTGAAATTCCTCTTTTTTATTGATCTAATAATATGTCTAATGACATGGTTCATAGATGGAAAAAGAAATTTGATTCTGGGTTAGAGTCAGTTGAAAATGCACCCAAATCAGGAAAGCCAAAGTCTGCAATCTTGTGACGAAATTGTATCAAAAGTTAACAAAATTTTTGAAAGAGATGCTAGGTATGCAGTATGTAACACAGTATGAATGATTGGCATCTTACTATCAAGAGTTCATTAAATCCTAAAAAAAACCTTGAATGTGAGGAAGATTTCTGCCAGGTTGGTGCCTCATTTGTTGACTGATGGTCAAAAGAAGCAGAGAGTTAAAATAATCAAAGAATTGCTCAAAATATTTCCAAAATAAAGAAATTTGCAAATGTAGTCACTGGTGATGAAACTTGGGTTCATTATTTTGAACCTGTTAGAAAGGTAAGCAATAAAATATGGGCCACCAAAAATAGCAAAAGACCAGTACAATTGCTAAACACATGTTAAGTGCAAAGACAGTTTTGTATGATATCTTCTTCTCTGGCAAAGGTGTTGCAAATACAGGTGAAAAGGGCAAAAGCGTTACTGGAAAATACTTCAAAGATGTGGTATTGAAGAAATATAAAAAAAAAATGTATACTGTCAGAAACAGCACCTAGTCATGGGTTTCAAACGTGTCTGACTTCTACATGTTAATGTTCCAGCCCATGTATCTTCCATTTTTACAGGCTTTTTTGCTAACTTTTCCAAAGTAACAGTTTACAACACTCTCCTTATTCACCAGACCTTGTCCCTTGTGACTTCTTTCTCTTTCCCAAATTGAAGACCGTCCTCACTAGATCTGCCATGTACCAGTACCTTACCAGTATACCTAAATAAGCATACCATGACTTATTTCAGCAGTCTCATTTCAGCAACTGAAATTATGCATTTCTAGTCATGGGGACTACTTTGCAGGCAAGAAATAAAGAAGTTTGTGATAACTTACCTTTTAAATGTTCCTGGTCAAAATAAGCAATTCTTTTTGAACTCCCCTTATAAATTTATGAAAATACACAAGAAAAAAAAAAGCAATATGAAAAAAAAAAACCCAGATAACTTTTGCTCTTTAAGTAATAGAATTGGCTCTATTACTGTCTAAAGTGAGGATAAAATCTCAGAGCTAAGATTTCCATTGCCAGGTCTTTTGAAATTATATTTATTGTTTTTATCAATTTGCATATGTATGGTATACTTCACATTACTGTCACCTTAATAATTTCAGCATGCTGTTAGTCATTTTTTACAAAAAATATAGAAACACATTGATTTAAACTAGGATATCATAATGTGGCAAATAATTATGTTGAATGTGTATTTTTTCCATGAAGTGACATACTTTGTTTTCGTTTAGGTGAGGACAGGAGAATAAGGGTTTGGGATCTTAGAAATGGCGGTCTACTCAAAGAGTTTAGGGGCCACACAGACACTGTGTATTCTCTTTCCTTTAACCAGGAGAACTCTGTTCTAGCTTCAGGTATAATCACTTAGTAGATATGAACAAATAGAGGTAATTCTCAGCATGCTGGGTAAAAATTTCAGCAGATGTTGAAGTACTTTTTTATACCCCCCCGCAAAGTTTGTTTGTGGTGGGAGGTATACTGTTTTCATGTCCATCCATGTGTCCGTCCGCGATGCTGGTTTTTTTCCTGATATCATGAAAACGCAGTGATGGATATTCATCAGTTTCTGCAGACACATTAATATCAATAAGATGTACCTACATAAAAGAAAGTAAGGGCTAGGGGCCAATTCTCTTGGAGTTATTGCCCTTTGTAATTTTTTTTCTTAATGCAGAAAAAAGGCAGTAAAAAGTTTGTGTGCACATTTTCTCTTTAACCAATGGATGGAATTTGACCAAACTAGCACAGATACATCATCAGGATGGGGGAAAGAAGTGATTAGATTTGGGTGACCTTGACCATATTTTCAAGGAAGTAAAAAGCTTGTGTGCACATTATCTCATCAATAGATTGAATTGGAGCAAACTAGCACTGAAATATCATTGGGATTGGGGAAAGAAGTGATTAGATTTTGGTGACCTTTACCTCCTTTTCAAGGTCACACTGGCCCTTTGAAACTCAAATTTTGATAGAAAAAAGCTTGTGTGCACACAATATCTTGAACCAATGGCTGGAATTTTAACAAACTAGCACAGATATACCGTTAGGACATGGGAAAGAAATGATTAGATTTTTGTGACCTTGACCTCATTTTCAAGGTCATTACATTGTAAAGACTCTTAAAATGAACCTTGTTAGATTTTGGTGACATTCACTTGACAAATGCCTGAAACAGCATTGGCAAAGTCTACAAGGATGTTCTTTGGCTAGTAAAGCATTATATTTTTTTTCAGTTTATGGATATTAAAAATGTGCTGATAGGGTATATACGCATACTAGTTTGTATAAATGTTGATATTCATGAGATGTTGCTGCTACAGAAAAAGAAGGGTCAAGGGATAAATTTTGTTATAGTTATTCCCCTTTGTAATTCTTAAATGTCCATAACACTTTTGTTTTTATCTTGCTTCATAATTTTAGGAATCTTGTAATATTTTGCATGAATGTTGAAATGATAAGTTGTTGTTGCTTTGGAAATTTTTGGAAACAGAGCTGCTATTTATATCGGCCATTACCTTGCGGGGGGTATCTAATAAGCAGTGCTTATTCACTTTTTTCATTTCACGATAGTGGCGGGGTATTATGGTTCTAGGTTGGACGTCCGTATGTCCGTCCGTCTATTCATCTGTCAGTCCCTGTCATACGTCCATCCGTCCGTTCGTCCATCCATTTTTTGTTTTTGGATGATAACTTGAGTAAACATGAATGGATTTTCACGAAACTTGGTATGTGCATTGATATTGTGGAGGTCTGGTTTGGGAATGCTAATGGGCCAAATTTCATCTAATTTTTACAGAGATATCTGCCCTTGACACGACAATGACGGGGTATTAAATTTTAATGTTTTTATTTAGCTCTGCCAGTATGAGCTGTTTTGATCACTTGCCGTCCCTCTGTCTGTCCGTCCACATCTTTGAACCACTTCTCCTTAGAAACCCCTTGGCCAAATTTATTCAAACCTCATGTAGAGTCCTCTGTTAAAGGGGAACTGAAAAGTTGTACAAATGGTCAGGGTCCATTAATTAAGAGGGTTGCCATGGCTGTATATGGTAAAACATTTTAAAAATCTTCTTCAGAAATACGAAAGCTTTGGGGCTAAGTCTTGGTATATAACATAATGGACTCAAGACCTATTTGTTCAGATGATGATTGTACTTTGACCTTTTTACAGCAAGGTCAAATTTTCCTCCGATACATTTGTATTGGAAAAATTTTGTAAAAATCTTCAAAATGGCACCCTAAAAAGCAGTATTGATACATTCAAACCTTGAAAACTTACTTATTTTTCTTCTGATTGTGAGCAATTTTACATCAAAATTACGGTTTGTTAGATGCATTATTTTCTTTTTTTCCCTTTAATGTAGCTGGGAAAAATTTCATTTGACAACATTTTGAAATATTTTTCCCCAGAAAACAGATGAATTGATGATATTTTTTTTTTTATATTCCTCCAAAAAAATAGGCTTTGAGATTTCATGCAAATTGTTGGGAGACAATTTGCATGAAATGTCAAACCCTATTTTCTGAGAAAAAATAAATAAATATTAGTTCATTGTTTTTCCCTTCAAGCCTTAAGGATTATCCAGTCATTATTATTCATGTCATTTAGTTTACAAGTGGAGTTGATAATTGCTGTTAGAACATAAGTAAATGGTACAATAGAGTGTACTGTATTACTCTTAGGAATTGGGATACTTTAACTTCTTACCATACTTGTGCTAAATTTTTAACAAGTCTAGAAAGTTACTTTTCGATGTGTCTAGAAACAGCTGGATTGAGTGGCAAACAGTGCAGACCCTGATCAGATGCCACAATCTGTGGCATCTGATCTGGGTCTACACTGGTTGCTCAGGGCTGTCAATCCTAGTACTTAGGGTTATTATGGTAATCTGCTGAAACTTACTGTTGATTTTCATCACATTGATGTTTAAGGGGAATGGATACCCTTTCAGGGGAAGCAGCTCTATCAGAATTGTTTTTGCCTCCCTTCTGAAAAGGGGTCTGCTCTAAAGGGAAAGAATTTGCCCCCAGGGAGAGCGAATTCTGTCCATTTAGAGAAGACCCCTATTCAGAAGGGACTTTGAAAGCTACCCCATCACACCTTGGTGTAAGCCCCCACACCAATGACCTGGAGGTCAAGGTCATGGTCTTTGAAATTTTGTACTAAATGGTTTGGTCGATGTTTTCTGAAGACCTGTATAGGTTGAATGCATGGTTGTATTAAATTCATACATAGCTTGGTTAGATATTGATTTAAAGTTTCATCATCCACAAGCCATACACTTCCTCTATGACTTTCCCTTTAACTCTTTCCATGCTGAATAAATCAGGATGCCTCTTCCACTTCAGATTAGTTTATCCAGGTGTTTAATGCAAATTCATATACTAAATGACAAATAGTGTAGTTCCAGATCAGTTGGCTTCTTTAGAAGCCAACTGATCTGGATCTGCACTGTTCTTTATGGCAGGGAATATCCAGGTTCACCAGGACCAGGGTTAACATTAAAGATTCTAGTTAAGTAGGATTCAGGAAAGCTACGCTGCTATGTGGACAGCTCTTGTATTACAAGCAAACCCAATTTATTTCTTCCTTTCATCTTCAGGTGGTCTGGACAACTGTATCAGGGTTTGGGATCTCAGGAAAACCCCACCAGGAACAAGGTAGGTGGAGTTGAATTACCTCTTTCTGTGCTAAATAAAAATATCAGCAGACAACAACTCCATTGACTCAAACACCAATGACTTCTTTACTGTGCCTGATTCGAACTTGTTTTTGAGCCCCCATGGAATTCTAATGAGTACACTCAACAAATCATTATTTTATAGAAGATTGAAAAGACATCCCTAAATTATTCCCATTTGTCTCCTGATCTCCTGACGTGATGCTCCTAACACTCAGTGGCTCAAACTACCCATGTTTAGAACAAATTTCACTGGTCCCAAAGATATTTGCGCCCTTGAAGTTTGACTGTATTTTGTACCTCTTCTGGACAGTTGGGCTCAACATTTCAAGTGAATTGTCTCTTGGGGAAACGGTTCACCTGAAATGACAAATCTTACTTTCTGGAAAATGAGAGAAAATATCACATTTGTTCATCCCATTTTAGTCAGGAACCCCACAAAAGGATAACTGACAAATAGTGCAGACCCAGATCAGATGCCGCAGAATGCGACATCCAACCAGGGTCTACACTGTTTGCATAAAATACATGAATTTCTATTAAACATTGTAGTAATAAAAACCAACCCAACACCCTGCTGTTGGAAATGGACTGGTTCAAAGAGTTGTGGTAGAAGAGCACACAACGTAAATGGGCTGTTGTCTACTTAGTTCATGATGCCTACAGTGGAGTAAAACTGACATGGCTGTATCAGGATAGTGAATTCCTCGGACAGCAGGCATATATATCTTGGCCCAGTTGTTCAAAACTAACGATGTCATTAATTAACATATTGTTAAAACTTGATCATTAATTATGGCATATACGCTAATATTTTTGCTGAAAAAAATATGAGTAGCTTTTGCATTTTACTTGTGTCCAGTAGAGACATGGGAAAACAAAAAGTACTGTGTCACTGGATCTAGCCAACATGGGCCTGTGAATTATACCTGTAACATTGACTTAGAAAACAATATATTTATCTGCATAGCCAACTTACCTAGTTGTAGGTCTATTTCTTTCATGGCTGAATGTATGTTTCCTGTACCTCATCAGTTTGCAAACAGTTATAGGTCTTGAACTAAAATTTGAGCCTCAGTTTCAGAAAATGTACCATCGGACATGTGCACCTAGTGAAGATTCAGATCAGCCTGCACATTCATATAGTCTGATCAGAATCTTCACTGAGTTCATTTTTATCGCACCTGCTTGTAGCAGGGTGCGATATAGGCGTCCGATTTTCCGTCTGTCCGTCCGTCTGTTAACATTTATGTCGACGTTCGACATTTATACCAAAGTTAGTATTCTGATCAACTACAAGATTAAACAACCATCAAACATTGCATGAGACATCTCCCTGACCTCCTGACTTTGCGACATAGGCATCCGCTTTTCCGTATGCCTGTCCATTCGTGCGTCCGTCTGTCAACATTTATGTCGAAGTTCGACATTTATGTCAAAGTCAGTATTTTAATCAACTACAAGACTAAACAACCATCAAACCTTGCATGAAACATCTCCCCGACCTCCCGACTTTGCTACATAGGTGCCCACTTTTCCATTCATCTGTCTGTTCGTCTGTCCGTCTGTTAACAGTTCTGTTATGTCGAATTTCGACATTTATGTCAAAGTTAGTATTCTAATCAACTACAAGACTAAACAACCATCAAACCTTGTATGAAACATCTCCCTGACCTCCTGACTTTGTGACATAGGTGCCCGTTTTTCCATTCGTCTGTCCGTTCGTCCATCCGTCTGTCTGTTAACAGTTCTGTTATGTCGAAGTTCGACATTTACGTCAAAGTTAGTATTCTAATCAACTACAATTCTACAGCAACCATCATACCTTGCATGACACATCTCCCTGACCTCCTGACTTGGCAGGTATGTTGACCCAGTGACCTTGACCTATATTGTGCGCTCCATTGACTTTGACACAGTTTACATTGACGTTCCAGATCTTCTCAGCTATAAGGCGTACAACTACCAAACCTTGCATAATGCTTCTCCTAGATATACTGACTTGGCATGTACCTTGACCTGGTGACCTTGACCTATATTTTGCACTCCAGTGACTTTGACATATTTTGCGTCGACGTTCGTTATCTCCTCAACTATAAGGCCTACAACCCTCAAACCTTGCATAGTGCTTCTTCTCAATGTACTGACTTGGCAGATACCTTGACCTGGTGACCTTGACCTATATTTTGGCTGCAGTGACTTTGACATAATTTACGTCAACATTCCAGATCTCCTCAAGTGTAAGACCTCTAGCCACCAAACCTTGCATAGTGCTTCTCCTAGATGTACTGACTCGGCAGGTATCTTGACCCGGTGACCTTGACCTATATTTTGCGCTCCAGTGACTTTAACATATTTTGCATCGACGTTCAATATCTCCTCAATTATAAGGCCTACAACCATCAAACCTTGCAAAGTGCTTCTTCTCAATGTACTGACTTGGCAGATACCTTGACCTGGTGACCTTGACCTATATTTTGGCTGCAGTGACTTTGACATAATTTACGTCAACGTTCCAGATCTCCTCAAATGTAAAACCTCTAGCCACCAAACCTTGCATAGTGCTTCTCCTAGATGTACTGACTCAGCAGGTATCTTGACCCTGTGACCTTGACCTATATTTTGCGCTCCAGTGCCTTTTACACATTTTACGTCAACGTTCAATATCTCCTCAACTATAAGGCCTACAACCATCAAACCTTGCATAGTGCTTCTCCTCAATGTACTGACTCTGCAGGTACCTTGACTGGGTGACCTTGACCTATATTTCGCGCTCCATTGACTTTTACACCTTTTACATCACCCTTCCATATGTCCTCAACTGTAAGGCCTTCAACCACCAAACCTTATATAGCACTTCTTCCTGATGTACTGACTCGGCAGGTACCTTGACCTGGTGACCTTGACCTATATTGTGCACTCCAGTGACTTTGACACATTTTATGTTGATGTTTGGTATCTCCTCAAATATAAGACCTACAACCACTAAACCTTGCATAGTGCTTCACCTCATTGCACTGGCTTGGCAGGTACCTTGACCTGGTGACCTTGACCTATATTTGACACATTTTACGTTTATGTTTGATAACTCCTCAACTATAAGGCCTACAACCACCATACCTTGCATTGTGCTTCTCCTTGATGTACTGAACTAGCAGGTACCTTGACCCGTGACCTTGACCTATATTTCATGCTCCAGTGACTTTTACACATTTTACGTCAACTTTCCATTATCATTGGGCTGTATGATACGAAAAGTCAGTGCTGGAGATAAAGCCATTAGAGGGAATGGGACTGGCCTGGAAAATATGTTCCCCACTAGGCACTTTGTCTACATTTTTTTCAACCCAGTTTTCCAAGTAAGCACTGTTAAGAATGAAATAAACTTATTTAATAACCACGTTCTGATTGTGGCTCCTGTGACTTTTGCCCCAGCAGGTGCGATGACGCCTTCCGCGGAATTCTTGTGGTTAGTTAAGGGTGCAAAGTTTCTTCATGCAGATAACAAAGACTATGCTAAGACTGCGTGGAAGTGCAGGCAGATTTGTCTTCATTGGGCACACGTGTCAGAATGTATGTTTTCACATGTTGCAGCTCATTTTATTAATACACAAGAAGATTAAGGGGAATGCATACATGTTCAAGGGAGGCAACTTCTGAATTATTCTGCCTTCCTTCTTTACCCTTATCCTGCTGAACCTGTTTAATTCCTTTGCAAACAGTGGAGATCTTCAGAAGCCAACTGATCTGGATCTGCACTGTTTGTAATTTAGTATATGAATTTATACCAGCAGCCTAGATCAAGTAATTTGATTGGCTGAAAATTAGAAGTGGGCATGGCATCTTAATTTATTTAGCATGACCAGAGTTAAGAGAGTATTATAATTAATCATCAGTCACTATTGCCTTTTGTGACTGATGGTCGGAAAGATTTTCATTGTCAATTAATTATAAAACTATTTTTAGGAACATATTTTTTCTCACTTTTTATTTTAATAGGCAAGTTGAAAAAAAATTAGATACTATTTACTGTCTCTTTGGGTTAATTTAGAATTCTTGTGAAGAAATTTGATAAAAATAGCCTGAAATAAGTATAGCTCCAGATATGGCCTTTTTTCATCCAAAAAGTACCAATAATTTTCTTATTTCTTCATGAAAACATATCTTGTGCATACTCATTAGAAGTGCCAAAGTGATATTTTGTCATGGATAAATAAAAATATTATAGAGATACCCAGTCTAGTCTAGAACTAAGAATAAGTTTCTGGAAGAGGGTGAAGAATGAATATAATATGAGCCAGCACACTACAAAACCTACAAGTAGACTTGTGCGACCAGCGAGGACAGATCAGCCTGCACATTCGTGCAGTTTCATCAGTGTTTGCTGATTGCATGTGCCTTCTACAGCTCCTGACATATCAGAAGAGGGATAAACATGAGCCCTTGCCATACTGGGTGGATGTACAGGCTGATCTCAGTCTTTGCTGGTCACACGGGTCTTATTGTAGGTTTTGTCGTGCGCTGGCTAATATCTACAAGTCGACTATTAGTTGACGATCAGGGCCCAGTTGTTCAAAGCTAACGACGTCGTTAGTTAACGATTTGTTAAAATTTACATTGAGTGATACGCAAATATGTTGAAATTTCTTGCTGAAAAAATGTGAGTAGCTTTTGCAGTGCAAAAGCTACTCACATTTTTTCAGCAAAAAATATCAGAATATTGTATATTGAATCCGTTAAAACAGTTAATGAAATGACCCTTAACGAGCTCGTTAAGCTAACGACGCTTTGAACAACTGGGCCCTGATGGTGTTACAAAACTGATGATTGACCAGGAAATTCTGGCCAATTCTCAACACTATCTTTTTGCATGTTGTATATCATATGTATCTTTTTATTTGAATTTTCAGTTGTGATGGCCACAACTCTCCAGAACTCCTAGGAGCTTTCTCAACAAAGTCAGTACCTACAGTTTACCTTAACTACATCAAACATAATGTGCTCATGGCAGCTGGCGCTTCCTCTGAAGGCAAAACTTGACCATTGCTCAAATGGTCTAGTCTGGATGATCTTCATGGGTAGTAAAGGTTGTGGATCCAACACTCACCAAAGAAGTCATTGGAGTTGATCATAGCTCCAAATGATGCAGTTTTTCAGCCAAAAAGCACTGGGCCCAGTTGTTCAAAGAATCATTAGCTTAACCAGCTCGTTAGTGATCAAAATGTTAACTGTTCTAGTAAGTATGGTATCTAATTCAGTTTTTTTTTTTTGCTGAAAAATGTGAGTAGCTTTTGCAAATGCAAAAGCTACTCACATTTTTTTTAGCAAAAATATTAGCGTATATGCCATATTTAATGATCAAAGTTTTAACGATATGTTAACTAACGACATCGTTAGTTTCGAACAACTGGGCCCTGATATTTTTCTTATCTCTCCATGAAAAGATATGTTGTGGTTCTCATTAGAACTGTCTTCCCGAGGCATTTCTAATGAGTACCCGCAGCATATGTTTTCGTGGAGAAATAAGAAAAATTATATGTGGAAATCCCCACTTATCTGGAGCTGTGTTTGGTGGCCTTTTATAAAATGAAGTTAGGAACCCAAAGGACGATCCAGTCAGTTGATGGAAGGTGATCTTTCTATTTGATGACTTTATGATGATGGATTATTAGAGAAAAGGATGACATGAGTATTGTGAGGTTCAAAAAAGTTAACATCAGTTCGGAGAAGGATGATTCCAGGTTTCACTGTTAAGAATTAATGCATTGCATGCTGGGTAGAAATTTCTGCAGACGACATTTCAAAATTCTTTCCTGTTTTATATCCCCAGCAAACTGTTTTTGGGTGAGGGGGTATATTCATCTTGTTCATCCAGATGTCAATTCTTGTTACTTTTAGTCCTGCTTCTTATCTTGCTAAATAATTTATCAGAAGGCAATCATTACCTAGGAGGGTTGGAGCAGGGGAGTTGGGTGAGGGGGCAGGGTGTGGGAGGAAGGGGTATCTTCTTATTTTTCAAGAACTGGAACATCTGCTTGACATTTTATGCAAATTTGACATGGCATTTTAAAGTTTCATTCAGTACATTGAGTAAATAATGCTTCTTTCTTACAGTCCAGTCTTGAAGGTATTGAAAGTATATCAAAGCATGTTTCACTACAAAAACAAACAAATTGTGCTTGTTACTCTTTGGTTATGGGTGATTTTCTTATAGGTTAACCTTTACCATTCTCTGGGCTAATTCAGCAAATGACAAACTGGTGATATGTTTCTTATTTTTCCTAGAAACTAGGCTTTAACAGTTCATGCAAATTGTCTCCTGAGGAGACACTTTGCATGTATGCCAAAACCTATTTTACTGAAAAAAGTAGAAATATATTGCATGAAATGCCAAAATCTATGTTCCTGGAAAATTATAGAAATAGTTTAAAATGTTGATTGCTGGAATTTTACCCAGCATGCTAAGCTTTAAGACTTTCATGTTGCAAATTGCCTGTATACATGTATGTGAAGGATATCATAAAGCAAATAAATTCTACTATACTGGCACTCTCTGTTACTTGTTATTACTGGTTATTGTAAAATGAGCCAGTGCACGACAAAACCTAGTGTGACCAGCGAAGACTCAGATCAGCCTCCACATCTGTGCAGTCTGATCAGAGACTGTACTGGTCACATATGCCTTCTACAGCCTCCAGGCTATCCAAAGAGTGATAAAGAGAATCCTTGCCGTACTGGGTGGATGTACGGGCTGATCTTAGTCTTTGCTGGTCATATTTCTTATTATAGGTTTTGCCATGCGCTGGCTCAAATATAAGTAAAGATTCCTAGGAATCCGGGAATGATAAAGTACAGCCATCCAGACCAGGTAAAGTAGGAGAGATGAGGAACAAATCATGAAAAAAACAAATGCTACATATGAAAATAAACACACAAAGAAGAATTGTAACTGAGGAACTGCCTTGAATATAAGGGCAAGATGAAGCAAATATGATGTATTGTTGAAGACATTAACCCTTGTCATGCTGAATAAATTAAGATGCCACACCCTTTTCTAAATATCAGCCAATCAGATTCCTTGATCCAGATGGTTGATACAAATTCACATACTGAATGGCAAACAGTGCAGATCAAGATCAGTTGGCTTCTTCAGAAGCCAACTGATCTGGATCTACACTGTTTGCAAAGGCAGGTCCAGGTTCAGCAGGACAAGAGTTAAGAAGAATTAATACACCTAGGGTTTTAGCCTTCATTTTTCACAAGAGGGACAACTTCTATACTTTCCTGTTTGCTCCTGCACACAAGTCTCTTTCTGAATAGGGGTCTGCTCTGTAAAGAATTTGCTCCTACAGGGAACACGTTACAAAAACATGCCTTTTCAAATATACTGAAAATTTTACCACCAAAAAATGAAAATTTTCAGATAAAAATTCTGATATTTTTCATATTTCTGCTCAAAACATAGATTGTGGGTAATCTTTAGAACTGCCTCTGTGAGGTAGTTCTAACAAGTACCCACAATCTATGTTTTGAGCAGAAATAAGAGAAATGATATATATCCCAGTAAACCCCAGTTTCACTACATAAAAGTGGGATTTAACCCTTCTCTTGCTAATCATGTCATGCCCTATCTTGGCAAACAGTGTAGATCCAGATCAATGGCTTCTGATCTGGATCTGCACTGTTTGGCATTAACTGTGTGAATTTCTATCAAAAACTCGAATCAAGTAATCTGATTGGCTGGAAATTAGAAGTGGGCGTGGCATCTTAATTTATTCAGCATGAGAAGGGTTAATGGGGTCAACATTAAATAGGCATGTTTTCATGAAGAGATTCTTTCCTTATATAGAGAAGACTTCTTTTCAGAAGGCAGCAGGGGGCAAAAGCAATTTTGACAGAGTTGTCTCCCCTTAAAGTTTAGCAACCCCTTGAAAGAAGGATAAAATTGCAATGTACCAATCTTGTATATACATACAGTGTGGGAAAACGTGTCTTATGTCATAGACAAACAGCAAAGGCCCAGATCAGTGTGCACATCCTCAGAGATCTAGAGCTTCACCTGCTTAGAAGTATTGGAGAGTGTAGAATATATTGACAAACAGAGAAGACTGATCAGACTGTTCAAATGAGCAGGCTGGTATG
Source organism: Anodontia alba (assembly GCA_964016985.1). Lineage (NCBI taxonomy): Eukaryota > Metazoa > Mollusca > Bivalvia > Lucinida > Lucinidae > Anodontia > Anodontia alba. The sequence continues at coordinate 40,180,793 of OZ024834.1, forward strand.
GGCCTTTGCTGTTGTACATTTTTGAAATCAGAACGATTATAAATTGTTGTCCTTCATCTTACAAAGGCTTCTGGGAAAATATGAAAATAGTAAATGCACATTTACTGACAACTTTGCAGAAATTGGAAAAATAAAATATTATAAATATTTTCATTTTCACATCTAAAAGAAATCTGTACTACATGGAGATTCTTATAATCAAGTTGCCTGAAACAGAATTAACAGTATACTGTTGTAAGCCAACATTTCAGTGTTTGCTGTTCAGATATAATCATTTGGGGATGTCAGCTTTCACACATTGAGCCTCAAATATGCATCATATTATGAAAGTTAGGATTGTTAAATAAAGAAAGAAAAGCTTTGTTCACAGCTCTGTCAAAACATTTATTCTTTTCAATATCGGTACAAACACTTGTAATGAGAAATGCAATGTATATATGATTATAAAACATGATATTTTGTCGTCATCATTATATAGCTACATATCTTTATGGAATGATTAGTCATTTGCGATAAAATCTGAGAAGAAAGTATGCAGATATCACTGGATATTGGCACACTTACTTATTATTGCATGCGGTCTTTGATATCGCAACAAGAGACAATATTCACCAATATCAGTGCAACAACCCTGTAATATTCAGATCGGGTTATATGAATACACATATATTGTCTGTTAAAACAACGGTCATGGCCCAGTTGTTCAAAGCATCGTTAGCTTAACGAGCTTGTTGTGGGTCATTTCGTTAACTGTTTTAGCGGATTCAATATACAATATTCTGATATTTTTTGCTGATAAAATGTGAGTAACTTTTGCACTGCAAAAGCTACTCACATTTTTTCAGCAAAAAATTTCAGCATATTTGCGTATCACTTGATGTAAATTTTAACGAATCGTTAACTAACGATGTCGTTAGCTTTGAACAACTGGGCCCATATGTTTTGCCAGCTTCAAAATTGTGAAGTTTGAGTACACATTATCAGTATGTTAACACACCTACATGTATGTGAGCCTTGTTAAGAGAAAAAGGTTCAGACTTCCTGTCCAAGCAGTCTTTCAGTGTGTACCGCACCCCCATACAACCCCAATATGTCTACTGTCCTTTCAGCATCGTTCAGAAAGATGATTTTTGCCTGGTGTTTTACTTTAAATGAAAATATTATGGTCTGATTGACCTTATTTTATCAGAAACCATTTGTCTTTTCTGTTTCTGTGTTTTGTTCTCAAATATTAACCCAGAAATTAAATTTTCAGCAAACAGTTGGTCTGACCTATGCAATTTCGACAGTAAAGTGATTTTTTCAACTTTTATCTAAGAAAATATTTTTTTTATTTTTCTTTGCTGAATTTGAATTATTGATTTATTCACAACAATACTGTGAAAATTTCAGAAAAAATTGAATAAGCAGAACTTGTCGAAGATCTGCCTCCAAGTTACCTACCCTGCGGATTTCTGCATAATTTGCATTCATTTTTTTCTATGGGGAAAAAAGTGAAAATATTTGATTTTTGAAAACTAATGACGAGAATAAAACTTTTTGTGCATAGGCAGTTATGACAAATGGTTTTGCATTAAATCATGACAAAAGTTTGCAAAATTACTTCTTTTGTGTAAAGCACCAAGCAAAAAACCACTTTCTGAAAGATGTGGAAAGCACAGTACAGTTGACACTCGTTATCTTGAATTCCAAGGTATTCTCTGGGATAATTCGAGATATCTGTACCTCGAGATATCAGATTTGCAGAATTTAGGAAAAATGAATCAAACAGCCACATTTAACAATGTATATGTAATTTGACTCCTGAAGTTAGATATATTGAAAATATTGTGGAAAAGAGGAGAAATTGCTCCTTAGGAGCAATTTCTCCTCTTTTCCACAATGTTTTGTTACCCGTTGTTAGATTTTCATGTTTAAGCAGGGACCAGATTATTGCTTCGAGATAAGCTTTGAGATAAGCTGATATTCGAGATAAGCGAGGTCGAGATAATGAGAGTCAACTGTATTTCTTTGGCTGAAGCTTCCCTTTGGCCTTCTGCTTAGGATTGAATAGCATAGGTTCTGGTGAGACTGTGCACTTAAACATATGCTATAACAGCCTTTTATTCCAACGAGAAGACATGTAAAATTTAATTCTAAGCCATCACTCTAGCTAAGAGCATTTTTTTTAAACCCTTAAAGCGCCAAACAAAATTTGTAGCAGACGACATTCAAAATTTTTTTTTTTTCATTTTTCAGAGAAAACAAGTCTTGATATTTTATGTGAATCATCTGCTTGGCAGATAAAGATAAAAAAAAAAAAATATTGTCGTCTGCTGCATTTGTGATTGGCGCTTTAAGGGTTAAACCTAATGTGTTGATATTTTTCTTATTTCTCTTGAGGCACTTCTACTGATTACCCACAATATAAGTTTTCATGAAGAAGTAAGAAAAATATTTATCAGGATATCCCTCTTATCTAAGAGTTGTTTAAGCCTGACATTTCCATTTTAAAATATTGAAAAAAAGAGGAAAATTTGGTTACTAAGAAAATTAATACATGTTTATGCAGTAGAGAAGATGGATAGAATTACCTGAACTGAAATCAACATTAAAATCTGAAAAAATTCTCCAAATTTGCTAAATAATATTTACACACTTGTATACTCCTATTTACACTATATATTACACAAACTTGTTAACATAATATGGACCGTGTCAAGCGAAACTGTGTCTTTGGGATTATGTGGACAGCGAAGACCCTGATCAGACTGCGCATCTGCGCAGTCTGATCAGGGCCTTTGCTGTCCACTAATAGAATCACTGGACATTATGGAATGTGTCAATGGAGAGCAAATACCAGGATGAGACTTTGCATATGTGTGGGATGAATCTGAATCTGTACATTTTGCACACGCTCCTAAACAGTATAGTACAAATGTATCGTATAAATGTCAGTCTTGTAGACTATGAATGCATTCCATGGTATTTCATTAATATCAAAATCAGGATATGAGCACACAATATGCTATTTCAGCCTACTATGGGGGGGGGGGGGGGGGGGGGGAGTGCATAACATCCTATATATGGCATAGTACGGATGTGCGTGCTGAATGGCCCCCTTTTTCAGCGCTGTCAGGTATAAGATTGTCCCCCTTTTTTCGACAAAGAATATATGATTGACCCAATTTTTCTTGATTGGTATATGAAAGGCCCCACTTGTTCTGAAATCCCAGTATATGCACATATTTTCACTCAGAGATTTTTTAGGCTGCTTGTGTTCTCTTGGTATTTAATGAAGTGACTACATTATTTGTCTAACTACCAGCAATAAATGGGTACAAAATATCAATGGGCAGTATATGAATGGGTCAACATTTCAGATGATCTAGTATATGAATGGGTCCGTTTTTCCAAAGGCCAGGTATATAAATGGGGTAGGTTTCGAAATACTGGCTTGCACACCCGTACCAAAATTACCCCCAAGTTACACCCCTCCCTCCCCCGAGGTTTAGATTCCCTCACAGTGAAAGAAAGCTTGTCATTGAGGCTTTTGTGAAAACAAACAGGTGAAATGCTGGCTAACAATAGAAGGACCTCTGACATCCGCAGGGCCAAAGGATCTGTTAGAAATGCTCCTCCCTGCTGTGTAATAACCTGCTGATTATATGCGGTATTACATGATCAAATGCGGTATGACTTAGTTTTTAATGTGTGCTCTACATAATTATGCATTATGCAAAAACTATAGCTGTTCACAAAATTAGAATGTGAAATTAAGACTTTCTGCTGAAAACAGCTTCTGGCTTCATGTAATAATTAGTTGTTAATACAAGAGGACCATGATGGTCCTATATCGCTTGCCTGAGCAAACAGCTTTGCATACTTACTGTTGAAGTTTCAGCCAAGTTCACTGCTCTAAGATTTTTGTATAAATTTTATAGCCCTGCTCCCCAGCAGCCATGTTTTTTTTCATGCATCATGATGGCTTGAACTGAATCTTGAAAGAGGATCACCAAAGGAACAATTCTGCCAAGTTGTATTGAAATCGGTTCAGTGGTTTCTGACAAAAAGATTTTTAAAATGTTTTATATAGCTATATAGGGAAAATAAGCCCCACCCCCTAACGGCCATGTGTTTTGACGAATCATGAATGCTTGAACAAACTTGGTAGACGGTCACCATAGGAACATTCCTGCCAAGTTATATTGAAATCGGTTCAGTGGTTTCTGACAAGACGATATTTAAAGTTTTCTATTTAGATATATAGGGAAAATAAGCCCCACCCCTAGCAGCCATGTTTTTTGACCAATCATGATTGCTTGAACAATCTTGGTAGAGGGTCACCAAAGCAACATTCCTGCCAAGTAATATTGAAATCAGTCAGGTGGTTTCTGCAAGAAGAATTTTAAAGTTTTCTATAGAGATATATACAAAAAATAAGCCCCGCCCCCTGGTGGCCATGTTTTTTGACGATAAAACACTACAGCTATATGCACTTCATGGGGTGGAAGGAGATAGCCATTACTCTCGTTGTTGAAGTAAGAATCTGAAAATAGATTACGTGCACTGGCTCGCGGCTTAGTACAGTACCGCCGTGTTGTCCTGGAAACAAAAGTTTCAAGATCCGTAAGATCAACCTTTGACAGCGCTTGTTTCAGAGATATAACGGCGGTGGACAGCTATGCCGGGTGCCAGTGCACGTCATCTGTTTATAGGTGGAAAATTCGTAAACGAATCTGCTACTTTGGGAAAATTTGAATAAACAGTCCGGTCACAACTAGCGATATTTTGCCTCAACCCAAAACAAATTGCAACACAAATGTTTTTTTGTTGTTTTTTTTTTTGCATTTTTGGTGAGGGTATACATTCAAATATGACATATCAAAAGTAGAATGAAATCAAAAGATACGAAATCTGATTTTTTTATGTATTTTGCAAGCACCAATTTCCATTTTTAACATGTATCATACCAATTGCATGTAATAATCTGGTTGTCAGCATGATTGTTGCATGTTTTATTTCTTAGAAACTAGCGACTGCATCAGAATTGATTCCAAAAACTTAAAATAATGTATAAAACTACTTCTTGTTGAATATAATGCTATTAGAGTGCATAGTTGATGTTACATTACCCCACCCACTACATTTTGCATTGAAATTTCGATTGCCATTTTGTAGGTCATTAATAAATCAATTGCAGCGAAGTATGTCATACTGATGATTTTGCTCATAATAAACATGCTTAATAATTTCTGGCTCAAACCAAAATGGAGATAGGAAGGATAAATTTCCCTGAGAAGGCGCCCATGAGGGGTCAGTATAAATACTATATTGCAAAAACGTTTTGTATGTTCTATTTTAGTTATCAATTCTGAAGACAAGCCTCTGTTTTTCTTGAAATGTTTGTGCTTATTAATTTGTAAGGTACTCTGACTCAAGCAAGAATTAGGGCACAAAGGGTAACTGTCTAGAAAGAGGCCTATAAGGGGACAGTAGATCTGCTTTACGGACGTATTCCGAAGCTCTTTTTCGTTTTATTTTCTTATATGTAGTTGTTTTTTTTTTTTTTGTTTTTTTTTGTTGTTTTTTTTTGTTGTTGTTGTTTTCAATTGATATTTCTTGAGGCTCAGTCATACAGGGAAGGTCACGATCACGAAGAACAGTATTGTCTTCATTGTTATATCTGTACACAAACTGAAATTCTGAATAAATATGTTTAAACTAAGAACAGTACACCCGACGCACGGAAAGAAGAGATGAGGAACGATCAATAATAAAATATTGAGCACGGCTGCGATAATTGACATACGAACCAGGATAAGCTCCAGTCGAGGAACCGTCTTCTTAGAGGACCGGATATATATTTTTAAGTTTAAGCTGCAACAATAGAGTTTGTCTGAAACAATAGAGGGATTATACACAAGAACAAGGTCGGAAATTTGTGAAAGAGATCTTTAGAAGATATCTCGACCGCTTTTGAGAGATTTTTTGTCGAAAACTGCAAGAACCGAAAATAATTCTTGAACGTTAGGCATATCATTGTAAAGCTGAATGTTTCTCCGCATTAATTCATTATATTTATTTAAATACATTTCTATGTACGTAATAATTATGTAATACAATCAAAGGGTAACGAATTTAATTTGCAATTGATGAGGTTCGGATGTGTCGCCTGCTTAAAGTGCCAACCGTTTGATATGAAAATAGAAAAAAAAAATGTATTTGTCCTAATAATCGCCCCTACCCCTAAAGGCGACCCCTTACACTTTGTCTATTTTTTATTAATAAAGAGATATAATTCGACCGAAACGTTTCGGATGAGTACCAAAATCAAACTTGACCTCTATGCTATAATCACATACCATTCTGCAAACTTCGAATAAAATCAATGCATCCCTTCAAAAGTTATTGAGGGAAACAATATCTTTACCTTGTATTTCATCCCAAAAATAAAACTAAGTCGAAAAAAGGCCATAACTTGTGCCAAATTTTATTGATGATTAACAATATCGTACTTGACCTGTTTTCGACAATGATATATATCCTTCTGCAAACTTCTAATGAAATCAATGCCCCCTTCCAAAATGTACAGAGCGGAAATCACTATCAACACAACAACAAAAACTAAGTCGAACAAGGGCCATAACTGGGCCCAAATTGTGATAATTACAAATATCGAACTTTTCTCTTACCTTTTTTGACCTGTATTTTGCAATGATATATCCTTCTGCAAACTTTAAATGAAATCAATATATCCCTGCAACACTTTTTGAGCGGAAACCAATACCAAAACAACAAATACTAAGTCGAAAAAGGGCCGTAACTCTGCTAAACGTTTTGCAGATGATTACCAATATCAAACTTGATCTGTATTTTAACAATGATATACCCTTCTGCAAACTTCTGATGAAATCGATGCATCCCTTCAAAACTTATTGAACGGAAACCAATATCTTAACCTAACAATAAAAACTAATTTAGCCAAAATTTGGCGGATGTTTACCAATATCGTACTTTATCTGTATTGTACAATGATATAAACTTCTGCGGACTTCGGATGAATTCAGTGCATCCCTTCAAAAGTTATTGAGCGGAAACGAAAAGCGTGACAACGACACCGACGACGCCGACTACGACGCTGACGGACAACATGATCCCCACGTGTCTGCCATGCTACGCAGGCGACACAAAATAGATGCTTGTTTATTTATTTATTTTCAGCTATATTTTGAGGTTTTTATTTCTTTCTTAGATTTTTTACTTAAGTGAATTTATTCGGATTTCTTATTTAATGTTTATTTTCTATTATATTTGGAAGTTTTTCTTTCTTCTTTATTTGTCTTGATTTCCTTAGAAGTTAATAAATTTAGTGTGAGAATGAACTGACCAAAATAAGAACGAATTGACCAAGATAAGTTCGAAATGAACAAATGAGGATGAACTGACCAAAGAAAATATTGATGAGTACGAGTTGATTAAAAATGAGAACGAACTGACAAAACTGAGAGCGAATTGACTTAAGTACGAACTAATTTCGTACCACCAAAAACCAATTACTTAGAAACTATTTTAGTGGCCAGCAGGAGTAACCGTTTTGAAAGGACAGTCATAAACAGTAAAGACCTGATTAGACGCCTCAGAATAAGTCATCTGGTCAGGTCCACAATTTTGTCACTAAATTACCAATCAGCTGCAACAGAACCAATTTAAACAACTGGAAAACGGGCATTCATAAACAGGTAAGACCAGAGCATACGTATCCGAATGTGTTATCTGGTCAGGATTACATTTTGTGTCACTGTTTTGTCACTGTATTACCTATTGTCAGCAACAGAACCCATTTAAACCAATGAAAATGGACATTCTCAAACCGTATAAAATCCAAATCAGACGCGCCGGTATGTGATATCTAGTCAGATCCAAACCGTTTTGCCATTACATTACCAATTAGCAGCAACAGAACCAAACGAAACAGTTGAAAAAAGGGCATTTACAAATAGTAAAATCCCCGAGTAAGAAAAAAGGGAAGAGATAAGTCCAGGGAGTGCCACAATCACAAACCGCAGCCCTACCCAGACCCCAAGAGGAAGAGGAAACCGACAAATCTAAACAAGCACAAACATTACATTCCGATGATGGAAGAAGCCTCTGAATGTATCATCTGGTCAGGGTCTTTACAGTTTGCCATTGCAATAAACTACCAAATATTAAAATTAACATACTTTTTCATAAAAAACATACTCGTTTCCAGATTTTTTAAGCTGAAACCAAAGGGCCCACATTTTGGTACACTTGTGTATTTTTACATAGGCACCCTCCTGGACTTTAACTTACCTCACCACTTACCTCACCAGCTCATGGACCGAATTGTCTTCTAATTAAAATTATCTTTTTTATACTGTTTGTAAAGATATTCTCTCAACCTCGGTTCCTTAGTCATTTCCATGGGTGGTACTTGAGCTCCTTTATAATAGTTGAAATCGTTTGGTATTGCATGTATTATTGAGGAAGGTAAAATGGAAGATTTCATTAGCTTATAGGCCGCTGTTTGTGTGAGCACGCTCATATAGCTGTATCTCATAATATATTTGCTAATAATACCACCATGTTTTTCCAGTGCTGACAGAACTTTACTTCTTCGGACATTTGCGAAGATATTAGATATAGGGAACATTTTGCCATTGAATCCTGTCAAGCCAGAAGGAATTTTCAGAGCAATTTCGTCAATAAGCATATCTCGAACATTAAGTAGGAGAAAAGAAGTTATATGTTTTAAGATAACAGAAGCGTGACGTTTGAAATGTCTATACCATCGAGCAGTGTAAGTTTGTTTTTTGGATACAAGCAGCCATTTTTTTCCAAAATATAGTTGTTTTAGTAGAACCCTGTTTTCATTTCCGCTCATTTTAATTGCATTAATTAACCTATTTAAATCATATGATACAGATTCCATTACTTTCTGTGCAAGTAATCCTTGATTATTGCCCTTTTGAAAAAACGCCAGGTGATTGAACATGGACTTCAAAACGTGCAGTTTTATTTCCTTTTCACTCATCACTTTCCTGAGTATCATAGAGGTTGTGATCCTTAATTTTACTTTCGGATACGAAAGGTCAACCGCTTTCTCGGCCTTCAGTATACAAGCATACCCTCGTCTAAGCGACCATAGAGACCCTAATTTTGTATGAAGTCGAATTAAACAATACCATGGATCAGATATGGCATGCATACGGATTTTGTGAAGCAGGTGAAATAAGAGATGCGATTCTACCGCTAATTCTGGTAATTTAAATGGTACATGGGCTTCTAGAAATTCCGTTACATTACGATGATGGAAGATTTTCGCTAAATATAAGGGAGTGAGACCATCTTTATTTTGGCAATTTAACACTCCTTTCCCAAACCGTTGAACAACTGCTCGTAAAAGCCTAGTTAAACCATTTGCTGCAAACAAATGTATCAGAGATAGCTCCTGGTTTTGCTGGTTACAAATGTCCTCAAATTTTAGGCGTTTGTACTCTTTCTGAAAACTCGTATGCAAGATAAAATCTAGATACTCCAGGTAAGTCAACATTGCTGAGTTATTAACGTCTGGCACATGGTATAGTGTAGGATGTAATTTAAAGCTTATATGAGAGAACATTGCGATCCTAAAGTAATCAGAGATTGAAATTTTTCTGTTAACTACTGATATGCCAGAGGAAAGCAAGTAATGTGTCGCCAATAAATTACCAAACTGCATTGATCGATGTAAGAGATTTAAACCGTCAACAGCAGGACACGACATGAAAAGCTTGTCGAAACGGTTTACATAACCAAAAATACGATTGAAAATGTCACGACCATGACACCAAAGATTTTGACCTACAAAGATGTTACACCTGTCTGATGATTTCAATGGTCTCAGATTCAAAGGAAAGAAGAAGCCGTCATCGGCATTTTTCATCAGAATATGCATTGGAGATCCAAAGACGTGTGTGTTACACTGGTGCAATAGCTCTGGTCTGTACCGTGCTATAGTCAGAAAAGACAGTGGATGTATATTCCTTCCTACGGACAACAATATTTGGTCTGTGAAATCGTCTTTAGAATCTTTCATGAACTCTAACACAGCGGTCGTCAGGATGTAACTTCGAGAGAAAATAATATGCAAGTAACTTCTGAAATAACTAATTCTAAACCTGTGTTCAAAGGCGTATCTAATTACAAGGTATATTGACAGTTCTTGACTTGTCATTATATCTGTCAAACTTTCGTCATCTCTTTTAATTTTCTTTATCAAAATACCCCAGAAATCGCCCTTCTCGCACAGCACACATTTTTTCAGTTTAGTAACATCCAGTTCTGTTAATCCGAATTGAAGCGCGTTATAGCCTGTGAAATCTTCATGTGTTACAAGATTCCAGAATTGTTGTTTACACAAGACATTGATTGTGTAATTAACAACGCGCCAATGCCCGTTCGTAAGTGCGAAATGAAGAATGTTTCTGTCTGAAATATCGTGATGAAGTATGTTGTGAGACTGCTCATGATGTAACCATCTGACAATTTGCAGAGCTCGTTTTGCGTTGTATCCTATACTTTTATTATAAGAGATCTCGCTTGGGTTTAACACAGTGTACTGAAGGACTGATAATCCATATATGTCGACTACTTGTGGAATAAAATAGTCCATAAGAATAGATATATTTCTTAAAATATTATACTCACCATAACGCGCAGCGTAATGGAAAACGGTCTCTTCTTTCCTTGTTTTTATTCGTCTTATTTTGACATAACTTAAATGTTTTGAGCAATAATCTGTGAAATAAATATTGGAAGACATAACTGCATAATGAAAAGGCGACAGCGAAGATGGGTCTAGATGAGCACAATCGATATGCAAGCCAATGCTGATACTGTAATCAATGATCTCTTTTGTACCATGTTTTGCTAAAAGATGCGTTATCGTTGCTCCTTCAGGGCATGAATATTTATCGAACTGACATGGATAAAAGTTCCATTTTTCTGAGAGCATATGTGCAGCGACCGCCATACAAGTTGCATGAAAGTTCGGGACTATTCCCGCAAGCTTCATAGTTTCAATAATACATTTGTATGCTTCAAATTGTTTGTTAATTACACTTGAAAATAAGGAAGTGCTTCCCCAGCTGTCAGTGCAGTTAATCATTTCTGGAAACGATGAAATTAACAAAGAAATAATTTCTAATCTGTTCATCTGTACTGCGATATGAAGCGGTGTATATTTTATCATGACCCATGTTTTGTCTACTGTCCGGACATAATTATAACTTAACGAGGGGCTCGCACAAACTAAATTCTTATCGAGTGTATCTTTATTATTGAACTTGAAAAAGGTGTCGAATTCTGCTTTCGCATCATTGTCTGACACACACCCAATGGAAAAATTAAGCAATATAAGCATTTTTAAGACTTCGGTCTGACCATTGTATGCAGCATAATAAAAACAACTGGATATATATGAACCGGCATCTAGGAGGGTTCTGATAACGGTATGGTCGCCATTATAACAAGCGATGTCAATCGGAAGCATATCAAGTGCATTTGACGTATTGAGCAAATTCGTATTGTTTGATAATAGATAATCAATGATTTCATTATGAGAATTTTGAACTGCAATGTGAAGGAGATTGTAACCCCAGAAGTACTTCTTTCGTATCATGTCCATCTTTACTAGATGGTCATATGAATGGACAAAATTTGGTCCGTCTACTATAAAACCTAAATTTGCACCAGCTTCTGAAAGTACCACTAGCGTCTTGATGTGACCCTTATAAGCAGCGTAGAAGGCAGGTGTTACACCGCCATCATTTAGAATATCAACATACTCATATAAATGTAACAATAATTTTATTACGTCACTCATACTGTCGGTTGTCAAAATGATCGAATTAAGCAGTGATACTGGAAAGTGTTGTTCATTTTTTAGCTCTGTAGAAAATTTTCGGAACTTTTCCTTCATTGTTGTATTGGTTCTACTTACATGGATTGCTAGATCAGTGATATCGAACTCCCCATTTGTCATGTTTATCTCTTTACCGGATAGGAGAAATAATGCTATACTGGAGTGGCCGTCTTCTAATGATACACGGAAGTCGTGGTTACCTTCACTTAACAACCAGTCATATATTGCCATGTTTTGTAAGGTTATTCCGTTTTCAATTCGTAGAATATAGTGAGACAAAATGTATAAATCCTTCTCGAATTCACTTTTATTATATATAGTTTTGTAATTGAATGATAAAATTTCAAACAACATGTCTTTTGATAGAGGCCTTGTAGATGCACACAATATTTCCAGTATGGGTCTAGCTCTTTCGAAACTGTTTCCATTCAGAGCAAACAAACGTTCAAACTCGACATGGTATATTTCTCCCAGAGTGGGTGGCAGTCGTTCGAGTGACTTATTTGCTCTACTTTCTTCCAAATATAGGACAATGTGGCTGATATATAAAAAGTTAAAATCCTCCTGATCTATACGATTTATAAGAGTTTCCGATACATCTTCACTAAAGAATCCAATCAACCAATTATGTTTTGGCACATTAACGCTAATAAATACTTTCATATCATTTTTGTTTCTAATATCATTATTCTGAAGCTGAATAATTTCAAATTTATCGAAGTCTGTAAAGACAGATGCTTCCCGTGATGTAATAAGGAATTTTATCCATTTCGGAAGATGAGCCAACCGTTTGCGAATCATGCTTAATATAGCATGAGTGAAACCATCTTCTGCCAAACATTCATCAAATGCATCTATCATAATAATCCAAGGTGTATCGTTTACCGTATCCACAATTCGCAGTGGGAATACAATTCCCTGGTCAAAGCAAGCCACTGGATCTTCCCGACACCTTTGTCTGTCGTAAAAGATAGAAGAATTACTTGCACTCTCGAAGAAAGAAGAAAACTGTCTACTTTTTAATGCTAGAAAGCCGATAATTCGTTTTATAAAGACTTCCGGACTTCTGGTACTTGGAACATCGAATCGACAGATATGGTATGCAATGATATGTTTTCTTAACTGTCCACTCACAGAATCATCCTGTGTACAAAGAAGATGAGAAACTATGGCTGATTTGCCATATCCCATTGGAGCAGTAACAAGAACTCCAGTTCTGTCATTCGAGGAATTGAAAAACATTGCATTTAAGTCATCAAAAAGCCATTTTCTTCCGATTAGATTCGAGTGGTAACTGATATATCCATGTAAAGGAAAATCCTGTTGAAACGGAAAGGTATATGCCTCTGACAAACAGGAGTCTGAAAAAGAAAAAAAAAATGTTCAATAATTTCTAAACATATTAACATAAATGACCAAGAGGACAAATACAATGTTAGAGTAATAAAATGTCATGATTGATGCAAGAGGTTGTTAAACTCGCGGTGACAGAGTTTAGAGTTAGCATCAGGGGAGCAATAAAAGGTTTGTTGGACTTAAGCACCGTCTCTGCTCAGATTCTTTCCCCTTAAAATTTGCTTTATAATCAACAGTATTAAGTTGTGCGTATGTGTACAAGTAAAGCATGTGTTTCATAGCTCCAGATATTTTTTTTAACAAACCGTACTTATAGATTATTTTGCATGAAAACGCACATTTGGATATATATTAGAAGCACCTCTTTGCGGTGCTTCTGAGCAGTAGACACAGGTTATTATTTTTTCATTTGGAGAAATAAGAACAATGCTTATTAGGATAAAAATCTTATATATACAGCTACGCGTTTTTAAAATGGCTCTGACATTTTTCTTGACCAGGTTACAATGAGATAGGGTGCACGTACCAACTTGCAGAATCCAAAATAGTGTGACAGAAATCTGTCAGATTCGGTAATATAAATATAAACCCTTTGTACAGGAAGGTAACTTTATTGGAACCGATATACCTTTAGAAGGGGCAGCTCTGTCATAGTGCTATTTTTGATTTCTTTTAGCCAGTGTGTTTCTAGCATTGTCTCGGAACCTATTGCTTTTGTCGCCACTCTAAAAGCAATGAGGTTGCTCCCGTTTAGAGCAAGTGCTTTGCCTGTTAAAGTAGTCCTCTTTTCAGAAGAGACTTCCCAGTAAGCATTCTACATAAATCTATAGCGGACCGTTATCTGCCCGTCAGGGTAGTAACGGGCCGATAACGGCCCGCTGTAGATTTATGTAGAATGCTAGCTGGGTTGATGTGCAGGAAAGCAAACAAAGTCACAAAATCGGTCTCCCCTTACAAAACAATACCGTAAAATCTATCAAAGTCCATCCCGTCCGCTTAATTTGACTTGATACATCTGGCTCCGAGGTTATAAAACTTTTTTCATGCTCAACTCATCTGAGATTGAGCCTTGTTCTGCAGTTAAATCTCAAATTACTTACAATTGCAAATTCGTTCTTGTTAAACATAGCTGAGCACTAAACTTTGTCTGCTAATAAATATGAAATATAAGCATTTTATAAACTATAGCGGGCCTTATCGACCCGTCAGGGTAGCTGACGGGCCGATAACGGCCTGCTATAAATTTATAAAGAATGCTAGCTTGGAACAGAGAAACCGACACCGCATGTATGCAAACTCGTATTAAATGTTTAAATCAAATATCGTGTCCTTGAGCCCGAAACTTTATTCACATTGCTTAGTACTGGTTTCTACCCAGGAGGGCCTGCAAAAAATGCCCGCGTAGGCAGTATCCGAAGATAGATAGGTAAGATATCTTTGTATGAAATTGAATTCTTGTGTAAGTAAGCCTTAGAACCCGGGACGAAAACGACGAAAAGGACAACGACTTGATGTAAGACCTAATAGACAAAAATGTTCTAATGAGATAATTCGTTTTTGGGGCAGTCGATTTTGAGGTGGTTAATAGATCGTTTCCGATTAACCTTTTATCTGTATTTATTGATTTCAGTAATACGTACTTTACCTATTTGTTTGACACAGAAAAGGAAGAAAATGCAGAAATTAAAAATGATAATTCGATTTAGAATATGTTTAATTCTAACATGATGTTAACGTTTTTCCAAAGCGCCTTATGGAAACGTTACTATGATTAAACTACAATAATTCACGTCGTCAACGTAGTGCGTGCAAAAGGGCCACATGTAAACATTTACTTCTTTCGACGTCCGCTGCAAAAGAGTTCTTTGGAAAACATTGCAACGATGTCGATTTTCCTTTATGTATCATGTTATAATCGAAACTGTTTTTCTCTGCTGTGAATTCTCGTCGAATAACGCATGGTGTTGTTTTCAAATGCGAAAATTAATTCATTCCGGCTTCGTAATCGTGAATTAATACTTTGCAATCTGCCGTCCAACACCATGTGTTATTCAGCGATGAGAATACACAGTAGAGAAAAATGTTTCTTAAGTAAATCCGGGTTATTGCTTCCCGAAAACAGTACAACGAAGAAACAAAATTGTTTAAAGACCCACCGTTTGATATGTTTTCCCGACTGTCTCCTGGTTCCTTTCTAGGTACAATAAATTGAGATACTAAATCACTCAGTAATGGTGCAAGCAAGACGACAAAGGGGTATAGCAACAGTCCAAACATAAGTATGGCACAGAGGAATAATAGAGTATTCAATTTTGAAATCATCTTTTCATTTTGAACTGACTGTTTTCTGAAGTGTTTGATAACAGCATCCAGTCCCTCATCCAGATTGTTCAAACAGGCTACTTGTTCATCTCCATGCTCAATTTTTTGAAGATCTTGCAATATGTTGTTAACGTTCAGTGCATTAGCTTGGCAACCTCTCAAGAGATCTTGGTCACCCAGTAAATCTCTCAGTGCATCAAATGCAGCAGTCATGTCCGCCAAAGTACATTTTAGGTTTGGATTATGACCATACTGAGCATTTCGGGCACCCCTTACGCTCTTAATAACATTAGAATCTATGCCGAATGCTCCACAGTTTGACCAAACATTAAGAGAAGTTGAGAAGTCATCAATGTCTGTGTGTCCTCCCCATGACCTAGGAAGGAATACACTGATTATTGCATCTGGATTTTGAGGCCATTCCCATGATTTGGTGGTTTTCCAATTCACATGATAATGGTTTCTCCTTTCACTAAGGAGCTCAACTTTCCATCTGTTGCAAGTCAGGCACCATCTGAAAAACACAAACATACTGTCGACTCTCGTTATCTCTCGACCTCGCTTATCTCGAATATCCGCTTATCTCGAAGTGAAAATCTGGTCCCTGTTTAAACATGAAGATCTAACAACAGGTAACAAAATACTGTGGAAAAGAGGAGAAATTGCTCCAATTTCTCCTCTTTTCCACAATATTTTCAATATATTTCCAACTTCAGGAGTCAAATTACATATACATTTGTAAAATATGGTTGTTCGATTTATTTTTCCTTAATTCTGCAAACCGGATATGTCGAAGTACGGATATCTCGAAGTATTTCAGAGAGTCCCTTGGAATTCGAGATAACAAGAGTCGACTGTAGTTAATAGATCTATGGTTCTCTCATATTACTGATGATAAGCAAACTCGATTATTTTTTATGCCATCTCAAGCAAAAAGACTACGGGAAATGAAGGCATTGCTCCAGATAAGAAGTGGTATCACCGTCTAAAATGTTAGAAAAAAATGCTGGTAAGGTGTCTATACTATAGATACCTTTCCAGCAAAATTTACTATTTTCAAACGTGATTTTAAACGAAAAAAAAAACAAACAAAAAAACAACAAAATCTGACTTCTACATCATCATTCAATGTAGTGCAGGTAATATTTTATTTCCTTTGGGATCATTGAGCCCATCCTGGTTATTTTGAAAATCGAATACCGCTTAAGCCGGCGCTAGGGGGCGTATGCAGCTTCGCAAACTACAGTGTTGCATATGAAGAGACGCAGTCAAACAGAGTCTCCAATTTTCGTGATTTTGTGTGTTCTTTGTTTCCAATGGCAATCCTTTTTGACTTTTATTCTAGTAACTTTAACTGCCGTAATAAAGCTCCGACTGCCAAACTTCTTAGGCAGGACTATCGTTATTTTAAACTTCGTAAGGCATTTTCGAAATTTTATCGTAAAACACAGTGCCTTGGTAGAAAAATATAACGTCAGTCTGAAAACATTTCTGCAACAAAGTATATCGGAACCAGAATTTTACGGTGACTTAGTGTACAGATTTAGAAAAAACTTTGGGAAAATCTAACCTTTCGGAGCAATTCAGAAAACTAATTAACCGTTATAAAAGAATTAGCTATAGCCTGGATACTATGAGACAGACTGCATGCTTAGTTAGCAACCCAATCATTGTCGATGGCTATGCTTCACTCTTTAATTGCACGACGGCAGTTCGGGCCTCAGACACAATAACGGCCTCTTCGTAAAACTTTAACCAGTTGGTTGGGACTAGACGATATGTCTTTGGCTTGGCCCACCGCGGTTCAACTATTGTTTTTCATTTACTCTGGCACATAGTAGAATTAGTCATGAGTACTCGTCTTTGTTTATCATAGTGATTTAATTTTTAATTTTTTGTTTTCGCTTTGATGCATTGACTGAGTTGGAAGCCTTTATGCGAACGGTTTTTTAACGTATTTCTGTATTAAGAGAAGCATCGGCACCCAGGGTGAAGTTGGTCGGCTGTAAAAGTGCTTTAAATACCCCCTTTTCCCCCAACCTGGTGGTTTATTCTACTGACCGTTCTAAGGCGGTGGTCCGGTGTTAGTCTTATTCTGTTGCTTTGTGGTTTATTCTACGAGGCGATTTGTTTTAAGTCTTGCCTTGTGTTATTTTGGTCTTGTGTTTTTCAGTCCTTTTAGCATTGCGATTACCTCGCTTGGGGGTGAGCTAATCTTAGTGCTTTTCGTACGTTTGTTCGATTTGTGCTTGTTTGGTCTCGTCAATTTCCTCTTCCTCTTGGTGTCCGGGAAAGGCTGCGGCTTGTGATTGTGGCACTCCCTGGACTTTTCTCTTACCTTTTTTTTCTAATGTTATTCTAAAATTTAAAATTGCAAGCCATGGAGATATAAATGCAAAAGATCAGATTAGGACCATTTACGCTCTACTGACTCAAACTATATTTTCAAGTAAATATTAGGATTTTTGAAACCTGTTTAATTAAAATGCAGCAAAAAAACCCGTCTGAATTCTAATGTTGTTCAAAGGTATAAAATGAAAAACACTCAAGTATAAAAAATGCAGGAGATAATATCTACGCTCTACTGACCCAAGTATCTGCAGTGCGCATTTGCGCGGTCTTCGTTGTCTGCATGAAGAAACTTTGCATCTGTATATCCAAAATGCGCCCAGTGAATATTCTAATCAGACAGCGCGAGTGCGCAGAATGATCTGAATCCTTGCTAATCGTACATGTCCGAAGATCCGTTTTCTGACGTAGCGGCTCAGTAATGCCATATATGGTAACTACCGTAACTAACCCTTTATATATACTTACGGTGCTTTGGGAGATTGATTGCTATATTGCTGGTTACAAACAGGAAGTCCAACCAACTTTTTAGAAATCCTTTGGTGGATCGAATGAATCCCATTCCTTGTGTATGGCTCAAGTTTTTTACCCACATAGCTAAATCCTCGGTAAACATTGATAAAATTCTGGTACTCTGGGTCACGTCGCAGTCTGTTCAAATCATCCATCGTTAAACAAACAGGACACAGATTTTCTGAGGACAAATGCAAATTGAAACTTGAACATTTAGGCTATTTTTAGCTTGCTGACGTAACAACAAGTTGTCTTCTTTTTAAAAGAAAACACCTTAACAATTATATTTTAGGTAAAACCATGATTCAAATATTTTTTTCTTATTGGTCTCAGAAAACAGATTTATTAATGCAAATTTTCACCGAAGGAGACAAAAATGCATGGCAGTAATAAAACATCATCAATTTGTCATCTGCTGACTTTGCCCAGAGAGTGATAAAGATTAAAGCCATAGCTAGAATGATGCTATGATCTCATTGCCCCTACCTAGGCGTCATGCAAGAGAGAGAGAGAGAGAGAGAGAGAAAGAGAGAGAGAGAGAGAGAGAGCAAAAGCATGTCATAAAGAGGTGATCATGAGATACCAGCAAGGTATGATAAGGTAGCCTTCTGAAGCGTGATAAATATTTTAATATTTTAACCCTTGTCATGCTGAATAAATTAAGATGCCATGTCCACTTCTAATTTCCAGCCAATCAGATTACTTGATCTGGGTTTTTGATAGAAATTCATATATTAAATGACAAACAGTGCAGATCCAGATCAGTTGGCTTCTTCAGAAGCCAACTGATCTGGATCTACACTGTTTGCTAAAACAGGGCATGTCGTGCTCAGCAAGAGAAGGGTAAAAATATATAGAAGATGAGAGTTTGGAAACTAATTTATTTGGAGAGTATATTGGACTCGGGGGTGGAGGGGGGGGGGGGGGGGAGGGGGGGGCGGGGGAACTTCCTATATATGGCATAGTACGGATGTGCGTGCCGAATAGCCCCCTTTTTCAGCACTGCCAGGTATATGATTGGCCCCCTTTTTTCGACAAAAAGTATATGACTGACCCAATTTTTCTTGATTGGTATATGAAAGGCCCCACTTTTTCTGACATTCCGGTATATGCACATATTTTTCACTCAGAGATTTTTGAGGCTGCTTGTTCTCTTGGTATTCAATGAATTGACTGCATTATTTGTCTAACTACCAGCAATAAATGGGTATAAAAAATCAACGGGTAGTATATGAATGGGTCATTATTTTAGATGATGAATAGGGTAGGTTTTGAAATACTGGCTCGCACACCCGTACCAAAATTACCACCAACCCCCCCCCCCCCCCCCCCCCCCCCGAGATATTGGAATATGTTTGTTTCTTTCTTTGTTACGTTATGTATTTACTGTGCCCAGCGAAGACTCAGATCAGCCTGCGCATCCGCGTCAGAGTCTTCTTGGATACCGGTTCTCCGGCTATGTATTATTCAGAAGTGCAAATAAATATCTCAATAAATGGAATTGTGCCTAATTCAAGATGGATTTTATGCCACAGTTATAAAGAAATTAATCAACATTTTCATTTCGTGAATGAGACTATAATTATTGTGAGCCGTAATGTGAA
Source organism: Anodontia alba (assembly GCA_964016985.1). Classification (NCBI taxonomy): domain Eukaryota; kingdom Metazoa; phylum Mollusca; class Bivalvia; order Lucinida; family Lucinidae; genus Anodontia; species Anodontia alba. The sequence goes on from OZ024834.1 coordinate 40,200,845, forward strand.
AAAAATACCTTCTAACATGTGCAGATTAGAGTCGCCATTGTCCATATGAAGAAACTCTGCATCCTTGGCTGTACAAAATGCGCACAGTGAAGACTCTGATCAGACTGCGCGAATGCGCAGGCTGATCTGAGTCTTCGCTAGGGGCACTTTTCCGACGGTACGTTTTCTGACTCTATGGCTCAAATTAGCATTATATTTTCGTGAACTATATAGTGTAGGTAAACAGAGGGAATGTTTGCGAGCTGTGATATAGCATGGTGAATGCTGGGACCTCAGGATTGGGAGTCTGGTGCCGTGTCACAGTTAGTAAACATCCATCAACTCATACAATATTTTATGTGTAATTTCTGTGGTTATAAATTCTGGCATAAAATGAAGCAGTCTGCAATGTAAAATTATTGATTATTGATAAGTATGTAGTAAGTGTATGATTTTTGAAAATAAAAAAGAATTAAAAAAAAAAAAAAAAAAAAAAAAAAGATAAGGTATGTAACAAAAAAAACAAACAAAAAAACAAAACAAAAAACAAATATATATATTACGGAAGCGTAAAACCGCATGCATATTTATTTTTCATATCTTAGTTCTTGAGAGCTTTCTTTTTGTGAAAGATATTATTTAACGTAGGTTTTTCAGACGAATTATACTTTTTATACATCGTTGCATTTATATATTATTTGAAGATTAAGAAACATCTAATTTTTAAATCAAAGATCTTCTCTGAAAAATAAATTGTTAATTTACGCTATGGTTTATTAAGATGTTTTTCAAAACACACATGTGCTGAGAAAATACTATGTTTTTTAGATTGTCAAAATTTATTTCACCCATTTAAAACAGACAAAATACAGTTGTTTCGAACATATAAACAAAATGCAGTTTTGTCGAATATAAATCCAAAGAGGATTATTAAATTACTTATTTAACGAAAAAAAAACAAAACAACATAACATGAAAGTAAATGCTACAGACAAATATAAACGGACTATGAAACGAAATTAAAGAAATATATTATAAATATAGTCATGCGGTTTTACGCTTCCGTAATATATATATATATATATATATATATATATATAATATATATATATATATATATATATATATATATATATATATATATATATATATATATATAATGTTTACAGGACATTTCACGTGATAGGTGAATTATTAAAAGGCTAAAATAAATGTGGGCCGGAACACGAAAAAAAAAACGGAACCTTATGGTTTTCCGATTTGTGCTTCTTCAAATGCGCGTGCGCAGTCGCCAGTTTGGGCTACAGGCATGCGTTTTTGCCTGAAGCTTCCTCGAGGTCTATTTACATGTCTGCAAACTGCAAAGGCTCTAGCGAGACTGCGCTTATGCGCAGGCTCGCCTGAGCCTTCGCTGGTCGCCTATGTGATGACTATTTCTTTCTCATATGCTTGCCCATAATTTTATTTCAGCGAAGGGTAATAATGCAAAGCATATCCTACTAAATAATTAGTGAGCAGTCTGCACATCCACGCAGTCTGATCAATCTTCTGATCAGCTTAGAAAACGGATTTGGGTCTACACTCAACCCTTACCTTAACGGTTAATTATACGTGCGTTTTTCCCTAAAAGAGGAATTTGTTTGTTTGTGTTGAGGCTTTACGGCCCAGTCAACCCATTTAGGTCATGCCGAGCGCGGTCAGTTTACCTAACCACACTTTACTGGGCAGGCTTAGTCCTCCAAGCGGTTAACCAGTATTGTGTACATTCTTTCGCCAGAAACTGACAACTACTCTTCTTGAATCAGCGGAAGGGAGAGAATGGCCGTAGAAAATATTTCATGATCAAATCTCTACGAAAGAATGTTGCCGACCAGACGGGGGTCGAACCCAAAACCTCCTGACCACCAGTCGGACGCACATCCAACTGAACCACCGAGGCCGGCCTCAAAGCGGAATATTTAGGAATATATCAATCCAGTGGCAGTGGAATCAAGGGAGAGAAGACTACAAGAATATACAAAAATACTTGTCAAGAGCAAACCACAATTGCAACTGACATTTTGATTATTTTGTTTATATTTTATTCAGAGAATTTCAGGTGAATCGTCGATACATGTGAAATGCCAAATCTTATTTTCACTGAAAATTGATAATAATAAAATAAAAAGGTCTTCTGCTACATTATTTCTAGCACTTTAAGAGTTAATGTGGTGTTATTCAAGGCATACAAGTGAGCAGTGTCTGTATGTTAGGTCAGGGCTGCGTTCAGAAGTGCAAGTTACTCGCGAGTATTTTAGTGTAGGCCGCTGTGAAGAGGGATTCCAAATGCATTATTTTATACATCAAATACTGATTACCTACATTTTTATGTCACAGTAGATCGAATGAATCGGACAATGATGTCTTTTTTTTTAAAAAAGGTTGTATCCATTGGGAAAGGAGGTAAAAAATTCAATGTGTATCAGCCCACCTTAAGTTCAAGTTGGTATGTTCTTACACAGCGTATATGATTCAAGAATCAAATTCAAGTCTTCCAGTTGACATTTGAAATCTAATTGTGTAACAGTAACAATCATAATATAAGACCAATCCTCACAGTACCAATCACTTTTTTAATCAGCAAATGATCAAAAGTATATGCTATCGATTTATGCACAAAATATACATATTATAAAAGTTAAATCATATCTACATTGGTTTTAAGCATATATATATATGCGTGTGTGTGTGTGTATGTGCGTGTATATATGTGTGTATGTGAGTATATATATATATATATATATATATATATATATATATATATATATATATATATATATAACGTTATTTAGTTACTATGCAATATTGCAATATTTTCTAGTATTTATAGTGAAAAACCGCTGCGTGTATATGTACGTATGTGTATGTGTTTATATTTGCATATGTACTTGTACGTGGGTATATATATATATATATATATATATATATATATATATATATATATATATATATATATATATATATATATATGTGTGTGTGTGTGTGTGTGTGTGTGTGTGTGTGTGTGTGTGTGTGTGTGTGTGTTTATAAATTCTGAGATACTCACCACATGTATACACACTTCTCCGTGATATAAATTTTAATTGTTGGACTGAAAAAAAACTTACTTTACTAATTTGTACATGAAGTTGTTTAACATGCACTTATAACATTTGTCTGCCATCATATAGTTCACATGTTTGTAAACATGTAATGAATTTTATGTGCTCAAGAGCCATATCTACATTGGTTTTATATATATATATATATATTTGTGTGTGTGTGTGTGTGTGTATGTGCATGTATATATGTGTGTATGTGAGTATATATATATATATATATATATATATATATATATATATATGTGTGTGTGTGTGTGGTGTGTGTGTGTGTGTGTGTGTGTGTGTGTGTGTATGTGCGTGTATATATATATATATATATATATATATATATATATATATATATATAACGTTATTTAGTTGCTTTAGTTACTATGCAATATTGCAATATTTTCTAGTATTTATAGTGAAAACCGCTGCGTGTATATGTACGTATGTGTATGTGTTTATATTTGTATATGTACTTGTACGTGGGTATGGTATATATATATATATATATATATATATATATATATATATATATATATGTGTGTGTGTGTGTGTGTGTGTGTGTGTGTGTGTGTGTGTGTGTGTGTTATAAATTCTGAGATACTCACCACATGTATACACACTTCTCCGTGATATAAATTTTAATTGTTGGACTGAAAAAAGAACTTACTTGTCTGAAGGAAATATTAATTTGTATATGAAGTTGTATAACATGTACTTATAACATTTGTCTGCCATCATATAGTTCACATGTTTGTAAACATGTAATGAATTTTATGTGCTCAAGAGCCAGTTGGCCTATTGCATTTGAAATAAAATTATAAATATATATAAGTACTGGATTTGGTTAATCTACCTCTCACAGCAAAATGCCGACTGGAAAGGGGCGAACTTTGAAGTTATCATATAAATCACGTCTCAAGACAGTCGAATATTAGATACGAACTGTTACAAAGTAAAGGAGGCAACTGGAAAAATAAAAGAAAACTCCGAAGTGTAGTATTTTATGGTCATGGTCTTTGTAATTTGAAACCCGCGAGTGTTCGAGTGTACCTGATGTCCGAGTTTACCTGAAATGACCGGCACAGTGGCTCAGTGGTAGAGCGTCCGCCTTGTGACCGGGAGGTTGCTGGTTCGATCCCCGGCCGGGTCATACCAAAGACTTTGAAAATGGTACTAGCACCTCTTTCGCTTGGCTCGTAGCATTAAGAAAGTAGAGCTAGAACTGGTCAGCTCAGTGTCAGTATAATGTGACTGGGTGGAATATCGTCTCAAAGTGTCTGGGGCGGGATATTTCAGTGAGGCAGCACTCTAAAAGTGAGCATTGAGCTCCCTGCCACATCCAGACACCGTCGCGATATGACTGAAAGAGGCTGAAAGCGACATTAAGCCCCAATCAAACAAATTACCTGAAATGATGCTCAGTAGTTCCATCTGCAAAACCGCTTAAATAATAAGTCAGTCTGATATCGTTCTTCAAGGTCACGGACTACTACAATTTACAGAGCACCGGACAGGCTCCATACGATTATACAGTCGACTCTCGTTATATCGAATTCCAAGGGACCCTCTGAAATACTTCGAGGTATCCGTACCTCGACATATCAGATTTGCAGAATTGAAGAAAAAATAATTCGAACAACCACATTTAGCAAATATATAATTATGTAACTGGTTATATTGAAAATATTGTGGAAAAGAGGAGAATTTCTCCTCTTTTGCACAATATTTTGGCCTGGGCTTGGCTTGCCAAACCTAAGGCCATAGTAGTCATACCAAAATTTCAACCCCTGCCAAATCATTTACGGAAAACCCCGAGTAAAAGTGCAAAGTACCGCCTGCAACTACGTTAAAAAAATAGATATATATTCGGGTTGAACATAATAAGGTTTATGTTTATAACAAACTTCGATATACGTACGATGCTTCTCATACGAAACTGTTTGAGTAAGAATTTTGAGCCCTGATGAGCTTATTCATAACTGCAAATTATTACGCTGTATGGAGATAGCCGATCTTGATAGCCGATAGTAGTACGGAAAAGTAAGAGTATTTGCATATCTGAAAGCCGAGAAAAAAAATGTCAACCGATTTTGATGTTTGAAACCGTATTATGCCTTACATTTTTTGATAACTCAGTTTCAGTTATATTTATTGTTAAAAAAGTAATTAAATATTAACCAAAGAAAGACAGACTGGTACCTGAAAATTTCTCCACGGATTTTACAATAAACAGAGAGTCAGTCCCCGTACATATTATTACAACCGCGCAACTCTACGCGGAACTGACGCTGCTGCATTAAAATCTAAAATCAATTACTAGAAAACAAAAAAAAAAACAAAAAAAAAAAAAAAACAACAAAAGACAAAAAAAAAAAAAAAAAAAAAAATGAGTTCCTCAGACTTACGGTTTTAGAGTTCCAGGCCTTGCAGGCAAAGGTACCTGAACGTCCGTCTGTCCGGCCATCTGTCCGTCTGGAGTTATCTCCCTTAATTATACTCTGGATGCAGCCTTATGTTTTTCATGATTTTTGCATTCTTTGTTGGTAATCACTTACTAGGGAACAAAAACTGAGTTTCTTAGTCTTACGGTATAAGAGTTACAGGCCATGCATGCAAAGGGCCTTATATTTCTCATTATTTTTGGCTTCTTCGTTGAATATCACTTACTAGAGATCACAAAATTGAGTTTCTTAGTCTCATGGATTAAGAGTTACTGACATTGCAGGCAAAGGGCCTTATATTTCTCATTAATTTTGGATTCTTTTTTAACTAGAAATGTGTCCAAAGTACACAAATTCCCTCCGCATTGACGTAGGCTAATTTGGCAAGGTTTGCGCAGTTTTATAGAGATACCCAAAGCGGGGGCATCCGTGTACTGTAAACAGATTTCTAGTTTGTTTCTTTTTTTTTTGTCTGTCCGGCCATCTGTCCGTCTGGAGCTATCTCCCTTACTTATACTCTGGATGCACGCCTTGTTTTTTTTCATGATTTTTGCATTCTTTGTTGAAAATCACTTACTAGGGAACAAAAAACTGAGTTTCCTAGTATTATGGTTTAAGATAAGCCTTTACAGATTCTGTGTTTATTTGAAATCTGGTGAGCTTTGAAACCCCTGGGCCTTCTGATGCAAAGGCCACCAGCGCCTACAGCGCTTTGATTTTACCTGTTGTTAGATTTTCATATTAAGGCAGGGACCAGATTTCACTTCGAGATAAGCGGTTATTCGAGATACGCGAGGTCGAGATAACGAGAGTCAACTGTAGTTCCATAATAGTGCTGTAGCATATTTTGACACCAGAATTCGTCAAAATGTATTATTCGGACAATTTTGCGAGATAGCAGAATATTCTAATAGGTTGCTTTGCAAAAAAAATAGAAAGTATTTTCTGGTGTACTAATTGCCTTTATACCTGCCGTGGCCTCGTACAAAGTCTTTGTCAGTGTCTTTCGAAGAAGCGGTAGCTCTTTACATGTAATATATTATTACGAAAACCCGCCTATTCAAATATATTGAAAAAATTACAACCAAAAAAGGAAAATTTTCAGAAAAAAAAAAAAAAAAAAAAAAAAAAAAAAAAATCTGATATTTTTTTAAATATTTCTTCTCAAAACATAGATTGTGGAGAACCCATAATTTATGTTTTTTTTTTTTTTAGCAAAATTAGAAAAATAATATATACCCTTGTAAACCCCAGTTACTATATAAAAGTGGGGTTTAAGGGGGTCAACATTATATGGCATGTTTTCGTGATGCCAGAATTCGACAAATGTATTATTCAGACAATTTTGCAAGATAGCAGAATATTCCAGTTGGTTGCTTTGCATAAGAAATAGAAAGTCTTGTGTACAAATTACCTTCTTACCTGCCTTGACCTCCATCACGAAAACGTGCCGATATAATTTTGACACCCTTAAACCCACCTTTTATATAGTAAAACTGGGGTTTACAGGGGGTAAACATTAGTTTTCTTATTTCTGCTCAAAAGCATAGATTGTGGGTACTCGTTAGAACCGCCTAGGTTCTATGTTTTGAGCAGAAATATTAAAAATATCAGAGTTTTTTTTTTATCTGAAAGTTTTCAGTTTTTGGAGGTAAAATTTTCAGTATATTTGAATAGGCGTGTTTTCGTAATAGCTGCAGAACAATTAAAAAAAGAATGTATAAACTGTATATTAAGGAAAATCAGTGGTGGATACAAATATATGAGAAAAATGTTTTTTTTTTAAATATGGTCTTTTTCCTGATATATATATCGTAATCGTGTTTTCGTAATAGCTGCAGAACAATTAAAAAAAGAATGTATAAACTGTATATTAAGGAAAATCAGTGGTGGATACAAATATATGAGAAAAATGTTTTTTTTTTTAAATATGGTCTTTTTCCTGATATATATATATATATATATATATATATATATATATATATATATATATATATATATATATATATATATATATATATATATATATATACATATATATATATATATATATATATATATATATATATATATATATATATGTGTGTGTGTGTGTGTGTGTGTGTGTGTGTGTGTGTGTGTGTGTATAAAATAACAAAAAAAAAAATTGTCAACGCGTTTAACAATGTCTGCAGAGAAGAACCTCCCGGCTGTCGGTTTCTTCTGGAATGTCCATGTCTTTTCCCTCCAGAGATCTTTCCCTGGATAAACATCTCCTCATCTCCATGAGAAAATACGTCCAGAAGTTTATCGCACCTCTATATCTTGTAGCAACAGGTCTGCAAGGCTTCACTTAAAGACATATAGCTAAAATGAGATAACACTCACTAATGATTTTATTGTCCCTACCAAGGGATATGCAAAAGAGATCAAAGGCATATGATAATGTGGTGATAATGAGATCGCAGCAGAGGGTTGTAAAGAGACCTTCTGAAGAGTAATAAATCTTGAAGGACTATCGCTGTGCCCCGGCTCATATGCTATTACTTATGGAACAGGTAAGTATGCCAGGACTAAATTCCCCATTTGGGCCTCTACATGTCTATGGTTTATTGGCAGTGTACTTGGAATTGTTGTGCCCAGTCTCCTATAAGTGATCATGACCGAGGCACATTGTATTTTATGTCTTTAACTCATTTTAGACTGATTAGATCCGCCACGCTATATATTGCAAGAGTCGAGTTTCAATTTTAAGCATGTCATTACGTAAACACGCCTATTCAAATATATTGAAAATTTCACCTCAAAAAAACAAAACAAAACAAAAAAAACCCCTTAGTTTTCAAATAAAAAATCTGATATTTTTCATATTTCTGCTCAAAATTCTGCTCAAAACAAAGATTGTGGGTACCCGTTAGAACCGCCTCGCCGAGACAGTTCTAATGAGTACACACTATGTTTTTGAGCAGAAATAAGAAAATAATGTATATCCCTATAAACGCCAGTTTTGCTATATAAAAATGGGGTTTATGGGGTTCAATATTATATAGGCATGTTTTTGTGATGTAAGGGAGGCCACTTTTGTGACCTCCTGGGCCAGGAAACAGTAGGCTTCAGCTATGTTCAGTAGTGTGTGAAGCCATGTTCAGTAGTGTGTGTGTGTGTGTGTGTGTGTGTGTGTGTGTGTGTGTGTGTTGGCGTGCGTGCGTGCGTATGTGTGTGTGCGTATGTGTGTGTGTGTGTGTGTGTGTGTGTGTGTGTGTGTGTGTGTGTGTGTGTTCATTGCTCTCAGGGGTCATTCTTTTTTGAACCTATCTTCAGTATAGCTGGTGTAAGTGCCGTGTGACGGCCGTAAAACCTTACGCCATACTACACTATTAATATAGTCATTTCTGATCATTAAGAGAATCTATATGAATGTCATTGAAAATCTATATGAATGTCACTGATGAGGCCTTCTTAGCCGAAACTGGCTAGTCTAGCCCAGAAAACTTAGACGCCCCTGCTCGTTTAGCATTTTTTGTTTGTTTGTTTGTTTGTTGTTTTTTTTTTCTCTCAAGGGACATTACTTTTAGAATCTATTCCTGTTTTGCTGCACAAAGCACCCTTTCTGAAAACGGGTCAACTCCGACAGGAAATAATTAGCTCACAAGAAGAGCAAATGTTCGTCTTTTAGCACAGATCCCTTTTCAGAAGGGAGGTGGAACAGTTTAAAGTCACCTACCATGATTCCCCTTAGATTGGTCTCAGCTGGTTATAATATCTCCTCTGGTATAATTATGATCGTTTATAAAAAAAATCACCAGTCACTTTAACTCTTGTGACGCATGAACGGAAATAATTTTTATAGCCGAACAATCAAATAATCTGAAAATTCTATTTTGGAACATATTTTCACTCACTTTTTTTATTTTATAAGCAAGTTGTAAAAAAAAGAAATACTAAGTGTTCGGGCAATTATATATCTGTGGTGAATAAAGAATGATAAAAATTGCCTGAAATAAGGCACTTTGTTCAATCGAAAAGTGCCGATATTTTTCATATTTCTCCATGAAACCATATTGTAGATAAGAAGATAAGAAAGACCTCTTCGGCGAGGCGCTTCTAATGAGTACCCACAAAATATGTTTTCAGGGAGAAACAAAACAAAACAAACAAAAAAAGTATCACGTGGATATGCCCTCTTATCGATCTGGAGCTGTGTGTAAGTACTGAAAGAGGACTAAAATTAGAATGCCTATATTTCTACAAGTCGATTATCAGTCGATAATCAGTCGGTTTTACAAAGCCTATAATATGGCTGATTCTCTAACACGAAAACATGCCTATATAATTTTGACCCCCTTAAACCCCACTTTTATATAGTAAAACTGGGGTTTACAGGGGTATACATTATTCTTCTTATTTCTGCTCATAAACATAGATTGTGGGTACTCGTTAGAACCGCCTCGCCGAGGCGGTTCTAACGAGTACCCACAATCTATGTTTTGAGCAGAAATATGAAAAATATCAAAGTTTTTTTTTATCTGAAAATTTTCCGTTTTTGGAGGTGAAATTTTCTCTATATTTGAATAGGCGTGTTTTCGTAATGACGTTAAAACAATGTACAACATCCAAAGGTTCTGTAAACGGAGGCTGATCGAGGCTTTCGCTGCCAGAATACGTCTCTAAGATATGCTTTTGTTTTGGTGTTGCCAAATGGTTGTGTCAGTGACATTAATCCTTACTTTTTCAACAATATGGTATTATATTCGCGTACAAAACAGTACATATTTTACCTCTCCAGTTATTAACGCTTAGCATGCTGGGTAAAATTTTCAGCAGACGGCATTTTTGAAATATTTTTTCTACGAGTTTGTCGTCTGCTGAATATGCCCTGAGACCGAAAAAAGGTAATAATCATTTGGTTCACCTTAAAATTCAATAGCTTCACGTGAATCTCATTTTGAGTTATTGTTTCTTATTTTTCTCAGAAAATAGGTTTTGACGTTTCATGCAAATAATCTCCAAGGGAAACAATATGCATGAACGGTCAATCCTGTTTTCTGGGAAAGATAAGAAAAAAAACATTATCTGTTTGTCGTCTGCTGGATATGCTCTGAGATAGATAAAGGCTAAAATTCTTTCTGTTCACTTTTAAGTTCAATATCTTCACTTGAACCCCATTATGGCGAGGCTCCATTTTGAAATTATTTTTCATGGAAAGGCTATATTTTGCAAGTAGAAGCCCCATTTAGCACGGCGGGTGCATTTAATACGACGAGACTGCATTTTGGATGGCGAGGCCCTATTTTGCACGACCAGTGCATTTTATATAGCAAGGCTACATTTGCATGGAGAAGCCTCATTTTACATGGTAATACCTATCCTGTTAGTCTTCAAAAATCTATCTGGTTAGTTTTGACCTTTTTATTATCAAACGTACTGTTATCTTTAGGAGCAGTTTCAATGAAATGTTAAATCTTTAGGAATACTAAATGCATGGCCATTAACGCATAGTATGCTGGGTTAACTTTTCCACCACATGGGCTAATTCAGCAGACCACATATTGAAATGTTTTTTTCTTTTCTTCTTCTTCTTATTTTCCCAGAGAACAGGTTTGAACATTTCATCCAAATTGTCTCAAATGGTGAAAAAATACATGAAATGTCAAATCCTGTTTTGTGAGAAAAACAAGAAAAAATGTCAATTTGTCGCCTGCTGAGTCAGTCCGGAGAGTGGTACAAAAATGTAAATGTTAAACAGTAATCGATTAAAACAAGTCAAATATGGTGATTATTTTTATTTTCATTTTTTAAGTTGCATAATTATAGCAAGAGCATTCTTGACGTAGTTAGCACCATGAATTTTACACTTAGCAGGCTATTGGCAAATTCAGCTGACGACAAATCGATGATATTTTTTCTTATTTTTCCCAGTAAATAGGATTTGACATTTTTTTGCGAATTGGCTCATTGGAGACAATTTTCATGAAATGTCAAATCCTGTTTTCTGGGAAAAATAAAAAAAAAATCATCAATTTGTCGTCTACTGAAATGTTTACCCAGCAAGCTAAGTGTAATTGAAAGCCATTTGTAAATATTAAACAAAGGGTGTCCACTGAATCATCACGAAAATATGCCTACATAATACTGACCCCCTTAAACCCCACATATATAGTAAAACTGGGGTTTACAGGGGTATACATTATTGATCTTCTTTCTGTTCAAAACACAGATTGTTAGTACTCGTTAGAACCGCCTCGCCGAGCGCGATTCTAACGAATACCCACATTCTATGTTTTGAGCAGAAATTTGAAAAATATCAGATTTGTTTTTATCTGAAAATTTTCATTTTTGGTGGTAAAATTTTCAGTATATTTGAATAGGCATGTTTTCGTAATGACTTAAGATAAATGGATACACTTGGTAGATTTTCGGCCATTTTTGACAAGGGAGATAACTTCATTGATTTCCTGTTTTCTTTCCTGTAGACCTACCCCCTTCTGAAAAGGGGTCTCCTCTAAAAGGAATGAGTTTGCTCGCTTTCTGTGATCTGCTCTAAAAATGAAGAATGTGTGTCCAATGTTCTATAGATTTTTAGAGTAAACACCTTTTCAGCTGGGAGGCAAAACAATTTCACAAAGTTACCTCCCCTCCCCTGAAAGTGTATCTGTTCTCCTTAAACATTAGAATAATTCATCACTAACTATTCAGGACATAAACTTTGGTCCACTGCAAGTGTCAGCTAGCAGAAAATATGAGCTGGGACACAGCATTTCCTACAATATTGTATGTGCACCCAGCGAAGACTCAGATCAACCTGCGCTCTCACACAGGCTGATTAGAGTATTCCCTGTCCGCAGGAAGACGCTCTGAATGGCTACCTACAGTGCATTGTCAAGACTTTTCAGACAGCGCGCATGCGCAGTCTGATCAGCGTCTTCGCTGGGCTTACATGTAATCTTGTAGAAATGCTACGTCCCGGCTCATACGTGACTTTTTGTCTCTGATACTCGTAGCTCGTCTTTTAAACCTAGTCCTGCTGAATCCGGATATACTCTACCTTTGCAAACAGTGTAGATCCAGATCAGTTGGCTTTTGAAAAAGCCAACTGATCTTGATCTGCACTGTTTGTTATTAATATTTCAAATTGTATGAACAGCTTGGATCAAGTAAACTGATTGGCTGAAAATTAGTAGTGGGCATGGCATCTTTAATTTTTCAGCATGACAAGGGTCAACCTATGAAATTGACCAAGTCAGTTAAATGCAATCAGCAGATCAGACTCCATAGAACACACGTTCTGCGGTGCTGGTCTCGGTCCACGTTGTTTGTCATTAATACAAGGCTTTCTATAAATGAAATAGTGACAATAAAACAAACCCGACTTCCCTAAAACTGAAAATGGACCTGCCCAAAAAGTGAGGTAGAAGAGTCCACTGGACATGAATGGGTTGGTTACATTCTGCAAATCAGACTTAAAACCATGAAGACAAATGTGACAACAATGCATGCCGTTTTATATACTGGCCCAAAAATGCAACACTTCTGAACTGTCATAAAAAAAAAAAGATAGATGAATACATTACTTTTACACTATTTTTCCTGAAGCAATAAAATGTATCTATATGTGGTGGTCCACATTTTCTTGCTTATATAGTTTATATAGGAACCATTACGAAAACATGCCTATTATAATGTATAGAAAATTTCACCTCCAAAAACTGAAAATTTTCAGATAAAAAACTTTGATATTTTTCATATTTTTGCTCAAAACATAGATTGTGGGTACTCGTTAGAACCGCCTCTGCGAGGCGGTTCTAACGAGTACCCACAATCTATGTTTTTGAGCAGAAATAAGAAAAATATTGTATACCTCTGTAAACCTCAGTTTTACTATATAAAAGTGGGGTTTAAGGGGGTCGATATTATATAGACATGTTTTCGTGATGAAAAAATTCAAATTTACCCTCATGTGTTGATTGATATGCACAATTTACAGACTAGACAGTTTTACATTCATAAGGTATTAGTCTTCATTTCTTTTGTCGTTTGGTAGTGTTGTATCTTTTTTTGTTTGGGTCAGCATAGTTACTACATCACGAAAACATACATATATAATTTTGACCCCCTTAAACCCCATTTTTATATAGTAAAATGGGGTTTACAGGGGTATACATTATTTTTTCTATTTCTACTCAAAAACATAGAGTGTGGGTACTCGTTAGAACCGCCTCGCCGACGCGGTTCTAACGGGTACCCACAATCCATGTTTTGAGCAGAAATACGAAAAATATCATTTTTTTTTTTTTAAATTTTCCGTTTTTGGTGGTAAAATTTTCAATGTATTTGAATTGGCGTGTTTTCGTTATGATACGCAAACCGTATTCTAAGACATGCATTGACTTGTACCGTATTTACCCTAAGTTTTGCGACAGACGAGCTTTAACAAACAACAAAACGCCTGATCAGACGCCGCAAAACGTGACGTCTGATCGGGCTCTACACTGTTTGCCACTCACCCAGCACACTGCAAGTAGCCTAATGGACTTGTTCAGTTTTATAACAAGTAAGGGGTTAAAGTGTCAAAATATCTAGATTACGGTTGTTTGTTTTGTAATGCAAACTGTTTTCTAAGACATGGGTGTATCTATATGATGGGAGTGGAGTATAGCTGAATAGTTCTCTTCACAAACACGTAATTTGTCAACAAAGTAATCCTCGTTCATAATAGCCTCCACAAAATTAACTTGGGCAAGATTCGCATCTACGAATTCATATTCCTCCGCGCGTTCAACAGCCCGGAATTTCCCGAGGCCTTGTGAGTTTTCACGCAATCGTAGATCAACAATGCTGTCATCCGAACCTGGACGTATATTGTCATCGAAAAATATGTGTTGCGTTTCAAAGTCATCTAAATCTATCCATAATGGTTTTCCATGTGTTGGATGGAACTTATTTTTATACCACAAATGCACGTCATCAAGAATTGCAGAAATTCCAGAAGCACTACTGAAGTAGGAATACATGTCATTCTCGTTGCCGGTGAAACTAGGCTCGGCAGATTTATCATAACTCAAGTAAAATAGCTCATTGCAATCCCTCTGAAGAGTTAGAACATTTTCGGAAACTAATTCAACGTATGGTTTCATATTTATACATGAAGACATGGCACCAGACAGAGCGGATCTTAGAGCTGCGAGAACACGCGCAACATCATTTCCAAACGTTCGGAAAATTATCGCAAATTCTCTACCAGTTTCAACAAGCACTCTGAGTAACTTTATAAACGATGGCAAAAGAAAATGATACCTAGGATATCTATGGCCAGGAATTGTGAGTCCCTTGTGAAGATTTTCATCATAATGTCCTTTCCATTGTAATTTCTCTAAAAGTGTATTGAGGTAAGGTTTGAAATTTGAACCCTGAGGACGGTCTGTGAATGATGTCAAATGATAGCGAAACGTTGACCTATCTTCTGTCACTTGCCGTAGTAACCTCCTTTCCTCAAACTTATAAAAACTGACATCGTTTTTATCCGAAGGTTTGGGAGATAGTTCTTGTGACGACTCCCAAACGCCCTGATTATCTTTTCCCCACGCCAGTCCAGACAGATACACGTTCAAAGCGGCTTCAACATTTTCACTAGTAGCTGTATCAACGGGAACCATAGTCTTGTTTACGTCAAAATGAAGAATTAGTTTTCTTCTTTTAACTGCATTCGACATTTTATGTAAGCTACTCTGTCGATGAAATAATGCACATAGCCTGGTTTTCATTTCCTCAAGCGTGTTGATGTTTTCTGTTGACATAACTTTAAGACCTACTTTTCAATAATTCTTTATAGTCATTTGCTTATCAATTTAAAAACCTATGTATTAGCGTTTAGATGATCTGCTACAGAGGTTAATCCGACCATTCGATGTATATCAATTCATCGATAAATCAATGATGTGTTTTATCCAACAAAATGACTGGCCATCAGGTTCTGCAAAAGAAACAATCATTTACTCATAACTTGAAATACCGGTAAGGCAATGTTTCAACCATTTTCTTATCTCCCCACTAAAATATAGGTACTTTTTGAAATTGCACGATAAGGCGATTTCAAGCATCTATACGCAAGTGGAGAAAAATATTATAAACACATTTTTGATAGCCATCTTATCTAGAGCTAAGCACACTGCTACCAAAGATTTAGAAACGAAAAAAATAATTCAATACTAGTTTTGTAATTATTACTGCGTCTCACTTGAGTAGTACAAAAAAGAAATATCGATTTTAAAACCAGTTATATACACTGAAGAAACGCTAACGTATATTAACCCTTAAACTGCCAATCACAAAAATTGCCGTCTGCTCTGTCATCTGCTTGTGATTTTAAAAGTCATTTTTGTAAACAGTGTGGACTCAGATCAGACTAGGAGCAGTCTGGTCAGGGTCCACATTGTTTGCCTGTATGCAAAAATCGATTTGAAAAATTTGCAAGAATATTCAGTAGACGACATTTTCAGATGGTTTTTCTTGGCATTTTAAGGGTTAACACCTACTAGTACGTGATATTCTATTTGATCTTCTCCCTATAAATACTAAAATCCATTATTTTAACATTTTTAATAACACTTCCTCATATCTTTTTATTGGTTTTTAAGTTTTATTTACCTGTAAGTAATCTCATGTATATCAAATAGTCCCTCTGTGACTTTTTTATATCGATCATTCCTAACTTCACGGGTGTCCTTTAGTGACAGCAGACGGTCGGTGATGTTTATATATAGCCAATAAGTTGAAGTTATTACGTGTATAGAAACTGAAGTTTTCTTTTGTTTGTATCAGCATATGACTACGATTCATCATACTGTGTCTTAAGCATACTACAAATTCATCTTGGTAGAACAAACATTGGGTCAATTTACGTAAGTATTTGTCAGGTGGGTAAATTATCCAATATACTATTGGAAACTACCCGTAGATAGTGTCTAAATATAGAAAATATGACTATATTGGTATGGAGAACCTGTTTTTGTTTATGGGATGACGTAAGTGTCACTAGAGAATTTTCCTACGTTAACTGATAATGAATATGTAAAGAATGAATAAAATACCTGTGCGTTACAACATAGATAAATTATGCATGTTTGATATAAAGTTTATAAATACATTGCTGTTTGTGTTTACTTCATCAATTTTTCCAAATGCCGTATTCGACCTAATTAACTCACATAATGACCTAATTACCGCGCATACCACTATGTGCGCAGTCGAGCAATATTTGTAGTCTTCAGATTACAGTCAGGGTGCTTTTATCTACTTCTTTATAAAGCATATGTTTTGGGTAGTTGATTGAATTGCAAGTCGAGGCAATTCCAATAAGTACCCTCAACATATGCTTTTACAAAGAAAATCTGAAAAATATCGTAAAAACATCATTAAATAATCCCTTAGTGAAATCCTCTGCTGATCCCTCATTAAAGTTTGCCCTTCCTAGGTGGTTGGTTGGTTTGGAGTTTAACAGCCCAGCCAACACTATTAAGGTCATATCGAACCTCCACAATCTACATGTAACTACACTTTTCCTGGGCAGGTTTAGTCCTCAAAGCGGTTAACCAGTATGTGTGCCTATTCTTCCGCCAGAAACTGACAGCTGCCCTTCTTAAGTCAGCGGAAGGGAGAGAATGACCGTAGAAAATATTTCATGATCACTCTCCACGAAAGAATGTTGCCGCAACTGGCGGGGATCGAACCCGCGACCTCCTCCTCACCAGAATTTTTCATCTGAAAGTTTTCATTTTTTGGTGGTAAAATTCTCAATAAATTTGATTAGGCGTGCTTTCGTGATGCGTATAGTAAAGAAGCAAAATATTTTGTTAGTTGATGTCTCTTTATTGCAAACAATATGATTTACTTACGCATTCAAATGCGTATTGTGCGTAATGAGCACTACGCCTATGGCGACATGAAATGACCCCACAGAATAGTACCCAACATAAGCAGATCGAACAAAATAAAGAGGAAACCGCATCGCACTGGAATGGCCCGCAGCAACGCACTGCTGGAGGACTGGCCCAGCAGGCGCACATCATCAAAATGACGTCGTATCAACGTCGGATCACGTCGCATCGACGTTGATACGACGTCATATTAACGTTGTGTGCCCACTGGCGGGGAGGGGGGGGGGAGAGGGGGAGGGGGGCTTACGTGCACCCAACCTCGCCCGCAAACCTGATACAGTTAAAGATACGCACAACTGTTCGGTCCGCGTTGGGATTCCTTAACTCATCAATGCAGCAACATAAAAAACATAAAAAAAAAACAATAAAAAAAACAAAAAAACAAACTTTTCTTCATTATCATGAAGCAAAGATGAGGACGTGACTGAAACTGAAACCAAAGCAAAACCATTACGAAAACACGCCTATTCAAATATATAGAAAATTTCACCTCCGAAAAAACTGAAAAATTTCAGATAAAACTCTGATAATTTCATATTTCTGCTCAAAACATAGATTGTGGGTACTCGTTAGAACCGCCTCGGTGAGGCGGTTCTAACGAATACCCGCAATCTATGTTTTTGAGCAGAAAAAAAGAAAAATAATGTATACCCGTAAACCACAGTTTTATTATACAAAAGTGGGGTTAAAGGGGCGGTTCTAACGAGTACCCACAATCTATGTTTAGAGCAGAAATATGAAAAATATCAGAGTTTTTGTATCTGAAAATTTTCAGTTTTTGGAGGTGAAATTTTCTATATATTTGAATAGGCGTGTTTTCGTAATGGAAGGATTGGACATTGTGCACATTCCCACTTTCAGATTATTCTATAAGCTGGATACATTTCAATGAATATCATCGTACAATGCACTCGAATAATTCTTTCGAAGTGAGACGACTAGCCTTTGGGTTAAATAATCCTCCCACAACGTTTGCCAAGATAAACCCACGCAAACCGTTTATTACTTGTTATAGGATTAAATATCCTTTCTTTAACGGACAAATTCATTTATAACAAGAGATCTGCACTGTGTTTATCACTATCCTTTATACCATTCCTCAACGCAAAAAACCATACATCTGAGCACACAAAACAAACTACCCTAAATTCCGACTAAAATCAGCATACCATTATTCTATAGAAGATGGAAAAGACATTCCTAGATTATTTTCATTTGCCTTCTGACCTTGCGCTATGATTAACCCTCAGTGGCTCAAACTACCCATGTCTCGAACAAATTTCCATGGTTACAAAGATGTTCGAGCCATTGAAGATGGAAAGATAGAACTGGCATTTTTATTTGTGGTGTAGACACATTTGAAACTTTATGGTAAAAAAGATACCTGTACTTACCATATTTACCTTCAACAGTTGGACAGACAGACCTGAGAAAACAGTGTAGACTCGGATCAGACGCCGCGTTTTGCGGCGTCTGATCCGGGTCTACACTGTTTGCCGCTCATCCAGCAGAATTCTAAACACATAAAGAAGTAGTAAAATGGTGTTTGTCAAATTTTAGAGAAAATATGGTGAGAAGTTAAGGTGTCCGGATATTTAAGGTACAGTTGACTCTCGTTATCTCGAACTCGCTTACCTAGAATAACCGCTTATCTCGAAGTGAAAATCTGGTCCCTGCTTAAACATGAAAATCTAACAACAAGTAAAAAATATCGTGGAAAAGAGGAGAAATTGCTCCTAAGGAGCAATTTCTCCTCTTTTCCACAATATTTTCGATATATCTCTAACTTCAAGAGTCCAATAGCATAATTATATATTTGTTAAATGTGGTTGTTTGAACTATTTTTCCTCAAATCTGAAAATCTGATATGTTGAGGTACTGATATCTCGAAGTGTTTCAGTTGGTCCCTTGGAATTCGAGATAACGAGAGTCGACTGTATAAACAATATTTCATACCAAAACGAACAATGACAAAACGAATACGAAGTAGAGCAAATACAGATTGTATTTGTACGTAGCTGCTAGTAAGAAGTGTAGATTTAACCTATTGAATACTAAAGACCCCTGAATGAGTAACTGGCAAATAGTGCAGACCCAGATCAGACGCCACAGAACGCGGCGTCTGATCAGAATCTCCACTGTTTGCAAATAGTTCAACCATTTTTCTTTAGAAATATCTATATAATGTAGCCTGACATACCTAAAATCGGAAATGGACTCTTCCAATATATAGTGGGAGAGTTAATTCAGTCTTTAATGGGTTAATCTTTTTTGTAGCATATGCTCCCGCTTTAATAAACACACCTATGAGGTTTCACGATCGTACTCGAAATAAAAGAATAGGACGTAAAACGGACGCACAATTTTCATTGAAAAGCAAATGTAAATGAAAATTGTTAACAAAGCTAACCAGGAAGTGCCAGTTTTCCCGAAGCTCCGAAAGAAGAAGGGATGAAGAACAAATGGGCCTTGCTATGCGAAAATGTCTGCGGGCATATGCGGACATTGAAGGCCCAGATCAGTGTGCTCAGGCTGATCAGGGCCTTCACTGTCCGCTGACCCAATCATTGGATACTGCAGAATGTATGAACAGAGAGCAAAGATCCGGGTGATAATTTGCGCATGCACAGGTTGAATCTGAATCTATGCTTTTTGCGTATGTCGAAGAACCATTTTTGCTTAGCTTGGCCAAAATAATGAGGAATCGAGAAACACATTTAGAATAACCGTCATACGAACATAGAAATACTTCCATGTTCAAAGAAACCACCCTATGACTCAAACATTGTCTAAAACTTGACATATGGCCGTAGAGCTCAATATACCGTTGAAGTTTCATAGAAATATCTCAGTGGGTTAAGCAGTCATGTCCTAGACAAGATAAGATAAGAAAAGGCAGAAAAAGATCCTGGTGCCGGAAGGCTTGTCAATGAGATTTTTTCTCATTATAAAGAACAGTTTCGTAGTCTTACGAAATTATCTTGTAAGGATACAAGTGTTGCTGGTATAAAAACAAAGGATAAAATTATTGTTTTCGTTGCAAAAGTGGCTGCAATTTATGCACAAATCGATAGAATTCATAGTTTTAAACAAATTTCATTTGTTTAAAATATCTGAACTTTTCAGAATATTGTTATGAAACATCAATAAAACCAAACAAATAGAGCAAAAGCGAAATATATTATTCTTAAACAAACTAACCAAAAAAAAAAAAAAAAAAAAAAAAAAAAAAAAAAAAATCAGCGGAAACAGTGAAAATAAAAGATTGCATAGGTTTGACAAATTTTTGGCCGTTAATGTATTTTTGAGATAAAAACTGAAAAAAAAAAAAAGCACAGAAACTAAAACGACAAATGGTTCTTGATAAGATTAGTTAACCCTTGCCTTGCTGAATAAATTAAGATGCCATGCCCACTTCTGATTTTCAGCCAATCAAATTACTTGATCTTGGTTTTTGATACAAAGTCACATGCTGAATGACAAACAGTGCAGATCCAGATCAGTTGGCTTCTTCAGAAGCCAACTGATCTGGATCTACACTGTTTACTAAGACAGGGCATGCCGTGTTCAGCAAGAGAAGGAATAAATATTTTTGCTTTTTTTTATAAATCATGAGGCAAAACGTCTCTCGAAGTGATGATGTCGAGCGCATACTATTATTACATATAGTAAAACATCAGTGACTCGAACACCGATGGCTCGTTTACCATGGCTGATTCGAACTCGTTTTTGAGTCCCTGAGAAATGTTTCCAATAGCTCAAGAAAACAGGTATTCAATTTAAATGTTCCATTTGTTTATCAGGAAAATGTATGCTGTTTGTGCTCATTAGAATCGGGTCATCGAGGCGATTCTGAGTACACTCAACATACCATTGTTTTCTAGAAGATCGAAAGACATACCGTGTTGAGGTTTTACGGCCCAGTCAACCCAAAGCGGTCATGTCGAGCGCGGTCAGTTTACCTAACCACACATTTACTGGGCAGGCTTAGTCCTCTAAGCGGTTAACCAGTATTGTGCACATTCTTTCGCCAGAAACTGACAACTGCCCTTCTTGAATCAGCGGAAGGGAGAAAATGACCGTAGAAAATATTTCATGATCAATCTCCACGAAAGAATGTTGCCGACCTCGGCGGGAGTTGAACCCGCGACCTCATGGTCTCCAGTCGGACGGCGCATCCAATTGAGCCACCGAGGCCAGCAACAAGTAAATGATCAAAATCCACTTGTTCAACTAAAATTTACTTATCCGAAAATTGTCATTTTCCTTATTTTTCGAAGAAAACATATGCTGTGGGTACTCATAAGAAGCACCTCGATGAGGTGCTTCTGATGAGTACCAACAACATATATTTCTTCGAGAAATGAGAAAAAAATATCTCAAATCTGGATACTCTTCTTAGCTAGAGCTATGAAGTCCTTATCGCAGGACAAGTAAATTGAAATTTCTTACTTGTTCTCGGGAAATAGGACGTTGGACAAGCGTTGCATGGTATATCCACAGCCCTGCCTTAATGAACCCCATTTACATAGTGACTTGGCGCTATGTCTAGAACAAACTTCCATGGACCCCATCACAAAAACATTCCTATATAATTTTGACCCCCTTAAACCCCACTTTTATATAGTAAAACTGGGGTTTACAGGGGTATACATTATTTTTCTTATTTCTGCTCAAAAACATACATTGTGGGTACTCGTTAGAACCGCCTCTCCGAGGCGGTTCTAATGAGTACCCACAATCTATGTTTTGAGCAGAAATATGACAAATATCGGAGATTTTTATCTGAAAATTTTCAGTTTTTTGGAGGTAAAATTTTCTATATATTTGAATAGGCGTGTTTTCGTAATGCAAAGGTGTTCGAGCCATTGTAGTTTGACTGAAGTCCGTCGACATAACAGTAATGAACCCGTCCAAATAGGAAACGACATTCTAACATGCGACCAGTGCAGACCCAGATCAGCCTGCGCATCCCAACCACCCGATCACAGTCTATACTGGTCACCCATGTAATACATGATCTTTATTCGTCTGCTACAATGTTTCTTACGTAGCGTCTTCAATAGCCTGTCCCCACGCCTTTCGAATCTAACAAAGGTAAACTACTCCTCCTTGACTATTTTTCTACACATATCATTCTCCATTACCTTGCAGAACCTCATAACTGATCAGCTAAATCAAAGAGAAAAGACATTCAAAAAAGCTTTTTTTTTTCTTTGTAAAATATAAATCATATTTATGCATATTTAAAATCAGTTAGACGGGAGCCAGTTTACGTACGTCTTTAGCAGCAAGCTTGGTAAGTAGTAGAAGTAGGGAAGAAACCTCGTCCACAACCTCATCTTACATCATGAGTACATACAAAATGGTACATAGAAAATCCATACAATAACACACATATCTCAGAGTTCAAGTAGCTCAGTATAGTAAATACTATGATATGAGCACAGCATTACATACAAGACTGTATGTGAGCCTAGCAAAAACTAAGATCGGTTTTGCGCATCCGCGCAGAGTGATCAGTCTTCACTGTTCGCCTAAAATGTTTTGGATCCTTGGCTACTTACAGAGTGCCCTGCGAAGACTCTGATCAGAATGCGCGGATGTGCAGTCTGATCAGTGTCTTCGATGGGCGCTCATGCAATCTTGAAGGAAATGCTGTGTCCCGGCTTATCTAGAAGAAAACATTATGCACTGGCATGTTAACACATTTAAATATGTATGCTTCTAGGATCCTAGTGTTCGACATACAACAAACAGCCTAATCAGGCCGTCCGGCTGCGCGGGTTTGTCTGGATTTTCGCTGTTTGTAAATAAACAAAGACACCTTTATATGTCGCGTGTTGACGTTTGAACTGCGAAGTGGTAACAAGGCTTATCGCAAAAGCGTTACACCGAACATACCATTTTGCGTGGCGTTTTGACGTGGTAACAAGGCTTAAATGCGTTCTTACTCAAATGCCAAGTAGAAACTTTACATATACAGACATACAGTGTTGCAATGACGTACCGTATCATCCCTAACTTAAGTAATCGGTCGGACAGGCCTGAGTAAACAGTGTGGAACCAGATCAGACACCGCAAAACGCGGCCTGTGATCTGAGTCTACGCTTTTTGGCCACTCACCCAGCACATTTTAGAACGTCAACAGTCAGTTGAATAGACTGTGATCAAATTTTAAGGCAAGTATGGTAAGAAGTTAAGATGACAGAATGTTGGTTAAAATGATATTTTTCAGCAAACAGCGAAGACCCAGACCAGACGCCGCAGATCGCAGCGTCTGATCTGGGTCTAAGCTGTTTGCCATTCAGCAGTATTTTAACCCTTAAAGCGCCAAGAAAAACTGCATCTGAAAATGTCGTCTTTTTATGTCGTCTGCTGAATATTCTTGCGGGCTTTTCAAACCTATTTTTGCATACAGGCAAATAGTGTGGACCCTGATCAGACTGCTCCTAAAGGAGCAGTCTGATCTGGGTCCACACTGTTTGCATAAATGACTTTTAAAATCACAAGCAGATGACAAAGCAGACGACAATAGTTGTGATTGGCGCTTTAAGGGTTAAGGTATGTGTGGCAAGAAATTAAGGTCTCCGAATATTTGGGCTAAGTACGGTAACAGTCTGAGTAAACCGTGCAGAACGTGGCATCTGATCAGTGTCTAGTCCTAAAACCACACATCCAGCAGTTTTAAGACCGTCAACGGGTAGTAAAAATGCACTTGCTTAACCCTTCTCATGCTGACTAAATTGATGCTACGCCCATTTCTAATTTCCAGCCAATCAGATTACTTGGTCGGGTTTTTTGATAGAAATTCACATATTTAATGACAAATAGTGCAGATCCAGATCAGTTGGCTTCTGACACTGTTTGCTACATGTAAGACAGGGCATGACGTGTTTCGGAAAAGAAGGGTTAAATTTCAGGATAATCATAGTAAGACGTTATGGTGTCAGAATTCTAAGGGAAAGTACAGAAATCTGCACAGGGCCAGCCCAGCTAGCATTCTTTATAAATTTACAGCGGGAAGCTATCGGCCCGTCAGGATAGCTGACCATCACGAAAACATACCTATATAATTTTGACCCCATTAAACCCCACTTTTATAAAGTAAAACTGGGGTTTACAGGGGTATACGTACATTATTTTGCTTATCTCTGCTCAAAAACATAGATTGTGGGTACTAGTTAGAACCGCCTCACCGAGGCGGTTCTAACGAGTGCCCACAATCTATGTTTTGAGCAGAAATTTGAAAAAAAAATGTAAGATTTTTTAAGCAGAAAACTTTCAATTTTGGGTGGTGAAATTTTCAATATATTTGAATAGGCGTGTTTTCGAAATTGGCCCGCTATAGATTTGTGTAGAATGCTCACTGGGTATGCGTATGTGCACGATTATCTGAGTCTGTACATTTTGCGTACACGGTGAGGGCCTCACCCAGCAAACACGCAACCTCACAACAACGTCGTTTCGAAACTACGTAGTTGCGATGATGTCTGTATAATTTGTTGGGTGCCATATTTGAGCAGCATCGTCTCACATGTGCGCAAAACGAAGACTCAGATCAGCCTGCGCATTTGCGCAGGCTGATCTGAGTCTTCGTTGTCCGCATAAAGAAACTTTCCATTTTAAGCTACCCAGAATGCGGTCAGTTAAGATTCTGGTCGGACTGCGCCAATGCACAGACTGACTAAATCTTCGCTGAGTGCCACTGCCCGAAGGTCCGATTTCTGACGTTACGGCTCGTGTCATTCCTTGGCAGCCATGACATGAATGTAAGAAAAAATTGGCTGCAACGCTTGATATAGGGCTATAAATGTCTGATCTCTCGGATTCCGACTGACATAACTGAACAATAAATGTCACAGCACCTGGATTCTTATACAGCCATAGAACTGAATTATGAATGAACTAATCTGTCGAAAAAAACGGCATTAACTCGGTATAAATGATGTACCCCAGTCGCACTGAAAACTCGCACACATACACTGACCCAAAAGAGAATCACAAAATTACTAAACGAAGAATAGTGCCTTATGAATGTAAATCTGATATAGCGTGTAAAGCGTGCATACAAATCAACAGTCAACCGATTTTAGACTGAATAAACACCCCACACTATATATTGGAAGAGACCAATTTCAAATTTAGGTTAGTTAGGCTATATAATTTAGGTATTGCTAGATAAAATGGCTAAACTATTTACCAGCAGTAGGCGCTGTCGATTTGATCAAATTACCATAGTTATTTACTCTATGTTTTCGAGCAGACAGACCTGAACCGAGTTTAGATCAGATCAGGGTTTATGTTTGCCACTCATCAAACAATTTTAGACACAATCTCAGGTAGCAAAATAATAGTGTTAAAATCTTAGAAGTATAGGGTAATAAATAAATTCAGGTTTGCGAATATTTTAGAAAATATACGGTACCCACACCAAACTGTTCAGCCCAAGTGGTAGGTAGGGTTTGTCTGAACCTCCGAACCCACCCTCTGGATCCATCCTTGCTCTTTGCTCCAATTGTATACAGCCCTATTTTCATCGAAAAGTATTACTACGTGATAATCAAGTGCCAATTTTTTATCATTCAAAGACTCCGAGGTGTAGAATCCAATAAACAGTTTCATGTGTGGAAATAATAAGAAGAGAACCTGAAATGTTATAGATTTAACATTAACAAAGCTATTAAGATTGAAAAATCGCCAACAATGAGCCAGCCGGACGTGCCAACGGGTGGTCCCTTAAATTCCGCGGAGAGCGCAACTGATAAAATGAGTTCACGTGATGAGTTTCTTCTTCTGCTAAAACAGAACGCGTTGATGATATTGACACTGTGTGGAGTAATTCTGGGTTTTGGATTAGGGTTCGGACTCCGTCGGTACGAGCTGTCGGATACAGGATTAATGTGGCTAGGTAACATTGTTTTTTTTTTTTTTATATACATGAACAACGTGGCCAAACGGTTCTTAACCATTACCTGTCTCTAGGCATATTCAGCTGACGACAAATTGATATTATAATAATTTTCGTATTTTTCACAGAAAGTAGGCGTTGACATTTCATGCAAATTATCTCAAAAAGAGACAATTTGCATGAAATGACGAAGCCTATTTACTGAAGAAAAAAAAATGTCATCTGTTGAATTTTTTACCCAAAGTGCTACAATGTAAGTGATAATGCATAGAAGAATGGCACAAACCGATTTCAGCCCGCGCATCTTCATTCATACATTTTAACACTGAGGGCAATTTCAGCTGACTGCAATTTGATGGTATTTTTCTATACACTTTGACATTAACACCCTCGGCAAGTTAGGAAGACGGCAAATTGATGATAGTTGTCTTATTTTTCGAGAAAATAGAATTAGACACGTCAAATTCTGTTTTCTGGAAAAAATAAGAAGACTATTTCAAACTGTCGTCTACTGAATGTTTTACCTAACATGCTAAATGTTAATCTGGATATTTGCTATTGACTGATGTATTCGGTTGTATCTCTTATCTGGGGTTTGCCGCCCGCACGTGCTCGGAGTATCCTGTCTTATGACGCGAGTCACCTGACGTTTAGTCACGGACCACTGAATATCCAATCATGTACAAGTACAGTCTATGATATACAGTGTATACATGTACCCACGTAACGTACTTTCTGACATGTTCGCCGAACCCAACGAAGACGCAAATCAGCCTGCGCATCCACAGGAAGACATTTCTCATCCTGTGTAGTCTGATCTGAATCTTCGCTGGGCGCACATGGCAAAGGTACGTTTTGTGACGAGTCAGTTTATTTCATACACAAATATACAGGTACGTAAAATATACGAGCATATTCACATCGTCCTGTGCATGCGCAAAATATTACCCGGGTCTTTGCTCTCCATTCATATACTCTGTGGTATCTAATGATTATGTAAGCGAACAGTGAAGGCCCTAATCAGACTGTGCGGATGTGCAAGCTGATCTGGGCTTTTGCTGTCCGCATTTACCCGAAGACACGTTTTCGTTTGGCGCGGCCCATAAAATGTAGACATTAGCTTAATGGTTCAGTACGTTAACCCATTTATGCCTAGCGTCCCATAAAAAGGACATTGGCAAACAGTTTAGACCCAGATCAGACGACGCTGAACGCGGCGTCTGATCAGGGTCTACACTGTTTGCAATAACATAAGATGGTTTCAATAATAAAAGCAACTATCACGATTTCTGTATAATGCCCCTCTGACAATACAATGGGCCCTTCCAAAGCTCATGATGGGATAGTTTATTGAAAATATTCAGGCGTAAAATGGGTTGATTATTTTATGTTTTGATCAAACTGGCCAAGAGGGCTGTCAATATTCCGTCTGTGTGACAGAGCTTTTATCTCTTAACCCTTGTCCTGCTGAACCCGGATATATCCTGTTTTGCAAACAGTGTAGATCCAGATCAGTTGGCTTCTGAAGAAGCCAACTGATCTGGATCTGCACTGTTTGCCATCAAGTATGCAAATTTATAACAACAATCTGGATCAAGTAACCTGATTGGCTGAAAATTAGAAGTGGGTGTGGCATCTTAATTTATTCAGCAGGACAAGGGTTAAATATTGTTTTCTAGGTTTGCCAGGTGAAGTTTTTATGCGGATGCTGATGATGACCATACTGCCACTGATTATTGCAAGTATTATTGCAGGTAAGGTCACTATTTGACCATACGTACAAATAAAAATGTAAGCATGTCCGGTGACCTATGACTTCTGCAGATACAGATAATGCAGGTTTTCGAGCAGCTTAATGGCTGACAGTCTAGACGTCTGATCTAGGTCTAAAGTATTTGTCAAAAGTCCACTTAGTGGGCATTATTAGGTTTGTCCATTGGGAACACTACATTAACAAGTCTGTGTAATGTATACCCTAATTTTCTCCATAATATATAGAATAATTAGGGTATGTAGGAGACTACATTATTAGGAGATTTCCATACTTTTGTAGATTGTAAATTAGTTTTTCATTTATTATTTTAGTTCTAGCGACTTTTATGCTTAATAATCAAAATCTTCCACACTGAGTACCTATAATGCATAATGAAAATGCTACGGCTAGCATAGGTCTAGATAAGAAGTTATCAAGAAAAATAATTTGTTTGTTTGTGTTGAGGTTTTACGGCCCAGTCAGCCAGATGGGGTCATGTCTAGCGCGGTCCGTTTACCCAATCACGCTTTCAACTTGATGGGCAGGCTTAGTCCTCTAAAAGCGGTCAGCCAGTATTGTGCACATTCTTTCGCCAGAAACTGACAACTGCCCTTCTTGAATCAGCATAAGGGAGAGAATAACCGTAGAAAAAAGAAAAATGTTTATTTCTGCGTAAAAATATATATGATGCGCAACATGGGAAAAAGGCCCTTCAGCCATATGCCAACAGCGAAGGTCCAGATGAGGGTGCATATCGTTGCATTCTGGTCCGGACATTCTTTCTTCGTAGACATATACCCCAATATCCATTGGTTTTGTAAGCGGGAAACGAAGGCCCTGATCAGCCTGCGCATATGCATAGGCTGACCAGGGCCTGCGTTGTCCGTAAATTTAATAAGGGCCCTTTTTGCGTTGCGAATCATATTTTGTTGGTACTTATCAGAAGCGCCTCCACGAGGCGCTTCATATAATGAAAACACAGGATTACGATTTAACCTTCGCAGAAAACGAATCTTCTAGCAATGGCAAAAGCAATCCACCAAAGAACAAAATGTTTAATGTATTTGCTGTTTCAAAACAACCATGTCAAAAGAGTTTTGTTTCCATGTGACTCTTAGCGGATCTTTGTAGTTGCCATTCCGTGGTTGGCTGAAGATTCTTTTTTTTTTTTTTTTTTGCATGACTAGACTTAATTATATCATTATCTAGAATTTTTGTTTTCTCAAATATTCCATGTGACTCATAGCGTATCTTTGTAGTTGTCATTCCGTGGTTTGCTGAAGTACTTTTTGCATGACTGGACTAATTTATTTCCTTATCTATCACTAATAGTTCAAACTATCGCGTACTAGTAAGTAAATCTTTATTAAGGGCGAAAGTTCAGGTTGCTATGTGTTCCTTACATTCAAATCCTTTTATCTCCAACTATTATTATCTCAAACCAAACTTCCCTTGGAGTTTGAGATATTGAGAATTGAAAGTAGCTTCGTTTTCGTTTTATTGCACAGGAACAGCCTCTTTGGATCCGAAGTCAAATGGTAAAATTAGCTTCATTGCACTGATCTATTACGTCACTAGTAATGCCGTCGGCGTACTAGTTGGGATTGTCATGTTCTATTGTATCCGGCCAGGTAAATTCTAGTATCTTTCTACCTTAACACTTAACAAGCTTGCTAAACTTTCATCGCACGATATACTGTATTATTTTCGGTTTTTTTTTTTTTTTTTTTTTTTTTTTTTACTGAAAACAGGATTTGATATTTTATGCTAATTGTCTCCTTCAAACCCTATATAAATATCATCAATTTGTCATCTGATAAATTTGCCCGGTGAATAGAAGCAGAATAATGGATGAAGTTTCGTGGGAGGAAAACGGTTTAAGCCACTGCTCCTCCTCAACCCCTGGAAATGCCATAATCACGAAGCACGGCATTCCCGAGGCAACAAACAAAGGAGAGATAAGGTACAAACAATGACAAGCCAACGTTATATCTGATGAACAAAGAGGAACTGCAAGAGAGGAACCGCCTTGGAAAGATCAGTCATTACGAAAACACGCCCATTCAAATATATCGAAAATTTCACCACCAAATACTGAAAGTTTTCAGATAAAAGTTCTGATATATTTCAAATTTCTGCTCAAAACATAGATTGTGGGTACTCGTTAGAACCGCCTCGCTGAGTACCAGCGAGGCGGTTCTAACGAGTACCCACAATCTATGTTTTGAGCAGAAATAAGAAAAATAACATATACTCCTGTAAACCCCAGTTTTACTATATAAAAGTGGGGTTTAGGGGATCAAAATTATATAGGTACGTTTTTGTGATGAGAAAAACTATTTGGGGGTGTGGTGGTAGTAGTGGGAGGGTGCGGAAGGGAGGCTTAAACCAGTTTTATCCGCGCGGCATTTTACCCTGAATTCTGATGCCGCTCCAAATTACAAATATGCGTTGTCTGCGCATGCGTCATCTGCTTCATCAGTAAAACATCATAGTGAAAGATATTTAAGCACAAACATTGTGATAAAATGAATCAAAGGGCTCAATGGCGACCTGAAGCCAAGACACAAGTAAACCACCGACAGGAACACGATTGATCCGACCACAAACACTAATAGTCAGGCGCCAACTTCTGAAACAGATTGAGGAGGGAGCCTGAGGACCAACTCTTAAGCCGTGAAGTATATGAGGGAAGCAAAGTTACCAACTATAATTGGGTTAACAGCCATGTATGGT
Source organism: Anodontia alba (assembly GCA_964016985.1). Taxonomy (NCBI): domain Eukaryota; kingdom Metazoa; phylum Mollusca; class Bivalvia; order Lucinida; family Lucinidae; genus Anodontia; species Anodontia alba. Next base: position 40,231,705 of record OZ024834.1, read on the forward strand.
GTTTGCCACAGAATATCCTATATCACTGTAAAAAGATCCCGTAGATTTTACAGGCAACTAGCTGCCAGTACATGTATCGTAAAATTTACGGGCGCCTGTAAACTATTTACAGTAATAATTACGCATGATAGGGCAGTGTAGGGCAAGGTAGATAACGTTTAGGACATAGTAAGGATGTGAGCTAACGCACCGTATCTTAAGCATACACATCCTTACCCCATCCTTCGAGGTAATTCCTGCAAAAGTTCTACGGGCCCCCGTAAAAATTTACTGTACAGGCGGTGGCAGCAACTTGCGAGTATTTACCGTAAAATCTACGGGATTTTGTTTTACAGTGATATTCTTTTCTATCTTTTTAAATTATTCAAAAAATCCGTTAAACCAACAATCCCTCTGGATTTATAGACTAAGTAGTCATACAATTCAGGTTCTAACAGGCCTTCAGAAGTGTTTTTAAGCCACACTTAGCTAGAGTGACGACAACAGAACTTGGAAAATGTTTTATGTAGTGTATAATAGGTGCTGTTCGCTAAAGGTTTTCTTTTTTTTTTTTTTTTTGCTATGACGCTCTTTCGTTCGTACTTTGCTTTTCACTGTCAGCCTGAAAGGGTTTGCAATAATTGTGCAAAGGATGACAGCGTTTGCAGGCAGTAAGCTACCTCTCGAATTCTTAAAATTGTTCTAAAGTGGTGGTCATTTTAAAGGAAAAAAATATGCTTGAAAAGATGCTCGATAATGAGGGTAAAAAAATCAAAACATAATTAATTTGTACATTTTATAATCTAAACAATCATTTAAAAACGATTAATACCTATTTTTCATGTTTAGATAAGTACGTAGCAGCAAGTGACGTCACTAGGGATACAACGCAAAATACAGTGAAATTGGAGACACAAGATATATTTGCTGATTTGATCAGGTAATATCGTTTTTATTTCGAAAACATGCCTATTCAAATATAATGAAAATTTTACCACCAAAAATGAAAATTTTCAGATAAAAAATTCTGATATTTTTTATGTTTCTGCTCAAAACATAGATTGTGTATACTCGTTAGAACCGCCCCGACGAGGCGGTTCTAACGAGTACCACAATCTATGTTTTTGAGCAGAAATAAGAAAAATAATGTGTACCCCTGTAAACCCCAGTTTTACTATATAAAGTGGGACTTAAGGGGTCAAAATTATATAGGCGTGTTTTCGTGATGTGTGGTTTTAGAACTTCCTAGCTGCTATATGATATTTATTGTACGTCTTATTACGTCGAAAAATGAACTATGGAGACACCCATCACAAAACACAGAGTCCCAAACGCACTAGATAAGCGTTAATTTGTAAGAAATGACAACAAAAATAGCATAGTGAATAAACAAAAGAGAATGAATAAACAAAGACGAACTGCAGCAGAATTACTTGATCTTATTAAAGCTAAATTTTGATCGCGCATATTGCAAGCAATTGAAATAAGTAGTATCACCGACAAGTGCCACCATTTTGTTAAATTAAACGCTTATCCGGTGCTTGGGAGGGTTATGTTCCGTGACTGTGGTGGTACCTGGGCATCTCAATGAATTTGACTTTTTCTTTCATCACAGTTTGCTTATATGTGTTTCATTGATATCTTTCGCAAATGAAGAAAAGGATCCATTTGTGGACCGAATATATATTTGTAATTTGTACCTGCATCAGAATTAAAGGTGAGGTGTCGCGGGAATAAAACTGGTCTAAGCTCCCCCTCCCCACCCCGCAAGTGGTTTATATTGCTGACCGTTTCAAGGCGTGTCTACTTTATAGTACTTCATGCATTGTGGTCAGCCACTTTAAGGCTGCTAAGTTTGCTTTCTGTTTTCTCGTTGTGATTCTAGCATTGTGGCCATCTTCTTCAATGGCTGCACGCTTCATCACGAAAACATACCTATATAATTTTGACCCCATTAAACCCTACTTTTATACAGTAAAACTGGGGTTTACAGGGGTATACATTATTTTTTTATTTCTGCTCAAAAACATAGATTGTGGGTACTCGTTAGAACCGCCTCGCCGAGGCGGTTCTAACGTGTACCCACAGTCTATATTTTGAGCAAGAAACATGAAAAAAAATCAGAATGTGTGTCTGAAAATTTTCAGTTTTGGGTGGGGAAATTTTCAATACATTTGAATGGGCGTGTTTTTGTAATGTTACTTTCTGCTGATTTCTGTTCGAATTGTTTTAATGTTTGGAGCTGTATCTGCATAAAAGGGCGAGGTTACGCGCGAGTAAAACTAATTTAAGACCCCAAGAAATTTTCCTTCTGACAGTTCCAAGGCGATTCTTCTGTAGCAGTTCTTCATTATGCGTCTGTGATTTCATATTTGGTGTTTGTGCTGTCCTTTTATGGTCGCCATCTCTTCTTATTTTGCTGCCTCTGGAAGGCTGTGATTGTGACATTTCCTGGATACCTTCACTTATATTTCTTATTTTCTGATAAAATGCACCGGGTCGTGATGTTGTTGCCAATAAATGATAATAGTACCGATGACTGATGTGAAACGAATTAAGGAGTTTTTCCTGTTTGTTCTATCTTCGTTTGTTCGTTGTGTCGTCGACAAGGTGCAGTTTTGTGGTCATTTTATTTAATTAAGCCCTTTCAGTCCGGCAGACTAAAGCCAATACTGGCGCAAACAGTGTATATCCAGATGAGATGGCTCGTAACGAGCCGTCTCATCAGGATCACACTATTTACCATTTTGTTGTTGAATTTTGACTGAAACCCCTTTTTGTGTCATAGGACAAGTCCAAATTCAAGTATGGAAGAGTACACTTCAGGAATTCAGGTATGGAAGCGTTAAGCCCTTATCCGGTACTTTAGGTGGGCTCTGTTCCATGCTTGTGGCCTTTCCTGGTTATCTCAATTTTTATTTTTTTTTCAACTTTTAGTGTGTGAAGACATTCGCTCTTAGTCTGCAGAATCATCGACGTGTTGTACGAAAGCTAAGGAATACTTGGGAAGGTACTTTAGTGTACAGCTCCAATAAATTGTAAGTTTATAAAGCTGATGGTTTCCTCTAGTGTGTCTATCATTTGTTTCAGAAATCTATTCCCTGATAATCTGGTGACAGCCTGTTTTCAGAAGGTATGCTACTATATATATTTTCAAAACAAACTAATAATCAAACACCTCTATATTCTATCATACTATGTCATTAAACATCAATAAGATACCGCGACCGTCTTTCGAGTCGTTGTATATGAAACGATATATGCGGATATTAGGTAATTAAGTAAATTATTATAGAGGTGGTTCACCACAGTGCAGATTGTATTTCATTTCTTTTGGGATCATTGGGCCCATTGTGGTATATTTGAAAATGGAGTTCTGCTCATGTATACGCTAGAGGGCTTAAGCAGTGTTGCAAACTTTATTACTGCTTACGAAGAGTCAATAAAACCGAGACTCTTTTGATGATCTGTAATATGTTCTTTGTTTCCAAAGGCAATCTTTTTGACGTTTATTATATACTTTTTTGTCCATAAAACATATGTAACTGAGACACAGTAGAACCGCCTCAGCGAGGCATTTCGAATGAGTTCCCATAACATAGCGAGGCGCTTATAATGTGTGACCCAAACATATATTTTTATAGAGAACAAGTTATCACAGAATTCTCACTAAAACCGAGACGCTGCTAATAAGTATCCACAACTTATGTTTTTCATGAAGTAAAAAAAAAATCCCAAATTATCACCAAATCAGTAAAAGTAAGTAGAGATACGCAGGCCTTAATATGTTGTCTATGGGGGTACCATTTTAATCGTACTTGGTGTATATTGTGGTGAACGTATTCAAGCGCAAACTAAACAGTTGTAATATAGCCGTGCCTCATAAAGTAATAATTTTGGGTACATTGTTTAGAGCAAATTAATTTGGACTTATCGAAAATTGCATGATGAGGTTAAATGGAACGTCTGTTTGACCAAATATACTGTTTGCATTAAGTTCAGATCTTTCTACAAAACATTACACTACTAATAACTAACCAGACACCCCTTATATAGGAAATAAACCTGTCCAAAGAGTTAAAGTAGAAGAATCCACTCGGCCTAAATGGGTTAAAGCGTCATTGCTTGTTTCTGCCTCCTCTTCTTCTGGCTCGTGATTGTGGCTTTCCTGGGTAACTTTATTTATATTTTTAGACGTAGGTATCTATTCTTGTAAAAGTGTATTAACAAAATGTACAAGTGATACATGCCCATGGCTGAAAACAACTGACATCATCCGTTTTACATCATACAGCATGTTGACCATTTTTGCGTTTTATGTAAATTCTCAGGTTATGAGTACCTGTCAGCTGTGAGTATAATTTACAGAGAAAGCTATTAAAAGCAAATACTTTAACCACTCTTGTTTCCAAAGTATACACAATACACGAGTTTCCTTTGGAAAACGTCAATATTTGCCTGAATTTAACTTTTATAAATAAAGTTTATTCCTATGAATAAGATTTATTTATAAAAAATAGCCAGAATGTTATATATTGTATATGCCTGAATTCTGTTTCCAGACACAGACAAATTATGATATGGTTGAAAATACACTACTGATGAATGGAACAAATGTTACTATGAAAGATTATACCAGAGTGGTAGGGACAGCACCAGGTACAAATGTACTAGGTATGTACCAGGTAGTTGTGTAAAAGCGGCCAGATTCGCGAGATACCATCAGCAGAGGCATTTCTAATGATGTAATGATATACAGATGTCCCAGTAAGCATTCTACATAAATCTACAGCGGACCGTTAGCGGCCCGTCAGGGTAGCTGACGGGCCGCTAACGGCCCGCTGTAGATTTATGTAGAATGCTAGCAGGGGTAACGACGCTTACATACGATTCAGCAAAGAAGCTAAGCCTTAGGAACTTTCTGTTAAACACTTCGCAAATGACACATTTTTCATTATTCTTTTTTGCTTTTTTAAGCTTTATTGACGTCAATACTAAGCATACAGTCACTGAATGTAACATTAAATCTTTTAAAGAGAGTTGGAAGGGATAACTAATAAAGGTTGAAAGTAGGCTACCCAACGAGAATTAAAATTAGTCACTGAAATGCGGATGAAATTCATCTAAATTGATAGAAACATTTTATTTTTGATTTGTGATATATATAAAATATTAAGTTTCTATTCTTCATTACACGACAAGGACATAATTTATTTGTCACAATATATTATTCATTTAGTATTAGGAAAATATGCAGTAAGAATAACCACATAAGCATGCCTTCTTTTCATTTTATTTTTCAGGACTGATAATCATATGTTCAGTTCTTGGTATTGCCACAGGAAAACTCGGAGAAGCAGGACGGCCGTTCGTGTTGTTCTTTAAAGCTTCCTCTGACATAATTATCATGGTTCTACGCTGGTTTGTATGGTAAGAATAAATTATGAATTACTTTAAGATATCAAAAGGATACTTTTCGGTCTACTCACACGTCACAATGAACACAAGCGCCCCCTTCCCCCCGCCCCGCGCCCCACCACCACCCCGCACCTGCCCGCGACATTTAACATGCCATTTCAAAGAAAAGTATTGTCAACACAAACCTGACAGACAGAGAAAACAAAATAAATATAAAGTCTATACGCACATGTCACAAATACATCTACAAAGAGCATTACAAAGAACAATGATTAGGCTTCTCATCTGCGCAGTGATCAGGACCTTCGCAGTCCGATTACAGAATAACTGGATGATATAGAATATATCGATGTGTAGCAAAGGCCCTAATCAAACTGAGCAACATATTTGGCTACTTTGGATCATAGTTGTTTGAATATGCCCCGCAGACCATTTGAGCCAGCGCATGACAAAACCTACAAAATGGCATGTGTGCCCAGCGAAGACTTAGATCAGCCCAGTCTGATCAGAGTCTTCGCCGTGCGCTCAATGGGTAGCTAAGGACCCAAGCTTTCTCCATGCGGTCAGCGAAGACTCTGATCAGACTGGGCGGATGCCCAGACTGATCTTCGCTGGGCGTACATGCTATTTTGTAGGTTTTTGTCCTGCGCTGGCTTATTGTTCTTATGCGCAATTTGAATTATTTTTAACACTGTCCACCAGATAGTTTATTTGGTTTCAGGTTCACACCAGTGGGTGTTGCCAGCCTGATATCATCATCTATTGCAAGAGCAGTTAACCTTGAATCAACCTTGGTCAGTATGGCTATGTTTGTTCTTATGATGTTGCTCATGGTCTTCTCTATAGTTCTACTACTGATTCCTACTCTCTATTTCCTCACAGTGCACAAGAATCCGTTTGTCTACTTGTACACAGCTATAAGACCAGTGATGGCAGGTTTCGCTCCAGCTTCGTCGTGAGTTGTTTTCAAAGCTCCATCAGCGAAATAAATAGTATATGAGCCGAAACGTCCGAAAAAGTACCATTGGATATGTGCGCCCAGTAAAAATTCTGATCAGCCTGCGCATTCGCGCAGTCTGATCAGAATCTTCCCTGGGTGCGTTTTGCATAGTCAAGGATGCACAGTTTTTTTCATGCGGACAACGAAGACTGATCAGATTGCGCGGATGCGCCGGCTGATCTGAGTCTACGTTGGGCGCACATGTCAAAGGTATGTTGTTTCACATTGCGGCTCATATAGAAAGGTGATGTTTAATAAGGAGAAGTACAATCGACTCTCGTTATCTCACCCTCGCTTATCTCGAATAACCGCTTATATCGAATTGAAATTCTGTTTTAACATGGCAGTCTAACAACAGGTAACAACGTATTGTGGAAAAGAGGAGGAATTGCTCTCCTTCTCTTTTCCACAATATTTTCAATATATATCTCTAACTTCAGGAGTCAAATTACATATTCATTTGTTAAATGTGGTTGTTCGATTTATTTTTTTCCTCACTTCCGCAACACTGATATGTCGAGGTACGGATATCTCGAAGTGTTTCAGAGAGTCCCTTTGAATTCGAGATAACGAGAGTCGACTGAATAAGGAAGGTTGCAGTAAAGCTTGGTGTAAACTTTTCTTGCATACCAGATAAGGAAATCCTGGGTTTTACCCTTGAATAGAAATTCTCATCCTACCCAAGTTATACAGGCTGCTCTGTTTATCTCGAATTCCAAGGGACTCTCTGAAATACTTCGAGATGTCCGTACTTCGACATATCAGAGCTGCAGAATTAAGGAAAAATAAATCGAACAACCACATGTTACTATAGGAGCAATTTCTCCTCTTTTCCACAATGTTATCAATATGTCTCTAACTTCAGGAGTAAAATTACATATACATTTGTAAAATGTGGTTGTTGGATTTATTTTTCCTAAATTCTGCAACTCTGATATGTCGAAGTACGGATATCTAGAAGTATTTCAGAGAGTCCCTTGGAATTCGAGATAACGAGAGTAGGCTGTATTTGAAAGAAACATACATTGCTATTAGCATAAATACGTTTATCCAGTAAAGGCCACAGTCACGGAACATAGCCTTCCAAAGGCACCGAATAAGGTTAGAATGGCACGAAAAGATATCATGAAACAGTACTCAAACGAAAGCAGGCCCTGAGGTAATAAAACGTTTTTTTCGTGCTCAACTCAGCTGAGCATTGGATTTTCTCTGCTATTAAGTATGAAAATACCAACAATAGTTGACATTTTCATATTTTTAGCAGATATTGTTGGCATTTTTATTTTATTAGCAGAAAAATCTTCATGCTCAGTAGTGTTTAGCCCAAAAAGAATTTGAAATTGTTAGTAATTTGAGATTTAATAGTAGGTGAAAATTCATACCCTGCTGAGTTGAGCACGAAAATAGTTTTATAACCTCGGGACCAGAACGAACAAAATTGCAAGAGGAACTGCAAAAATGAAAAAAAAGAAGAAAATACAGCTTGAAAAAAAAGCAAGGGAAAGTCCAGGAAGTGCCACATTCACAGGCCGCAGCCCTTCCCAAACACCAAGAGGAAATGAAAACAGACAAAACCAAACAAGCCCAAATCGAATTAACGTACGAAAAGCACTACAGTTAACTCTCTCTTCCCCAAGCGAGGTAATCGCAATGCTAAAAGGACTGAAAAACACAAGAACAAAATAATACAAGGCAATACTTAAAACAAATCGCCTCGTAGAATAAACCACAAAGCAACAAAGAGTAAGACTAACACCAGGACCACATCCTTAGAACGGTCAGTAGAATTAACCACCGGGGCAGGGGGGAGGGGATAATGCACTTTTACACCGAAGAACTTTACCCTCGGTCCCGATGCCACTCTCAATCACAACTAGTAAAACAGAAAGGAAAATGGGCAGCTGTTGAAAGTGTCCAAAATGCTAGCACCAAAGACAACTACTAAAACAGAAAGCAAAGTGGGCAGCTATCGAAGACGGTGACCACAATGCTAACATCACAACACATGTAAAAAAAAAAAGATCAGAATGCAATGCAAGAGCCACAAAGCTACAAAAGCTACAAAGAGTAAGAATAACACCAAGATCACTGCCTTAGAATGGTACTGTTGGTACGGGGTGGCGCTGAAGTCTGGTTTTACGCTAAACCCCTCGCTACCCCCTCCTCCTCCCCCCCCCACCTCCACACACACTACCCCGTCCTGATGCATTTCTAGTTGCAAATAGTCGCTCGGTCCGTGCAAAGATTCATTCCCTATCTCATCACATATAACACACTGTTTCAAAATGATATCCCAGAAAAGAAACCGTTTCGCTTATGTTGAAATTTGTTTCAGAGCTGTAGCTATGGCGGATATTCTCATGGCAGTGGAAGGTAAACACGATGTTGACCTTAGAATTTCACGCTTTGTTGTTCCCTTTGGTACTGCTCTTAGCCGAGGTGGTAGTGGCTCGTTCATCCTGATGTGCTCATTGTTCTTAGCCCGCCTGGATGGTATTGCATTGCAAGCTGGACAAGTAGTATCAGTGTCGTGAGTATATTAAGATTATTAAATGCACTTTGTTTCTGGCCGTTTGCTACAAGTCAGAATTTTTATGACTTTCTGGTTGCCTTCCTTGACACCTTGTTCCTTCACATTTGTTTGCACAGTGTGTGCTGTCCGTCATAGTTTGTTTATTGTTCCTTTTGGTGTCATTGGTAGTAGTAAGGTTTATCGTTTCTCGTATCTTGCAAAAACACAACCCTGTTATTGGAAAGATATATAGCTGTTTTTATTTGTATATATAAAGCCAGGATATTGCAATAATAATAAAAAAGAAACACTGTATAGTAATTGAAAACTAATTGCATTTCGGCAAAATGCATGCATTTTGCACTGATCTGTTTGCGCTTTTTCTTTGTCTATCAAGTTATATACTCCCTTCATGTATTTTCGCGTTAAATTCAATGTCGCGTTAAACTGATTTCTCCATGAAAATAAATGGCAGCGCCACCTACCTGCTGGATATTTTAGATACAAAGTCACGCTCTAGTTGGCAAGGTTCGTTTTCAGAAATACACTGTTGTTTTGTGATTTACGCTTAGAAAGAAATATCTTGACAAAAGTGATAACAGTCCTTAATGAAATTTACACCTATATCTATTAAATCGACTTTTACAGCCAAGACTAACTTATTTTTTTCCGAAAATGTCAAATCTAAGGCATCGGTACTTTGTGTTTAAAAATGGCCAAAAATTGCAAAGATCACATGACAATCACATGATAATTTCCCGCCGAAACCTTAATTAATGCGAAGTCACATGACTTTCGGTTCAAAATGGCGTCGATATGGTTGGCTTGTTTACACAAATGCTTTCACAAAACAAGTCCACAGAACTACATTATTTGTACATAAAATAAATGCTCAGATAATAATTTAGATGACTTCAGGATTATTTTCAGCATTTGTCTCTGTAAGTAGATATGATGAAACGCGAAAATACATGAAACCGGGCTAATAAATAGGTATCTACTGACAGGTATAGTGATAAATTAATCTGTACAGTTGATATCTAACTATAAATGAGTACTGAATTTTTAGAATTCTTGCTGCAGTTTTGTTCAACGGCTTGTACCTATGGACTTTCGATGAACAAGTTTGTTTTGACTCCATAAACAAATGTTTCAAACTTGTGGACATGAAAAAAATTGTAGAGAACTCCCTCAGCATGCATTTGAAAGACTTTTATAAGTGTAAAGTCGTATTGTATACGGATTAATCTAAAAGAAAAATCATAAGCACGAACGTCCGCAAGGTGTCTGGTAAAATTTAAAATGTGTCCATAAAAACGATATTGTAAAATTTCCAAACGAGTATTCTCCTACAAAGTAAATAAGAGAACTCAGGAACTGATACAGTCAGATCCATATCAAGCCCCCAACACCAAATAACACCAAAGGGAAAAACAGACAAATACAATAAAGCAGCCACAACATGAACAGATGACGAGCAGAGTTGGCAACCCTTTCCCAAAAGGTCGGAACTCTGTTACCCAAACTTAACTGAGCATATAAACAACTTACATACTTGTTAGAAGAAAAACACAAGGAAGCGAAAAAAACTACATAACAACTAAAAAAAAGTACCACAAACGAAAGTACCGCCTCGGAACGGTCAGTAATGAATTACTTGGGGGCTTAAGCTAGGTTTACGGGGATCCCAACCCTCGTCCCAACTCTCGCTTCTATAGGGGTAAAACATATATTTGTACGGTCTGTGTGGAGGTCTTCTAACTAATCCATGAATCATTACGGGCAACAGATAAATCACAGATAAAGCGTTTGAAGAAGCAAAGATTAGGATTTAACAGAAACACGTGTTCATTACGAAAACACGCCTATTCAAATATATTGAAAATTTTACAACCCCACAAAAAAGGGAAATTTTCAGTTAAAAAACGCTAATATTTTTCATATTTCTGCCCAAAACATAGATTGTGGGTACTCGTTAGAACCGCCTCGACGAGGCGGTTCTAACGAGTACCCACAATCTATGTTTTGAGCAGAAATAAGAAAAATAATGTATACCCCTGTAAACCCCAGTTTTATTATATAAAAGTGGGGTTTATGGGTGTCAAAATTATATAGGCTTTATATATATATATATGTTTTCGTGATGTGTAGGTTGTTACAAGTTTATTACACGTTTATCGTAGCGGCCACATTGGATCAGAAATCGGACATTTTTGGTGTAAATTCATTTCTATGAACCTTTTAATACACGACATCGTAACAAGGTAGAAGGTTTATTTGAAATACAGTTTGAATGCGAAATTTTAGAATTGGTTTCAGGCAGTAAATGAGGGTACGCATTCTTGAATGCAGAAAACAGCCTCGGTGTCACTTTTTTATTTCAGCTGCAATTGCACACGAGAAAATGAACATTCTGGTTTCTGTTTTGAACATATTTTTCCATGAAGTTAAACTGAATATGCAAGATTATATATACTTGGAATTTATTAAGTTTCAACTAGGCCTCCGTATAAACATGCCAGTTTTCGCGAACTGCAATGTTTAATATACAGGCGTGTCCAAACTGTCTTCCAATATCAAAATAATTTGTATATCTATTCGATTGTAGGGTTGGCAATTTTCTTAATTTTTGAGTCCGTACTACCGGCTACGTTCTGTAATTGGACTCTTCATTGGCATCTTCTAAACAATGTCGCTGTCTACCGGAAAGAGGCGAGGGTCCTCTGCTATCCTTAGCTATCCACAGAGCGATGGCTTGGTTGCACAAGCTGCTATGTCTTCGCTGGCCATACATGTCTGACGAAAAAAATCTTTAAAATTCATTGACTCATAAACGCATCGTGTTATGTGCTAGGTGATTTTACTTTTGAAATTCCCAAGGCGGTATTTATGTTGGCGTTCCATTTTGCTTTGTTTTTTGCTTTATGTATACGAGATAAATTACGTAGACAGAACTTCTATGAATGTTTTATGCCTACGTTTATTACTCAGTTTCATTAAATATTTATTATGTTCTTTATCGACAAATGTGTATGTCTGCAATTAAATGTTTGGATATGGTGAGCTCAATGAAGAACGAAATTGAACTGGACTCCACTAGAAGGGTGTGATGATGTTTTCTTTACATCTCGTATTAGGAAACTAAAACCCAGATCAGCATGCTAGTTTACGAATGCCAACAAAAGCCTCAGTCAACATGCATCCGCTCATCTGATCAGTATCATCTCTTTTGTCGGTATAATCTATAGTACCCATTCGTTTTATTAATCAATGGACTCTGCAGAATGTATCAACGAGCAGCGGATGCACAATCAGGTCGCAAGGTTATAAAACTTTTTTCATGCTCCACTCAGCTGAGCATGAAATTTTCTCTGCTAATAATTATGAAAATGCCAACAATAGTTGGCATTTTCATATTTATTAGCAGAGAAAATTTCATGCTCAGCATGGGGTGGTTGGGTGTGGCGAAGGTGTCGTGTACCTTACGTCACTGGGGCGTCCAACTGATATTGGCTTACAGTTGGGCAAGGCCTGCTATCCTTGTAGCAGGTAAGGGTAGAGGGGGATTGTTTTTTATTTCTTTTGTTACTTCACTTTCATTCCTGCTCCTCTTTCTTCCCTCTCCCTCTCTTTCATCACCGCTACTGTCTCTTCTATCTCTTTTCTCCCTTTCTCTGGGAGACGACACAAAATGACCCACAAGGGTGGACGTGTCGTTAAACCCCAACACAATCAAATTCATGCTCAGCAATGTTTAGCAAGAAAAAAATTGTAATTTTCATTAAATTGTGATTTATTAGCAGGACAAATTTCACAAATTACTAAATTGTTAAAAGGAAAACCATTAAACAGTGAAACACCAAATAATAATTAACAAAAAGTACAACAGTGATAGTACCGTTTTGAAACGGTAAGTAATAAAACACAGCGGGGTGGGGTGGAGGGGGATGGGGCGGCGGTGGGTTAAGCTAGCTTTACGGAATTCCCAAACCTCGCCCTCAGCTTGCACAGCGGAAAACTGTATATTTGCCATCTGTTCCAGATTCAGTTACATTGAGGCTACTCGCTGCGATTTTTTTTATCATGTTTTGACCTGTTTGGTTATTGTTGTGTTCAGCGGATCTTGTCTAGCGTTGTGATTATCTCGTTAGGGAATAGCAAGCTGGTTGATTTGCGTTTTTGGTTTGTGTTTTGTATGCTGTCTGTCGCGGTTTGCTTGCTCCTCTTAGTGCCATTGGTAGACTACCGTATTCGATCTAATTACCGCACTGTGCGATTACTTTTATAAAATTACTGGAAAAAACGTGAAGTAAAGATATCCACCTAATAAGGGCACACTTTGAAGAAAGATCAGCAGAAGACTCCATAAGGAGCATATTTAATGCTGTCTATGCGATGGTATTTTCTGATTTTCTGTAAGAAAGCATATATTGTGGGTACTCGTTTGAATTGCCTCGACAAGTCGAGGCAATTCAAACGAGTACCTACAACATATGCATTTGTAAAGAAATTGATAAAAGTACACTCAGACTACTAAATTGCTTGAATGTGCATGTGCGGTAATTAGGTCGATTACGGTATATTCTGTGATTCTGACTATTCCTGGACATTTTCTATACTATTTTAGGCCCGGTGTATGACCAACAATACTATTAGAATATGCAAGAGTAAATCCTTAAGTCATATACAAGACGATATACTGGCTAAGCAAAACCATACTTATGTTTCAGTGAAATAAAACTGAGTCAAAATAGAAGGGAATGCAAAGATCAGGAACCGATACAATTATCCCACACCTCCCATCGGAGACATCAAAGAGAAAGAAACACAAACACGAAATAACTAGACCCTAATGGAAACATCACCAGCGGAAAGCCAAACGGACAGCCGCTTTCCCACAAAGTTGCCAAATGGCTATCCAAAACAAAAATAAGTAAGCGACACACACATTCAAAGACGAACTATAACAAAAATAAACCATGACAGAAGAACATAAGTCCGGGAACATGCGGACACCGAAGGCTCCCCATAATTAGCATCCAGGGCAGTCCGGTCGGGGCCTTCACTGTCCGCTTATAGTATCATGGCCTTGAAGTCCAGATCTCTGATGGCGCTGTTCAACTGTATTTTGGCCGCCGGCTGACCGAAAGGCCCCCAGGGCATGTACAAAGGATGAAGCCCCAGACCAGTTTGCACAGGCACTCGTCGGGTCAAGATCTTCGCTATTAGTCCTATATCTTTATCAAGATACGCAGGCTGGTCTGGAACTTCCCTGTTCACATATGCTCTAAGGTCCCTTTTCTCAGCCGCCGGCCTATTTATGCAAAGACTATGGAATAAGAGTAGGGCTTCGCGCAAACAAAGCTGGTTTGGGCCTCCAGTGTTTTTTCTGCTGGCCGTTTTGGGGCAGTGCCCCTGTTGCAATTCTCCTTTGTTTGTTTGTGTGAATGTGGTTTCATATGTGGTGTTTGTTTTGCTATTATGTGTTCCCTTAGCTCTGCAACTTTTGATACCTGCCTATATAATTTTGACCCCCTTAACCCCTATTTTTATTTAGTAAAACTGGGGTTTACAGGGGTATACATTATTTTTATTTCTGCTCAAAAACATAGATTGTGGATACTCGTTAGAACCGCCTCGCTGAGGCGGTCCTAACGGGCATCCACAACCTATGTTTTGAGCATAATATAAAAAATATCAGAACTTTTTATCTGTAAATTTTCATTTTATGGTGGTGAAATTTTCAATATGTTTGAATAGGAGTGTTTTTCTAATTGGCTGTGCTTCGTGCATGTGACATTTCCTTGGTTTTTTCATTTGTATTGTTACGAGCCAGGCGTAACGAGAAAGAAATGAAAGTGAAACCAGCAACAAGCTTTAATTATTAACAATATTTATTCACAAAAAAATGAGACACGATTCAAAACAAAAGAATGTAAGTAGACAGTACCTTTCAAGTTTATGTCACAAAGTCCCTCTGAAATAATCCACGAGAATTTATAAAACAAATCCTTTGAATATCAGTTTCTGATCCCACAATTTAATGTTCCTGAATTCAGAATTTAAGTCCAGAATGAATAAAATAGTAAAGTAATCCAGTATAGAATAATTTCCAGAGAAAGTATACAAAGATGCCAAGATGAAAATCTTTTCTCCTTATATAATATCAAAGAAGGTTCTAGAAAAAGAATTTACTACAAGCATCTCTTATTTTCCAGTTCCAATCAAGAAACTTCTAAATCTTCCATGACATTCCAAAAACAACTCAGTCCAGAATCAAGGACGTAAACATCATGTTATTGTAAACATGTTGTTCTAGAAAGTTATTTTTGGAAACATAGTAAATAAAGCTATTTATGGAAACATAGTAAACATGTTGTTTAAAACAATTGTACACCCTGTTATATAACACTTCCCCTCTTCAGGGAAAAGAAAGATTTATGTAATAAAGCTTTCTGTTGCCATAAAATTATCATAAAATAAAATACTGATAAAAGAAATTACTATCTTACATATAGCAAGTTACAGGAAACCACAGATCAAGACATCATGCTCTAGATAAGGCATCAGGAATAATATTATCTTTTCCACTGATATGCCTGATGTCAAGATTGTATTCCTGTAACAACAGGCTCCATCTGAGCAACCTCTGATTCTTGTTTTTCATCTTATGGATGAAAGTCAGGGGATTGTGATCGCTGAAAACAACAATAGGTGAGGACGAAGAAGTCAGATAAACTTCAAAATGTTGAAGAGCAAGAATGAGAGACAAACATTCTTTCTCTACTGTAGAATAATTTTTTTGATGTTTGTTAAACTTTTTGGAAAAGTAGCAAACTGGATGATCCACACCATTGTCATCCTCTTGCAGCAATACACCACCCGCACCAACATCACTTGCATCTACGGCTAGCTTAAATTCTTTATTAAAATTCGGTGCCAAGAGAACCGGCTCACTTCTCAGTATGGCTTTCAGTTTATCAAAGGCATTCTGACAATCACTGGTCCACTTAAACCTCATTCGTTTACTAAGTAAATTAGTCAGTGGCTCAGCAATGACAGAAAAATTATTACAGAATTTTCTGTAATAACCGGCCATACCAAGAAACCTCATCAGTTGTCTTTTGCATGTGGGCACCAGAAAATTTGAAATAGCTTCAACTTTAGCCTCTATAGGTTTAACCTGACCATGACCCACAACATGTCCTAGAAATGTTAAAGTTGCATGACAGAATTCACTTTTAGCAAGGTTTATTGTCAAGTTTGCTTCACTTAGTTTATCAAAGAATACTTTGATAGTTCCAAGATGGTGATTCCATTCATCATTGTATATGATGGCATCATCGATGTAAGCATCGCAATGCTTGATTCCAGCTACTATGGTGTTGATTAAGCATTGAAATGTTGCCGGAGAGTTTTTCATTCCGAAAGGCATTACTTTATAGTGATATAATCCATCAGGAGTAACAAATGCTGAGACCTCTTTGGCTCTTTCTGTGAGAGGAATTTGCCAAAATCCTTTCAGAAGATCAAATTTAGTTATATATTTTGAATTTCCAATTTTGTCAGTACAGTCATCCGTTCTTGGTATGGGAAAAGTGTCTGTTTTACTCAAATTATTGACCTTCCTGTAATCGGTGCACATCCGATATGTTCCATCAGGTTTTGGCACAAGAATGCAAGGTGAACTCCATTCAATTTGACTTGGTTCAATAAAATCATTGTCCAGCAAATACTGAATTTCCTCCTTAAGATATTTTTGTTTTGTTGGGTTCATTCTATATGGATGTTGTTTGACAGGTTGTGAGCCCTCAACATTCACATCATGATAAATTTTGTCAGTCCTTGTAGGAATATTCGGAAATAAGTGTTCATATTGATGAATTAACTGTTTCAGTTCCTTTCTTTGGACTGGATCTAGGTGTGAAAGTTTCTGGCCGAGATCCTTTAGAATGTCAGAATTCTGGAGTTTTGATGAAGCAGGATCAGATTTGATGAAGTTCATGTCTTCAGAGTTCATTTCACTTTGTTCCTGAGGGACCGAACTAACAACACTAATTGGTGTAACAGAAGAGCTATCCCTATTTATGTATTGTTTAAGCATGTTAACATGACATAATTGTTTTTGTTTGCGTCTCCCAGGAGTGTTAACAATGTAATTTACATCACTAATCTGTTTATCTACAGTGTAAGGGCCATAATATCTGGCTTGCAATGGTTTGCCAGGAACAGGCAAAAGAGCAAGTACCCTGTCTCCAGGCATGAATTTTCTTTCTTTTGCATTTTCATCATACCAACGTTTCATTTTCCTTTGTGCTGACTTAAGATTGGTCCGAGCAGCCTCACAAGCTCTAGACAGTCTGTCTTTAAAATCTGATACATACTGAAGTAAGTTCAGAGAACTGTCATCATTCGAGAGAAATTTCTCTTTCAAAAGTTTCAAAGGTCCACGCACAGTGTGGCCAAATACCAGCTCAAATGGGCTGAAACCAAGAGATTCCTGAACAGATTCTCTAACAGCGAACAACAACAAATGGATGCCCTCATCCCAATCTTTTTCAGTATCAAAGCAGTATGATCTGATCATATTTTTCAGTGTCTGATGAAATCTTTCAAGGGCACCTTGACTTTCAGGATGATAAGGTAACGATTTATATTGAGTAATGCCCAACTCGTGCATGACCTGTTGAAAAATTCCAGACATAAAATTAGAGCCCTGATCCGACTGAACAGACTTTGGGAGACCTACAAATATAAAAAACTTTACCAAAGCCTTAACAATGTTCTTAGTTTTAATATTCCTAAGTGGAATGGCTTCTGGGAAACGTGTAGAAGCACACATTATAGTGAGAAGATATTCATTACCTGACTTTGTTTTGGGCAAGGGACCAACACAGTCAATAATTATTCTGCTAAAAGGTTCATCAAAAGCAGGTATGGGCTGTAAATGAGCTTTTGGTATTGTCTGGTTGGGTTTTCCTACCATCTGACAAGTATGGCAAGATTTACAAAATTGAGAAACGTCAGATTTTAACCCTGGCCAGTAAAAATGGTTAAGAATTTTGTGATAGGTCTTATTTATACCTAAATGACCTGACATGGGAGTCTCATGGGCCAAGTTCAAAATTTCAGGGCGATAAACCCTTGGAACCACTATTTGGTGGTTAACAGTCCACTCGTCTTCTGCTGAGACATCAGGAGGACGCCATTTTCTCATTAAAATGCCATTTTTGACATAAAAACAGACTGGGACTTGATCTATTTCATTCTCATCTAAAGCCCTTTCAAGCAAAGGCAAAATTTCAGGATCATTATGCTGTTCCTTACAAAGCTGGGACCTTGACAGCAAGTCATGACCTTGACCTTGGTCATTTAATATTGCAGAGTAATGACTGGACTCTGACTTGTTACGTAACTCCGACTGTTTGTCAGACAGGCTGGATGAAAGAGAATTTGTAATCTCATGTTTAAAAGACTGACCCAAAAAGGTACCAGTTAAATCAATGTCCCCATCATTCTGTTTTGCTTTCTTAGCCATGGCCCTTGTAACGGCACAAGATGGGTAAAGATCAGGGATTTCCTGTTCAATGGGATCAGGTGGCTGATCAATACACGGTATGTTAGTCAAAAGTGGGTTTACCACAACCTTATCTCCTGCTAAGTCATTGCCTAACAGTAAGTGAACATCTATAAAAGGTAAAGAAGGTCGAACACCAACAGCCACTAAACCAGTTACCAAGCCTGAGGATAAATAAATGTTATGAAGAGGAACATTAACAAATCCACACTCTACACCCTGAATAAGGACACTTGTCCCAGAAGAAGTCTTCTCAGAAAAAGGCAGAGTATCTGCTAAAATAAGGGATTGAGAAGCTCCAGTATCTCGTAAGATTTTAATTGGGGTAGACTGGGCATAGTCACTATTTAGTGACACAAAACCATCTGATAAGAATGCTTCATAAATCTCCATAACAGAATCAGTCTCAGGACTTTCGGTCTGGATAGGATCTTCCTCCTTAACACATGACTGTGGTTTTGACTGTAAAGAGGTAAGGCCTGTAGGTTTAAGCCCCTCTTGTTTTTCTTTCTTTCTTTTCAAATGTAAACATTCAGATATAATATGACCTGTCCTTTTGCAATAATTGCAAATTGGTTGAGATAAGGCATTTTGATCCTTGTTTTCACCAGAAGATTTGGGTTTAGGAGTAAATGTTTGGCTATAATTGCCAGATGGATTACTGGGACTATGTTTGGATCCTGACTGTGGGAAAAATGGTCTTCTAGAGGGATTTGACTTATTAATAAAGGAAACTTTATGTGTTAAAGCATAATCGTCTGCAAGTCTAGCTGCAGCTTCCAAAGTTTCAACCTGTTTCTCATCTAAAAAGGACTTAATATCTGAATTTATGCACCTTTTGAACTCCTCTACAAGCATGAGCTGCCTAAGTTTTTCATGATCGGAGCCAATTTTCTTTGAAGAACACCACCTATCAAACAACTGTTCTTTAGTTCTAGCAAATTCTACATGGGTCTGCTCATTTTCTTTCTTACAGTTCCTAAATTTTTGCCTGTAAGCCTCAGGGACCAACTCATAAGCCTTAAGAATTAATTCCTTTACAGTATCATAACTGGAGCTCTGCTCGACAGTCAGCTGAGTATATATTTCTCGGGCCTCCCCAATTATAACACTTTGCAAAAGCAAGGTCCAGTGCTCCTTTGGCCATTTTAAATTTTCTGCTACTTTTTCAAAATTAAGAAAATTTTTGTCAACCTCTTTTTCCTGAAATGGAGGAACTAATCTAATGTGCTTGGTAACATCAAAATGAGAGCCAGAGTCTAAAGGTTGCCGTTTTACTGTCATATTTTGCATTTCTAGTTCTTTCATTCTTAAATTAAATTGTCTCTCTCTTTCTTTTTCTTCTGTATCAAATTTTAATTTTTCCCTTTCTATCTGAATTTGTCTTTCTTTTTCTTTCTCCCTCTCTTCCATTTCCATTCTTTCTTTCTGCATTTGTCTTTCTTGTTCTTTTACTCTTTCCTCCATTTCCATTTTAAGTTTTTCTTGCTCTAATCTTAATTTTTCTAACTCAATTTGCCTCTGAATTTCAAGCTCTCGCATTTGCAAACCGGTCTGAGTTACGAGAACAAGAGACAAAGCAGAAGAATCAAGAATTTCCTTATCAACCAAAAATTGGACCAAAACATTTTTTATTTCCTGTTTTAACATGGACTTGTTAACGTTAGTCAATTCATAGTGAGCAGCAATATCCAACAAATCTGACTTTTTGGCCAACTGTAACAGCTCCTGCGAAGGCGCAGCAATAAAAGCTTGGAGGTCAAATGACATGATTGCTTTTTGCTGGTTTTATCAAGTAAATTTATCAATCAGAGTTTATTTATTGATATTTTTCAAAAGTCAATACTTGCTTTTTTCTTTTTTTTTTTTTTTTTTGCTTTTTTTTTTTTTTTTTTTTTTTTATATATTTTTTTTGAAAGTCAATACTTGTTTTTTTTTTTTTATCAAATAAAGATTTTTATAATTACTGAATTTTTTTTTTAAAAGTCAGTACTTGTTTTATAGCAAACCAAATATTTCTTTTCTTCAAAAATCAATATTTATTTTCTTTAAAAAGCTCAAACTTGTTTTAGCTCAAGAAAATGTTCGATCGCGGACGAGCCCCCAATTTCTGTTACGAGCCAGGCGTAACGAGAAAGAAATGAAAGTGAAACCAGCAACAAGCTTTAATTATTAACAATATTTATTCACAAAAAAATGAGACACGATTCAAAACAAAAGAATGTAAGTAGACAGTACCTTTCAAGTTTATGTCACAAAGTCCCTCTGAAATAATCCACGAGAATTTATAAAACAAATCCTTTGAATATCAGTTTCTGATCCCACAATTTAATGTTCCTGAATTCAGAATTTAAGTCCAGAATGAATAAAATAGTAAAGTAATCCAGTATAGAATAATTTCCAGAGAAAGTATACAAAGATGCCAAGATGAAAATCTTTTCTCCTTATATAATATCAAAGAAGGTTCTAGAAAAAGAATTTACTACAAGCATCTCTTATTTTCCAGTTCCAATCAAGAAACTTCTAAATCTTCCATGACATTCCAAAAACAACTCAGTCCAGAATCAAGGACGTAAACATCATGTTATTGTAAACATGTTGTTCTAGAAAGTTATTTTTGGAAACATAGTAAATAAAGCTATTTATGGAAACATAGTAAACATGTTGTTTAAAACAATTGTACACCCTGTTATATAACACTTCCCCTCTTCAGTAAAAAGAAAGATTTATGTAATAAAGCTTTCTGTTGCCATAAAATTATCATAAAATAAAATACTGATAAAAGAAATTACTATCTTACATATAGCAAGTTACAGGAAACCACAGATCAAGACATCATGCTCTAGATAAGGCATCAGGAATAATATTATCTTTTCCACTGATATGCCTGATGTCAAGATTGTATTCCTGTAACAACAGGCTCCATCTGAGCAACCTCTGATTCTTGTTTTTCATCTTATGGATGAAAGTCAGGGGATTGTGATCGCTGAAAACAACAATTGGTGAGGACGAAGAAGTCAGATAAACTTCAAAATGTTGAAGAGCAAGAATGAGAGACAAACATTCTTTCTCTACTGTAGAATAATTTTTTTGATGTTTGTTAAACTTTTTGGAAAAGTAACAAACTGGATGATCCACACCATTGTCATCCTCTTGCAGCAATACACCACCCGCACCAACATCACTTGCATCTACGGCTAGCTTAAATTCTTTATTAAAATTCGGTGCCAAGAGAACCGGCTCACTTCTCAGTATGGCTTTCAGTTTATCAAAGGCATTCTGACAATCACTGGTCCACTTAAACCTCATTCTTTTACTAAGTAAATTAGTCAGTGGCTCAGCAATGACAGAAAAATTATTACAGAATTTTCTGTAATAACCGGCCATACCAAGAAACCTCATCAGTTGTCTTTTGCATGTGGGCACCAGAAAATTTGAAATAGCTTCAACTTTAGCCTCTATAGGTTTAACCTGACCATGACCCACAACATGTCCTAGAAATGTTAAAGTTGCATGACAGAATTCACTTTTAGCAAGGTTTATTGTCAAGTTTGCTTCACTTAGTTTATCAAAGAATACTTTGATAGTTCCAAGATGGTGATTCCATTCATCATTGTATATGATGGCATCATCGATGTAAGCATCGCAATGCTTGATTCCAGCTACTATGGTGTTGATTAAGCATTGAAATGTTGCCGGAGAGTTTTTCATTCCGAAAGGCATTACTTTATAGTGATATAATCCATCAGGAGTAACAAATGCTGAGACCTCTTTGGCTCTTTCTGTGAGAGGAATTTGCCAAAATCCTTTCAGAAGATCAAATTTAGTTATATATTTTGAATTTCCAATTTTGTCAGTACAGTCATCCATTCTTGGTATGGGAAAAGTGTCTGTTTTACTCAAATTATTGACCTTCCTGTAATCGGTGCACATCCGATATGTTCCATCAGGTTTTGGCACAAGAATGCAAGGTGAACTCCATTCAATTTGACTTGGTTCAATAAAATCATTGTCCAGCAAATACTGAATTTCCTCCTTAAGATATTTTTGTTTTGTTGGGTTCATTCTATATGGATGTTGTTTGACAGGTTGTGAGCCCTCAACATTCACATCATGATAAATTTTGTCAGTCCTTGTAGGAATATTCGGAAATAAGTGTTCATATTGATGAATTAACTGTTTCAGTTCCTTTCTTTGGACTGGATCTAGGTGTGAAAGTTTCTGGCCGAGATCCTTTAGAATGTCAGAATTCTGGAGTTTTGATGAAGCAGGATCAGATTTGATGAAGTTCATGTCTTCAGAGTTCATTTCACTTTGTTCCTGAGGGACCGAACTAACAACACTAATTGGTGTAACAGAAGAGCTATCCCTATTTATGTATTGTTTAAGCATGTTAACATGACATAATTGTTTTTGTTTGCGTCTCCCAGGAGTGTTAACAATGTAATTTACATCACTAATCTGTTTATCTACAGTGTAAGGGCCATAATATCTGGCTTGCAATGGTTTGCCAGGAACAGGCAAAAGAGCAAGTACCCTGTCTCCAGGCATGAATTTTCTTTCTTTTGCATTTTCATCATACCAACGTTTCATTTTCCTTTGTGCTGACTAAAGATTGGTCCGAGCAGCCTCACAAGCTCTAGACAGTCTGTCTTTAAAATCTGATACATACTGAAGTAAGTTCAGAGAACTGTCATCATTCGAGAGAAATTTCTCTTTCAAAAGTTTCAAAGGTCCACGCACAGTGTGGCCAAATACCAGCTCAAATGGGCTGAAACCAAGAGATTCCTGAACAGATTCTCTAACAGCGAACAACAACAAATGGATGCCCTCATCCCAATCTTTTTCAGTATCAAAGCAGTATGATCTGATCATATTTTTCAGTGTCTGATGAAATCTTTCAAGGGCACCTTGACTTTCAGGATGATAAGGTAACGATTTATATTGAGTAATGCCCAACTCGTGCATGACCTGTTGAAAAATTCCAGACATAAAATTAGAGCCCTGTTCCGACTGAACAGACTTTGGGAGACCTACAAATGTAAAAAACTTTACCAAAGCCTTAACAATGTTCTTAGTTTTAATATTCCTAAGTGGAATGGCTTCTGGGAAACGTGTAGAAGCACACATTATAGTGAGAAGATATTCATTACCTGACTTTGTTTTGGGCAAGGGACCAACACAGTCAATAATTATTCTGCTAAAAGGTTCATCAAAAGCAGGTATGGGCTGTAAATGAGCTTTTGGTATTGTCTGGTTGGGTTTTCCTACCATCTGACAAGTATGGCAAGATTTACAAAATTGAGAAACGTCAGATTTTAACCCTGGCCAGTAAAAATGGTTAAGAATTTTGTGATAGGTCTTATTTATACCTAAATGACCTGACATGGGAGTCTCATGGGCCAAGTTCAAAATTTCAGGGCGATAAACCCTTGGAACCACTATTTGGTGGTTAACAGTCCACTCGTCTTCTGCTGAGACATCAGGAGGACGCCATTTTCTCATTAAAATGCCATTTTTGACATAAAAACAGACTGGGACTTGATCTATTTCTTTCTCATCTAAAGCCCTTTCAAGCAAAGGCAAAATTTCAGGATCATTATGCTGTTCCTTACAAAGCTGGGACCTTGACAGCAAGTCATGACCTTGACCTTGGTCATTTAATATTGCAGAGTAATGACTGGACTCTGACTTGTTACGTAACTCCGACTGTTTGTCAGACAGGCTGGATGAAAGAGAATTTGTAATCTCATGTTTAAAAGACTGACCCAAAAAGGTACCAGTTAAATCAATGTCCCCATCATTCTGTTTTGCTTTCTTAGCCATGGCCCTTGTAACGGCACAAGATGGGTAAAGATCAGGGATTTCCTGTTCAATGGGATCAGGTGGCTGATCAATACACGGTATGTTAGTCAAAAGTGGGTTTACCACAACCTTATCTCCTGCTAAGTCATTGCCTAACAGTAAGTGAACACCTATAAAAGGTAAAGAAGGTCGAACACCAACAGCCACTAAACCAGTTACCAAGCCTGAGGATAAATAAATGTTATGAAGAGGAACATTAACAAATCCACACTCTACACCCTGAATAAGGACACTTGTCCCAGAAGAAGTCTTCTCAGAAAAAGGCAGAGTATCTGCTAAAATAAGGGATTGAGAAGCTCCAGTATCTCGTAAGATTTTAATTGGGGTAGACTGGGCATAGTCACTATTTAGTGACACAAAACCATCTGATAAGAATGCTTCATAAATCTCCATAACAGAATCAGTCTCAGGACTTTCGGTCTGGATAGGATCTTCCTCCTTAACACATGACTGTGGTTTTGACTGTAAAGAGGTAAGGCCTGTAGGTTTAAACCCCTCTTGTTTTTCTTTCTTTCTTTTCAAATGTAAACATTCAGATATAATATGACCTGTCCTTTTGCAATAATTGCAAATTGGTTGAGATAAGGCATTTTGATCCTTGTTTTCACCAGAAGATTTGGGTTTAGGAGTAAATGTTTGGCTATAATTGCCAGATGGATTACTGGGACTATGTTTGGATCCTGACTGTGGGAAAAATGGTCTTCTAGAGGGATTTGACTTATTAATAAAGGAAACTTTATGTGTTAAAGCAAAATCGTCTGCAAGTCTAGCTGCAGCTTCCAAAGTTTCAACCTGTTTCTCATCTAAAAAGGACTTAATATCTGAATTTATGCACCTTTTGAACTCCTCTACAAGCATGAGCTGCCTAAGTTTTTCATGATCGGAGCCAATTTTCTTTGAAGAACACCACCTATCAAACAACTGTTCTTTAGTTCTAGCAAATTCTACATGGGTCTGCTCATTTTCTTTCTTACAGTTCCTAAATTTTTGCCTGTAAGCCTCAGGGACCAACTCATAAGCCTTAAGAATTAATTCCTTTACAGTATCATAACTGGAGCTCTGCTCGACAGTCAGCTGAGTATATATTTCTCGGGCCTTCCCAATTATAACACTTTGCAAAAGCAAGGTCCAGTGCTCCTTTGGCCATTTTAAATTTTCTGCTACTTTTTCAAAATTAAGAAAATTTTTGTCAACCTCTTTTTCCTGAAATGGAGGAACTAATCTAATGTGCTTGGTAACATCAAAATGAGAGCCAGAGTCTAAAGGTTGCCGTTTTACTGTCATATTTTGCATTTCTAGTTCTTTCATTCTTAAATTAAATTGTCTCTCTCTTTCTTTTTCTTCTGTATCAAATTTTAATTTTTCCCTTTCTATCTGAATTTGTCTTTCTTTTTCTTTCTCCCTCTCTTCCATTTCCATTCTTTCTTTCTGCATTTGTCTTTCTTGTTCTTTTACTCTTTCCTCCATTTCCATTTTAAGTTTTTCTTGCTCTAATCTTAATTTTTCTAACTCAATTTGCCTCTGAATTTCAAGCTCTCGCATTTGCAAACCGGTCTGAGTTACGAGAACAAGAGACAAAGCAGAAGAATCAAGAATTTCCTTATCAACCAAAAATTGGACCAAAACATTTTTTATTTCCTGTTTTAACATGGACTTGTTAACGTTAGTCAATTCATAGTGAGCAGCAATATCCAACAAATCTGACTTTTTGGCCAACTGTAACAGCTCCTGCGAAGGCGCAGCAATAAAAGCTTGGAGGTCAAATGACATGATTGCTTTTTGCTGGTTTTATCAAGTAAATTTATCAATCAGAGTTTATTTATTGATATTTTTCAAAAGTCAATACTTGCTTTTTTTTTTTTTTTTTTTTTTTTGCTTTTTTTTTTTTTTTTTTTTTTTTTTTTTTTATATATTTTTTTTGAAAGTCAATACTTGTTTTTTTTTTTTTATCAAATAAAGATTTTTATAATTACTGAATTTTTTTTTTAAAAGTCAGTACTTGTTTTATAGCAAACCAAATATTTCTTTTCTTCAAAAATCAATATTTATTTTCTTTAAAAAGCTCAAACTTGTTTTAGCTCAAGAAAATGTTCGATCGCGGACGAGCCCCCAATTTCTGTTACGAGCCAGGCGTAACGAGAAAGAAATGAAAGTGAAACCAGCAACAAGCTTTAATTATTAACAATATTTATTCACAAAAAAATGAGACACGATTCAAAACAAAAGAATGTAAGTAGACAGTACCTTTCAAGTTTATGTCACAAAGTCCCTCTGAAATAATCCACGAGAATTTATAAAACAAATCCTTTGAATATCAGTTTCTGATCCCACAATTTAATGTTCCTGAATTCAGAATTTAAGTCCAGAATGAATAAAATAGTAAAGTAATCCAGTATAGAATAATTTCCAGAGAAAGTATACAAAGATGCCAAGATGAAAATCTTTTCTCCTTATATAATATCAAAGAAGGTTCTAGAAAAAGAATTTACTACAAGCATCTCTTATTTTCCAGTTCCAATCAAGAAACTTCTAAATCTTCCATGACATTCCAAAAACAACTCAGTCCAGAATCAAGGACGTAAACATCATGTTATTGTAAACATGTTGTTCTAGAAAGTTATTTTTGGAAACATAGTAAATAAAGCTATTTATGGAAACATAGTAAACATGTTGTTTAAAACAATTGAACACCCTGTTATATAACAGTATACATGTATTTTCAAGCCGTTCAAACATTTCCGGGAACAATTTTAGTAATCTCCTGTATGTGTGAATCAACTACGCTTTTATTTATTTTCAGAATTCTCTCCTTCATGAGCACATTAGCTATTCCGGCTGTTCCAAGTGGAAGTATAATTGCTGTCATCATAATACTGTCTGCTGTCAGCATCAGTCCAACAAATATTGGTATCATTATATCACTGGAGTGGATAACGTAGGTTTTTTTTTTTTGTCTTTTATCAAGGTGTATTGCTCATTACACATATAACACAGGTGTACGGAAAAATGCAGTAAGGAAGATCCCCTAAAAACTATTATCTCGTTATAATAGGGGCTACTCTTAAAGGAAGAAGTTGCTCACTCTGGGAGCAAATTTTTGCCTTTAAAAATTGTCCCCATTTTAGTAGCGACACTAGATGTTTTCTGTAGTACGTTGAAACATTCCGATCTGGCTACGCAATTGTTAATGTTCGCTCTTATTTACGAAATTACGAAGTGACAGAACAAACTTCTCTATGGTCATTTTGCCATTAACTATATATATTGTATACTTTTTGGCTCCCTTAACCCTGCAAAACACTAATAGATACATTCTGTTTTACATACCTGGCTTTTGAATCATTTGGCCCATTGTGGTATATTTGAAAATGGAGATCTGCTCATGAAAACGCTAGAGGGCGTAAGCAGTGCTGCAAACTTTATTACTGCTTATGAAGAGTCTCAATAAATCAATAAAACCGAGACTCCGATTTTCTAATCCGTACTGTGTTCTTTGCTTCCAAAGGCAATCTGTTTGACATTTATTGGTAAAAATGGTGGAAAAGGTTTTCTGATTTACATATACATCATGTCATTTCATCTACCGGGTCTAAACGTGGTATATTGTTTGACTCAATATGTTAGATTCTTTAAGAAAGAATGATCTAGCTAATTTGATTTTTCTTCTGAGCGTAGACCAAGCTTTCTGTGAAAGCTAATACTTATTTTGTCTCGATTCTTACTTTGCGCCGAACACACACACACACACACACACACACACACACACATATATATATATATATATATATATATATATATATATATATATATATATATATATATATATATATATATATATATATATATATATATATATACACCACATAGAAGTTTGTGCTTTTGAGCAGTCCATGAAAAATAGCATTGGACCCGTCCAAGACCTTTCATTACGAAAACACGCCTATTCAAATAATAGAAATTTTGACCTCCAAAAACTGAACATTTTCAGATAAAAAAAACAAAAAAAACAGATATTTTTCCTGTTTCTGATCAAAACATAGATTATGGGTACTCGTTAGAACCGCCTCGGCGAGGCGGTTCTAACGAGTACCCACAATCTTTGTTTTTGAGCAGACACAAGAAAAATAATGTATACCCCTGTAAACCCCAGTTTTGACTATATAAAAGTGGGGTTTAAGGGGGTCAAAATTATATAGGCATGTTTTCGTGATGTAATGCAAGCAATAGTTTCCTGGTTCTTATATTTTATACTTTACATATAGTTCAGTAAAAGTAAAATGAATTTAGTATGTTTCACAAGATAACAAGAAGCAACAAAGATGCACCAATGTCTGTGGTCGGGCTCATAATAGTCCTGATTGAAGTTTCTTGTGTTCTGGCTTTAGATTGCCATTGAACCCTTTGCCCGGCTTCACTATAGTGTTTTTGATTATATGTATTTCACTGTAATATTTCACAGATGAGGTAGAAGACCGTATGCGGACTGAACATATTTTTTGTAATTTGGAGCTGCACCAATAGTTTGTTCTGTCCTGATTTATTCCTCATCTCCCCTTCTTTTTGTGCCCGACAGGGTTGTGCTTCGTGATTGTGTCATTTGCTTGGTATCTTCAGTTATATTTTTCGAACGGTTATTAGAAAAAAAACCTCTTGGTAATTAAACAAAATTAATAAACAAAAAAATAAAACAAAATACAAAGAAAAAAAAAAAAAAAAAAAAAAAAAAAAAACATGTTAAAGGTACGCATTAGAAGCGCATTCGAGCACTTCTAATGCGTACCCAAAACATATGTCGTTTTGTGTTTGCAGAGAAATAAACCCAGCTAGCATTCTTTATAATTCTATAGCGGGCCGTTATCGGCCCGTCAGCTACCCTGACGGGCCAATAACGACCCGCTATAGATTTATAAAGAATGCTTGCTGGAAAACAAATATCAATACTTTGACTGAGAAAACAATGCCTAATCTAGAGCTACGTATGGTTGAGAAGTATACATTTCACATAGTTGTGTACTGTTTGTTTGCAGGGATAGACTACGGGCAACTGTTAACGTGTCAACGATTTTATATGGAGCTATAATGATCAACAAAGTCTGCAAGAAGGATTTGCCACTAACATCGACGTATAACTTGGAAATATAGCACAGTTTTCAAATATATTGAAAGACATAAGTAAAACACGGGTTAATGAATGGCGGATAAGTTTTTGTAGTGTTCACTTTCTTACAAAATAACAATCCAGAATTAACTCATTCATTCTATACTCTATCATTCTAAACTCTGTCATTTAAAACTCCAAACACATGGCCTACACTCCCATATCAACAACTCGGATGTCCTGGTCAAATGTTACATATACGTAAACCAACATGTGGTCAGTTTAGTAGTCCTTTATCTGCAAATTAGGTCTTCTCTCGCGCACATGCTTGCAAGAGGCTGCTAAATTAAGGGAACCGACAATGTTGATGGGAACTTCACATTGTGATTTACATTCGATCAAAATTTAACGAAAAATAAAAAGTCAAAGATTTCTCCAGGTTTCAAGAACGATTTCAAGGATATTACAATTTAGAAAAACAAATGCGATTATTTGACATCCTTAATTTAATAGCTAGGTATTTATACCAATATTTTATCGCTATCTTTATGTACAGTCGAACCTCGTTATCTCGAACTCGCTTATTTCGAATTACCGCTTATCTTGAAGTGAAAATCTGGTCCCTGTTTTAACATGAAACTATGACAACAGGTAACAAAATAATGTGGAAAAGAGGAGAAATTGTTCCTCCTCTTTTTCACATTATTTTATATATACAGTGGAACCTTGATAATTCAAAGTCGAAGGGACCAAACATTTTTGTTTGAATTTTTGAGACTTTGAATAATTGAGGGTTAAAATGCGTACATATATTTCAGTTGGGACTTCAAAATGATTTTGAATTATTGAGAATTTTGAATTATTGGAGTTTGAATTATCGAGGTTCTACTGTACATTTCTAACTTCAGCAGTCAAATTACATATTCATTTGTTAAATGTGGTTGTTCAATTTATTGTTTTCCTCATCTCTCAGCTCTGATATGTCGAGGTACATATATCTCGAAGTATTTTAGTGAGTCCCTTGGAATTCGAGATAACGAGAGTCGACTGTATATAGCTCCTTTTATGACTTTATAGACTCTCAGTAGTTACATTGCAATACCATCTGTTGTCATTCAGAATTGATTCTATTTAAAGCGCATTAATGGGCGGCAACTATGTCAGCAACAGATTTGGGTCCCTTCTGAAAAGGAATCTACTCCTTTGCCCCCAGTCTGTAAACCAAACTACATGTGGAAAAATGGTCTTACAAGTAGAGTTAATTCTCTTCAGTTAGAGTAGATCCCTTTTCTCATTACGAAAACACGCCCATTCAAATATATTGAAAATTTCACCACCTCTGAAAGTTTACAGAAAAAAATCTGATATTTTTCATATTTCTTCTCAAAACATAGATTGTGGGTACTCGTTAGAACCGCCACGGTGAGGCGGTTCTAACGAGTACCCACAATACCTTTCCGCTTCCATAACACATATCTAAGTTAAACATAGTTGCGAAATATACATTCTTATGGTAGTTTTTCAAAGCTGTTAGTAATATTTGGTAAATACCGTATTTACCATATGTATTCGGACAGACAGGCCTGAACAAACAGTATAGACCCAGATGAGACGCCGCAGAACGCGGCGTCTCATCTGGGACTACACTGTTTGCCACTCATCCAGCAGTTTTTAGACACAACATCGGGTAGTGAATTGTACTTGTTCAAATTTTAGAACATATATGGTAAGGAGTTGAGGTGTCCGAATACTTAGGGTAAATACGGTAATTGCCTTTTCTGGCGCTCACGTTGTATCCTGCTTGGAATCATATCGCGTGACCGCAACCTATGTACACCGACAACAGAGTTATTTATTGAACGGCCCTCATATAAAAATAAGTCATCGTAACTTGTAAAATAAATATTTTCTAAACATTCTTTTCATATCTCGCTGCAGATTATAGGTTCTGATAACAATTATGCGGTCATTTTACAGGGTTCTTGTGTGTTTCTTTTGTTTGTTTCTGCTCCAAGTATCTTCAGATTTTAGCCAGAGCACGACAAAACCTACCATAAGACTTGTGCGACCAGCGAAGACCCAAATAAGCCTGCCTATCCGCGCATCCGCGCAGTCTGATCATAGCTTTCGCTGATCGTATATGCTCTACAACCTCCGGGCTATTCAAAAAGGATGAACAAGAAGCCTTGTTGTACTGCGTGGATGTACAGACTGATCTGAGTCTTTGCTGGTCACACAGGTCTTATTGTAGGTTTTATCGTGTGATGGCTAAATTTGTATTTTTATAACGAATGAGCCATAACTCTATAGATGAGATTTTTTTTCTTTTGCCTTTTGAAAGTAAAAGGCACACATATTTCACATGTTTCTCGCATAAAAAAATATTTTTTGTAAGTATCAGAATCGCCTTCCGCAAGCGACTCTTACAAGAAATGCGTAAAACATTTTGTAAGTAAGAAAACAATTATCTGGTAACCCCTCCTCTCGGTAGCACTGCGAAGCTTAGACTCTCTTTCAGCGACTGCTTCTACGTTGTCTTTTTGACTCAGTCACTAAAACCTATTACACGAAACAAATATGAATAACACTACAGAGGAAATGGATTTAGAAGCTGCTAATTCCTTGCTTATAATTGAACATAATGCGTCAGAAAAAGCAAATTTGCCACATCATTTTAGTGACAGTGCCAGAAAGCGTTTGTGGTATAGTTTGATGTCAAAAATAAAAGAGAATCTATTGCTTCTACTAACATTGGGCGGAGTAATATTTGGGTTCGGACTTGGCTTTCTTTTACGTCAGTATGGGCTGCCGGACGCCGGGATGATGTGGCTAGGTGCGTGTCCAGGTGTTAGTACGAAGTATGTAGCGATATCAGCGCTGGAAATATTGTACAAGCGCTGGAAGTATTGTGCAAATCAATATAAATATAAGGCGAAATAAACACACACACACACACACACACACACACACACACACACACACACACACACACACACACACACATATATATATATATATATATATATATATATATATATATATATATATATATATATATATATATATATATATATATATATATATATATATATATATATATATATATATTGTGTGTGTGTGTGCATTTAGGTTACCATGATAAAAACAAAACAGGTAAGTTAGGTAAGGGTGGTTATCAATATTATTATTTTACATTTTTATATATACCTTTTTTTTATCTTTTTTCTTGAGACAACAAGAGAAAAATGAGGAAAAAAATGCTTGGTTTCATCAGAAAAACTAGGTATAGTAGGGTTACTCGTCTTTATCATAGCGCTTTATTTGATTTTTATGTTTTTGCTATGATGCGTTGACTGAGTTGAGAACCATTATGCTAACCGAATTTTTATGTATTTCTGTATTAAAAGTAGCATCGGGACCCCGGGTGAAGTTAGTCGACTATAAAAGTGCTTTAATCATCCCGTTAGTTTATACTCCTGACCGTTCTAAGCATTACGAAAACACACCTAAATAATTTTGACCCCCTTAATCCCCACTTTTATATAGTAAAACTGGGGTTTACAGGGGTATACATTATTTTCCATATTTCTGCTCAAAAACATAGATTGTGGGTACTCGTTAGAGTACCCACAATCTATCTTTTTGAGCAAAAATATGGAAAATATCAGAATTTTTATCTGAAGACTTTCCGTTTTTGGTGGTGAAATTTTCAATATATTAGAATAGGGGCGTTTTCGTAATGGCGGTGGTCCCGGTCTTGCTCTTACCTTGTGTAGCTTTGTGATTAATTGTACGAGGCGATTTATATCAAGTCATGCCCTGTGTTTTGTCCTTGTGTTTGAAGTCCTTGTAGCACTGCGCTCACCTAGCTTGGGGAAGAGACAGCTGGTTTGTATGCTTTTCGTACGTTTTTTTTTCTGCGCGCGTGTTGGTTTGTGTCTTAATCCTCTTCCTCTTGGTGTCAGGAATTGGCTGCGACTTGTGATTGTGGCACTCCTTGGAATTTTCTTTTTACCTTTTTATTCTTAACACACATACTTTAGTTTGGCCTAGATTGTTCAGGCAATCCGATTCTTCAGGTTGTCAGTTAAAGACATAAAATAAGATGTGTCTCGGGCAAGTCTTATAACTAGTAAGAAACTGGACACAACAAAACCTGGTATACTGTCCAAAAACCATAGACAAGTAGAGGCCTAATATGGGAATGTAGTACCGGCATATGTATCTGGTCCATAGCTAATAACCCCTCCAAAGCATTTATTATCCCTTAGAAGGCCTCTTTACTACCCCCTGCTGCGATCCAATGGTCACCTCTTTATATCGCTTCTTTATATCTCTTGCATAGCGCCTAGGTAGGAGCAATAAAATCATTAGCGAGTGGTACCACTATAGAGATCAAACATGGATTTTCATGCAATAACATTCGCCAGGTCCCGTGGGAGGCGTTGAAAACCTTCGGCCTCGGTTTTCAACGCCTCCCAAGGGACCTGGCGAATGTTATTGCATGAAAAATCATGTTCGATCGCTATTATTGCATAAAAACTGAAAATATTTGCTACAGTTCGCGTTATTTCTTGCACTATTTTGTTTCGCCTTTTCACAGATGTCTCGCGAACCTAAATTCCACGGACTATGCTCGTTCTACGACCGGGCAGTACACATCTCGTAACGGCAGCAAATCTGTGGCCCCGGTACTATCATATTGAAAGTTGCGTAGCCGTGCATTAACAGCGCGTGCTTTGCCTTGTTCATACACGGCTTTTCGCCGGTTAATGCACGGCTGTTAGTAACGTGCGACACTGCTTTTTTTATGCAATAAATTTGGTCTCATTTTGGCTATGTCTTTAAAAGAAAAAACACGCTTAGTGAAGATTGTATATAAGAATAAAGATCTTGCTAGATCATGCTTTTAATTTTTTTTACTTTACTTCATTGCAGCTGGTAATAATTACCGTGTGCCGGCTGTATAACGTCTCCCCGAAATGCTTCATAGTGGAGATTATATCATATTTCTTTTGGGATCACTGAGTCCATTTTGGTTTCTTTGAAAATCGAATCGGATACCTAGATAGGGAATTCAAAGATGATAAAATGTTTCAAAACTATTATCAAGGGTCTACCATTTGGAATATTTCACAAGGCTCTAAACATTTCAAACAGTAAATAAAACATTTCTGACTGAAAGTTGTGACTTTCAGTGGTGTGGGGAAGAGAAAGCTAATCTTAGTGCTTTTCGTACGTTTGTTCGATTTGTGCTTGTTGGTTTTGTCGGTTTCCTCTTCCTCTTGGTGTCTGGGAGGGGCTGCGGTTTGTGATTGTAGCACTCCCCGGTCTTTTTATTTACCCTTTTTTTTTTTTTTTTTTTAGCAAAACTCAATTCCTAGATGGGAAGATATATACATAAATACACAGGTTGAATAGTGTTGCAAACAAGAACATTAATATAGGGGAGATAAATCTACAAAGATTCCTAAAGGAATGACCCTTGAGAGCAATGAACATCCTCGCAGAAAGTTTATTTAAACATTTAAGACTATAGTGTCCGAGTTTTAAGCCAACACTAGAGTCCCTGGATTTAGCCACAATAAAAGTAATTTATTTAAGATTTTGTACTTTTATACACTGTATACACTGTATATGGAACTAGCACGACGAATGGATTCGGTAAGTGACCAGCTTTACTGCTACTTTAATACTATGCTATCCATCACGAAAACATGCCTATATAATTTTGACCCCCTTAAACTCAACTTTTATATAGTTAAACTGGGGTTTACAGGGGTACACATTATTTTTCTTATTCTGCTCAGAAACATAGATTGTGGGTACTCGTTAGAACCGCCTCTGTGAGGCGGTTCTAACGAGTACCCACAATCTATGTTTTGAGCAGAAATATGAAAAATATTTGAATTTTTTGTCTGAGAAATTTTCACTTTTTCGGTGATTAACTTTTCAGTATATTTGAATAGGCATGTTTTCGTAATGCAAAGAGGCAAACTGTAATTACATGTATAAATAGCCAGGTATGTATTTTAAGCTAGAGGCTCTTTCAAGGGTTTACTATAGTCTATACTGACAATATACTTTCCTTCTTTTTCAAACGAATTGATGCAAAATATTCCCCATTACGAAAACGCGCCTATTTAAATATACTGAAAATTTTACTACCAAAAAAATTGAAAATTTTCAGATAAAAAATTCTGATGTTCTTCATATTTCTGCTCAAAACATAGATTGTGGCTACTCGTTAGAACCGCCTCGACGAGGCGATTCTAACGAGTACCCACAATCTATGTCTTTGAGCAGATATAAGAAAATAATGTATACCCCTGGAAACCCCAGTTTAACTATATAAAAGTTGAGTTTAAGGGGGTCAAAATTATATAGGCATGTTTTCGTGATGGATAGCATCAGTATTAAAGTAGCAGTAAAGCTGGTCACTTACCGAATCCATTCGTCGTGCTAGTTCCATATACAGTGTATACAGTGTATAAAAGTACATAATCTTAAATAAATTACTTTTATTGTGGCTAAATCCAGGGACTCTAGTGTTGGCTTAAAACTCGGACACTATAGTCTTAAATGTTTAAATAAACTTTCTGCGAGGATGTTCATTGCTCTCAAGGGTCATTCTTTTAGGAATCTATGTAGATTTATCTCCCCTATATTAATGTTCAAAATTATATAGGCATGTTTTCGTGATGATTTTTACGGTAATCAAACAAGAATTACATTTAATTTAGTTTATCAAGTACACAGTTTATTTACAGTTATATGGAAATTCTGATTAGCAAGCGGCCCCAATTCCTTATTTCCTTATTAACCGTAAACATAGTAATACCGACATAATACTATCATGAAAACATTATTATGACTACGCCTTTCTAAGATTTCGGACAGTTAATGGCTTAATAATTATTCCCTATAATCTGTGTCTTGGGTTCACATGATAACAATAAAATAATCTCTAGCATTATCTCAGAGCATCTGATAAAGTCAATTATCGTACTTCAGCATGTCCTGTTTATGAATGAATAAATGAATGAAGATGTCTTCATCAGTCCTTGGAATTTAAATAACTAGTACATTCACCTATTGTAATAGTTTGTCTTTGAATAGAAGTTAGAATTTATACATTCCGAAAAAGATGTTGTACTCCCTTTACCTGTCTTTTTTGTTTTGCAATGATCAAAATGTAGCAAATCCATTTTACATGAATTTAAGAATAAATGAATATTATAATGCATGCATATGGGTAAAATAATACAATGATTACACATAAAACATCTTCTATTCAACATCTAATTCTCTGACGTTACTGGCTCCTCAACAGTATTTATTCCATCATGTAATCCTTGAATTTTTGTAATACCTTCTTTTCTCTATCTGACCGCAACTTGTATCGCTTTACAGGTGTTATGCTCGCAGAAGAATTTATAATAGGCGCATTTATTCCTGTTTCTGGCACACTAACACTACTTTGATCATTCAGAGCTGGTGTAGTCAAAGGCTGATTCAGTTCCGTATCAGGCTTAGTTGATATATCAACAGAAAGTTCAGGTTCTGCACGCGATGTCTGCCTATCTGAGGTTCGCTTGTAGAACTTTTTAACGTGCATAACATTTCGTCAATATTTCACCCCTCATCTGATTCTATAAGTACACTGTTTCCCCTTTCCTTGTACAATTTAGGCTTGAGCTGGCTTAAAAATTTGTTCTGCATGTCTTGTTTCATGTGAGCATCATCTTCCGATTTTATTTCGCTCTCGCGCACATTTTTACGATTATCGCTGTGTACCTTTCCCTTTTTCTTTCTACTCGGCATCTAGGTCTTGCAATTCCTGGTCATATTCTGTATGATCGGACAAATTTGGTATTTTTGAACGTTTCTTCCATAAAGCTCCTCGGCAGGGCAAACCCCTGAGTGACGCGAACTACGATACATCAGTAAGTAATGATCTAATGTTGATTTCCAGTCGAGTTTCTCGGCTTTTGCAATGTTGATACGCTTCAGAATCGACCTATTTTCGCCATTATGAAAACATGCCTATTCAAATGCATACAAAAATTTCATCTCCAAAAACTGAAAATTTTCAGATAAAAAAAAAACTCCGATACTTTTCATATTTCTGCTCGAAACATAGATTGTTGGTACTCGTTAAAACCGCCTCGCAGAGGCGGTTCTAACGAGTACCAACAATCTATGTTTTGAGCAGAAATAAGAAAAATAATGTATACCCCTGTAAACCCTAGTTTTACTATATAAAAGTGGGGTTTTAGGGGGTCAAAATTATATAGGTATGTTTTCGTGATGGCGTTCGACTTGCCCTTGAGCTGGACTCCAATATAAACTTACTCTTCTATGATATATTCTGGTTTCTTTCATGAAATTACGGAAATGTTGACTTTGGAAAATACTACGTAGCATGGTCTGTCTGAATTAAAAGGGGCAGTCCCTGCGTAACAAACATTTTTCACATTGCTTGCGTAATATTCTCTGCAGCTATGTTTTATTATGATTGCAATTTCGAAAAATCTACTTTACAAATCTACCAAAACAAAAACATAATTTCCGTTAGGTAAAGGTCCTAACAAATCTCCTGATAAATGTTCCCACGGTCCTGAAGGAAGTTCTGTTCGCGGGTCATGGGTTCAGATTTAGATGGCTGACTAACCAGTTGACAATCAAAACATGTCTTGCAAATATTTTCGATTTCTTTGTCCACTCCTGGCCAATATACCATGATTCTTAACTTTCTGTTCAGGCTAAAAGTTCCAGGACGTCCATCATGACCTAATATCAAGCATCGTTTCCTTAAAGCTTTGTGGATTACATTTCGAGTACCCCTCAAAACTAGCTTACCCAGCGCGAACAATTCGCTACGTTCAGGTAAATATTTCTTATATGTTAATTTATCCAATTTTCCGTTTTACAAGCATTCACTCACCACTATCAGGTTCGGATCATGATCTGATACTCTATCGATCTCACGCGTTGTCATAGCTACCGGTGCCGATTCACGTGCTACAAATTTAATACACTCGTCTGACTCCACAATTTTCGACATGTCGTGTCGGCAAGACCTCTGTCTTGCTTAATACTCTACTTAGGGTATCTGCTATATTCTTTCGGCTACTTATGTACCGGACTTTGAATTTATATGACTGTAAACGTAAAACCCAACACTAAATCCGTACACAGGATTTCGACCTTCACCTTGGAGAGAATATAATCTCAAACGGTTTATGATCTGTCGAAAGCTCGAATTCTGAACCATACATCCAAGTATGAACTCTCTCGCAAACCCAGACCAGACTTTGCGTTTCTTTTTCAGTCTGCGAATACCGTTTCTTCTGTATCAGCTGTTAAAGCTACTGTTTACATAAAAAAATGTCTGTATAATCTTCCCCTTGCTTCTGAGTAAGTACTGCACCTAGTCCTACTGGACTAGCATCTGCTATTGCCTGCGTTCCAGCATTTTTATCATAGTAGCCTAGTGTTTCCGCATTGGCTAAACACTTTTTGAACTGATCAAACGAATGTTGCTCAGCCTGACCCCATTTGAAAACTGCATTCTTATGTTTAAGTTTTCAAGGCGGTTCCGACATGGTCGAAAGATCAAGTATGAATCTGGCATTATACTAAACTAACCGTAACCAGCTACGTACGTCAGATACGCTTGTAGGTTCTCGCGCATTCAGTACTGCAGGAACCTAAGTCTCGGACGGTTCCAACAGAAATACTACAACTGCATAGAAGCGAGTAAGTAAGATATGCTTTCAAACATATGTAGTTACTGAGGGCCTTGGTGGCAAAACAAACCTAAAGCCCCCCACCCCACCCATCCACCTTCCCCCAGCGACCAAAGCAAGTTCCAATAATAAAACAGTGTAAAGACTTGAAATCAATAATAAAACAAAAGAGATATCATCCATCTCTGCACTCACTCAAGACGGGGCGTCTAAGATGTATGCAGTCAAATGCATATGCAACTAAATAGAAGGGATCTACGATAAAGATGTATCTGAATAATTTTCTTATTGAATAGTGGGGGTTCTTGGGGCCAAAGCTTTTTTTATACTCTAAAGAAACAAAGTTTTGCAAGCACAGATCATTTTTTATCAATGACCAAAGACCGTTTGATTTTTCCCATAAAGCTTAAGCCAGATTGATTTACTAGCATAACCAGACCTATATTTTTCGAAACAAAAAAAAACCTCTCTACCCATTGAAGATCAGTCATTTTATTTTGATTTTCCCCTAAAATATATACATTATAGAACAAACATAAAACAAAGCATTGATGAGTTCAAATCAAGATCAGGTGGTTGCTTTGTAGTGAATGTATAAGGGCATATCAGTGAATTGTCTTTTAACCCTTAAAGCGCCA
This sequence comes from Anodontia alba, assembly GCA_964016985.1. Classification (NCBI taxonomy): domain Eukaryota; kingdom Metazoa; phylum Mollusca; class Bivalvia; order Lucinida; family Lucinidae; genus Anodontia; species Anodontia alba. Next base: position 40,271,544 of record OZ024834.1, read on the forward strand.
ATCACAACTATTGTCGTCTGCTTTGTCATCTGCTTGTGATTATGCAAACAGTGTGGACCCAGATCAGACTGCTCCTTTAGGAGCAGTCTGATCAGGGTCCACACTGTTTGCCTGTATGCAAAAATAGGTTTGAGAAGTCTGCAAGAATATTCAGCAGACGACAGAAACAGACGATATTTTCAGATGCAGTTTTTCTTGGCGCTTTAAGGGTTAAAAGACAACGGGAAACTACGGATTAAGAATAACGTGTATATATACTTTTTCAATTTATACTCTGGATTATCGGGTGAGCGATACAGGACGTGTGTGTGTGTGTGTGTGTGTGTGTGTGTGTGTGTGTGTGTGTGTGTGTGTGTGTGTGTGTGTTTTCTCCATTCGTGCTTCGTAATGTTTATTTTAGAAATTTGATTACCAGGATGAATTTGAAACAGTCGATACTGTAAATGTTATTGACCGAGTACTTACGCTGGGGAAACGGTAGAGCTCTTTGCATTTGTATTCGAACCGGGATGCAGCATTTTCTACAAGATTGCATGTGCGCCCAGCGAAAACTCAGATCAACCTGCATATCCGCACAGCTTGATCAAAGTATTTGCCGTGCGTTCTATGGATAGCTAAGGACTTGCGCATCCGCGCAGGTGATCTAAGTCTTTGCTGGGCGCACGTAAAATTGTAGGAAATGCTGGGCTCCGGTTCAGTTTTTCTATACGGCGCACCTATAAAGCGTGACAAGACTGTTTAATTTGCTACCGATTTATTCAATTTTCGATTACGCTGCAAACTATAATTAATCAATGTCTTTTCAAATATTGATTCAACTTTCAAAATCTGAACAAGCAAAATGGCAAAGTTCATATGCCAAGTCAGCAGTCGGAAATAAAATGCCAATCCTTCCGTCAGTTTTAAATAAGGCGTATACTTTTCAAAAAAAGAAAAGAATCTGTCTCGATAAGCACACCCCCAGACAGCATTCTTTATAAATCTATAGCGGGCCGTTATCGGCCCGTCAGGGTAGCTGACGGGCCGATAACTGCCCGCTCTAGATTTATAAAGAATGCTTACTGGGCCAGTTCTTCCTAGCAAGCTGTCCCCAGTATAGAGACGGTCTTTAGTGCTTCATGTACCCGGAAAATGCCGCAGTCAAGAAGTATAGCTTTCCTGAGGCAGCAAAAGAAGTAGAGAAGAGGAATACATCATGAAAACATACCTATATAATTTTGACCCCCTTTAACCCCACTTTTATATAGTAAAACTGGGGTTTACAGGAGTATAGATTATTTTTCTTATTTCTGCTCAAAAACATAGATTGTGGGTACCCGTAAGAACCGCCTCGTCGAGGCGGTTTTAACGAGTACCCACAATCTATGTTTTGAGCAGAAATATGAAAAAAATATCAGAATTTTTATCTGAAAACTTTCAGTTTTTTGTGGTGAAATATTCAATACATGTATATCTGAATAGGCGTGTTTCCGTAATGAAGCAATGACAACAAACGCCACATATGAACCCCACAACATACAAATAAAGAAACACAGCAACAGAGGAACCGCCTTGGAATGATCAGTAGCAATACTACTTAGGGCTTAAACCAGTTTCGCTCGCGCGAAATCTCACCCAATTACGAAAACATGCCTTTTCAAATATATTGAAAATTTTACAACCAAAAAAAAGGAAAATTTTCAGATGATTAATTCTGATATTTTTCAAATTTCTGCTCAAAACATAGATTGTGGGTACTCGTTAGAACCGCCTCGGCGAGGCGGTTCTAACGAGTACCCACAATCTATGTTTTTGAGCAGAAATAAGAAAAATAATGTATATCCCTGTAAACCCAAGTTTTACTATATAAAAGTGGGGTTTAAGGGGGTCAAAACTATATAGGCGTGTTTTCGTGGTGCTTAATTCTGATGCAACTCCAAATTACAAATGTATGTTCGGTCCGCGTAGGGGTCCTCTACTTCATCTGCCAAATATCACAGTGAAAGACATATAACCAAAACCACCTTGATGCACCAAAGCAAATGCCTCAATGGACATCTCAAACCAAAACATAAGAAAACCACAAACAGGACCACGATGAACCCGACCACAGATCTGAAACAAAGTTAAGCCCAGCACGGAGGTGAAACACAATTCTTTGTTGAATGTTCTTTTAATCTCTTGACTACTAACGGAGAAATATTAAATAAGGATAACGGAGAAATAGTTACTTCTCAAATATTGGTTTAGAATTGCACGCATTACTATATCATCTTAAAGGCTTCTATTATCAGACGGAATCACGTTATGGAATCAAAGCACTGAGAGTGCTGACGAGGGCAGTTGCTTGAGATCTTTAACTGATTCGGATTTATGTTGAAATAAAAAAAAATACATAAACAATACTCGATAGCCCCTTTTCTGCCATTTGCTGCGGTGAGAAGGACCGCGGTTAGGGTACATGTAACTCTTCTTCAGAGATGAATATAGAGCGCGGGATTGACACCGATTTCTGGTGGCCTCTCACAGTTTTATCGACTGGATGGGGAAGTGCTTCAGCGAAACAAAACAACCCCCCACCTCACAAAAAAAAAAAAAAAAAAAAATCAGATAAGAAGATTCCCACAATATAAAATCCGTGCTGCGCGAATTTCACATTTTCTGGACCTTTAAGTATTATAGAAGTGTTTTTCGTTCATTTTTCTCTGACATGAAAACAAGGTAACAATTCACTGTGATAAAAAATCAGTTATATCACTCATCATATCAGTGGATGGATCAGTTGCTTACACATTTCTAACGCTATACAAGGGAAACAACTTAGCTTATACGTTACCAAAGCTATACACGTGAAACAACTCACACACAAGCGCCAGATACCAAGAAATATAAGTAAAATTGATCAGTTCGAACGCTATCTCTCGCTCAGCTTTACTAAAGCACTAGATAACATCACGAAAACATACTTATATAATTTTGACCCCCTTAAACCCCACTTTTATATAGTAAAACTGGGGTTTACAGGGGTATACACTATTTTTCTTATTTCTGCTCAAAAATATAGATTGTGGGTACTCGTTAGAACCGCCTCGGCGAGGCGGTTCTAATGAGTACCCACAATCTATGTTTTGAGCAGAAATAAGCAAAAAAATATCAGAAATTTTGTCTGAAAATATTCAGGTTTTGGTAGTGAAATTTTCAATACATTTGAATAGGCGTGTTTTCGTAATGAGTAGAAAGAAAAAGAAGACACGCAGAACATTTAATTGGCGGTGATCATCCCTTGTAGGAATTTACCCTCCCCATCCCCACTGTGTGTCACTGGAGGAGCTCTCACCCTTCAAATTCCTAAAATCATCTCGCTTCTTACCAAAAGCTGTAGATTTGGCGTGTTTTATTGGAGTATTCATATTCGTCCGCCGATAATGTACTCAATATAATCAAGATCTCATTTCTTAAAAAAACTGGCGTTGTCTTTGGTCTTGTTTATTTATTCGATATTTATAAGCATCAGAGTAAATGGGGCTAATACACATATGTTTAAATGCAGAATTTAGCGTTATCAGCGTTAGCAGGGAACTATTTTGAGGGCGATTTTAGGTAGTTATTAGGTAGGTCGCATCAGCTAAACGGATTTTCGAAATGCGGTATGTTAAATCTGGTGGCGGTAAACCGCCCCCAAAATGTTATGCAATAAAAATAAAAGCGGTGTTCTCTCTGAATTATACACTTCTACCATGATGGTCCGGGTGTGTATTTTATCATAGTTGGGCAACACATTCTTTGCATCACGAAAACACGCCTATATAATTTTGACCCCCTTAAACCCCACTTTTATATAGTAAAACTGGGGTTTACAGGGGTATACATTATTTTTCTTATTTCTGCTCAAATACATAGATAGTGGGTACTCGTTAGAACCGCCTCTCCGAGTGGGTGGTTGGGTGGTGCGAAGGTGTCATGTATCCTTTGTCACCCGGGGCGTCCAGCTGATATTGGCTTATAGTTGGGCAAGGCCTGCTATCCTTGTAGCAGGTAAGGGTAGGGAGGTGATGTTTTTATTTCTTCTGTTTCTTCACTTTCATTCCTGTTTCTCTTTCTTCCCTGTCCCTCCCTTTCATCTCTTCTGCTATCTCTTCTGTCTATTTTCTCCCTTTCTCTGGGAGACGACACAAAATGACCTACAAGGGTTGACGTGTCGTTAAACCCCAACTCAATCAAACCGCCTCTCCGAGGAAGTTCTAACGAGTACCCACAATCTATGTTTTGAGCAGAAATATGAAAAATAACAGAGTTTTTTATCTCAAAATTTTCAATTTTTGGAGGTGAAATTATCTGTATATTTGAATAGGCGTGTTTTCGTAATGGTGTATCATTTATGCATAAGGCATAAGAATGACGACCGCTTCCTTTAGGACATCATTAAAGAAAAAAAGTATTTTACAGTTTGTTTAGTTTCATTATTCAAAAGGATTGTATTACGCTGAGACCGTTTGGTGATGACTTGGAAGCGGTTTAAGTCTTCGTCTGAGGCACAGATATCGCTCGTGCAAGTTAAATTAAATGCAAAATAAAAGAAAAATGAATTTGATCTGTGTTTATTCAAAAATATTCATACATTGATAAGATTGCGCGGTTTTCGTTCAGCTGTATCTCAAGGTTCGCATATGATTGGAAAAACTTTATTTGTTTCTCATAGGGCCTCACAATTCTGAACTTTTCGTACGACCGTAAAGTGCCGAAGAAATTCAGAATGCGATTCTCACGTAGGATTTTTGTATATAGAATTTCCGAAGTAAAGTGATATAAACCGGATAAGTAGGCAGCGTTCAATAAAGCAAACTTTGATGATATTCGCGAAAGTTTTCTACAGTCGACTCTCGTTATCTCGACCTCGCTTATCTCGAATAACCTCTTATCTCGAAGTGAAAATCTTGTCTCTGTTTTAACATGGAAATCTAACAACAGTTAACAAAATATTGTGGAAAAGAGAAGAAATTGCTCCTTTTCCACAATATTTTCAATATATCTCTAACTTAATCAGTCAAATTACATATTCATTTGTTTAATGTGGTTGTTCAACTTATTGTTTTCCTCAATTTGGCAAATCTGATATGTCGAGGTACGGATATTTCGAAGTGTTTCAGAGAGTCCCTTGGATTCCGAGATAACGGGAGTCGACTGTATTTAGCATCTTTAGAACGTTAATTGTAGACCCGCCTTATATGACCTCAAATTAGAGAGTAGCCGTTATTTTTGTTGACGAGACTTGATATTAGATCGAATATATTATATCAATCATCATGAATTTCATAAGGGTCGACTGGATAATATCAACCTAGTGTACATTTCCATATCTTATTTTACGAACAAACATACAACAGTTTTAATCGCATAGATGGCCATTTTTGTTGTGCCAAAAGACAGCCTGAGAATAATTTGCTCGTTATCGCGGACGTTTTGCTTATTTGAACTCAGCACAAGACTGTGTTCAATAAATCAAATCATGCCAAAAGACAGCTCGAGAATAGTTTGCGATACTCACAACCGTCCGTCGAAAATTATCATAAATGAACGGAAAGTTTGCAGTTTCCGAAACACCGCGAACGTTTCGGTTAACTGAACGCAATCTTACGCAGAACTGATGTGCGCTTTGATCCAGCTATACGGCAATAGCCGAGCAGCTACGACTTCAACATCCAGCATTACGGGAATAGCCGGGGAATTACAACTTCGGAATGCCTACCTTTTGTAAATACATTACGAAAACATGCCTATTCAAATATACTGAAAAATTAATCACCGAAAAATTGAAAATTTTCAGACAAAAACTTTTAATATTTTTCATATTTCTGCTCAAAACATAGATTGTGGGTACTCGTTAGAACCGCCTCTGCTGCGAGGCGGTTCTAACGAGTACCCACAATCTATGTTTTGAGCAGAAATAAGAAAAATAATGTATACCCCTGTAAACCCCAGTTTTACTATATAAAAGTGGGGTTTAAGGGGGTCAAAATTATATAGGCATGTTTTCGTGATGTAGGCGCAGATTATATGTGAACTGCGTTATCTTTATGAATATATTTTGCATTATCTATCTGAGTATAGACAAACGCTCCGAGACTCGTGAGATTTTGGCATGTAAACAATATTTACTCTTCAAACTTGTATCTGGATAATAATATAAACGAGGAGTGACAAAGTAAAATATGTCTTTGGGGCCAATGTGCGCACAGCAAATGCCCATATGAACCTCTGCATCTGCACAATCTAATCAGGACCTTCATTGTAGGCTTATATAATCGTTTGAGACTGTACAATATGATGTATAGCAAAGACCCAGATAAGACTACAGTTGCCCATGAGGAGCAGAATCGATACGTTGCGTAGATGCCAAAAGATCGCTTTTCTCCTGACTGGGCGCATATAAATGAAGCGCAGCGCGAAAGGTAAAACGCAGAAACGTGCATATCCATCTGCGCATTCTGAAGGGATTCTTCGCTGCACGTCTATACAGATATTGCAATACTACAGAGAACGCAGCAGCAGACATGAATTTGTTCGGCTTCGCCGGCGAGTATGACCCGACGTATGACCATTTATCATTCGTTGTTCCTGTTTGAAATCCGGGTCGTTTTAACGGATCGCGTCTTCTGGAGTAAATAGTAGTCTGGCAGTGAATGTGTATCAGACCTATATATAAAAGAAGTGCGATAATATTAAGTCAGTGGTAGGGGGTTAAGGGTAACCGTTAACCATAAACCCTTAGAATGATGGCTATAAATTTCAGCAGACGATATTTTGAAACATTATTTTTCTTATTTTTTGTTTTTTCAAGGCTTTGACATTTCATGCATTTTGTCTCCTGAGGAGACAATTTGCATAAAATGGCAAATCCTGTTTTCTGGAAAAAAATAAGAAAATAAGAAAAAAAAATATCATAAGTAGTTGTCTGCTGAATTAGTTCAGATAGTGATAAAGCCTAAACTGCGGACTGTTGACTGCGGACTTAAACATTTTTTTTTTAAATTTGGAACAATTTCGCAAATTTTCACAGAAAGTAAAGCTTGACATTCACAATCAAATTGCCATAGGAGACAATTGGAATAAATTGTGAAGCGGTATGTCTGTGCAAGCTTTCGGTAACTTGTCGTCTGATGACTTAACCTGAAGAGTGTTTAAACGTTAATATCCTTTAGTCAAAACTAACAGACGCAAATGAATGACATTTGTTTCCAAGAAATACGGTTTGACATCTCATTCAAAGATTATTAGAAGGAATTGTCGATCCTTGTTATCATCGAAAAAAAAATATATAACGACAAATTGATATTTATCTTATTTTTTTTGCCTGGAAATAGGCTTTGGCATTTCATGCATATTGTCTTCTAAAGAGACAATTTGCATGAAATGCCAAACCCTATTGTCTGTAAAAAAAAAAAAAAAAAAAAAAAAAAAAAAAAAAATAAGAAAAAATATTTCTAAATTTCGTTTGCTTTATACTTTATCCAGCAAGTAAACATTCAGTTCAGCAATCTGAGTGTTAATCAGTGTATAGTTAAAAGCAATAATGGAAAAAATCAATTCAAACTCGACGGACGAAAAACAGCCACCGACGTCCGCTAAGCAAAATGGTTATAGTACGGTGAATTCCAGTTTGACTGCACGTAGGAAGATACTGGCGGTGCTCAGGGATAACGCGTTACTGTTTGTGACATTATGCGGAGTAATTGTTGGCTTCGGACTTGGTTTTGGTCTCCGTCAGTACGACCTGTCAGATTCGGGCATGATGTGGCTAGGTAAGGCAAGCTTGATCCTTTCTATTTCCTTCGTGTGTTACACTTGTTAGTTGCATGTATGTATAACAAGTTTTAGCTTTCAAAAACAGCTTGGTCTACGCTAAGCACACATTAGTGTTTGCTTAGCGTAGAACAGGTTTTTTTTTATGAAAGCTAATACTTGTTATATGTACTTGCAACATACACTCATGTCATTGCTAAATAAATGGAAGGAAAACATGAAGAATTTTTGTATTATGTGTATGATTTATTAAGAAGTAAAGTAATTCAAAAGGTACATGTTCTGTGTAAACAAATTACTAACATATATGCACTGGAGTATGCCATACAGGATTGTCTCCAGTCTGTTTTCACGATGTACCATTTTGTCTCAAGAGGTGAACAGCAACATTATTCTGGAGAATTTTTTATCGTCAGAAACATCACGAAAACACGCCGATATAATATTGACCCCCTTAAACCCCACTTTTATGTAATAAAACTGGGGTTTACAGGGTATACATTATTTTTCCTATTTCTGCTCAAAAACATAGATTGTGGGTACTCGTTAGAACCGCCTCGCCGAGGCGGTTCTAACGTGTACCCACAATCTATGTTTTGAGCAGAAATGTGAAAAATATCAGAGTTTTTATCTGAAATTTTTCAGTTTTTTTTGGAGTGAAATTTTCAGTATATTTGAATAGGCATGTTTTCGTAATGATATGTCCAGCTCATCATATTTTAGTGGTAAAACTATAAATTGCGCTTATCAGAGATGTCCGAAATTTTACCGTAAGTTACGGTAACCTTCGTACGGTAAAAATCAATACTTGGCGCGGACAAAGACGTAAATTTGGAGGGTTAAAATAAAAAAAAGCACAGCTTTATCTTATTGAACAACACATATGCGTTAAAGTAACTGAAATATGTATGGATATATGTTGTTGTTTTTAAACTGATGCTGCTGCTGCTGATCATGATGATGATTTTGTGTTTTACGTCCCTTTCAACATTTTAAGCCGTATCGAGACGATGGAAAGGAGACAAGGCTGTGCAATGAAGCGCCTAGCCTGGCAATCAGGCCCTGCATTTAAGTCATTCAAGGTACACAACTACAGTAAACCTATAGAAATATGTATTATTATTTGCCCCTTATCTAAAATACAGGAATCAGACATTACTTGAGAACATTATATTAGTGTATATGTTTTGCAGTTTATTAGTGAATTTGTTTTATGAAACTGCTCTATTTTACAGACTGATACCAGTCTATGAAGCGCCCTACAGTTATGAGTTGAATATACTTATACTGGTTATGCTGTGTAACAAGCAAATGTCCTAATAATTGTAGGCCTCACCAGATTACCCCGAACTAGAGATCTTAGGAAACATTCAACAAAATAGTGAACTCGGTTGGATTTAAACATAGATTTTATTTTACACTTTGTAATGTACATACAACAATTTGCGCATTCAACAATACAAAACGACAATAAGTTGCTCCTAATATTTTTGTACAAACAGCGGAAAATTATGCAGGTTTGGGTAGTGTATGGAAATAAGTAGTTATGTTCTCTATAGTCATAGGTAACCACGCCATCGGGGATTTCCGGGAGAAGCCCTGCAGACACACAGAAGGTACAGCTTCCAATACTTGTCCTCGGTCACTGAGATTCTGAACAATTGCTATATACCCTGCTTATTTTGTCATGAATTCATTACCCACGCATTAATTACCATTGCACAGCAAGGATAACGCAGAAGTAAACGCCTTGTTTTTGCCTCTAGATTTCCAGAGCATTGTAGGGGTAGTGGCATGGTGCATTGGTTGCAAACGACATTTGCACAATTGTTAGACTGGTTAGTAAAAATACAAATGAACTATGGCTGAAACCTATCGGCAACATGAAACGGTTATCAAACAACCGAAACAAGGAATATAATAAAACGAAGCCCATAATTCGCTCAACTGAGTAAAGCAACCACTGCATATATGTAGATACCATGCAACATTCTTTCAGTGTTGCCACAGCAACTAGGATACACATTTCACAGTGCCGTGAAAGGGCATCTTAGTATCTTAGGATCTTAATTTGAATGAACTAGGCAGACATTGAGTCCGCGGTACTATATACCAAGATTCAACCTCAAAGGCTTTCATGGTTCTGGAAAACAAAATTATCGAGTGTTTATTACCATATTTGGGCATGACAGCCATCTTGTTTATTTAATCATGTGATAATTTTCGACAGAAGGCCCTAGGAAAAATCTGTTGAAAATTGGCCAATGGATTTCAGGAAAGAAGACATTTAAATTTTATACGGCTTTATACTGGTATATAATCCAATAATCGAGGGGCGAGGGCAGATAACCTTCGAGGACAAAACTGTGAATGTTAACTAAAACGGTTTACTTTTTTAATCATACCTGTAAGTTTCAGCCGGTAATAAATTTAAAGAAAATGATTTTTCAACGTATTCCCTTTACAAATATATGGGGATGCAAATCTGACATTGCGTAAAAAAGGCCAAAGGTCATCTTCGGACCATTTTTTAATAATCTTGGTAGACTTTGAGTCGAAGATGCTATATATTAAGATTCAGCGTCAAAACTGTAGGTTCCGGAGAACAAGAATTTTAAGATTGTTTTTAGCCTAAGCAGGGTGCTCATATGTCAGTCAATGTCCGTCGTCCGTCGTGCGTAGTGCGTCGTCCGTCGTGCGGCGTCAACAACTGCTTTAAAAGCCTACTCCTCCTACACCGCTGGGCCAACTGACGATACCTGGTAGGAAGCATTGGGGTGACTTATCAATCAAAAGTAGCTAAACTCATTACGATCGGATATCCAAAATGGCCGCCATGGCCGCCATCATGAAAATCTATTTTTCGTTTCTTCTCCTGAACTGAAAGGCCAATTGTTTCCAAACTTGGTAGGAAACATCGGGGTGACTTGTAGATAAAATAGCTAAAATCGTGCCGATCGGAAATCCAAGATTTCTTGAAAATCTATTTTTTGCTTCTTCTCCTAAACCCAAAAGCCATTTGACTCCAAACTTGGTAGGAAGCATCGAGGTGGCTTATAGATAAAAAAAAAAAAAGCTTAAATCGTTTCGATCGGAAATCCAAGATGCCCGTCATGGTGGCCATCTTGAAAATCTAGTTTTCGCTTCTCTTGACTTTAAACTAGATAGGAAGCATCGGAGTGACTTGTAGATCAAAATAGCTGAAATCGTTCCCATCGGAAAACCAAATGGCCGCCATGGCGGTCATCTTGAAAATCTATTTTTCGCTTATTCTACTGAACTGAAAGGCAAATTGATTCGAAACTTGGTAGGAAGCATTGGGATGATTGGTAGATTAAAAATAGCTAAAATGGTCCCGGTTTGAAATCCAAGATGGCTGCCATGGCGGCCATTTTGAAAGTCTATTTTTCGCTTCTTCTCCTAAACTGAAAAGCCAATTGACTCGGAACTTGGTAGAAAACATCGGGTTGACTTATAGGTCAAAAATAGCTAAAATCTTTCCGATCGGAAATCCAAGATGTCTGCCATGGCGGCCATTTTGGAAAGCTATTTTTTGCTTCTTCTCCTGAATCGAAAGGCTTATTGACTTTATAAACTTGGTAGGAAGCATCAGAGAGACTTGTAGATCAAAAATAGCTAAAATTGTCCTATTGGACATCCAAGATGGCCACCATGTTGACCATCTAGAAAATCTGTTTTTCGCTTCTTCTTCTGAAGCAAAGGGCAAATTGACTCGAAACTTGGCAGGGAGCATCGGGGTGACTGACAGATTAAAAGTAGGTAAAATTGTTTCTATCGGAAATCTAAGGTGGCATGGCGGCCATCTAGTAAAAAATCTATTTTTCGCATCTTCTGAACTGAAAGGCCAGTTGACTCGAACCGGAGTAGGAAGCTTTGGGGTGACTTGTAAATCAAAAATAGATAAAAAATAATGTTCTGATCGGAAATCCAAGATAGAGGCCATCTACTTTTCGCTTCTTCTTCTGAACTGAAAAGCCAAATGACTCGAATTTGGTAGAAAACATAGGGGTGGCTGGTAGATCAAAATAGCTAAAACCGGTTTGACAGGAAATCCAAGATGACCTTCATGGCGGCCGTCTGGAAACTCTACTTTTTTTTTTTTTTTTTTTTTGCTTCTTCTGAAAAGAAAGTCCAATTGACTTGAATTTCGGTTAGAATCATCAAAGTAACTTGTAGACAAATATAGCTAAAATCGCTCTGATCAGAAATACAAGATGGCCCCCACAGTTGCCATCTTAAAATCTGTTCTCATCTTCTCCCGAATACAAAGACCCACTGACTCAAAATTCAATAGGAAGTATTGGAGGGACTTGTTAATCAAAAACGCCTTAATTCATTTTAATGAGAAATCCAAGATGGTTGCCCTAGCAGCATGTATTTTGAACCATTTCTCCTGAACCAAAAGGGCAATTTACTCAAACTTCATTGGAAGTATTGAGGTGACTTGCAGATCAAAAGTAGCCAAAATTCTTCTGACTGGAAGTCCAAAATGGCCACCATCTTGAAAATCAATACTAAACTTCTTCTCTTGAACTGACCGGCCAAATGATTTAGACTTGTTTGGTAATGAGGTGAGCGATACAAGGCCATCTTGATCCTCTTGTTTACCATATATGGACAAAGCGGCCATCTTGTTCAACAGTCCAGCAACATTTGGACAAATTATCAATATCCCTTCGAAGAAGACGTTTACATGTTACACGAATGTATACATGTGTATAGTCCAGGGGCAAGGGAGATTACGCCTGGGAACAAAAGTTTGATTTTAACTAAAACGTTTTACTTTTTTAATCATATATTGTAAGTTTCAGCCATCAGTCTTTTATACGTTTTCAGAAAAAAAAAAAAAGAAGATTTTTCAACATTTTTCCTATACAAATGTAGATGGACGCAAACATGACCTTGCCATTTGTAGGTCAAAGGTCAGCCTTCAATATTCATTTAAAAAATACTTTAAAGACCTTGAGCCCTTAATGCTTTAGACCAAGATTCAGCCTCAAAATTTTCTCGGTTCTGGAGATTTTAAGTGTTTTACCATATAAGAGCGTGGCGGCCATCTTAATCAATGGCGGTGCCCTTTTGTACCATGTTTCAATTCCCCTTTAACAGAAGAATGCTCCAGATGAAGTGTGAAGGAAGTCGTCTATTGGTTAAAGAGGAGTGCAAATGTGTGGACAGACGGGCGCCGGACGGCAAGTGATTACAATACCTCATTCTGAGCCTTTGGCTCAGGTGAGATAAAAGAAGGCTAAGAGAGAGAGAGAGAGAGAGAGAGAGAGAGAGAGAGAGAGAGAGAGAGAGAGAGAGAGAGAGAGAGATTTCTGGTTTTGCCTGTATATAGCGAATGTGTTGCCCTGGATCCCTGTACCAAATGTCGAGCACGAGCAGGAACAGGGATTAAGGGCAAATACTTGCGAGAGGAACTTGCACATTTGAACGCAGACCTGTAAAAGACCTCAGAGAGAGGCAAACATTATTAATTACATTCACATAGAACCGTAAACGGTGTCCTGTGAGACTTTTTAGATTAAGACCAATCATTTTCTAGTTATACGTCTATGGGGCATTTTAGCTGCAAGGGCAATCGTATCTATATGGCGGATCAGCTCAAAGACGTCTTCACCCAAGCAACGTTTCTTCAAAATTTAGATAATTAGATTTAAATATATTAATTAAGTGCTGATGGTTCAAACTACATTGCTTTCTGTAAATAGTCTAAATAAAACCTAAGACTCCGATTTTTTCCATGTTCTTTGTTTCCAAGGACAACTTTTATACCTTTTCATTTAACTTCCCTGCCCCTGGTGTTAAATGCCTAGGGACGACCGTAAACAGTCTCGCTGTACTTAATCATAGTGCAGTTTTTCATTTTTGTTTTTCTAGGCACCATTTTGTCCGTTCTGGTATTTTGGGAACTCGTGTTCCTCTAAGCCGGCGGTATGGGACGTATGCAACCTTACAAACTACATTGCTGCCATATGAAGGGTCTCAATAAACTGGGACTCTGATTTGGGTTCTTTTACGTGTTTTGTAGTTCTAAAAGTAACCGTTATGTAGCGAAATTTGATCGGTATTTTATGAGTAGACGTCGTGAAAGGCGCACGTTTTCAAGGAAGGATAACAGACAGAAAGAGATCACAATAGTCATCCTAAGCGTCACTCTAGTGGTCTAAAAACCAAACACTATAGGATATAAATACTTATCTAAAATTGTTTTGTTTGTGTTGAGGATTTTACGGCCCAGTCAACCTAATTGGTTTGTCGAGCGCGGTCAATTTACCTAACCACATTTTTACTGGACAGCTTAGTCCTCTAAGCGGTTAACCAGTATTGTGCATATTTTTTCGCCAGAAAATGACAACTGCCCTTCTTAAATCTGGAAGGGAGAGAATGACCCTAGAAAATATTTCATGATCAATCTCCACGAAAGAATGTTGCCGATCCGGCGGGACCGAACCTGCAACCTCCTGATCACCAGTCGGATGCGCATCCAACTGAGCCACCGAGTCCGGCTAAAATTGTTAATAAGCGTCCCATTTAATTTCAGTTCAGCCATGTTATTACGGTTTCTGAAACTAGTGCCCTTATAAAGTGCCGTCTTACTACACTACCATGCCACAGGTGATACTTCTACGAGCTGGTCGTATTATATTATACTGATGCGACCAATCCTAGCTCTTTTACTTAATGTTGGGCATAATGCAAAAGAGGAGTTAATTCTGATTTGAGGGGTAAAAAATTAAAACATGTATATTGCCTTTGGAAACAAAGAACACATTACAAATAGAAAGTTGGAGTCCCGGTTTTATGAAGTTTGCAACATTGCTTACACCCTCTAGCGTATACATGAACAAACCACTATGACAAATGAATAAATATTTTGAACATACTAACAGCATACATTGGACTAAAAACAGAATTATGTTTTTTTCATGCTCCTGTAGCACCGTACAATAACAGACATAAACGTTTCTTTGAGCGATTGCTTTTGCAAATTTCTTTGTCAACTCCAGGACTGATACAAAGCTTTAAATCACACATCCCCGAAAATGACTGAGGTACAGTCTTTTCATAGGAAATTTATCTGGTGTCATTTCGTTTGTCAAATAGAGTTAAGCTTCAACTTAAGTTTATGTTTTATGTTTCTTAAAAAAACCTAGCGTAGTTGATTGCAAATATTGACAACTTCGTTTAGTTTTGCTATCGTGCTTTGATTAGAAATACCTATTTCGCTACAAAAAGCAAAGGTAACTATACAGCGTTTAAATATATTTCCTAGAGACAGCATGATAATGATAATATCTATCGTATAAATTGAAATGCGAACATGTGTATGCCTATTGAAATATATTGCAAATTTTACAACCGAAAAAGGAAAAATTTCAGATAAAAATTTCTGATATTTTTCATATTCCTGCTCAAAACATAAATTGTGTACTCGTTAGAACCACCTAGCCGAGGCCTAAAATCTAATTTTTAGCAAAATAACAAAAATAATGTATACCCCTGTAATCCCAGTTTTACTATATAAAAGTGGGGTTTAAGCGGGTCAAAATTATATAGATGTGTTTTCGTGATGTGATATCCCAGAATTGCCATGAGAGTCGTGCAAACGCGATGCCAGAATTTGTATACTAACTCGACTCAGTTTGTTTGTGTTGAGGTTTTACGGCCAAGTCAACCCAATGGGCATGTCGGGCGCGGTCAGTTTATCTAACCACACTTTTACTGGGCAGGCTTAGTCCTCTAAGCGGTTAACCAGTAATGTGCACATTCTTTCGCCAGATAATGTTTGTGTTGAAATTTTACGACCCAGTCAACCCAATGGGGCCATGTCAAGCGCGGTCAGTTTACCACCTAACCACACGTTTACTGGGCAGGCTTAGACCTCTAAGCGGTTAACCAGTATTGTCGCCAGAAAAAATGACAACTGCCCTTCTTGAATCAGCGGATTGGAGAGAATGATCGTAGACAATATTTCATGATCAAATCTCCACGAAGGAATGTTGCCGATCTCGGCGGGGGTCGAATCAGCGACCTCCTGTCTCGAGTCGGATGCGCATCCAACTGAGCCACCAAGGCCGTCGCACTCGACTTAGTCATGTGTCGGGCATACAAGATAGTAAATTTTCTGGCGAAAGAATGTGCACAATACTGGTTAACAGCTTAGAGGACTAAGCCTGCCCAGTAAACGTGTGGTAAGTTAAACTGACCGCGCTCGACATGACCCCACTGGGTTGACTGGGCCGTAAAACCTCAACACAAACAAGATAGTAAATTGGTTCTACGAGATACTAAATCGTGCACACTAGCTATTAAAAATCGTGCGTTCAACTTCTTGAGTGCCTGACATTATCTCGACATTATCTCGTGCGCACAACTTTTTTTTTTTTGCTGTGTGTGTGTGTGTGTGTGGGGGGGGGGGGAGGGGATGGGAAGGTGGTAACGGCCCTTTCAAGAATATTACACATATATCGAACCGATCGTTCATCAAAGGTGGTCGAAAACCAAAGAACACGGGGAAACGTGCGCACAACTTAGTACCAGTGTCTTGCGCGCTTAGCTTGTGTCTTACTTATCACAAGCGCACTTATTACTAATTAGTACGAACGATAAAAATAGAATGTGTAGGCTGAAATAGCTATATTGAAACTTCCATACAGTTTGATATCTTTGTGAAAATTTGCACAGAGACTCTGTTGATGATTACGATTATTTTATTCTAATCAGACAAATCCATTTGGTATCTGACTTGGAATTGAACAGCCGAGGTTGACCAGTCAATGAATACTTGAATGCAAGCATCAAGGAAACCGAAATACATATAATCATGGTTCCTACTCATATTGATAAGACAGTCGTATTATTACTATTGACCTAAACAAAGTAAGGATATATATAGTCTTTTCTGGAGGTCAAAGAAGAAATAATGTTCACATTCTAAGAAGAGAATTAACTAGTACGTGATCATCTGTGTGTTCCATTGCCTGAGGCGACCTCGGAAAATGCTGATCCAATGAAACATGTGCAACTGCCTATTTATTTCTCTTGGTGGGCACCTCCGTTAAATTATGTCCAAGTATATGAATCGAGCCGGTGACATACGTTTATCTTATTGCAAGCGGTGAAATCAGTAGATATCCGAAATGATTAAACTGATATTTTCATAAATGAAAGAATATATTTTCACAAATGAAATACAACAAATCGATACGACGATGTTATTTTCACTACTCGTTTCGAATTACGACACCGCTATTCTCATTGTTTCCCAAACAGATACCGATCCCGCTTCGTTTTTTTTTTTCTCCTTTTTTATTTTTATTCTTTTAACTTCTCTGTTTCTGAACAAAACTAGCAAGTGTCGTTATGCATTTTCTCTATGTTTCTGAGCAAAACTATCAAGTGTTGGTATGCATTTTCTTGATTATAATGTAAGGAGCATTTTGGTAACAAGATTATTTTCATTTGCAGGAACTTTTTTGTTTTTGTCTTTCCAGCACTTCACGTGAAACACTGAACGTCTGCGCCATGACGTTCATGTTTTGTTTGGTGACGTTAGCTATGACATCAGAAGTGCGCATTGGCGTGTAAACAATTAAGTAAAAGAAAATTTACTCTTTTTCAGTGAATACAATAACAATTTTCATCTCGTGTAATGAAAACATTCATTTTTTTACTCGTGCTTCGCACTCGTGAAAATAATGATATTTTTTTTATTACACTCGATGAAAATATTAAGCACTTCACCGCCAAAGAGAAAACTTCCTTTATATATGCATTTTTCTTCCTCAAAACCTGAAAAGGCCGGCCTCGGTGGCTCAGTTGGATGTGCCGTCCGACTGGAGACCAGGAGGTCGCGGGTTCAACCCCCGCCGAGGTCGGTAACATTCTTTCGTGGAGATTGATCATGAAATATTTTCTACGGTCATTCTCTCCCTTCCGCTGATTCAAGAAGGGCAGTTGTCGGTTTCTGGCGAAAGAATGTGCACAATACTGGTTAACCGCTTAGAGGACTAAGCCTGCCCAGTAATGTGTGGTTAGGAAAACTGACCGCGCTCGACATGACCCCAATGGGATGACTGGGCCGTAAAACCTCAACACAAACAAACAAAACCTGAAACTAAAATAAAATCAGAACAATTTTCATACTAAAGTTCAAATATATGATTTGAAAAAAAAATTGTTCTGTTTAAGAGTCCGTTTCAAAGCATGATTTGCATCATGCCCTGCAGAGGAGGCACAGCAAACTCTTGCATACTTGCATGAAGTCATTATTGCATAATCATAACAAGAAGGATGTGCAGGATTGATTATTTTAATATTTACTGCCAAAGCCAATCCCGAACCCTAATTGCTATATCACTAGACCTATGATGTTATACATGTATAAAAGGACACTATACATACACATGCAGACTAGAATCCATATATAGTGAAATTGCAAGACACAAGTCAAGCAGCTTTGAATACTGACCCTAAGTATCCGGATACCTTGCCTCATTACCATACTTATCAAAAAATTTGAACAAGTCTATCTGACTACATATGATGTGTCTAAATTTTGCGAAGAAATTATAAATAGTGTAGACCCTAATTTGCTATGGCCTGTCTTCCGAATATTTAAGGCCAGCACAGCAATCCTCTGTTTAATATAGGTATATTTTATTTAATGAAATCAAGCTGATTTTGAGTTTAACGTTTCTTCTTACAAGCAATAAACTCCTGTCGAGACGGTGGAAGGGTGATAATGAAAGGTCCTGTGCAATAAAGCGGCGCAGTACAGACTTCAGCTGAATTCCACCTTGCTAGTTTCGAACCAAGGACCTCATGATCCGGTCGGATGCGCTAACCACTCGAACGCTTCTGGGTTTGGATGCAGCCGGCAGATTTTCCTGTAATATGTTACAACAGCTGCAACTATAGGGAAGCTTGCTTGCCTGCACACCATTCAAGCCATTCTAAAAGGCGGATCTGCTCTAAAAAGGTTGGCTACCTAGAGAGGCAGACGCGGTACATTTAGAGTAGACCCCTTTTCGTAAGTAGAACAAAATCGGAGCTACCTCCCGTGAGGTATATTCCTTCTCATTGAAAGTGTACATGTGGAGAGACTTGAGTAGTGATGGCAGAAGATACTGTCTTTAGTAGTGATATTTTGCGGGGTTTCGGCACTTTAAATAATATGTAGGTGTTGCGTATATTTGGGTGTATACTTTGTAAACCTTTCTTTCGTTACCCGTAAAGCGCATAGGTAAAGCAGCTAAATATTTCACTCTGTTGGTTTAAACATATTTTATTTCATATATTTCTCAATACATCAATACATCTACGTAGACATTACATGAGTATGTTAATATATAAAAGGGATTCGAAAAAAGCTATATAGCTTATGTGAATTCGTTTCCCTCGGTTCATGAGCATCAAATCAAAACGTTGTGACCATGCATGTACAAGTAGTTAACTAGCTAACTAACTAGATAAATAACGAAGAGAAAGAAAGGTGAAAGAAAAGAAGCGAAATGAGAGTGCAGTTTAAGAACTTTGAGAGTAGTGGATGTATAATAGAGACGTATTAGAATACGACTTATAAAAAATAATATTTTCCAGGCACAAGCACGTAATATAGGCGAGAAGTAAAGAAAGTGATGTGGGGACCCTACTTAAATAAATAAAAATCAAATCTTACTTCAAGCATTGAGACTTATGGATTAAAACCGATTTTAAACTACAAATGTATTGTTATATTAGAAAACTAAACAATATTCAGACAACATATTATGTTACTAGCTATATGGAAATTAAAATTGATATATGTCAGTTTGTAGGACAGTGGACAGTTCGAGAGGAGATTTCAAAGCGTTTGCTCCTTTGAATAAACTTATGTACATATTTAAAAATTGATTCATTCGCTTCATCTGTTAAAGCCATGTTCCCGAACAGTAGGGTATGTAATGTTGGTTGGCAGAACTGCGATACTTTATGCAACATATCCATTCTTATAGCGTTATATTTTCGGCATTCTAACAGAAAATGTTTGTTGGTCTCCGGTAGTCCACACGTGCATCTCGGGTCTTCAATGATATTTTTATGGTATAAATAATAGTTTAGAGAGCTACAGTTAGTTCGAAGTCTTGCATGATGTATTTGACCTAGTCTGTCACCGACATAGAAATAGGATGGTGTTTCACGTGAATTAGTACTCAGAGATCTTTTAAAAGATTCTACTGTGGGGGAATTTCTTGATAAAACAGGTAGAGTATTCCAGTCTCTGACTACTGAAGGTAGAAAGGATTTGTAATATAGTTGAGTGCCAGCATGGATGTTTTGCAAGTTCTCAGCGTTTCTTAGACTGTATGAAGACGCTTGACCGACTTGATCAGGAACTAACTGTGTCAAATAATTTGGTGAAAGTCTGTTAATCATTTTGTAAAAAAGAACAAGTTTATGTTTTCTTCGTCGAGAGCTAAGCTCTTCCCATCCCAATTCATTATACAGTGAAGCAAGAGAGACTAACTTAGTTGTTCCAGATACTATTCTACCGGCTTCCAGTTGCACCTTCTCAATCTCAGTTTGATCAAACTGAGTGCAATTATCCCATACGACATCTGCGTATTCCAGTATGGGTCGTATAAATGTAATAAATAATCTCCAAAGTCTTGCGATCAAACTAGAATTTAAGTTTTCGCATTATATTTATTCTTGCCCAAGCTTTGGATGTGATAAGCTCGATATGATTGTGCCAAGTTCCATCATTTGACAAAACTAAACCAAGGTGTTTATGGGAGGTAACGTTTTCAATCGACTGGTTATTTAGGATCAGTTGAGGATGCTGTAGATCAGTACGTCTTCTTGTAATTAAGAGAGATTCAGATTTAGCAGGGTTGAAAGTGACAAGCCATTTGTTGCCCAAATATTAATTTTTGAAAGGTCGTTATTCATAACAGATGCGGTATTTTGCGGAGTATCGACAATAATATATAGACTAGTGTCATCAGCAAACAATCTGATATTCGAATTAATGTCATTAACGATGTCATTTATAAATATAAGAAATAGCAGAGGACCAAGTATCGAACCTTGTGGTACACCGGCTTTTAGATAAGACCAATCAGAACAAGAACCAGGAAGAACAACTCTTTGTCTTCGGCTTGTTAGGTAATCGGAGAACCAGTCCAACAAGCGTCCTCTGATACCCACATAATTTAGTTTATGAAGAAGTCCCCGATGCCAAACTCTATCAAAAGCTTTGCTTATGTCAAGAAAGACCGCCCTCACCTCTTTACCTTCGCCTAATGCCTTACAGAAAGTATTATACATGTTTACAAGCTGATTTACAGTTGAATCGCCCGTAACGAAACCTGATTGAAAACTGGAAATTGTATTGTTAGAAAGAAAGAAGTTGAATACATGTTTGTGCACAAGTTTTTCCATGACATTTCCTATAGTATTCAAAAGAGATATTGGTCTGTTATTCGAAACATTTGATGCATCATCTTTTTTAAAGATCGGAGTCACGTTAGCTTCTTTCCAGGAAGAAGGAAAGGAACCTGAGGACAGAG
This sequence comes from Anodontia alba, assembly GCA_964016985.1. Lineage (NCBI taxonomy): Eukaryota > Metazoa > Mollusca > Bivalvia > Lucinida > Lucinidae > Anodontia > Anodontia alba. The sequence goes on from OZ024834.1 coordinate 40,292,903, forward strand.
ATGAATTGAACAGGGAACATAATGGGTTGGCCAGTTCAGAAGAGAGCTCTTTAAGTATTCTGTTATTTATTCCATCGGGTCCGGAAGACTTTCCTAGCTGGAGATTCTGCAGTATATCTTTGACTTCGTTAGGGTTTAATTTGATACCGTGGATTGAGGGTGTATTATCACTGATATTCAATTTTGGAAGTTCCTTATTATTATCTTGAAGATTTGTCTGTCCTATAAAGTGATCAGTTAGAATATTAGCCTTTTCTATGTCATTGGAGTAAATTATGTCGTCCTTTAAAAGCGTTGGAATGCCTGAACTGCTTGATGATTTTATAAATGGTTTCAAATATTTCCACCAGTCGTTACTGCTAGGTTTTTGTATTTTTAACTTTTTGGCTATATCATCGATGTGAGATTTCTTTGACTTGCGAATTAGTTTTGTAACTTCGTTTCTGTATTGTTTATAGAGATTCATGTCTTGCGATAGTTTTGTTCGTTTAGCTTTCTTGAAGAGACGTTTACGTTTTCTGATCATTCTGCGTAGCTGACTGTTTAACCACATAGGTTCTGCATTTCTAACTGTTACGTATTTGTTTGGTATGTGTTTCTCGGCTAGCGAAATTATATAATTTGAAAGATTAGTTGCCTAAATATCTAAGTCTTCGTTTATAATATCATCCCAATTAGTATTACTTGTCTCTTGCCTTAACGAATTATAATCACCTCTATCATATAACCATACTTTCCTTTTAAAACTCAAAGTACGTTCTTTTATCAAGTTATAAAAACAGTAAATAGGACAATGATAGCGGATGTTCTGACACAGGAAAGGCTCACCTACTCCACTTAGAACAACATTTCTGGGATTACTTGTAATTAATATGTCGATTAATGAGGAAGAATGTTCTGTAAAATGAGTAGGTTCGTCTATCAGTTGTAATGAACTGTACTGATTACAAATATCATCTATTTTTTTGCGTGTATTCTGCTTTAATAGATCAAGATTAAAATCACCAGTAATAATAATGTCTTTGATACCAGTATCATGAGCAAGATCTATAGACGTTTCAATGTCAGAAAGGACTGATACGTTAGAGTTGGGTGGTCTGTAGAAGGTTCCTATAAGTACAGGTTTGTTTTTTATTAGAATTTCAACCCAAACACATTCAACGTTACGTAATTCAAGATCATCCCTTAGTCGAGAATAAAACGTTTCCTTAACATAAACTGCTACTCCACCGTGCGCATCCGCTTGTCTATCATGACGAAAAGGTGATTTGTAGCCTTGAAACTTGATATCAGAATCTAGATTAGATTGCTGAAGCCAAGTTTCGGTCAAAGAAATCACGTCAAAATTGTTAAGTTCTAATTCGACTGAGTCTACTTTTTGTAAAAGGCTTTGGACGTTGTAATGTACAAGAGAAAAATATTTCTGAAATAGAGTAGGTGAGATGTCGGATAGGCTGTCATGCTCTAAATCACTAGTTGAAGTATTACTGATGTTCAAGTTATCACTGCTATTGCTATTTGGACCAGGATTGAGTTCTATATCGCTCTGTTAATATTTATTGAACTCAAGGAAGTCTATATTCTTGTTGCATTTTATGGTTCGAAAATTTCTGTCTGAAAACGGCAACCTACAGTCCCCTGATTTTAAGAATGACCCTCTAACAATTAGGCCGCGAACCAGCTTGAACGTAAAAGGTGTCATTATATAGGTGAATATCAAAAGCCCAGGTTTACTTGTTGCATTCGCGCACTCTCATTTTGACCTTCTCTAATACGATCAATGCAGTCTGAAGCAAATACACCAGAGTAAACCCTATATATTGTCATAGAAATAACTTATTATTTACTTTGAAGTATTCCCAGCGACAGTGCAAAATCTTTACGTTGAATGACATTGTAGCGTGAGATCTATCAGGCCATGAGATCTGTCACACCAGAAGTGTTAAACCGGAAATACTTGACGGAACTTATGCTGCGAGCATGAAATATTTCAGATCACGAGAAATATCAGTCATATGAGTTAAAATATCAAAGCAAATTTTGTTTTATTTAAAAGAAGAAATATCTTTAAAAAGATAAACGGCGTAAAGGGTACTGGAATATGAATATTGAAACTACTTTGTGATTCAGTATGAAATGAAGAAGCCTTTTAAAATATAAACGTTATTACGAATGCAAACAGTATCAAGAAAATTTTAATACTGTACGGCATTGTAAATATTGCAAGGATTGGCAGGAATGGGAGTGTACTCAGATGTGTAAATATCTGTGCTAAATTATGAAAAGCAATTTAGCATTTAAGCGTATGTCATATAGTTTTAAAAACTCCATGCCAACCAGGCACCTTTTTGATAAAGAGTAAGCAAATGTAACACTGGCCATCAAGATTGGCAAAAACTGGAAAAAAATATTTAATTTGTAATAAGAGGGTCATGATGGCCCTAGATTGCTCACCTGGGAAGCAGTTTTTTTTAACCTGGCGGAAGGATATTTTCAAAGTTTTCTGCATATATATATCAGACCCTGCCCTTTGATGGTTATTTATTTATTTATTTTATCTTATTTTACTTTATTTACTTTTTTTTATTTTTATTTATTTATTTTTTTCTTGTAATACAAATTAATTTAAAAAAAATTGATGGACGGTCAATCCAGTAATGTTTGTGAGTATTACTGCAATCTAGTTAGTTGTTGATTTGAAGTGTTCTAGACAGACATATGAGGAATCAAACAAAATAATTTGAACAAATTTGATAGATATTCACCTTTGTTACATTTGTGCAAAAATTTTGAAAGTGGACCATAGATTGTGCAGAAGAACTGTCAAGTTTACTCTACATAATTCCATATATAACGAAAAGTAACCACGCCAACTGGAAGCCATATTTTTAGACGGAACAGAATTCTTTTAACAAGATTTAAAGACCTTCTGTTGAAGAAAAATCTCTGTAAAAATCCAACCAGCCCGTACTGAGGAGATTTTGAAAGATTTGGATGCTATACCAAAAAGAGGGATAACTCTATTCACAAACGTTGAACAATCATTCGGCTCTCCTACACATTGATGTTTCAGACAGTTTGATTGTAGTGGGGAATCTACGTGACCAAATGACTATGTACACAGTTTGTTACTATTTTTAACTCCGCTTCAGGTAGGATGTTTTAGAATATCTCGATTTATACCAGATGAATTTTTTTTTCAAGTAAAGCGCAGAGTACTTGGAAAATCAAGCGCTTTCTGGTGGTGTCGGTGCTATTCTGCAATCTGGGCCCAGTTGTTCCAAACTAACGATGTCGTTAGTTAGCGACTCGTTAAAATCTACATTGAGTGATACGCAAATGTTGTTTTTTGTTTTTTTTTTTGGCTGAAAATTTGTGAGTAACTTTTGCAGTGCAAAAGCTACTCACATTTTTTTTCAGCAAAAAATATCAGAATATTGTATATTGAATCCGCTAAAACATTTAACGAAATGCCCTTAAGGAGCTCGTTAAGCTAACGACGCTTTGAACAACCGAGCCATGGTCTGATTCTCGAGAACATTCGGAGAAAGTTTTTCATAAAAAAACATGTACATTGTCCCGGTCACCCAGACTGATAGCAAAAACATCAAGTTCTTCGAATGTTCTCGAGAATTAGACCAGATCGCAGAATAGCGCTTACACCACCAGAAAAAACTTCATTTTCGCGTACTCTGTGTTTTATTTGAACAAATTCCATTCGGTATGAATAGAGAAAAAAAAATCCTTTCTGAAGCGGAGCTAAATAGAGTAATATTTCTTCTTCGTGTTGTTTACGAATAGGCCGCTTACACCGCGAATGAATAAAAGGGGTGTTCAACAAACCTATTTCTTAGTTAAGAATGAACAATATTATTTATGTTGCCAATATTTCTATCAAGTTTAAGGCATAATTCCTGTTTATTTATTATATAAAATTAAACCATGCGATTTTATATCCCTTTTTGTACATAATACAAGGCACTTGATAATTCTGTATATTATCGACACAGTGGAGAGAAGTAATCTTGAACGCCCCTTGTTCGCTTAGCGCTTGGGCCGCTTTCATTAAACATTTAGTCACACTGTACAAAATTAAAAGTTCGTCTATAATCATTTATTTCATTGCAACTATTTTATTGGTATTATTTAAATTATGGGTATTTTTCCATTGTTTAACATCTGCATTGCCATACTGTACAACTTTAAATAGATACATGTCATAATCAAGCGATTGTTCAGTCATGAATATATTTGTTAAACATCGGAAAAATTCTATACTTACCCCTACTTGTTTGCAGAAGTTTACATATTTTTAACCAATCGCAAATTACTATTTATTCATTCGAGACTAATACCAATAAGTATGTCAAAAGCCAGCTTATACAGCTACGCCGAAAAAAATGTATATTGCTAAAAATAGAATCTAAATAACCGCAACAGCCACAAATACATATAAAGTAAAATAACCGCAACAGCCACAATTACACATAAAGTAATATATATATATTCTACACCGTAAGCCTGCCTCGGAAAACGTGTGGTTAGGTATATTGACCGCATTCAACATGACCCTAATAATAATAATAAAACGGTCATATCCGTTCGTAAATGACATTTAGATTTTAGAACATGCTAGATAAATAAAAAAAAAAAAGAGTTGACTACTGGTATATCCCCACTGGAAGGCCACTGACTGACGGGTTATACCGAATAGATTTCTGTTATGCTATACAACTATTTAACCCGTCGGGTTACAAAAGATAAAATGCAAACAAACAAATTATAGGCAGCAAAAGTATTGTCTATTCTTTGTTTCTCCATGTTTTTAACAGACAGAAAGCTCCAGGGGCACAGCGCATTCAAATGCAAATAAGTCCACTTTTTTGTTTCTCCCTAAGCATTCATATCCGCAGGACTGGGCCAAGATAGCAAATCACTATTACATGAATGTAGTCATATCCATGACAAAATATTGTTGATGGACTGATAAATTTTATCGATGCACCAGTATTTCTATATTTGTACCAATAAAATTTTGGTGATCCCAAAAATATAGTAGTCTGGAATTTCAAGTATCAAATAAATGGGCTGCGCCATGCGAAAACGTGTCTTCGGGTATATGCAGACAGCGAAGGCCCAGCTCAATCTACACATTCGCATTGTCTGATCAGGGGATTGTCCGCTAGCAGAATCATTGGATACTACATAATGTATGAACGGAGAGCAAAGGCCCGGGTTATAATTAACGCATGCGCAGGATGATGCAAATGGTTGAAAGACACTTGACCCCAATGATATGTGCATCGATGAATTTTGTCAGCTTGAATGTATTGTTAAAGGTGCACCAATGAAAAGAGCAGTAGACCGATAACGTATTTACATCAATAATATATCCTTACCTCGACAAATCATTGTAAATAAGATCGTCTGCGCATTTCAGTAGCTGGAGCACCTGACTAGTGTTATGGGGATTCGTATCGCCTCGGGAAGGCAGTTTTCCTCCCCTGCTCACTGGTGTCAGAAGTAAAGTGGTGTGCATGGAATGTGGCCTATCGGGGGTTGCAGGCTAGAGACCTTCAGGACAGCTGGGTGGTGCCTGAATCCCAAATCTTATGAGGGGGAGGGGTGTAGTGGCTCAAATGCATGGACTTAATAAGACCGTCCGGGTAGCTCAGAAGGCAGGGAACTGGACGAGTGTAACTTGGGTCATGGGTTCGAGTCCGACCTTGGGCAGGCATTTTTCCTGTCATGTTTACTTTATTATTTGGATGTTCTAATTCATTTCCCAATTTTCTACCTGTAATGTTGTCAGAAACACATTAAATAGATGCTATTATCAAGGCTGGAAATTTCAGTATCGGGTTTTATACCCTTTATTAAATAAATTGCTTACCTTCTGCTGTCCAAAGTAACAGGGCTGTGTTCCAACGTTGTGTGTTTACTAGGTCAGCCAATTTATCCGAGATATTGCGGTTATTTTACGATTTGTTTTAACTACCAATTCCTTTACTATGATAAAGGAGTACACATTGTCTATTTAAGATAAAGGATCGTAATGATTAAAGACGAATATCAAGCCAATGCGAGGTCACTTGGGTGTATTAATTTAATTTGGGATGCTTCTTTACCGTAGATTTGCTGTCAACGGTCTAAAACAGTGTTATGAACTATTTCTTTTTGGGTATGTATTATTGCATTTTAACGATCATTATCCAGACCAGTCTAATCGATCTTTGATAAATGGACATCAAGTATAAACGTTTCCACAGAGCTCATTTGCGCAAAACAGACACAAAGGCTATTTTATGCTATTCCACGAACTATAGAATAAAATTATAGCATTTTAGTAGATATGTTTTTTTTTCTACATTGAATGAATACTACACCATGAGTGATTATCTCTTTCCCAGACAGTAACCTCTAGATGTTTTCTTGGATTCTTGAATACACCATGTCTGAGCTCCCTGTTACATCCAAACACAGAATACCACTTTAGTTGCTGTACTGTTTTCTAAAGAAAGGTGAGATTTTCTTTGGTCTCTGAAATACTTCAATTAAGCTATTCATCTTTTCTTGTTAACAACCTTGTTTAATATCAACAAAAAACATATAATACAATATAAACTATCGAAACTTTGTATCTGCAGAAAAGCATGTGAATGAATGACGACAAGGAGGGAAACTTAACACAAACCATATAATACTTCATATGCCACATACTGCTACATTTGATGACTGGGAAACCTTCCATATTAACCCTTTCGTCCCTACAGACCGATTCAGATATCACTGCAAACAATGCAAACCCAGATGAAACTAACCATCTTCTTAGGATCTACACAGCTTGCCGCTCTGTTATTGATTTTGGACTGAAATCCTTCTTCGCAATAATGAATGTGTCAATATTCAGGAATTAAATTTCTTTTCATAAAGCCAGGGGTAAATGGGTTAAGAAGAATGGAGGAGTGCTTGTCTAGAAACTACTTATCTAGGTTATGGTAGGGGTTTGATCAGAAAATATAGCAGAAAATAGGGTTGAGAGGGCACAAAAAAGGAATGTTATAAAATTTGAAAGAAGTTGTGTAGAGGTGAGAATGAAAAGGAATATAACATAGCAATGCTTTGTTGTTGTTTATAGTTGGATTTATCGTCGGTTTCAACAATTTTTAAGTGATATCGCGATCGTGTCTGCATATGGCATGAATTGGATGCTCACTTTTAGTTTTCTCATTAATAAAAGATTTAATCAAGTTCACCTAAAATGAGTGGTGACAGATCAATGAATAAATCATCATCTCGCGTAGTGGCAACGATGGCACACTAGCAACCGATTCTGTAGGCCAAAAGGAGATATTCCAGTAAGGCGAAAATTTTTCCTAGTTGGCTCAGGTGTTGGACCAGACTTTAGAAATTACAGTATGCGATTTTATTACATATTCCGGTAGCCCGATGTCTGTACCATAGCAGAAATTAAAAATATGCTACTTTTGTTTGTGTTGAGGTTTTACGGCCCAGTCAATCCAATGGTGTCATGTCGAGCGCGGTCAGTTTACATAACCACACATTTACTGGGCAGGCTTAGTCCTCTTAGCGGTTAACCAGCATTGCGCACATTCCTTCGCCAGAAACTGACAACAGCCCTTCTTGATTTGTTTGTTTGTGTTGAGGTTTTACGGCCCAGTCAACCCAATTGGGTCATGTCGAGCGCGGTCAGTTTACCTAACCACACGTTTACTGGGCAGGCGTAGTCCTCTAAGCGGTTAACCAGTATTGTGTACATTCTTCCGCCAGAAAGCTTCCCTTCTTGATACAGCGGAAGGGTGAGAATGACCGTAGAAAATACTTCATGATCAATCTCCACGAAAGAATGTTGCCGACCTCGGCGGGGTTTGAACCCGCGACCTTCTGGCCTCCAGTCGGACGGCGCGTCCGACTGAGCCACCGAGGACGGCAAATATGCTACTAGCTTCTGATTATGGAGAGATGATTCAGCCCTGTTTACCCCACCCCGAAAACTCCTAAATTAATATTATATTCAAAACGATGGAATTACATTTACAGTCGACTCTCTTTATCTCGAATTCCAAGGGACTCACTGAAATACTTCGAGATATCCGTACATCGACATATTAGAGTTGAGAGAGTGAGGAAAACAATAAATTGAACAATTACATTTAACAAATGAATGTGTAATTTGACTCCTGAAGTTAGAAATATATATATATAAAATAATGTGGAAAAGAGGAGAAATTGCTCCTGAGGAGCTATTTCTCCTCTTCTCCACATTATTTTGTTACCTGTTGTCATAATTTAATGTTAAAATAGGGATCAGATTTTCACTTCGAGTTAAGCGGTTATTCGAAATAAGCGAGTTCGAGATAACGAGGTTCGACTGTAGTTACCTTTTCCTTTAGAAAATATTTCTTGCATCAGAATAACGAGAACACAAGACTGCAATTGTTAAATGAATACAGTCAGTGTGCAAGTCTAGTATACGTGACTTAAATTATCTTCCTCATTTCCGGTTTAAATGCAAAACTGAGTTTCATAGAAGTTATTATAAAAATATGCCTTCCCCCTCCCCTTACATCCCCCAACCCCCCCCCCCTCCCCCCCTCGACCCAAGATGCATTTTTTTGGTGGAGATATTACATACTTATGTCATATATATATATATAGGAAGTTGGGTCGAGGGGTGGGAGGGGGACTACTTATATAACAATTTTGATGAAAAACATTTAATTCTGCATTTTCGCCGTAAGTGAGAAACAGAATTCTAGTAAAATATACCTGAGACGCGCACAGACTGTATTCATTCAAATATAATTTCCAATCAGTGTTGTGCTCTCGTCATTCTGGTGCAAGAAATATTTCCCAAAGGGAAAGGTAACTAAATAAAATTCCCATCGTTTTGTTTGTTTGTTTTGAGGTTTTACGGCCCATTCAACCCAATGGGGGCATGTCTTGCGCGGTCAGTTTACCTAACCACACGTTTACTGGGCAGGCTTAGTCCTCCAAGCGGTTAACCAGTCCCATCGTTTTGAACATGGTACTAATATACAAGTGTTTTTGGGCTGGAGTTATCTACCCTTGATAATAAGAAGCATAAATTTTCCTTTCTGCCATGATTCAGACGTCGGGCCTCCGGAATACGTGACAAGAGGGCCATGATAGGCCTGTATCGCTCACCTGAATATCAGAGCACTTGCACAACGTGACCTAGAAATGATCAAGGGAAACATTCTGACCGAGATTCCTGATGATTATATTAACAAGTAGGACGGGCCCCCGTAGCCTAGTGGATAAGAGAGTTGACTCTTAATCCATTAGGTTTCTCACCGCTGTGGTTCGAGCCTCGCTCGGGTCATATGTGGGAAAGCCAAGTTCTGCTTACGGATGGTCAGGTGGTTTTTCTCCGGGTTCTCCGGTTTTCGCCCACCTTCGATGAACGATCGGCTCGATATAAGTGAAATATTCTTGAAAGGGCCGTAAAACCCAAATCAAAAAAAAAAAAAAAAAAAAAAAAAAAAAAAAAAATATTAACAAGTAGGACAATGTAGCATGTCTAATGGACCATGAAATATAAGTCAAGGTCCAATATGGATTACTGCTCTAAAGAGGCCATGCTAAGGTGTGTGTATGTGCGAAGAATCACTGGCGTTTGGACAAATAGTAACTGAGAAACTGACCTAAACGCAAAAACTTAATAAATTCAGTAGACAGTAAAATATAGGTCAATGTAAAATATGGATGACTGCACTCAAGAGGCTATGCTAAAATGTATGCAAATGCCAAGTGTCACTGCCGTATGATCAATAGTTACTGAGAAACTAACTTAAACAGAATAAAAATTTTAGAAAATCACTGGACAATGAAATATAGGTCATAAATGACCCAGCTCCAAACTTGACCTAGAAATTATCAAGACAAAACATTTTGAGCAAGATTCATGATAATCACTTCAAAAAATGTAAACTCTTAGAGTGTTAACGTTTTCCTTTAATTTGGCCTGGCGACCTAATTTTTGACCCCAAGTGAAAAAGTTTTGAACTTGACCTAAAATCAACAAGCCAAACATTTTGAGCACAACTCATGATTGTCATTTCAAAATGTGACTTCTAGAGTGTTAACAAGGTTTGCCTGTGATTTGAACCAGTGACCTAGCTTTTGACCCCAAGTAACCCACTTTCAAACTTGACCTAGAAATCAACAAGCCAAACATTTTGAGCAAGATTTATGATGAATACTTAAAAATGCGACCTCTACAGTGTTAACAAGATTTTCCTTTGATTTGGACCGGTGGCCTAGATTATCATCTCAAGTGATTCAGTTTGAACCCGACCTAGAAACTATGAAGACATACATTTTGAGCAAGATTCATGATGATTGCTCAAAAACAAATGTGACCTCTAGAATATTTACAATGGTTTCCTTTGTGACATAGTTTTTACTCAAAATGACACAGTTTCAAAGTCGACCTAGGAATCATCGACAAACATTTTGAGCAAGATTCATGAAAATTACTTCAAAAACGAGGTCTCTAGAGCGCTATTAATTTTTGTCTTTGATTTGGTCCGTTGAACTTGTTTTTTTATCCGAGTTACCTAGTCTCAAACGTGACTTAGAAATCATCAAGGTAAGTATTTTGAGCAAGAATCATGATGATTATTTGAATAATATATCATAAGGGCAAAGATTCTGGTAAAGTTTCATGAAGATTGGAGAAAAAACTGTAGAGTCCAGAGGTAGAAAAAGGTTTTAAAGAAATCTAACCTAGTGACCTGGTTTTTGACTCGGTATGATCCATATTCAGACTTGATCAAGATATCATTAAAAAAAACTCTGGTAAAGTTTCATAAAGGCTGAAGCAAAACTGTGGCCTCTAGAGTGTGAACAAGTTTTTATAGAAAAGTGACCTAGTTTTTAACCCTACAGGCCCCACATCCATCCTGACCGAGACATTATCAAGCCAAAAATTTTGGTTAAGTTCTTTGAAGATTAACACAAAACTGTGGCCTCTAGAGGGTGAATAATGTTTTAAAGAAAGTTTACACAGTGACTTCGTTTTTGATCCGGAATGACCTATCTTCAAACTTGACTGAGATATCATCAAGTTAATTATTTTGGTAAAGTTCTGTGAAGATTGAAGGGAAAATGTGGCCTTAAGAAGGTTAACAAGGTTTTGAAGAAATTCGACCTTGTGACCTAGCTTTTGACCCTACATGACCCAAATTCGAACGTGCCCAAGATATTAATAAGACAAATATTCTGGTGTAAATTTACCCAGATTAAAGCAAATGTTAGGTCTCTAGAGGATGAGCAAGGTTTTAAACAAATCTGGTCTAGTGACCTTCTTTGTCAACCATACATGACGCATACTCAAACTAAACCAATATATTATCAGAAAAAAAAATGTCTTGAAAAGTTTCATGAAGACTAAATCAAAACTATGGATTCTAGAGGGTGAACAAGTTTTTTCAAAGAAATGAATCCTAGTGACCTATTTTTACTCAAAATGACCCATATTCCAACACGGTCTAGCCGAGATATTAACAAGAAAAACATTCTGGTAAAAATAATTATGACGATTGAAGTAAAACTGTGGACTCTTGAGAGTGAACAAGGTTTTTTAACAAATCTAAACTAGTGACCTAGATTTTGATCCGACATGACCCATATTCGAACTTGAATAAGATATTATCAAGAGAAACCTTTTGGTTTAGTTTCATGAAAATTAAAGCAAACATGTGGCCTCTAGAGTGTAAACAAGGTTTTAAAGAAATTTAATCTAGTGACCTACTGTCTAATCTGACATAACCTATATTCGAATATGACCGAGATATCATGTCAAACATCTTGGTAAAGTTTCATGATTCCAGCAAAACTGTTACCTCTAGAGGGTGAACAATGTTATAAAGAAACTTGACCTAGTTTTTTTACTCGACATAATCCATGTTCAAACTTGACCGAGATATTATCTAGAAAAAATTTCTGGTAAAGGTTCATGACGATTGAAGCAAAATGTTGGCCTCTAAAGGGTGAACAAGGTTTTAAAGAAATTTGACTTTGTGACCTAGTTTTTTACATGCTATAACCATTATTCGAATTTTACCGAGATATCATCATGTCAACCATTCTGGTAATTATGATTGATGAAAACCTTTAGCCTCTAGAGGGTGAACAACGTAAAAGCTGACGACGCATGATATACGTATGACTGACACAGGGTGATCACAATAGCTCACCTAGAGCACTTCGTGTGAAGGTGAGCTAATAAAAATCTAGTAATCAACACGTGAGCCAGTTAGGGAAAATCCTCGCCTAACTGCAATATCTTCCTAGACAATCTCAAGTGTCATTATCTATTTTCAACTAAGGTGACATGAACGATTTGTGTGTGATGTAAATAAACAACTATAAAGGTTACTATGGCAACCAAAATATTGGGCCGGCCTCGGTGGCTCAGTTGGATGCGCCGTCCGACTGGAGACCAGGAGGTCGCCGGTTCAACCCCCGCCGAGGTCGGCAACATGCTTTCGTGGAGATTGATCATGAAATATTTTCTACGGTCATTCTCTCCCTTCCGCTGATTCAAGAAGGGCAGTTGTCAGTTTCTGGCGAAAGAATGTGCACAATACTGGTTAACCGCTTACAGTACTAAGCCTGCCCAGTAAACGTATGGTTAGGTAAACTGACCGCGCTCGACATGGCCCCATTGGGTTGACTGGGCCGTAAAACCGCAACAAACAAAACCAAAATATTGTACCATCGCAAAAATCACAAAAATAGCCACTTAAAGGACAACTACCTGCCTTTAGCAAACCCGGCGATTTGTAATAACGCCGCAATTTGTAATAAACTTTGTTTATTACAAATTGCAGCGCAAGACACAACGCATTTTGTAATAACGCCACAGTTTGTAATAACCTTGTTTATTACAAATTGCTGCGCAAGTTTATTACAAATTGCGGCGCATGTCACCACGCAATTTGTAATAAAGCCGCACTTTGTAATAAACTTTTCAAACAGACTGCCCCAGAACTTGCGAAGTATGTGTACATGTACGTTCCTAACAACTAATCAGGGGACAGAACAGGACAATTTAGACACCAGAGACGAAGTTTTATAACAAGTTGCGTTGACCTTGTTTTTAGGCGTTTATCGATGATTTTCACATTTGCCGTAAATTGTAATAAACTTTCCAAACATAAGCTACGGAAGGAATTTTGAAGTATATTACTTGTATCATCGTAACAACAAATCAGGGGACAGAACAGGACACTTTAGACATCAGGGATGAAGTTTTCGAACCTTCATTACAAATTGCGTTGACTTTGCCTTTTGGCGATTTTCGATGATTTTCACATTTGCCGCAATTTGTAATAAACTTTCCAAATTAAAATTTCTCCGGGAATTTCGAAGTATATATATTTGTAGCTTCGTTACAACTAATCAGGGGACAGAACTGTACAGTTTAGAGATTAGAAATGAAGATTTCAAACTTTATTACAAATTGCGTTGACCTTGGATTTAGGCGTATTTCGATGACTTTCACATTTGCCGCAATTTGTAATAAACTTTCCAAACTAAAATTACTGCAGGAATTTCGAAGTTTACATATTTCTATCTTCATCACAGCTAATCAGGGGACAGAACTGTACAGTCTAGACATTAAAGATGAAGTTTTCAAACTTCATTACAGATTGCGTTGATCTTGTTTTGGGGCATTTATCGATGATTTTTACAATTGTCGCAATTTGTAATACACTTTCAAAACATAAGCTACTGTAGGAATTACAAAGTATATTACTTGTATCATCATAACCACTAATCAGGGTACAGAACAGATCAGTTTAGACATCAGGGATGAAGATTTTGAACCTGCATTACAAATTGCGTTGACTTTGCCTTTTGGCGATTTTCGATGATTTTCACTTTTGCCACAATTTGTAATAAACTTGTCAAATTAAACTTTCTCCGGAAATTTCGAAGTGTATGTATTCGTAGCTTCGTTACAACTAATCAGTGGACAGAACTGTACAGTTTAGAGATTAAATATGAAGATTTCAAACTTTATTACAAATTGCGTTGACCTTGGTTTTAGACGTTTTTCGATGATTTTCACATTTGCCGCAATTTGTTATAAACATTCCAAACTAAACTTGCTCTAGGAATTTCGAAGTTTACATATTTCTAACTTCGTCACAACTAATCAGGGGACAGAACTGTACAGTCTAGACATTAAAGATGAAGTTTTCAAACTTCATTACAGATTGCGATGACTTTGGTTTTTGGCGTTTTTCGATGATTTTCACATTTGCGCAATTTTTAATTAACTTTCCAAACATAAGCTACCGTAGGAATTTCGAAGTATATTACTTGTATCATCGTAAAAACTAATCAGGGGACAGAACAGGACAGTTTAGACACCAGGGATGAAGTTTTCGAACCTTCATTACAAATTGCGTTGACTTTGCCTTTAGGCGATTTTCGATGATTTTCACATTTGCCGCAATTTGTAATAAACTTTTCAAATTAAAATTTCTTCGGGAATTTCGAAGTATATGTATCTGTAGCTTCGTTACAACTAATCAGGGGCAGAACTGTACAGTTTAGGCATTAAAGATGGAGATTTCAAACTTTATTACAAATTGCGTTGAACTTGTTTTTAGGCGTTTTTCGATGATTTTCACATTTGCCGCAATTTGTAATAAACTTTCCAAACTAAAATTACTCCAGGAATTTCGAAGTTTACATATTTCTATCTTCGTCACAACTAATCAGTCAAGTTCAGTCCTCATATTAGTTGAAACGAAGATACAGGTACATACACTTTGAAACTTCTTGGGCAGTTTAAGTTTGAAAAGTTTATTACAAATTGCGGTAAATGCAAAAATCATCGAAAATCGCCAAAAACGCAGTCAACGCAATTTGTATTAAAGTTAAAAAACTTCAACTTTGATGTCTGAACTGTCAAGTTCAGTCCTCTTATTAGTTGTATCGAAGATACAGGTACATATACTTTGAAACTCCTTGGGCAGTTTAAGTTTGAAAAGTTTATTACAAATTGCGGTAAATGCAAAAATCATCGAAAATCGCCAAAAAACGCAGTCAACGCAATTTGTAATAAAGTTCGAAAACTTCAACTTTGATGTCTGAACTGTCAAGTTCAGTCCTCTTATTAGTTGTAACGAAGATACAGGTACATATACTTTGAAACTCCTTGGGCAGTTAAAGTTTGAAAAGTTTATTACAAATTGCGGTAAATGCGAAAATCATCGAAAATCGCCAAAAAACGCAGTCAACGCAATTTGTAATAAAGTTCGAAAACTTCAACTTTGATGTCTGAACTGTCAAGTTCAGTCCTCTTATTAGTTGTAACGGAGATACAGGTACATATACTTTGAAACTCCTGGAGCAGTTTAAGTTTGAAAAGTTTATTACAAATTGCGGTAAATGCGAAAATCATCGAAAATCGCCAAAAAAAACCCAGTCAACGCAATTTGTAATAAAGTGCGAAAACTTCAACTTTGATGTCTGAACTGTCAAGTTCAGTCCTCATATACTTTGAAATTCCTGGGGTAGTTTAATTTTGAAAAGTTTATTACAAATTGCGGCGAATGTTTAAATTATCGAAACGCGCCAATAAGCAAACTCAAAGCAATTTGTTATTTTCGAATACTTAAGTTTGAATACTTCATTTATCCAGTTGTGTCACTGATTAGTTGTAATGAAGATACAAGTACATACATGTATAAATCGAAATCGCATGGATAGTTCAAGTCTGAAAATTTATTACAAATTGTGGCGAATATGAACATCATCGAAAATCGCCAAAATGCAAAGTCAACGCAATTTGTAATAAAGTTCGGAAACTTCGGCTCAGATATCTAAACTGTCCAGTTCTGTCCCCTGATTAGTTGTAACGAAGATACAAGAAAATACACTAGAAAATTCTCAAGGTAGTTTAAGTTTGGCAAATTGCGGCGAATGTGAAAATCAATGAAAACCGCCAGAATGCAAAATCAACGCAATTGCAATAAAGTTTGAAAACTACGTCTTTGATGTCTTAACTGTCCAGTTTTGTCTCCTGGTTAGTTGTAACGAAGATACAAGTGCATACGTCAAAATTCATTTGGTAGTTCAAGTTTGAAAAGTTTATTACAAATTGCTGCAAATGTGAAAATCATCGAAAATCACCAAAGAGCAATTTAAACGCAATTTGTAATAAAGTTTGAACACTTCACCTTTGATACGTAAACTGTCCTGTTATGTCCCCTGTAGTCGTTACAAAGATAAAAGTACATATACCTCGAAATTTCTGGTGTAGTTTTAGTTTGGAAAGTTCCACTACAATTGGGACGAATGTGAAAATCATCGAAAATCGCCAAAAAGCAAAGTGAATGCAATTAATAATAAAGATAGATAAAAAACTTAAACTTGTCTGAATTGTCCAGTTCTTTCCCCTGATTAGTTGTAAGGCAGGTACAAGTACACGTACTTCGAAACGCCAAAGGGTACTTTAAGTTTGGAAAGTTTATTACAAATTGCGACGAATGCGAAAAATCATCGAAAAACAAGGTCAACGCAATTTGTAATCAAGTTTAAAAAACTTTGCCTTTCATGTCTAACTGTCCAGTTCTATCCCCTGTTTAGTTGTGTCGAAGATACAAATACACATGCTTCGAAATTATTTGGGTAGTTAAAGTTTGAAAAGCTTATTACAAATTGCGGCAAATGCGAAAATCATCGAAAATCGCCAAAAAGCAAAGTCAACGCTATTTGTAATGAAAAATTTCATCTTTCATGTCTACACTCTCCATTTCTGTCCCCTGTTTAGTTGTTAGGAATGTACAAGTACATATACTTCGCAAAAAAAAAATAGTAAGAGAAAAATTCAGGGAGTGCCACAATCACAAACCGCAGGCCTTCCCAGACACCAAGAGGAAGAAGAAACAGACAAAACTAAACAAGCGGAAATCGAACAAACGTACGAAAAGCACTAAGATTAGCTCTCTCTTCCCCAAGCGAGGTAATCGCAATGCTAAATGGACTGAAAACACACAAGAACAAAATAACACAAGTTAAGACATAAAACAAATCGCCTCGTAAAATAAACCACAAAGCAACAAAGAGTAAGTCTTGGGACAGTCCAAGTTTGAAAAGTTTATTACAAATTGCGGAGTTATTACAAATTGCGTGGTGACATGCTCCGCAATTTGTAATCAACAAGTTTATTACAAATTGCGGCGTTATTACAAATTGCGTGGTGACAACGCTATCTTGCGCCGTTCCGACGTCATTTTGACACTTTGCTGAAGTCACTCTTCGTTTTTACGACGTTAGGCGGTGTAACGTCGTTTTTCGCGCATCAACAACTTAAGAAATGGATGTAAACAGCAGCGTTACAGTCAAAACTTTTGGCGGTATTTCTTTATGTGATGGCTGAAAGTTTGGAAAAGTCTGACTTTTTCGTCGTGTTGAATCGAAATAGATCCGCTCTTGTGCGTAATTTGTTGAGTGAAAAATCAGTTTATCAGTAAGTTGTAAGAAGGTAAACCACTGGCCCTTTGCACTCGTGATTTGATCTACTTTACAACGGATCTCAAAACAGTGATTTATTACTCAACAAATCACTGCTACAGCTGATCTATTTCTTAAACAATAAAATGCTCAACACGTACTATTTTCAAAGCTTACCTTTGGAAACTTATTCCCACACAGCGGATAAGCTCACATATTCAATACCAAATATCTGAGTTAAGCAGACCTCAGGATTAATGCTCATTATTGGTCTAAATCATCATCGGCTGTATAATTAAAGAAAATATAAAGTTCAAAAAGTTAAATGGTTACTATGGCAACCAGAGTGGTATCATACTGCGACAAACATAAACATAACAGTTACAGCGTCTGGTTAATCTTTCGCAATATTCGTTGTAATTGCATGCACACCATCTGCACCAATACACCCAATGCCCTCTCACTACCCCAAACACTGACACACGTGAACTTGATTGTCCTACCATGTTATTAGCAACGGTAAAGTTTAGCAGGTTTTATTGTTATGTTTAACATGAGTTCGTTTAGCTCCGGGTGAGCTTATAGGATGGCAGCCCCCGACGTCCATCGTTGTCGTTCTTCGTCCACACTTTCGAAAAGAAATACCTTTGCAGCCTGCAAGCAAAGCGCTTTTGAACAGCGTGTTGTTAGATCTTCATGAAACTTGGAAGATAACAGTAATATGCATAAAATCTCGGGCGATTTCAAAAATGGTTAGATCGGACCAAAAATGGTACAGTTGCGTACCGTTAATTGTCAAAAATGGCCATAATCGACGTTTTGAACAGCATAGCTTCATTACTTTTGTTGGATCTTCATGAAACTTGTAGATATTAATGACATGGATAAAAACTCAGACGAGTTTGAAAATGGGCCAGATCGGATCAACAGTAGCAATTTTTTATCCCCTTGGCTATCAAAATGGCCATTATTGACCATGTGAACAGCGTAGCTTCTTCAGGTTTTGCTGTACCTTCATGTAACTTACAGATAATACAGTGAGCCCTCGTTACAGCGATAACATTTGTTCGCAAAGACGTTTTCATTAAAATGAATTTGCTGTTGTACGGAATTCTTAATGAGCATATCGATATGTAACAAAGGTCTTGTCTTTTTCTTATATTTCCTCATAGAATATGTTTTGGATATTTGTTAGAATAAGTTTCTTAAAAGTATTTGATACAATATTCTGACATTATTTGTGACTAACTGTTACCTCTTAAGCGAAGGTTTCATGACAATCAAATTTTCATTATAATGAATTTTGTCGTTGTATCGAGTGTCGGTATAAAGAGGATTGTCTGCAATGGCATGCATAAAATTTCGAACGAGTTTAAACACTGGTCAGATCGGACCAACGGTGGCAGAGTTATGCCCCCTTCATTGTCAAGATTGCTTGTAAACATTCTATAGGCCACGTTTTCAGTCTTATCAATTTCAATTTTTCTCAGAGTGATGTCCTTGACAAAATGTCGGTCAAGTTCGAAACTGGGTCATGTGGGGTCAAAAGTAGGTCATTAGGTCAAATAATAGCGTCGTGCGTCGTGCGGTATCAACAATTTCCTTTAAAAACCTACTCTTCGTACACACTGGGTCGATTGACTCGAAACTTGGTAGGAAGCTTTGAAGTGACGTGAATAAGAAAAATAGCTTAAGTCTTTCCGATCAGAAATCTGAGATTGCCGTCATGGCCGCCATCTTGAAAATCTATTTTTTCGCTTCTTCCCCTGAACCGAAAGGCCAACTGACTTGAAACTTGGTAGGAAGCGTCGGGTGATTTGTAGATCAAAAATAGCTAAAATCGTTCCGATCAAAAATCCAAGACGGCCGCCGTCTGAAAAATCTATATTTTTTATTCTTCTCCTGAACCAAAATGCCAACTGACTTGGTGACTTGTAGATGAAAAATAGCAAAACTCGTTCTGATCGGAAATCCAAGATGACTGCCATGGTTGCTATCTTGAAAATCTAATTTGATTCTTCTCCTGAACCGTAAGGCCAGCTGACTTTAAACTAGGTAGGAAGCACTGGAGTATCTTGTAGAGCAAAATTAGCTAAAAATCTTTTCGATCTGCAATCCAAGCTGGCCGCCATGAACACCATCCTGAAAGTTTGTTTTTCTCTTCTTCTCCTGAACCGAAAGGTCAGTTGATTTGAATCTTGGATCAAAAAAGTAAAAATAATTCCAATCAGAAATCAACATGCCATGACCGCCATCTTGAAAATCTATTTTATTGCTTCTTCTCTCGAAACAAAAGGCCAACCGACTTGAAACTTGGTAGGAAGGAAGCATTTGGTTGCCTTGTACATCAAAAACAGCTAAAATTGTTCCGATCGAAAGCCCAAGATGGGCGCCATCATTAAAATCTATTTTTAGCTTCTTCTTTTTAACTGAAAGGCTACTTGACTTGAAAGTTGGCAGGAAGCATCAGGGTGACTTGCAGATAAAAAAAAAAAAAAAAAAAAAACAGAAAAAAGAAAAAGCTAAAATAGTTGCGATCGGAAATCAAAGATGGCCGCCATGGCTGCCATCTTGAAAATCTATTTTTTGCTTCTTCTTCTGAACCAAAAGGCTTGGAACTTGGTAGGAAGTATCAGGGCGCTTTGTAGATTAAAAACAGCTAAGGTCGTTCTAATCAGAAATCTAAGACGGCCGCCATGGCTGCTATCTTGACAATCTTATTTGCTTCTTCTCCTGAAGGCAACTGACTTGAAACTTGGTAGGAAGCATCGGGGTGTCTTGCAGAGCACAAATATTTAAAATTGTACCGATTCGCAAGCCAAGATGGCCGCCATGGCCACCATTTTGACTTTTTTCTCTTCTTCTCCTTAAACAAAAGGCCAATAGACTTGAAAGTTGGTAGGAAGCATCGGGGTGACTTGTAGATAAAAATAGAGAAATTGTTTTGATGGGAAATCCAAGATAGCCGCCATGGCCGCCACCTTGAAAATCTATTTTTCGCTTCTCTTCCTGAAACGAAAGTCAAAAAATCTTGAAACTTGACAGGAAGCATCGAGGTGACTAGTAAATCAAAACAGCTAAATCATTCTGATTGGAAAGCAAGATGATTGACATCTTGAAAATTTTATTTTTTGCTTCATCTCCTGAACCAAAAGGCGAACTGATTCGAAAAACTTGGTAGGAAGTATCAGAGTGATTTGAATATAAAAAAAAGTTAAAATTGTTCCGATAAGAAATCCAAGATGGCCGCCATGGCCGCTATCTTGGATATATATTCCACGCTTCTTCTTCTGAATCGAAAGGCCAGTTGACTCGAAACTTGGTAGGAATTGATTGTGTTGGGGTTTAACGACACGTCAACCCTTGAGGGTCATTTTGTGTCGTCTCCCAGAGAAAGGGAGAAAAGAGATAGAAGAGAGAGTAGAGGAGATGAAAGAGAGGGACAGGGAAGAAAGAGGAACAGGAATGAAAGTGAAGAAACAGAAGAAATAAAAACATTCCCCCTCTACCCTTACCCACTACAAGGATAGCAGGCCTTGCCCAACTGTAAGCCAATATCAGTTGGACGCCCCGGTGATGTAAGATACACAGCACCTTCGCACCACCCGACCACCCCCGAAACTTGGTAGGAAGCATCAGCGTGATTTGTAGATGAAAATCACATTAAATCCTTTTCATCGGACATTCAAGATGGCCGCCATCATAGAAATCTATTTTGCACTTCTCCTGAACCGAAAGGCCAATTTACTCGAAACTTGGAAAGAAGTATCTGGGTGAGTTGTAGAACAAAACTAGCTAAATTTGTTCTTGTTAGAAATCCAAGATGGCCACCATCTTGAAAATCGTATTTTGAACTTCTTTTGAACAGAAAGGCCAACTGACTGGAAAATTGATAGGAAGTATCAAGGTGAATATATATATATATATATATATATATATATATATATATATATATATATATATATATATATATATATATATATATATATATATATATATAGCTAAAATCATTCTGATCAGAAATCCAAGTTGGTTGCCCTAGCAGCTATGTTGAAAATCTATTTTGAATTTTTTATCCTTAAATGGGAAATTGACTCGAAACTTCATTGGAATTATCGAGGTGACTTGTACATTAGAAGTAGCTAAAATCATTCTGATTGGAAATCCAAGATGGACGCCATCTTGATAATCTTCTCTTGATTCGAAAGGTCAGTCGACTGGAAACTTCTCTGGTAATCAGGTGAGCGATACAGGGAAAGTTTGGCCTCCTTGTTTTTTTTTTTTTTTTTTTTTTTTTTTTGTTGTTGTTTTTCGTCGCTTACCTTAGGGACAACAAAACGCCTGAAACTAAAATTTTAAAGCTGTCTATTAATATGTTGTTATCAACGTAAAAACTCCGCTCAAACTCAGAAAATCGAACATAGCAAAGGCACAAACGCCTTGCATAACTGTGTGTATAAGCAGAATTTTGTTTTTTTTTTGTTGCCTACGTAAGGACAGGTTTAAATGCTTATACATCTAATCGCGCCAGCAATGACCACGCTAATGATCCGAGTAAAAACAGTACAATTTTATAAAGCCCCGCTCCGCGACTAAAAAAAATTGACAATCGCAGGCTGATTGTATAAGTCACAATAATGGGCGTAACGAACAAAATTAGTCGCAGCCAGGCTTTTGAGCATGCACAAAGACTAGCCACGACTAATTCTGGTCGCAGACTGGTTGCAATGGTTTTCTGGAAGTCGCTATCAGTCGCCCACCAGTCACTTATCGGTCGTCGATCGATTTCACCAACTCTTTGGCTCTGAAATCTGGCAACCTTGCTGCGATCTATTGGCGCTCAGTCGGCGACTGTTTGACGATCGATCGGAGACTGATCACTGGTGAAATTTGTTTATGTTGAGGTTTTACGGCCCAGTCAACCCAATGGGGTCATGTCGAGCGCGGTCAGTTTACCTAACCACACGTTTACTGGGCAGGCTTAGTACTCTAAGCGGTTAACTAGTATCGTGCACATTCTTTCGCCAGAAACGGACAACTGCCCTTCTTGAATCAGCGGAAGGGAGAGAATGACCGTAGAAAGTATTTCATGATCAATCTCCACGAAAGAATGTTGCCGACTTTGGCGGGGGTTGAACCCGCGACCTCTTGGTCTCCAGTCGGACGGACCATCCAACTGAGCCACCGAGGCCGGCATCACTGGTGGAACGGCGACTGATCGCCTACAGGTTGCAAGGCGGTAATAGATAGCCGAAAGTTCGCAGTGCCAACTACAACGAAAAGCTGTCTTCATGTCCTAGCATCATTTTATCACCAGCGTTCAAAGTGTTCGCATTATGATGCGTAAAGAAATATATATATATATATATATATATATATATATATATATATATATATATATATATATATATATATATATATATATATATATATATATATATATATATATATATATATATATATATATATATATATATATATGTATGTATGTATGTATGTATATATATAGCATTCTGGTTGTTTTGTTGCAAGCGAAGCAACTGTATCTATCATCATATTGTCAACTTGCTCAGAAATGAATTCATCCATGTCATAACATTTTATTAAAATCGCCGTTTGATTACAACTAGTCTCCGACTGGTAGCTAATCACTCTTAACTAGTTGCAATCCTACGGCGACAAGTCACCGATCAATCGCCGACGGCGTGCAAAAAGTATCGCCGATTGTACGGCGTCTGGTCGGTGACTGATCGGCGATTATATTTGTAGAAAAAAAAGTAGTTGAAACAGTCGCAGAGGTCGCGAGTCAGTTGCAAACGAAAACAGCCGCAAAGCGTCGCATCGCAGTCGCAAGCTGTGGGACCGGAGCTTAAAACATTATGCGGCTGAAACACTGGTCTGAAAAGGCACGTACAAGAGAAAAACATTTAATTTTTGGCAGTAAATGTACGAAGCTGTCAATATTTGTTTCTTTTTAACAGCACATGCACTCCTACTTTCAACACTTTTCTGCACCTGTGTAACAAAACAAGTTGGTGCGTATAACGCAACAACCAGAGATATTTGCATATGTTGGCAAGTCATCACAATAGCTCATCCTCAGCCTTTGGCTCAGGTGAGTTACAAAAAGGGGGCTAAATAGCAGAATATAGCATGTCATGACAGAGAGAGAGAGAGAGAGAGAGAGAGAGAGAGAGAGAGAGAGAGAGAGAGAGAGAGAGAAAGAGAGAGAGAGTCATAAATTGAATTCCGCCTTTAGCAGGATTCGAACCTGGGACAACGTGATCAGAAGCGATTGATCGAGACAGAGAGAGGATCGACCAACATAAAAGGAGCCGAAACAGCTATTGTGCTAGTATCTTTTGTTGACGGGCTGATGACAGCCCTCTTATTTGCCTATCGGATATCTTTTCCTGTCCGCAAAATATGACTCGACGGCCATGGATATATGGTTCAATACATTTTCAGTGTCGCCTGAGACAGTCCAGATGGTCTGATTTTATTCCGAACACAATACAGCTGCCCTAGAAAGATTAGAATCTAACTCAGTCCTTGCACGGACAGATGAATACCTTACCAACTTTGCAAGGCACGCCAAGCTAAACATGTGCAGAAACGTGATATATGCTGTATAATAGGAAAAAGAATAGACCGTGTCATTCACATTGACTATTATCCAAAATTAAATGTTTCTCTTTTTTTTTTTTTTTTTCTATCTCTTGCACACGCCTTTTCTCGCCACATAAAGTCTTACTCAACCGCACTTTTTCAAATCGGATGATCAATGTGGTGACGTCACAACATTTTCCTCAGCAACCTTAGAAATATTACCGTAATTACCCTACGTATTAGATACATTTTCTTCGATACCGTACTTATCCTGTAAATTGAATGCCAACTTGATTTTAAAGTTTGGCTAATTGGCAGAAGTTGATTTGTTAGTGTTGAGGTTTTACGGCCTAGTCAACCCTATGAGTCATGTCGAGCGCGGTCAGTTTACCCAACCACATTTTTCTGGGCAGGCTTAGTCCTCTAAGCGGTTAACCAGTATTGTGGACATTCTATCGCCATAAACTGATAAATGCCCTCTTTGAATCAGCGGAAGGGAGAGAAAGACCGTAGAAAGTGTTTCATGATCTATCTCCACGAAAGACTGTTTCCGACGTGGTGGGTGTCGAACCCGCAACCTCCTGATCTCAAGTCGGACCGCGCATCCTACTTAGCTACCGATCAAGCTACACTATAATATACATGAGCTGCTTATCTGGGTATGTATCATTTGCTCAGGTGTGTTTGTCTGAATACTGAAGGAAAATGGGTATCCTACAGTTTTAATATTCCAAGAATGAAATTGGTAGTATATACTAACAGAAGAGGACCTTTTTTTCTGTAAAAAACATATTTAAGCATATAACAAGCTTCGGGGTTTTGCTTTCTGACCGCGGCGCAAGGCTGTATTAAACACGTTATATACTAAGAAACCATGTAATCAGAACCAATTTTAGACTGAAACTTGACTTTTCCCATTATGTTCTTTTCGTTTGTACCTGCCAAAATTTGCGCCTATTGTGATTTAGGTGCGAATTTGTACCGCGGCGCAAAACGAAGATAGATGCTTATCTGGTTCTCGGATACCACATTGTTTATGTTTAACCAATTCTCGGCGTACTGTAGGTTGTTTTCTTGTTCTCGGCGTTGAATATGTATTTTTAATGAAAAGTCTAAATTATTCAATAACGTTAACATTAAGGAACAATCACGCGACTATTTAACTTAAGATCTTCGATGACTTCCGAGACGATTTGTATGTTGATGTGTGGTTTGATGAAAAACTAATTGACGTATATTTGCCGTATGCACCAATATGTCCCAGACTCCTATGTTCGATTTTGTTTTATTTTTGTATGCAGACTGTAAAATGGCACTAGTGTTTAAGGACTACACGTACGCGTACTAGCAATATTCGAGGGGCGTTCAAGAATTATACGGAAAAGAGCACAGTACATGCAAAACATGTCTTATGAAGATTTTCATCTTTTTACAAACACTTTCTAATATTAGAACCTACACCTGCTACATCATTACCGTTTCTGGACTGAATATGGTGCTCATTCTGAAAAAAAAAACAAAAAAAAAAAAAAAAAACAAAAAAAAAAACAAAAAAAAAAACGGGGTAGTGCCGCTTTAATGATCTTTAATGACCAAATCAGAAAAGCTGCCGGTTTCTGTTCGGTTCGTAAGATTTTAATATCATGCAAATTTGTTTCTAACCTAGCCTTGTTATGAAAATTTATTTGCACATTTGAGCAAAGTTAAGAAAAATGGGACCTCAGATTTCTGTGGTTTGAGAGCCTTTAAACGCGCATTCTCAGCCACCAGGTGGGGTTAGGTTATTAAAGTTCTAAAATGAACAGCTGGATGGAAGGAAAATCAGAATCGTCGCTTATGAACGGTGTTCGTTAGGTGGTAATCATCAGACAACAGGGCAAAGGTGGTCCTGTATCGCTCACTCGAGAACTAGACAAGTTTTAAATCATTTGGGCTTTCGATTCAGGAGTTCATTATAGATTTCCAAGATTGCGCCTGCGGTAGCCATCTTGGATCTCTGGTCGAAACAATATAGCTATTTCTGCTTTACAAATCACCCAAACAGTCCCTCTCAAGTTTTCAGTCAATTTGCCGTTTGGTTCAGGAGTAACGGTTAAAAATATATTTGCAAGATGGCAGTTATCTTGGATTTCTGATCGAAATTATTTGAGTTATATTTTCTGTATTTAATATACACGTCACCCCGATACTTCCTACAAAGTTTCGAGTCAATTGGCCTTTTGGTTCAGAAGACAAAAATAAAAACAGAATAGACTTTCAAGATTGCAACCTTCTTGGATTTCCGATCGGAACCTGTTTTGCTATATTTGATCGACAAGTAACTTTGATGCTTCCAACCAAGTTTTGCGTCAACTTGTCTTTCCATTTAGGAGTAGAAGTTCCAAATACATTTCCAAAATGGCGGCGGTGGCGGCCATGTTGGATTTCCGATGGGAACAATTTCAGCTATTTTTGATCTACAAGTCACACAGATAGTTCCCATCAAGTTTCGAGTAATTGGCTTTTCGGTTCAGGAGAAGAAATTCCAAACAGATTTTCAAATGGTGGCCATGGTGGTCATCTTGGATTTCAGATTGGAATGACGTTAGTCATTTTTTTCTACAGGTCTCTCAGATAGTTACTGCTAAATGTCTAGTAAATTGGTCTTTCGTTTTAAGAGAATACGTTTTAAATACATTTTCAAAATGGCGGCTGTGACAGCCATCTTTGGGTTTTTATCGAAACAATTACGGTTATTTTGATCAACAAGTCAAGTCACACGATAATTCCTATCAAGTTTCAACTCAATTAGCCTTTTGGTTCAGGAGAATATGCTGAAAATAAATTTTCAAAACGGCGGTTGTGGCGGCTATTTTGGAGTCTCGATTGCAACGAGTTTAGCCGTGTAAGGTCTACAAGTCAGCCCGACACTGCGTACTAAATTTCGAGTCAGTTTGCACTTTGATTCAGTAGTAGAAATTCCAATTAGATTTTCAAGATGCAGCCATCTTGGATTTCCTATTGAAACAATTTTAGCTAGTTTTGATCTATAAAGAACCCCAACACATCCTAATAAATTGCGAGTTAATTGGCCTTTTGGTTCCAAAGAAGAATTCAAAATAAATTTTCAAGACGGATTCTGTGGCGGCCCTCTTAGAATTACAATTGGAAAAATACTTTTGATTTACAAGTCACCACGATACTTCCTACCAAGGTTCGAGTCAACTGACTTTTCGGTTTAGGAGAAATTCAAAATTGATTTTCAAGATGGCCGCCACCCTAAATTTATGCAGCTTAACGGAAAAAGGGAAAAGTCAAATTTCATTTTTCGACTTCTGGTCCAAGAACCGACGTCGCCGTTTCCATACGACGTTGTTATTGCTCTGTGTGTGTGTGTGCGTGTGTGTGTGTGTGTGTATGTGTGTGTGTTCGGCACTGTCTGTCTCGAAATGTCTGTCTCCTTCCCTTTCTGAAGCGTTGGGGTGACCGAGTGGTTTGCGCTCACGACATCGGATCACGAGGTCCCGGGTTCGAATCCCGTTAGAAGCTGAATTCAGCTCATAAGAGTACGACCCTTCATTACCCATAGCCTTTCATTATCACCTTTCCATATTCTCGATATGGCTAAATAATGTTGAAAGGGACGCAAAACACCAAAACAACCACAATTTGTCTCCCCTATCTATCTATCTATCTATCTATCTATCTATCTATCTGCCTGTCTGTCTGTCCGTCTATCCGTCTATCCGCACGTCCCTGCGTCCGTTGATTCTTACATCCATCTATGGAATAAAAAAGGTCTATTATCAAATACATGTATATGCCGATTGTTTGTGTTGAGGTTTTACGGCCCAGTCAACCCAATGGGGTCATGCCGAGCGCGGTCAGTTTACCTAACCACACGTTTACTGGGCAGGCTTAGTCCTCTAAGCGGTTAACCAGTATTGTGCGCATTCTTTCGCCAGAAACTGACAACTGCCCTTCTTGAATCAGCGGAAGGGAGAGAATGACCGTAGAAAATATTTCACGATCAATCTCCACGAAAGAATGTTGCCGACCTCGGCGGGGGTTGAACCCGCGACCTCCTGGTCTCCAGTCGAACGGCGCATCCAACTGAGCCACCGAGGCCGGTTATATGCCGGTAGTTGATTGATTGTGTTGGGTTTAAGGATAATCTGCCGGCTGCCCAAACATGGCGGCGAAATTTGTCACCTGTACACTTAAACAAAATGCGTGTTTCACAAACTCAACTGATAACTTAAACCTCAAGGCATATCA
The DNA here is from genome assembly GCA_964016985.1 of Anodontia alba. Classification (NCBI taxonomy): domain Eukaryota; kingdom Metazoa; phylum Mollusca; class Bivalvia; order Lucinida; family Lucinidae; genus Anodontia; species Anodontia alba. Next base: position 40,321,292 of record OZ024834.1, read on the forward strand.
AGTCGTTATCAAGAGACAAAAATGCATTTCATAAGTATGAAAAAACATTCTAAGTTGTGCAAATTCGGGACAAAAATGTTCCCTTTTCTATTTCATAAATTCATAAAATACTAACGTCAGTTTATTTCACAATGTTCCGTCTAGAGCAGTCGGAAGTTTGTTTGTTTGTGCTGTTGTTTTACGGCCCAGTCAGCCCAATGGGGTCATGTCGAGCGCGGTTAGTTTACCTAACCACACGTGTACTGGGCAGGCTTAGTCCTCTAAGCGGTTAACCAGTATTGTGCACATTCTTTCGCCAGAAACTGACAACTGCCCTTCTTGAATCAGCGGAAGGGAGAGAATGACCGTAGAAAACATTTCATGATCAATCTCCACGAAAGAATGTTGCTGACCTCGGCGGGGTTTGAACCCGCGACCTCCTGGTCTCCAGTCGGACGGCGCATCCAACTGAGCCACAGAGGCCGGCCAGTCGGAAGTTAAAATATCCAAAAGCTTTCAAATAAAAACACAATATGCCTATGTCTGCAGGTACCCAAACTGATACACAACACTAAAATCTTGTCCTTTAATGTATATAACGGACTGGATACCGGTTTATATTGTATCTGCACGTGCAAGGAGGACAGCCAAGTACATTATATATGTACGGTCAATATACATTGTTTAGAGCTGTTTGAGTAGCCTTCTTGGTAGCCAAAGTGTGTCTTTATTTGAATGAATTTGGATATTTTATTTTCCGGTTGCCCTAGATGGAACATTGTAAAACAAAATACCATAAGTACTTTGTGTATTCATAGAAAAGAAAAAGGAAATGTTTTGTCTCAAAATTACGCAAGTTTGTTTGTTTGTGTTGAGGTTTTACGGCCCAGTCAACCCAATGGGGTTATGTCAAGCGCGGTCATTTTACCTAACCACACGTTTACTGGGTAGGCTTAGTCCTCTAAGCGGTTAACCAGTACTGTGCACATTCTTTCGCCAGAAACTGACAACTGTCCTTCTTGAATCAGCGGAAGGGAGAGAATGACCGTAGAAAATATTTCATGATCAATCTCCACGAAAGAATGTTGCCAACCTCGGACGGCGCATCCAATTGAGCCACCGAGGCCGGCTACGCAAGTTAGAACGTAAGGTTTTTTTATACTTATAAAAGGCGTTTTTATCTGTTTATAACCACTTGATATACCCTGACATTTAAGTTATCAATTCAATTTGTGAGACACGCATTTCATATGTGATTTTTGTTGATATTTTATAATGACGTGTACAGGCGGAAATTTCCGCCGCCATGTTTGGGCAGCCGGCAGATTATCTGTAACGACACGTCAACCCTTCTTGATCATTTTGTGTCGTCTTCCGGAGAAAGGGAGAAGAGATGGAAGAGATTGTAGAGGAGATGAAGGAGAGGGACAGAGGGTAAAGAGGAACAGGAATGAAAGGAAAGAAAAAAAAGAAATAAAAAACATCCCCCCCCTCCACCCTTACCTGAGAGGGTGGACAGGGGAGGCGGGGATACGGGGATAATAGGAGCGGGGGACGGGGGTAAAGGGGGCGAGGAACGGGGGAAAAGGGGGCGGGGGACTGGGGGAGGGCGGGGGACGGGGGTAGAGAGGGCGGGTGACGGGGGAAGAGGGGGCGGGGGTAGGGAAATTTTAGGGGCGGGGGTTATACCAAAATTTGTTGTATTTTACCGATTTTACTCTATTTTTATTATTGCAATGCAATAACTGGGTATCAGAAGTATCTAAAAGACGTATTAAAATAAATTCAGGTATGTTTACAATGAATCTGGCGTTGATTTCACTTCACCGACTAGAAGTGTTCCGCCAACCGTGGTTTACATTGATTTCGTTTACGTCCGATTTCGGTTTATCTCTAGTTGATTACTTCCCTTTGATTTCGAAAGTTCACAAGAAATCCGTTGTCGGTGGCAATGCACATTTTTAGAAATAATTATCCGTCTGCCGTAGACAATCATTTTATTTGCTCATTGTTGGATAAGGACTTTTGCGCTGTTCAAAACACACACATACACACACACACACACACACACTTCAAGATCCAACATGGATTTTCTGATAGGTATTCCAAACACCATCCGGTGGGGTGATGGGGTGAGGCAAAGGTATCGTGTAACCGATATTGGGCTTATAGCTGGGCAAGGCCTGCTATCCTTGCAGCAGGTAGAGGTAGAGGGGAATGCTTTTATGTCTTCTGTTTCTACACTTTCATTCATTTTCCTTTCTCCCCTGTCCCTCTCTTTCATCTCCGTTACTATCTCCTATTTCTCTTCTCCCTTTCTCTGGGAGACGACACAAAATGACCAATAAGGGTTGACCTGTCGTTAAACCCGAACTCAGTCAAATCAATCACATGTTGCCCGGTGAAAAAACGCGGACCATTCACGGACTTACGGACCAATAAAAATTCCGTGTCCGTAATTTAAATAACGGTCCGTGTTTTGTCAAGTCCGTGAATAATAGGTCTATGGTTTGTCGTCCATCAATTGAAGGCCCGTGGTTTGTCAAGAGATCCGTGAATAACTGGTCCGTATTTTGTTATGCAGTCCGTGTATTGCCAATAGGTCCGTAAGTCCATGAGTCCGTATCCGTGTTTTGTCAGCCACCACACACTAACACGTTAGACATTTAACTCAGTTTTTGAGAAAACCTCAAAAAAAAAAAAAAAAAAAAAAAAAAAAAAAAAAGATTATTGTTCTCACTGACCCCCAAGTGTGGGACCATGCTTATCAAAAAATATTAAAAGAAGATGCAGATTTTAATGGTATTCTTGAGTTTTGATTTTAGTGATTAATACGACTGTTTTTGTGCCAATTAGGATCAGTTTGGGCTCGGACCTAGGCCCACCACATTATTTTTCTTGACCAGTTTAAGACCGGATCAAGGCCCACCACCTTGTGATAGTTACGCAGACTTTTGAAACGGAGGGTGCAAATATTTAGCTATTCCGTAAACAGGGTGCAAATGCTAAGGAAATACCGATTTGGGGGCAAAAATTAGGGGTGTAGTTCGGGGTCAAAATCTGCATGAATGTATATTGCATAGTCATGTTTAAATTTAATTATAGCGTTGGGGATATTAAAAATTCTGATTTAGGGGAGGGAATAGTTTGCTTGGGGGAGGAAAGTGGTGGTAAAGGGGGAGGGAAGTGGAGGAAAGGGGGAGGGAAGTGGGGGAAAAGGGGGAGGGAAGTGGGGGTAAGGGGGAGGGAAGTGGGAATGCCTACCCCCCTGTCCACCCCCTCTTACCTGCTATAAGGATAGCAGACCTTGCCCAAATGTAAGCTGATATCTGTTGGATGTCCCAGTGATGTAAGATACACGACACCTTCGCCACACCCGACCACCCCAATGCCGACAGTTACATGTATGTGTTACCGTGAACACATTCACGAATCTGGTAAACTCGAATAATGTACCTTACACCGTGTCTGTTTGTAAATAAAAATATTGATTAGATAAGTAAAATAATTGAGCAAATGAGAACAAATGTACTAACCGTTTTAATGTTTCTGTCATAGCTGAGAATATCAATCAGTCGATGGCCGCGCCACGTTGCTGTGACATGCATGTGACTATATACGAGGGGCGATTCATAAGTTCCTGGTTGATGGTAAAATGGGTCAGTTTTAAAACAGCAAAGGCATTCATTTTTCATTCACACTGAGTTGAGAGATTACAGACTGTTGGATCCCTTCTGTGTAGTGTAGTGGAACGCAGCATTCCTAACGTCGTATGATAGCGCAACATTTTTGCATATTTGGGAAGACGTTTCCAAAGCATGAGAATAGGATAGATGTTTGATAAGTTTGCACCCACCTTTCTAGAAAGCAGTCGTGACAGCAGTCAGTATGTGTGCATTATCTTGGTGAAAGAGCATACTTCTAGTCAACTTTTTATATCGAATCTGCTTGACTGTCTTCCGTAGCGTTCTCATAGGAGCAGCAGTCTATCTGTATGTAGTCTCTATCTATATACAGCACTTGCATCACATCCCAGAAAAATAGAAGTCATGCAAATATCATCGCATTGCAAAATAATTAAAGCAAAATAAATAAAAAATAAAAGTAAAAAAAATAAAATAAAATAAATAAATAAATAAAAGGAGTATTGCTTTGCCTCTCGTTGGCAGTGGTTTCATCCGCGCTCATAAATCGCTGGAGAAGTCTGTAAGGATCCGCCATAAAACGGCTATATTATCCCTTAATATGTTGAATGCGTTTCTTATTAGGTCCAAGGAGCTTTTGAACATAATAAGGTGAGTCGTATAGGACGCCCTATACTACTAAGGTGACACTTTAAACTTTTGAAAAGCGTTACACATACCTCGGAGACACATACCTATCATACAGGCAATAGAACACTGATTTTGCTATGATGATGTAATGATTCTTGCAACGGTCTCCTCTTTGGTGACGGAGTTCGTCTACCAAATTCTACTTGTCAGGTTTAAATTGAGCAACCAACGTCTTCACCATAATGTATAAAGAGACACAAATTCTTCTAGTCATGTTGAAATTGAGCAGCCGACGTCTTCACCATAATGTAGAAAGAGACATTCTCTCCTAGCTTGCACATCGTGTTTTCCTGATTTCCTCCGAGGCAGAAGTAATTCCAGTTTTAACTTGCTAATTTCAAATTCAAGAGTTGAACTGTACTAACATTCAGTACGTCTGCTTATAGAGATCACGAAGTTATTAATCACCCCTCAGTTAACAATACAGTTCCTATGCAATATATGACAGCGTAAATATGTCATGGCTTTTTTTCCAAATATATATGGTATGTGTACGTAACACACGCAGCACTTCAGTTTGAAAGAGTAATTCTTCTTTAGATTGGAATCGTTGAAGATTTACGCTTATTTTTCAATATAGGTCAGCTAGCCACAATGGCGGAGGAGGCTGATGCTCATTCATATTTCACATTTGTGCGTTTTGCTAATGGGTTCTTACATTTGTAAGAAAGTTATGGCCTGTTGGTGCCGGATTGTTTCACCATTCAGGGCTGGCGCGCGGCCGAGGAGTTATATGTGGCGCTCCCGATTTCAGGTTCACAAGATCTATGGTTAGGATCTCTCTCTCTCTCTCTCTCTCTCTCTCTCTCTCTCTCTCTGATTTTGTTTTGAACAGCGGGAATATCTATTTTTACTTTATGTGTCGGACACAAAGAGAGCATTACACTACACTGACGTTCGGCAAGGGGAGTTATTTCAAAACCAAATTAGCTGGAGATGTCTTCCTTGTTTGCGACATATCGTCTTGATATTATTAAGCCATCTGTGATGTTTCGTTACTATATTCCATACGTTTCAGGAGTTATATGCCATACACGAATTTTCAGCATTACACGACATTGGTTTCAGGCAAGGGGGGATAAATCCAAAACCAAAGTCGCCAGCATAACACTATATGGATTTCGGCAAGAGGTGATAATTCGAAACCGAATTAGCTGAGGCTGTCTTCATTGTTTGCTATTCATTGTAGTCAGCTGTAAAGTTTCATAAATATATTCCATGCGATATTCCATACGGTTCAGGAGTTATGACCCGGGCACAATTTTTAGCACTCAAGCACTAACAGGGGTAAGGAGTTATGGCATGGACACAATTCACACACCAGTGTTTTCTTCCTTGCTTGCGACACATCGCCTCGATATGATTTAGCCATCTCTGAAGTTTCATTAATATATTCCATACGTTTAGGAGTTATGAGCCGGACACAAATGCACGGACGAACGGACGTAAAGACGGACGGACAGCGGTAAAACAATACCCTTTCACCAGTCTTTGATTGGCGGGGCGTAATATAGTGAAGGGATAATGGGTGAACTCTTTTCTCCAGACGGCGGTCAACCGTCTGTTACAAATAAAAATTATGCTGGGCTAAAAACAACATGACCGATCAAGCAGTGTGGCGGTTTTCGTCATTAACGGACGAATTACTTGGCCGCCATGTTTAGCTAATCAACTAAAAGCGGTGCAGTCGGGACAGGCCGGTTCATCGCCGGTCGACACGGCTAGAGCAAAATGTGCGTTTGTCGGTTAACCGTGGCGACCCGGAGCAGCGCGGCTGCGAGAAAGAAGTGCGCACTCTGTGTTTGAGTGGTTTATGCACCAGACATCATATACCATGCGCGTGAAACGCTCGCTTGTGCACATGTGCTGTACATGTGCTGTAAGTGATAGCCTGCGTGCAAAGAGTATCGGGTTTCGTATATTCCTCCACAACTCAGACTACTAACGCATCCACTATGAAGTCAAAATGTTCTGTGTGTGTGTGTGTGTGTGTGTGTGTGTGTGTGTGTGTGTGTGTGTGTGTGTGTGTGTGTGTGTGTTTTGTTTACTTCGGTGACAATAATTGGCTGCCGTATTAACTAGTAGAATGATAATACATATACATGTGTATCTACCATGACTGTAGTAAACCGGTTCTAGCAGGTTGCATTTCATACATTTATACTCATGTAGAAATGATGAGACCATTATCTTTATTATCATTATTCTCATTGATTTCACTTAAGATTCCCATCCGCTAATATAAGATAATAATAATGATAAAAAAATGTATATGGATATCAGATTCACAGTGAAATCCATTTAAACAAAAGTTGGTATAAAATATATATTACACCTAAGTCAGACACAATCACATCTTCTCAGCAACAGTAACAACACGCATATGCACGTACAAGGATGCACGCTCAGCACATACGCATGAAGACGCACATACCCTGTGAAACGCAGAGAGAGAGAGAGAGAGAGAGAGAGAGAGAGAGAGAGAGTAACACAAATATGTAAAAATATGCCTTCAGGACATAAATGTATGCGGAAACCCTTGCCGAGTCGCACCGTGGCATGTATATGGACTGTGTCATGCAAAAAATTAATCAACGTAGTCTGATCAGGACCATCGCTGTCCGCTTAAAGGGTCATTTGATACTGCAGACTATACTGATAAATAACAAAGGCCCTAGTCATATGCAAATGGTCTGGCTCAGTTATCTCGGAAAAAGCACAGAATATACATTTTCCTGTGACACGGCTATAATGTATCAATGAGCAAAGCCGAGTTGGCAACATTCTTTCCTGGAGATTGATATTGAAATATTTTCTACGGTCTATCACTACCTTCCGCTGATTTAAGATGGGCAGTTGTTAGTTTCTGGCGAAAGAATGTGCACAATACTAATTAACCGCTTAGAGGACTAAGCCTGCCCAGAAAAAAGTGTGGTTAGGTAAACTGACCGTGCTCGACACTACCCTATGGGGTTGACTGGGCCGTAAAACCTCAACACAAACAAGTTTTATATAGCGGTTGTTGTTTTACACATCTATCCTTACCCACACTATTCAATATACACTCGATAGAGTACCATTTCCCTCCTAATCTAAAGCTTTGTCCGCGCAAGGTAAATTTATTCTACCGTACGGTAGTTACCGTAACTTACGGTAAATTCTCGGACATCTCTAGTAGTATTAACCCAGGAGGCATATATCGTTTTGTGCCCGCTAGGAATGCATCCATCCTCGTTAAATTAGAAAATAACAAAATTGATTCCAAGACATTTGATAAAGTATTGCGGAACAATGATTACCTTTTGTCTATATGAGAAAGGTATGCAGAACGAGTGTTTCAGTCAGTCCCGGAATTTAGTTATAATCACGTTAAGCAGCCAATGGAAAAAAGCATTTGACCAATCCAATACCGTTAAAAATGCTTCCGGAACAATAGTGAACATTAAGATTGTCTACGCCCTTTCATGTTCAACTGCCTACGCCCATTCACATTAACCCTTGTCCTGCTGAACCCGGATATAAGGCTGTGTTTGCAAACAGTGTAGATCCAAATCAGTTGGCTTCTGAAGAAGCCAACTGATCTGGATCTGCACTGTTTGACATCCAGTATGTCAACTTCTATCAACAATCTAGATCAATTAATCTCATTGGCTGAAAATTAGAAGTGGGTGTGACGTCTTAATTTATTCAGCAGGACAAGGGTTAAGCAGTCGATTTTGATTAAGCGCTTCAGGAGTAATGGAAAACTAAGATCGTCTTTCGATTGGTTTAACAGCATGAAATAATTTGTCAGTTCACAGTATTCGCGTCCCCATCCCCGACCCCACTTGATGTATATTAGAGGCGAGAGTGTTCTGAGGTTAGTGACTTTCACAGCGGTTCTTGATTTATATACTTTACTTATCTCTTCAACAGTAATATTTTCATAGATAATTTATTGCTGCTCTTGTACCATTAAAGAGGCCAGTTTTACAACAGTAATTGTGCCCTATAGCGAGAATTTGTACCTTATAATATGTGCGCTCAGTGAAGACTCCGATCAGCCTGCGCAGATGCCTAAAGATACTTCGTCTCGCGTTGCAATCCGCTTATTACTATTTCTACAATTCACCTCCGAATACCTAGCGTCCCAGAAATGATTATTTACATTCATTTGTACAATGTAGTCGGCAGTGTCTTTTGTGTGTGCTTAATTCTAAAGTTAGCCGCGCATCCCAAAGAAATAATAACCATATGTGATCGAGTCACTATAGATAGATAGATAGATAGATAGATAGATAGATAGATAGATAGATAGATGGATGGATGGATGGATGGATGGATGGATGGATGGGCGGGCGGGCGGGCGGACGGACGGACGGACGGAGGGAGGGAGGGAGGGACGGACGGACGGCCGACAGACAGATAGATAGACAGGTAGGTAGGTAGGTACGTACGTACGTGCTAAAATTAGCTTTTCAGGACCCCGCAAGAAACAAATGCGTCGATTCATCTTAGTGCGTCGCAGTAAGTCTGTACTTTTCGTTGTTTCGTATGTGTGTGTGTGTGGTGTGTGTGGTGTGTGTGTGTGTGTGTGTGTGTGTATTTTTCTGTCCCTCTCTAATAGTACTGTCTATTTTTTTCAGGGTTGCCAGGAGAAATTTTCATGAGGATGCTGACATTAACAATCCTACCACTAATTGTAGCCAGCATTATATCAGGTATATTTTCGTATTTACGTACCTTAATCATTCTAACGGGGAAAGAAAACTAGCAAACAGTGTAAACCCAGTGCAAACTGCTCCTAAAGCCAGGGTTTACACCGTGTGCCATTCCCATTACAACGGTTCAGACACCTCATCAATTAATTAACTCTTGTCCTGCTGAACCCGGATATACCCTGCCTTTGCAAACAATGTAGATCCAGATCAGTTGGCTTCTGTAGACGACAACTGATCTGGATCTACACTGTTTGCCATTAAGTATGAAAATTTAGATCAACAAACCGGATCAAGTAATCTGATTGGCTGAAAATTAGAAGTGGGCGTGGAATCTTAATTTATTCAGCAGGACAAAGGTTAATGGAAAAGTATAGTTGATTCTCATTCTCTAAAACGCTGGTAACTCAAACTACAGCTTAAGTGAAACTAAATAAAGGACATCTATTGTTTGTTTGGTAATATATCCCTTAAAAAAATCAAGAGATTCTAAACGGAATGACCCCTGAGAGCAGATGACTCGCTATCGAAACTAGAAACAGCTGATGTGTCAAGATATTCCGGGCCTTTCATCATGAAAACATACTTTTATATAATAAAATTGGGGTTTACAGGGGTATACATTATTTTTCTTATTTCTGCTCAAAACCATAGATTATGGGTACTCGTTAGAACCGCCTCGGCGAGGCGGTTCTAACGAGTACCCACAATCTATGGTTTTGAGCAGAAATAAGAAACATATCATAATGTTTTATCTGAAAATTTTCCTTCTTTGGTTGTAAAATTTTTAATATATTTGAATAGGCGTGTTTTCGTAATGCTAGCTGGTTTCGACCACTTAGGCTTCATCAGTGATCCTCATAGAAATTTTCAAGAGTCCCGGGATGGGCTAAATGATCACAAATGCACCGAAACCTATAAACTACACAGTAGTGTTTCATTTGTCTCAAACCACAAAATTCTAGTCCCTTGGAGTTTGAGAAACGAAAGTATGCTGTACTTGTTAACGTTAAGGCTAGATGTTTTAAGAAGTTGTGGTGTCCGAATATTCGTATTAAATACAGTAATATACAATTAAAGTGGGAAAACCGACAATTTGTATTTGCAGGAATTATACATCACGGAAACATGCCTTTTTAGTTTTGACCCCCTTAAATCCTGCTTTTATATAGTAAAACTTGGGTTTACAGGGTTATACATTTTTTTCTTATTTCTGCTCAAAAACATAGATTGTGGGTACTCGTTAGAACCGCCTAGCAGTGGCGGTTCTAACGAGTATCCACAAATTATGTTTTAAGCATAAATATGAAAAAATAATGTTTACCCCTGTAAACCCCAGTTGTACTGTATGAAAAACATCAGAGTATTTTTAATCTAAAAAATTTTCAGTTTTTGGAGGTGAAATTTTCTATATATTTGAGTAATGGCAAATACATGTCAGTCTACGTAGTGTAATCGTATCAGGATCTTTATTGGTATGTAATTCATAAGAAAAGGCGTCTTGTATATGCATCCGCTTACATATTCATCATATACTACAGAATGTATCGCCGAAACACGAATCATCATGAAAACATACCTATATAATTTTGACCCCCTTAAACCCCACTTTTATATAGTAAAACTGGGGTTTACAGGGGTATACATTATTTTAATTATTTCTGCTAAAAAACATAGATTGTGGGTACTCGTTAGAACCGCCTCAGTGAGGCGGTTCTAACGAGTACCCACAATCTATCTTTTGAGCAGAAATAAGAAAAATATCAAAATTTTTATCTGAAAACTTTCAGTTTTTTGGTGGTGAAAATTTCAATATATTGGAATAGGCGTGTTTTCGTAATGGATCTGAAAAGGGCGTTTGCATATATATGCAGGTTGATAATGCTTCCGTTGTCCGCATATTGCAATTAAATACTTTCCCATGATCTAAGTTTCGTTGGTTTTAAGCATTATAAAACGTACAGGAAAGATCGAAATATTGTTGTTTTTTTTTTTCTAAAGCTGTTTCTTGTCATCGAGTCGGCATTCTAGGTTAAATTTTCTCAGTGCATACGGTTAAGAAAGAAATGAATCAGTACTGATGAACCGGTGACCGAAATATAAAGGAACAGAAATAATAAGAAATATAAAGAAATACATCACATGTACCCTAAGTACAGTCGAATGTGAATGGCTCGAACAGTTTTGGGACCACGGAAATTTGTTCCACACATAGAGCGGTTCGAGCCACTGAAGGTTAAACATAGCGCTAGATCAGGCCCTATAGGTTTTAAACTTTTTTCATGCTCAACTCAGCTGAGCATGAAATTTTCTCTGCTAATAAATATGAAAATGCCAACAACAGTTGGCATTTTCATATTTATTAGTAGAGAAATTTTCATACACAGCTATATTTAGCAAGAAAGAATTAGCAATTCTTAGTAATTTGAGATTTATTAGCAGGACAAATTTCATATTCAGCTGAGTTGAGCACGCAAAAAGTTTTATAACCTCGGGGCCAGGAGGCAAATGATTTTTTTTCGATCTTCTTTAAAATAGTAGTATCTTGAGTGTACTCATTAGAATCGCCTCGATGAGGCGATTTAATATATACACTCATATTACTGTTATTTCATAGAGATTCGATCTAGGAGGCAATTTTAATGAGAAAACAACATACTTTTTCATTATAAATAAGAAAATTTCTCCAAAGTTTCCCTAGATATTTGTGTCCTTGAGCCATCGGTAGAACTTCTTGGGGGCTCAAAAAACGAGTTCGAACCAACCACGGTAAACGAGCCATCAGTGTTCGAGTCATTGAAGTTTTGCAGTATTCGAATCAGGATCTTCACTGTTTGCCACTATCTAGTAATTTTGGATACGTGAGGAGATAGTAGAATGGACTTAGTCAAATTGTGAAACACGCATGACAGGGCGTTAACTCTTTCACTGCCGCAGGCGATAATAATAGGCTTTTGCAAACAGCGTAGATCCAGATGAGACGGCTCAAAAGCCGTCTCATCTGGATCTACTCTGTTTGACATTCAGTCTTTCAACTTTACATATAAACGTCTCTCCAAACGATAGTTTGTTAAAATAATAAAAAAATGCAGACGACAAATGTCGTCTGAAATTTGGCACCGAAAGAGTAAAGGGTGTCCGATTACTTAGGGGTGAATACGGCAACGATGCTAATACGTGTTAACGCTTAGCATGCTGGGTAGAAATTTCAGCAGACGACGTTTTGAAATACATTTTTTCTTATTTTTCCCAGAAAACAAACTGACATTTCATGTAAATTGACTCCTTAAGAGGAATCAAAGTCATTTTCTGGGAAAATAAGAAAATAAAATCAATTTGTCGTCTGCTGAATCTGTTCAGAGAATGATAAAGGTTAACCCATTTATGCCTAGAGTCCACTGGCCAACAATAAAGACAATCATCAGACGTTACGTTTGCGGCGTCCGAATAAAAATATAAACAAATACAGTATTTTGACAAAAACATCATATTTTTACAGCTTAACACATACCTCAATCTGGAAATAGACATGTCCAAAGAGTTCAGGTAGAATAGTTCACTGGGCATAAATGTTGTTCATTAAGCTGGGATATTGCCATCCAAATGGACCAATAAAATGGCTAATAACCTGTGATACATGTATATACATTTATGAAGGAAAAATCAAAATGTTAATGGGCATCAACAAATATTACGGGCCATTGGAAGAATGGACCCAAAAACTTCTATTCTTCGTCCGTCTCACCGGGATCTTTCGGGATTTGCTTATATCATCACGAAAACATGCCTATATAATTTTGACCCCCTTAAACCCAACTTTTATACAGTAAAACTTGGGTTTACAGGGGTATACATTATTTTCTTATTTCTGCTCAAAAACCTAGATTGTGGGTACTCGTTAGAGCCGCCTCGGTGAGGCGGTTCTAACGAGTACCCGCAATCTAGGTTTTGAGCAGAAATATGAAAACTATCAGAACTTTTTATCTGAAAAATTTCATAATTTGGAGGTAAAAATTTCAGTATATATGAATACGCGTATTTTCGTAATGTACTTACTAATATGCGATACGTTCAGGCCGCTGAGGCGGTTCTAACGAGAACCCACAATCTATGTTTTAGTAGAAAAATAAAAAAAATAAAGAATTTTTTTATCTGAAAATTTTCCTTGTTTAGTTGTAAAATTTTGAATATATTTGAATAGACGTGTTTTCGTAATGATTATGTGAAATAATTTATGCGCTGAATATATATGAAAAAATATGGAGATACCCATGGAATACCGCAGTCACAGTCGAGTAAATGTTCTAATATGTATTTTTGCTTCACATGGCTTATTTCTTTCATACAGGTACTGCTTCTTTGGACCCAAAATCGAATGGGAAAATCAGCATGGTTGCCATCTTGTACGTGGTGAGCAGTAACACCGTTGGCGTTCTTGTGGGACTGATCATGTATTTTATCATCAAGCCAGGTACCAGATTAATTTATGTAGTTTATCATCATACAAGGTACGAGAGCATGTATTTGATCATCAAACTAGGTTACATAATATGTTTATCATCATACAAGGTGCGAGAGCATGTATTTGATCATCAAGCTAGGTTACATAATATGTTTATCATCATACAAGGTGCGACAGCATGTATTTGATCATCAAGCTAGGTTACATAATATGTTTATGATCATACAAGGTGCGAGAGCATGTATTTGATCATCAAGCTAGGTTACAGAATATGTTGTATCATCATACAAGGTGCGAGAGCATGTATTTGATCATCAAGCTAGGTTACATAATATGTTTATCATCATACAAGGTGCGAGAGCATGTATTTGATCATCAAGGTAGGCTACATAATATGTTTATCATCAGACAAGGTGCGAGAGCATGTATTTGATCATCAAGCTAGGTTACATAATATGTTTATCATCATACAAGGTGCGAGAGCATGTATTTGATCATCAAGGTATGCTACGTAATATGTTTATCATCATACAAGGTGCGAGAACATGTATTTGATCATCAAATTAGGCTACATAATATGTTTATCATCATACAAGGTACGAGAGCATGTATTTGATCATCAAGGTAGGCTACGTAATATGTATATCATCATACCAGGTTCGAGAGCATGTATTTGATCATCAAGCTAGGTTACATAATATGTTTATCATCATACAAGGTACGAGAGCATGTATCTGATCATCAAGGTAGGCTACATAATATGTTTATCATCATACAAGGTACGAGAGCATGTATTTGATCATCAAGCTAGGCTACATAATATGTTTATCATCATACAAGGTGCGAGAGCATGTATTTGATCATCAAGCTAGGCTACATAATATGTTTATCATCATACAAGGTGCGAGAGCATGTATTTGATCATCAAGCTAGGCTACATAATATGTTTATCATCATACAAGGTACGAGAGCATGTATTTGATCACCACGCTAGGTACCATAATATGCACTTCATTTTACATCATGTCAGGTGGCAGATCTAGAGCATGTATTTCACCGTAAAACCAGGTACCAGAATATGTTGTATCATAAAGCCAGGTACCAGAATATGTATTTTATGCCAGTTCATGTATTTTATCATCAAACCAGGAACTTGAATTTGTAAGCGCTTAATCGAATGACAAACAGTTTTGACCCGTCAGACTGACTTGGATCTGCACTGTCTGCATATGTCACTTGTAAGAATCATCGATGTAAAAAATTTCAAGACAGTTACCTTACTCTAAAATTTTCATCATCACGAAAACACGCCTATATAATTTTGACCCCCTTAAACCCCACTTTTATATAGTAAAACTGAGGTTTACAGGGGTATACATTATTTTTATTATTTGGCTAAAATCCATAGATTGTGAAAAAATATGAAAAATATCAGATTTTTTTTTATCTGAAAATTTTCTTTTTTTGGTTGTAAAATTTTCAATATATTTGAATAGGCGTGTTTTCGTAATGATAACTTTTATCCGGATTTATATTTTTGTGTAGTTGTTTTCTTTTCTCTTTTTTGCGGTTGTTGATTTTTTTTTGTCATATCATATATCATTTAATTTATCACGATCTGGCCCTTTAAGTTCGGTAAAAAAAATCCTTATAACTCTTAAAGTGTCAAGCAAAGTTTGTACCAGAGGACATTCTATTTTTCATAGAATTTCATATGAATCAACATAACATAACAAGACTTTGTTTCTATAAAAATAAAAGAAATGAATACATTTAAAATGTCGTTTGCTGCAGTTGTGATTGGCGCTTTAAGGGTTAACTGGGTTAAGGGTATTTTATGTCGGCTACTTTTAAGTAGATCAAATAAAAATATTGTGACAATACATAATAAAAGATCAGAATGAACCAATAATACGTATATACATGTAGTAGTACGTCTTAACAACAGTAATTGTTAGAGTAGGTGAGGGTCGTGTATAAGTGATACAAGTGATATAGTCTGTGGTCCAGTTAGCTCAGTACCTATGCGCTCACAGCAATAATTGTCTAAGGGCACAGACAATCTTAAAGTTTGGAATGAGAGGTCATGGGCCAGTCCAATGCTATTTTCTGTTGGCTGCTGAACGTTAATATAACAGAGTATCAGCTATCACAAAAAGCTTGGCCTGCGCTTAGCACACAATAAATGTTAATGCCGATTGAAGATTGACAGCACAATGTAACATTACGAAAACATGCCTATTCAAATATATACTGAAAATTTTGCCACAAAAAACATGAAAAATTTCTGATATTTTTCATATTTCTGCTCAAAATATAGGTTGTGGGTACTCATTAGAACCGCCTCGACGATGTGGTTCTAACGAGTACCCACTATCTATGTTTTGAGCAGAAATAAGAAAAATAATGTATACCCCAGTAAACCCCAGTTTTGCTATATGAAAGTGAGGTTTAAGGTGGTCAAATTATATATGCATGTTTTCGTGATGACGTTTGAATTTAATCCATTAAGGCTCCAATTTACTGTAATTCAAACAGATAAGTATGTGGATGTCAGTGAATACTCCAAAGATATGTCAGAGAACACAGTGAAGCTAGAAACACAAGACATCTTTGCTGATTTAATCAGGTACATATGCCACCGTTATGTTTAGAAAACGTATTTTTTGAAAATACGAACTACAAAAAGGGTCAAACACGTCTTTTGCACCCGTGCATACGCACCCGTGCATACGGATGAGGTACGCAAACAAGTCTACCGTCCGATCACGTGATAAAGTGTAAAGTACCTAATTTCTGTAAACAATGTACGAAAATATAATTTTAGAAAAAAAAATTATTCATGTTTATTTTTCTCTTCTGAAAGACCAACTGAAAACATTTTCGAACGTAACACATGGAAGTGTCACTGTTAAGATAGGATGGAAAATAATATTCGTTGATTAATATTAAATCAAAGTCTTTTATCAAACGTTACCTCCTTATAACAGACACCTTCTGACACTAAAGTGCTGCCTTTGTATTAACTTCTCAACAAGAGCCCCCAACAATTGATTTTTGTATGCATGTATTCGCTTATGTGGCTGCAATAAAGTTCTCATTATGAAAACACGCCGATTCAAATACATAGAAAATTTCATCTCCAAAAACTGAAAATTTTCAGATAAAAAAACTCCGATCTTTTCATATTTCTGCTCAAAAGTATGTTTTTGAGCAAAAATAAGAAAAATAATGTATACCCTGTAAACCCCAGTTTTACTATATAAAAGTGGGGTTTAAGGGGGTCAAAATTATATAAGCGTGTTTTCGTGATGAATAAACGAAGATGACATACTCGGCATTATGGATTATGTTCATACAGAGAGAATCTTACATGAGTGGTCATTCCATATAAAAGGACATCCACGATTAAGGCAGAGATTCTCTTTAAATGTCCAAGTTGATGAGGTCGAATTTTAAAAGGTGTGATGTGAGTGAGGTTTTGGTCCACCCGATCAACTACATATGTTAATTATGTAATACCATTATTTTGGCCGTTCAAATATCACAAAACGGAGAGACAGCCAATGGTTTATCTACAAACCGTAGAATCAATGTATTCTTACATCTCACATTTTTAAGAAACTAAAAATATAGTGATCCGTTATCTTTGATTCCTCAATTCTTCAATTTGCCATAGAAACATGCATAATTTATTTAATTTTAAATATCTACTTTTTCTGCAAGTGTACATTATTTAAACATAAATAATTACATCTTTACTTTAGGCCAAAAACTGGGAAAGGAGGGTGCTGCAGTTATTTTTAACTTAAAGTATTTTCCAACCCTGGAACCAGATCATTTATACAGTAGACTTCCTTGGTCTATTCAAACATAAGATGCAAGTGGGAAGCTGGAAGTATATGAATTTGTTGCAAAAAACCTGAATCAAGGAATCTAATTGGATGAAAATTAGAAATGCGCGTTGCATCTTTTATTCAGCATGGCAATGGCTAATGCAAGTTATAATGCAGCTCAATATGTTTGAAACCATTCTTAGGACGCAAGCGGCTGTAATGTACAAACAAATTAACAACAGTCTTGACTTTGCCCTCCGCACTAGTGCAATTTGGGCTGTATGACGTCATTGATAAGGTTTTGAAATGACGCACGTCGCGAGGAAAAAAAAAACGAAAAAAAAAACAAAAAAAAAAAACACTCTTTGGCCTTTAAGTCGAATCAATCTTCATTGCGCATGCTCGGTCCCTTACTAAGGCCACATGTTTAGATCTTTGGCTGAAGAGTTATCTGCGTGATAAAACCGGTGCCGCCACTATATACTAGTATAGCTTCTCAGACTTAGATCTGCAGGCTGGAAAAGCTGTCCGCATGCAACCGACGACTTATTTTCCGCTTAACCTATCCCATTACTGTACAGTGTACTCTCAGATACCTTCCATTTTCATTTCGGGAGGAGTGGCATTCATTTTCATCACGAAAACATGCCTATATAATTTTAATCCCCTTAAACCCCACTTTTATATAGTAAAACTGGGGTTTACAGGGGTATACATTTTTTTCTTATATCTGCTCAACACAGAGATTGTGGGTACTCGTTAGAACCGCCTCGGTGAGGCGGTTCTAACGAGTACCCACAATCTATGTTTTGAGCAGAAATATGAAAAATATCAGCATTTTTATCTGAAAACTTCCAGTTTTTGGTGGTGAAATTTTCAATATATTTGAATAGGCGTGTTTTCGTAATGATTTTAAGGATTCCCTTTTTATACATTGCTGTATTAAATGAACACAGTGTAGGCTCTGATCAGACGCCGCGACGTTTGGTCTGAGTCTGCATTTTTTTACGCTAGATATTAATGGGTTAATAATTGTTAATTTGATTTCAGGAATCTGTTTCCCAACAATATTGTGACAGCATGTTTTGAAAAGGTAAGACTGATAAGAAATTTAATGGACAACAACACGGGAATAATTTTCCCTTTTTTTTTTTTGCATTTGCCCATTATATAGACACCTTACTTCTTATCATGCTGAAGAAGTCCATTATTTGACTACGTATCGATGCGTCTACAATTCCTTGATGGGTGGCTAACAAGGTAGACCTGATCAGACGTCGCATTTTTATGTCTGATCTGGGGCTAAACTGTATGCTCTGACATGTCTGTTCAAATTTACGGTATGTTATACGGTATATCATGAAAATATCCCAGCAAACACACAACGTCGCAAACACGTCGTTACAACGTCGCTGCAACGTCACGACGTTGCAACGACGTTGTATCGACGTTGTTGCGACGTTGTGTGTTTGCTGGGAATATGTCTTTATTTTGGAAAGCAATATTACGGAGTGGGACTAGAAAATGACAGAATGTTGGCATGTGCGAGGCATGTATTGTAATCTACAGGTGTATTAGAACTGACATAATGTTATCATAATGACGATAATCAAGGTGAACGCCGATTTTCGAAAATATAAAGCAGTGAGTCATGTAACCGTCAAAAATGCATACAGCTGAGTATTTACCATATGTAACCTAAATATTGGGATACCCTAATTCTTTACCATCCGTGTCCTAAAATTTGATGTTAGATGAGAGGCAAACACTGCAGAACATGATCAGGCGCCACTGATCAGAGTCTACACTGTTTGCTCTGTTTGTTCTAATACGTAAAGTAAAATATATGGTTAAAAACAGAAAGTTACAAGTGATCAAATGGTTGACAGAAAAACAGAAAAAAACAACGGTCTAACCTGACAGAGCGTAATTTTGAATCGCGCAAATGAAGCTCTGTGAGAGTGCAGCTGAACTGTAATGCTCGGAAACCATTCAAACCGATACACTACGAGCTGTTTGCTGCAAATCTGATTACAATCAGATGAAACATTATCGATTCTTTTCCGAAAACTTCAGAATTATTTCATGGGAGCCTTCAATTGGAATATTTAATAAGATATTATAAGGTAATAAAGAGTTACTTGAATATGAAACGAAATTTGTAATAGTTACAACACTGTTTACATGTATATTTGTATATTTACATGTATACCTTCCTGTATCGATATATCGAGTTTACATAACCAACTGTTTTCTGTAATTAGAAAGCTTTTATAGAATATTTTGATATGTTGAGAGCCTCACCGAACATTCAGAATGGCAGCACCCTTGCCAAGCGTTTTTTAAATCTTAAGCTCAGTATCTCTCTTATTTTCTGTCTGATTTTGATACTATCTCTGCCAATCCTGTTTTTCCCATTTTTTTTTTATGTATTTCCTTATTAAGAGTTGCATCGGGGCCCAGGGTGAAGTTGGCTGGCCGTAACAGTGTTTTAAACCCCACGGTGGTTTATTCTAACGACCTTCTAAGGCGGTGGTCCCGATGTTAGTCTTACTCTTTGTTGCTTTGTGGTTTATTCTACGAGGCGATTTGTTTTATGTCTTGCCTTGTGTTATTTTGCTCTTGTGTTTTTCTGTCCTTTTAGCATTGCGATTACCTCGCTTTGGGAAGAGAGAGCTAATCTTGGTGCTTTTCGTACGTTTGTTCGATTTGCGCTTGTTTGGTTTTGTCTGTTTCCTCTTCCGCTTGGTGTCTGGGAAGGGCTGCGGTTTGTGATTGTGGTACTCCCTGGATTTTATTTTTTTTTTCTAAATAACAAGCCTCTGAACAATTTATTTATCTTCCGATTTATTCCTTGATGAAATAGTCTAATGAATGATTATAGGCATAAAATGGGTTAACTTCTTAGTTCTGTATTTTTATTCGTTCCGTTTGGACGAGAAATGTGCAAACTTGATTATTCCGATTTTATATATTTTCTCTTTGTAGGCTCAGACATCTTATGACAAAAGCTCGACTATTCAGATTAATAATGGCACCAACATCACTGTGGAGGAATACACCAGAATTATAGGATCCGCTTCCGGGACAAACGTGCTGGGTAAGACCGTGGATTAACTTTAGTTATCATATTTACCTTAACCCTTGTCGTGCTGAATGAATTAAGGTACCACGCGTACATCTAGCTTTTCGCCAATCAGATTACTTGATTCAGGTTGTTGATACAATTTCAAATATATCATGGCAAACAGTTCAGATCCAGATCAGTTGGATTCTTTCAGAAGCCAACTGATCTGGATCTACACTGTTTGCAAAGGCAGAGCATATCCGGGTTCAGCAGGACTAGGATTAAGTATGCGGGGAGAAAGGCTTGAACAAACCAGGCGTATCCATTCGCATCTGATCAAGGTCTATACTTTTTGCCACTCATACAGCGTTTTTCAGAGACATCAAATGGTCTTGTTTAAATCAGGACAAATATAGTTAGCATATTAGGTGCCCGTAAATTTAAGGGAAATGGATGCTCCTTCAGGGGAGGTAGTGCTTTCAAAACGGGTTTTCTGTCGTCAAAATGTAGTGATGTAGGTCACCGAGTACATTAATCACCGCGCCCAGTTAAAAAGAAGATAAAAATATTTTATCTGCATTAGGGTCATTCATATATTATTGTTTTGAAAAAAGAAATAAAAACGTGAATTTAGACCAAGTTACGGTTGGACGCGGTGTTAATGGGGATATTACTATTCTGGAAAAGGAATATAATTTACTACGATAATTCGATAATTGTATAATCTAAATGTAGCTACTATTTGACAACCGAGCCACAGCGTCAAAAAACGTACCTTCAGACATGTACGCCCAGCGAAGATCCAGATCAGCCTGCGAATCTGCAGTCCGATTAGTCTTCTATGAACGCATGGAGAGAATTTGATCAGAGTCTTCCTTGCCTGCATGAAGAAACTGATTTGAATCTTTCTTGTTCGCATGAAGAGACTGTGATCTGAATCTTCCTTGTCCAAATAAAGAGATTTATCTGAGTCTTCCGTGTCCGAATAGAGACTGATCTGAGTCTTATTTGTCCGCACGAAAAGACTCTGATCAGAGTCTTCCTTATCCACACGAAGAACTCTGATCTGTGTCTTCCTTGTCCGCGTGAAGAGACTCTAATCTATGTTTTCCTTGTCCGCATGACGAAACTCTGATCTGAGTCTTACTTGGCTGCATAAAGAGAATTTGTCCGCATGAAGTGACTGATCTGAGTCTCTCATGTCCGCATGAAGTGATTCTGATCTGTGTCTGCCTTGTCCGCATGAAGAGAATCTGATCTGAATCTCCCTTATCCGCATGAAGAGAGTTTTCCTTTTCTGCACGAAGAGACTCTGATCTGAGTCTTCCTTGTCTGCATGAATAGACTCTGATCAGAGTATTCGTTGTCCGCTTAAAGATTGCATCCTCAGGTATCCAAAAAAAGTCTAGTAAAGATTCTGACCCGACCGCACGGATTCGCAGGCTATCTGAATGTTCGCTTGACCCACATGAAAGAAGGTACATTTCTGACGTTGCAGCTCAGTTACTATATTATAACTTAGATAGTGGGTATAATATCAGTATACGTATAGTTACTATAGGACCACGGATATAATCTCAGGTATAGTACCTATACGACAGCAGGGACATTCTCAATATACGTATAGCTACTATAGGACAACGGATATAATCCCAGTATAATATCTGTACCTCAGCGGGTACAATCTCAATAAACGTACATATGTATTGCTACTATAGGAAAACGGACATGATTTCAATATAGTATATAAACGACAGTGGTTAAACCGCAGTATACGTATAGCTACTATTGGTTTCAGTATAGTACCTATACGACAGCGGGTATAATCTCAATACACGTATACTACAGGGCAAAAGACATACTCTCAGTATAGTACCTATAAAACAGCGGGTATAATCTCAATACACGTATACTACAGGGCAAAAGACATACTCTCAGTATAGTACTTATACAACAGCGGGTATAATCTCAATACGCGTATACCACAGGGCAAAGGACATAATCTCAGTATAGTACCTATACGACAGCGGGTATAATCTCAATACGCGTAAACCACAGGGCAAAGGACATAATCTCAGTATAGTACCTATACGACAGCGGGTATAATCTCAATACACCTATACTACAGGGCAAAGGACATAGTCTCAGTATAGTACCTATACGACAGTGGGTATAATCTCAATACACGTATACTACATGGCAACGGACATAGTCTCAGTATAGTACCTATACGACAGTGGATATAATCTCAATACACGTATACTACAGGGCAACATAGTCTCAGTATAGTACCTTTACGACAGCGGGTATAATTTCAATACACATATACTACATGGCAACGGACATAGTCTCAGTATAGTATATATACGACAGCGGGTATAATCTCAATACACGTATACTACAGGGCAACGGACATAGTCTCAGTATAGTACCTATACGACAGCGGGTATAATCACAATACACGTATACTACAGGGCAACGGACATTGTCTCAGTATAGTACCTTTACGACAGCGGGTATAATCTCAATACACGTATACTACATGACAACAGATATAGCCTCAGTATAGTACCTATACGACAGCGGGTATAATCTCAATACACGTATACTACATGGCAACGGACATAGTCTCAGTATAGTACCTATACGACAGCGGGTATAATCTCAATACACGTATACTACATGGCAACGGACATAGTCTCAGTATAGTACCTATACGACAGCGGATATAATCTCAATACACGTATACTACATGGCAACGGACATAGTCTCAGTATAGTACCTATACGACAGTGGGTATAATCTCAATACACGTATACTACAGGGCAACGGACATAGTCGCAGTATAGTACCTATATGACAGCGGGTATAATCTTAATACACGTATGCTACAGGGCAACGGACATAGTCTCAGTATAGTACCTTTACGACAGAGGGTATAATCTCAATACACGTATACTACATGGCAACAGACATAGCCTCAGTATAGTACCTATACGACAGCGGGTATAATCTCAATACACGTATACTACATGGCAACGGACAAAGTCTCAGTATAGTACCTATACGACAGCGGGTATAATCTCAATACACGTATACTACATGGCAACGGACATAGTCTCAGTATAGTGCCTATACGACAGCTGATATAATCTCAATACACGTATACTACAGGGCAACGGACATAGTCTCAGTATAGTACCTATACGACAGCGGGTATAATCTCAATACACGTATACTACATGGCAACGGACATAGTCTCAGTATAGTATCTATACAACAACGGGTATAATCTCAATACACGTATACTACAAGGCAACGGACATAGTCTCAGTATAGTACCTATACGACAGCGGGTATAATCTCAATTCACGTATACTACATAGCAACGGACATAGTCTCAGTATAGTACCTATACGACAGCGGGTATAATCTCAATACACGTATACTACAGGGCAACGGACATAGTCTCAGTATAGTACCTATACGACAGCGGGTATAATCTCAATACACGTATACTACAGGGCAACGGACATAGTCTCAGTATAGTACCTTTACGACAGCGGGTATAATCTCAATACACGTATACTATATGGCAACAGACATAGCCTCAGTATAGTACCTATACGACAGCGGGTATAATCTCAATACACGTATACTACAGGGTAACGGACATAGTCTCAGTATAGTACCTATACGACAGCGGGTATAATCTCAATACACGTATACTACAGGGCAACGGACATAGTCTCAGTATAGTACCTTTACGACAGCGGGTATAATCTCAATTCACGTATACTACATAGCAACGGACATAGTCTCAGTATAGTACCTATACGACAGCGGGTATAATCTCAATACACGTATACTACAGGGCAACGGACATAGTCTCAGTATAGTAACTATACGACAGCGGGGTATAATCTCAATACACGTATACTACAGGGCAACGGACATAGTCTCAGTATAGTACCTTTACGACAGCGGGTATAATCTCAATACACGTATACTACATGACAACAGATATAGCCTCAGTATAGTACCTATACGACAGCGGGTATAATCTCAATACACGTATACTACATGGCAACGGACATAGTCTCAGTATAGTACCTATACGACAGCGGGTATAATCTCAATACACGTATACTACATGGCAACGGACATAGTCTCAGTATAGTACCTATACGGCAGCGGGTATAATCTCAATACACGGATACTACATGGCAACGGACATAGTCTCAGTATAGTACCTATACGACAGTGGGTATAATCTCAATACACGTATACTACATGGCAACGGACATAGTCTCAGTATAGTACCTATACGACAGCGGGTATAATCTCAATACACGTATACTACAGGGTAACGGACATAGTCTCAGTATAGTACCTATACGACAGCGGGTATAATCTCAATACACGTATACTACAGGGCAACGGACATAGTCTCAGTATAGTACCTTTACGACAGCGGGTATAATCTCAATACACGTATACTACATGGCAACAGACATAGCCTCAGTATAGTACCTATACGACAGCGGGTATAATCTCAATACACGTATACTATATGGCAACGGACATAGTCTCAGTATAGTACCTATACGACAGCGGGTATAATCTCAATACACGTATACTACATGGCAACGGACATAGTCTCAGTATAGTAACTATACGACAGCGGATATAATCTCAATACACGTATACTACAGGGCAACGGTCATAGTCTCAGTATAGTACCTATACGACAGCGGATATAATCTCAATACGCGTATACTACAGGGCAACGGACATAGTCTCAGTATAGTACCTATACGACAGCGGGTATAATCTCAATACGCGTATACCACAGGGCAAAGGACATAATCTCAGTATAGTACCTATACGACAGCGGGTATAATCTCAATACACCTATACTACAGGGCAAAGGACATAGTCTCAGTATAGTACCTATACGACAGTGGGTATAATCTCAATACACGTATACTACATGGCAACGGACGTAGTCTCAGTGTAGTAACTATACGACAGCGGGTATAATCTCAATACACGTATACTACATGGCAACGGACATAGTCTCAGTATAGTACCTATACGACAGCGGGTATAATCTCAATACACGTATACTACAGGGCAACGGACATAGTCTGAGTATAGTACCTATACGACAGCGGGTATAATCTCAATACACGTATACTACAGGGCAACGGACATAGTCTCAGTATAGTACCTATACGACAGCGGGTATAATATCAATACACGTATACTACATGGCAACGGACTTAGTCTCAGTGTAGTACCTATACGACAGCGGGTATAATCTCAATTTACGTACCTATGTATCAATACTATAGGACAACGGACATAATCTCAATACAGTACATATACGACAGCGGTTATAATCTTTATATACGTACATATGTATTGCTACTATAGGACAACTGATACTATCTCAATATAGTACCTATACGACAGCAGGTATAATCTCAATATACATATAACTACTATAGAACAACGGGCATAATCCTAGTATTGTACCTATACGACAGCAGGTATAATCTCTGTATATGTATAGCTGACATATTCTTTTGGGATCATTGGGCCTATTGTGATATATTTGAAAATAGAGTTCTGCTCATGTTTACGATAGAGGGCGTAAGCAGTGTTGCAAACTTCATTACTGCTTATGAAGAGTCTCAATAAAACCGAGACTCCCATTTTCTAATCCGTAGAGTGTTCTTTGTTTCCAAAGGCTATCTTTTTTATGTTAATTTTACTACACTGCAGCTGGTGTTAGTGCCGTTTGTCGGCGGCAGAACGTCTCTCCGTACATCACCATAGTGCAGATTATATTTCATTTCCTTTGGGATCATTGTGCCCATTGTGGTTTATTTGAAAATGGAGTTCTGCTCATGTATACGCTAAAGGGCGTAAGCAGTGTTGCAAACTTCATTATTCTTATGAAGAGTCTCAATAAAACCGAGACTCCCATTTTCTAATCCGTAGTGTGTTCTTTGTTTCCAAAAGCTATCTTTTTGACGTTTATAATCTCAATATAGTATCTATATGACATCGGGTATAATCCAATATACGTTTAGCTACTAAAGGACAACGTACATAATCTCAGTATAGTACCTATACCATCACGAAAACATGCCTATATAATATTGACCCCCTTAAACCCCACTTTTATATAGTAAAACTAGGGTTTACAGGGGTATACATTATTTTCCTTATTTCTGCTCAAAACATAGATTATGGGGACTCATTAGAACCGCCTTATCGAGGCGGTTCTAACGAGTACCAACAATCTATGTTTTGAACAGAAATATGAAAAATATCAGAATTTTTATCTGAAAATTTTCATTTTTTGGTGGTAAAATTTTCAGTATATTTGAATAGACGTGTTTTCGTAATGCGATAGCGGGTACAATCTCAATATACGTATAGCTGCTGAAGAACAACGGATATAATCTCAATATGGTACTAATACGACAGCGGGCCTAATCTCAATATACGTACATGTGCATCGCTACTATAGGACAACGGATATAATCTCAATACACTATCTATACGACAGCGGTATAATCTCAATATACGTAAAGCTACTATAGAACAGACACAATCTCAGTATAGTACCTATACGATAGCACGTATAATCTCAATGTACGTATAGTTACCAAAACAACGGACATATTCTCAATATACGTAGTACCTTTACGGCAGCGGGTATAATCTCAGTATACGTATAACTACTATAGAACAACGGATATAATATCAGTATAATACCTGTACGACAGTGGGTTTAATCTGTATAAACATATAGCTTCTATAGGACAACGGATTTTATCTCTTTATGCATATAGCTAATATAGGAAAACTGATATAATCCTAGAATAGTACCTATACGACAGTGGATATAATCTCAATACATACATAGCTACTATAGGACAATGGGTATAATCTCGGTATAGTGCCTATACAACAGTGGGTATAATCTCGATAATGTTACTTTAGGACAGTGGGTATAAGCTGTGTCATTATTGTAGAAAACTTGTATCTGAATATTTTAATTACTTACGTGTATAATCTGAATACAGTTATTTTATAGGTATATTCTATTTATTGTAGGACAATGGGTTTGGTATGAAGGTATTTATGTAGATATTAATGTATGGAAACGAGCCAAGTCCGAATCGAAATATAGAAAATGATTAAAATTTCAAAATCATTTATTTAGGACAATGCATATCATCTAAATTCAATTCCTGAATACATTTCACTGGACAAGCGTATATGTTCAGAAGTTACAAACAAGCTTTATAAAACTTTTGGGTGTTATACTACAAAAGATAATGATTATAACAACATTTGACTCGAAACAGTTTGACAGAGAGCCTTCCATGAAAGTGTATCCACCCCCCTTTAATATTACTATATAACAAGGTCTTTCTAGATTACGTTGATGCACAATCTAGTCTATATTTTTGCTGTTTGCAGATGTTATGAGGCAAGATGTCTCAAGATCGAGCTCATTTATAATAAAATCTGTAAAGATGACAAAAATCGGAGCCTCGGTTTCATTGAGACTCTTCGCATTACGAAAACATGCCTATTCAAATATAAAAATTTTACCACTAAAAAATGAAAATTTTCGGATAAAAATTCTGATATGCTTCATTTTTCTGCTCAAAACATAGATTGTTGGTATGCGTTAGAACCGCCTCACCGAGGCAGTTCTAACCAGTATCCACAATCTATGTTTTTGAGCAGAAATAAGAACAATAATGTATACCCCTGGAAAACCCATTTTTACTATACGTAAGTGGAGTTTAAGGGGTTAAAATTGTGTAGGCATGTTTTCGTGATGTCTAAACCTACATATATTACTTTCAGGTCTTATAGTTGTATGTTCCATTATTGGTATTGCTACTGGGAAGTTGGGAGAGGCGGGAACTCCATTTGTTTTGTTCTTCAAGGCAGCTTCTGATATTATAATCATGGTGCTACGATGGTTTATCTGGTAAGAAAATTACAATAAAATTTGATAAACATAATCGAGCAAAAATATGAAAATCAAGCGAAAACATAAAACAGATTAAAGTCGAGGATTCGATACAGTAAAACTAGTTTAAGGCCCCTTATTTTTTTCTGGGCGTTCTTCTGCAGCAGTTCTGTGTTTGCATGTCGGTTTTTCCAATTCTCCTATTTTCTCCTCTACTTTTTTATTGCGGGTCGCAACTATTATTTGTATACACGACAGAGGTAAATTTGAAAGTTCGGAGTGACTCAAAACTCAGAAAAAAAACTAGGTTAATTTAGGCCAGTTCAGTGAACCTTGATGCTTATGCAATTATGTGCGGCATAAGTGTGCATGCAATTGCAGAGGCTAAACGACCATGTAATTGTAATCATTTCCAATATACATTGTCTTCAATCAGTGCATCGGGAGGCAGTCTTTCATGATTGTGGTCTTCCCTGAGCAAATTCGTTGATAAGTTTGAGTTTAACTAATGAACTAATGTATATGAACTAATGTCATATACATCAGCACAGTTTCTTTGCCATCTGCGGATACATTCTACGGTATTCGATGTTAAAGTTAGTGAACAGCAAATACCCTGATCAGACATCGCGTATACGTAGGCTGAGCTGGGCGTTTGCTGTCCGCATATTCCACAAAGACACTTTCTAACTAGTTGAAATTACCAAATCTACATGTCGCACAGGAACAGAAGTTACGAGTATGTATCAGCAGCAAAAGTATTGTCTAATATGTGCATAAATACTGCACTAGTATGAGCTTACTGCATTACGAAATCACGTCTATTCAAATATACTGAGATTTTACAACCCAAAAGGAAAATTTTCAGATACAAAATTCTGATATTTTCGTATTTCTTCTCAAAACATAGATTGTGGATACTCGTTAGAACCGCCTCGGTGAGGCTGTTCTGACGAATACCCTTTATCTATGTTCTTTAGCAAAATAAGAAAGATAATGTATACCCCTATAAACCCCAGTTTTACTATATAAAAGTTGGGTTTAAAGGGGTCAAAATTATATAGACATGTTTTCGTGATGGCATGATAATTCCCACAATACATTAACTGTTTCGAATAGAAAAAGCAAAGGCAATATATGTCGGATGCGAGGACTAGTCTGGACAGTCGCTGTTCAAAACGTAAATATGCTATCACGAAAACATACCTATATAATTTTGACCCGCTTAAACCCCACGTTTATATAGTAAAACTGGGGTTTACAGAAGTATACAGTATTTTTCTTATTTCTGCTCAAAAACATAGATTGTGGGTTAGAACTCGAGCCGGCCTCGGTGGTTCAGTTGGATGCGCGTCCGACTGGAGACCAGGAGGTCGCGGGTTCAACCCCCGCCGAGGTCTGCAACATTCTTTCGTGGAGATTGATCATGAAATATTTTCTGCGGTCATTCTCTCCCTTCCGCTGATTCAAGAAGGGCAGTTGTCAGTTTCTGGCGAAAGAATGTGCACAATACTGGTTAACCACTTAGAGGACTAAGCCTGTCCAGTAAACGTGTGGTTAGGTAAACTGACCGCGCTCGACATGACCCCATTGGGTTTACTGGGCCGTAAAACCTCAGCACAAACAAACAAGAACTCGTTCTAACGAACACCCACAATCTATGTTTTGAGCAGAAGTATGAAAAATATCAGAATCTTTATCTGAAAATTTTAATTTTTTGGTGGTAAAATTTTCAGTATATTTGAATAGGCGTGTTTTAATGAGATACAGAGGAAAAGTCACATTCACGGAACACGGTTGCTGAACATTTAACAATATCATTAAAAACAGCAGTTCATCGAAATGGGCATGGGATGCATTACAAATACGGCTTAGTTCTGGTTTTAACTGGATCTAACCTCTTAGACTACGAATATTAATTAAAACCAAACAATAAACGACGGAAAATAAATAAACAAAATAAAAAAACGATAATCGCTGCTACAGTTTTGCATTTTTACTATTATTTCATTCAAAGTGAAGGTTAATTATGACGCATTCATTCTTTATATATTTCCAGGTTCACACCAGTTGGCGTGGCGAGTCTGATTTCTTCTTCGGTGGCTAAAGCAAGTAAACTTGAGTCAACATTTGTCAGCCTCGCCATGTTTGTTCTCATGCTCACACTCGTAGTTCTGTTTATAATCCTTGTTCTGGTACCCGGACTGTTCTTCTTAACGGTGCGGAAGAATCCATTTGTGTTCCTGTATACAGCCATCAGGCCGATGATGTCAGGATTTGCACCTCCTTCTTCGTAAGTGTTTATTAAAGAAATGATGCACGACAAAGTGAAAAGACTATGGTGCCGTATTTGACCGAGCAACGAAGGTTCAAATCAGCATGCGCTGTCGCGCAGTCTGATCAGGCCCTTACTTCCTATTTAAAGACCCATTACGCATCTTAACACGGCCCAAGTAATAGTCACATTTTTGTTCGAAATGTTAGCTACTTTTCATTTATTTGTTTTCTTTCCAAAGTTAAAATGTCCAGGAAGAGCCATAAACACAAATCTTAGCCTACCAATGACATTAGAGGATGAATAAACAAACAATGAGACATGTTATAAAACCAATGAAGAGCAAAGCAACCAGTCCCAAGCAACAAGCCTGTCCACTCGGGATCACAGGACCGGGTAAAGTAAGCTGAATGAGCCATGCGAGACCGTATATGATAATAATTTAGTGAGATAATATAAATCTATTGTAAACAGAGCAGTTGTTATTGTTTTACAGGGCAATAGCAATACCAGATGTGCTCGTGTCGGCAGAAACAAAGAATGGTGTTGATATTAGGATATCAAGATTCTCCGTGCCTTTTGGGGCGGCCCTTTGCAGATGTGGAAGTGGAGCATTTATGGTTACGGTCTCATTGTTCTTAGCTTCTTTGGAAGGTGTGAGTCTGCACCCTGCTCAGATCGTATATGTTACGTAAGTTGCAAGCTCGTCATTTTAGCACATATCTTCACAAAATCATATGTGTACATTTTAACATGAGTTGTATAGAATGTTTTCGGATAATGCAATATTTACTTAGACAACTGAAGTAAATCACCATACTTATGGAATTTTCCAGTTAGTATATTCTAAAGACAAATCTGCGTTTAATACACAGCGTTGGTAACTTAAGTAATACAATCTGAAAGGAAAGAGCCTTTGGACGCTAAAACACATCAAACTAAAAATTAATAACTGACTTATTTTATCGGGTCTGTTCATGAACGGTAATATACCATGTAACAGTACTTACGTCTCCCAGCCCATAAAAGTGCGCTATTCCATTTTCCAAAAAAAAAAAAATCAAGATGAGCACAAGTGATTCCAAAGGACCCGAAAATATAAACACATACGGTCAAGTACGCGGAGACGTTTTACACAGCACTTAACAGCTTTAGTGAAAGTAAACAATTCTGACAGGAGGGATCGTTTGGAAGTTAAAAAAAAATCTTACAATTAGCCAGTCGGAGCTGAAATAAAAGAAATAAAATATCAACACTTTCGTCCCTGCAGACCAAAACATACATTTGCAAACAGTTTAGAACCAGATGTGACGACTCGTCACAGGCCGTCTCATCAAGATCTACACTGTTTGCCATTCTGTTTTTGCTTTCGTATTAACACTCCTATTTTTTTAACAAAGGCATAATGGCAAAATTCAAAGATGGAAGAGTAGTCTAATCTGATGCGTCCTTATCGTATATTATGTGAACAATATTTGGTAAGGTGCCAACGCAAAGAAATTGTTAAAGTGTTTCTACGTCATATTTAATCCGGCAAGGTAGTATTGTTTTAGTTTTACAGCCGCCACATGGTACTTACCTCAACCGTAGTGAAATTCATAGATTGTAAAAGGAATGACACTTGAGAGCAATGAACAGGCACACGCGAATGAAAAAGCTGAAGTGTCGAAGTTTAAGTTAAAATACGATAATGATGTAATACATTGTTCATATAAAAAGGAACCAGCGTTTTTTTTCAGGATTTTGGCAATCTTGAGCACGTTAGCTATACCAGCAGTACCAAGTTCCAGTGTTATATGTGTAATCATCATTCTCTCATCAGTCAACGTGACCTCATCTAATATTGGAATTATTATGTCTCTAGAATGGCTACAGTAAGTATGCGGACTGCCTTATATACATGGAAGTCATAATTTTACCCATTTATACCGAATGGACTCTTCTACCATGGCTTTTTGGACCAGTCTATTTCCAATAGAAGGGGTGCTTTGGTGGTTTTGTTTTATTATTCCCATGTTTTGTAGAAATTCCTGTATTTGATACAAACAGAGTAGACCCAGATAAGACACCACGTTCTGCGGCATCTACACAGTTTGCCAATGTCCCTTTTATGGAAGATAGGCATAAATTGGTTAAAGGTGCCTAATATGCGACAGTCTAGGTACATCTCTACTGATGCCATTCATATATAATCATGTTAAAATCTTTAAATCTTGAGTAAACAGTACTTTTATATATTTACATATCATAGATTCCATTGACTGACCACAATAGCTCACTGACCATCAACTCCAGCCAAGCTATTGTGGTTAAACAAACATTTGCATTAGGCAAGACTGTTAATCTAGAGTATAAGATAAGAGTTATTGCACCTTCTACATAAAATTCTTCCGGATGAAACCAGTCCATTTAGTCCGAATCAGATAGTATAAAAGTCACACAAAAGATCTCTTTGAAAAAAAAAATAGGATACAACTATAGATAAAATCTTATTGAATGGACTGTAACCAGGTTAGTCCAGAGCTTTGGTTATTGTTTAAGAGTCAAACAGCGAAGGAAGAGGAGTCATCAACGAGGGACAACAGTTATGCGAACTTACATCACGAGAACATACCTATATAATTTTGACCCCCTTAAACTCCACTTTTATATTGTAAAACTGGGGTTGACAGGGGTATACATTATTTTCTTATTCTGCTCAAAAACATAGATTGTGGGTACTCGTTAGAGTACGAGTACCCACAATCTATGTTTTGAGCAGAAATATTAAAAATATCAGAATTTTTATCTGAAATTTTTCTTTTTTTTTTGGCAAAATTTTCAGTATAATTGAATAGGCATGTTTTCGTAATGCATATGTGATGCATATATGTTACAGTTACATTTTGACAGGTTTGAACAATAAATGTCGAAAGTTTATCATTTATAAGATAATGAGTTGTCTCCCCTGGAGATGTATCGATCCCCCTTTAAGTACCACTACCACAAAGAATATATCAGAAAAATAACGAATTGGAAAAAAAAGACGTCAATACGCTTTACAACATCGTAAAACATTGTTTTTACTATTGGAATGGAATACCCTTCCTTTGCTGAATAGATTAAAATGCCACGTCAACTTATACTTTTCAGATTACTAGATCCAGGTTGTTGATACAAATTCACAATGACATAGTGCAGATCCAGATCAGTTGGTTTCTCAGGACGCCAATTGATCTGGATCTAAACTGTTTGCAAAGGCAGGGCATATCTGGGTTCAGCAGAACCAGAGTCATAGCATGATATTTTCAATCAACATTTTTTCACATTATCACATTAAAACAACAACCTGAAGACCAGGGCCCAGTTGTTCAAAGTGTCGTTAGCTTAACTACATAGGAGCTACATAAGACATTTAAGTTACTGCTTCAATATAGCTGTTAACAGAATCTGTGTAGCAATATCTAGGGTAGATGGAGCTCTGAAGCCCTGGTCGGCAATCCATCTAGGAGTTGGCAACTCCAAACAAAAACCTGCATACCTGGATTTGCCTGTTCCAGTTATGTAAAGTCTGCTTCGGCAGCTGGGCGGAAGAAATCATTACTATGATTCAACAGCCCAAATGGCGATGCAGCAGCATGTTGTGGAGCATGGAGAGCATGACAAGGCACAAAAGAAGTCATGGTCATCCATTGCATCCGGGCTTAGCTCCAGGTGTCCTGACATGTCTTGCCTCTGGATCCAGCTAGGTCAGGATGAGAGAGTGAGGTTGACTCTGCGCGCCTCTCCCTTACTATAATCCAATTCACAGCGCATGTCATCTTAATCAGCAACACACATTCACAGCAAGCACATATATGCAAATCATACAAAAGCCCTGTGGCGATGGGCGAGCGGCGAAGCAGCAGGTGAGGAAACACTGGAAGCTGTAGTTGCGGACCTGCACACAGGCGGCTTGGTTCTATATGGTCGCTTTCCTTAAGAGCGAAGCAGTATGGGGAATTCGGCAGCCGAACTGAGCGACTGAGCAGACCTTTTTAGGATCGCCCTGCTCACCCCCGTAGCATGGGGAAGGGGCTAGAAAAGGTGCCCTAAACAATTGCCTGCTTCAAAACTCCTGGCTGGTTAACCGCGATCAGCGGGAATCCCACTTAGCGGTCAAACAAGATAAAGGAAGATGAAGGTGATACCACTTACCATCGGCGCTTGGAATGTGCGCACCCTAATGGACAGTTCTAGTTCTGACAGACCTGAGCGAAGAACAGCTCTATTTGGTAGAGAACTTGACCGATACAACGTCGAGATTGCAGCTCTAAGTGAGACTCGCCTTGCAGAAGAAGGGCTTTTAAAAGAAGTTGGTGCTGGCTACACTTTCTTCTGGAGTGGACGCAAGAAAGAAGAGCGGCGTGAAGCAGGAGTAGGATTCGCCATCAAGTCACACCTCGTCAGCAAGCTTTCAGGACTTCCCAAAGGCATAAATGACCGCCTGATGACGCTGAGACTTCCCTTATCTGGCAAGAGGCATGCACCAATTGTAAGTGCCTGTGCACCCACAATGACCAACCCAGATGAGGTTAAAGACAAGTTCTATGATGATTTGGATTCTGTGATTTCTGCAGCAACCCGGACAGACAAACTCATCCTCCTCGGGGACTTCAATGCCAGAGTGGGCACAGACCACCAGACCTGGGAAGGAGTGATTGGCTCTGAAGGTGTAGGGAAGTGCAACAGCAATGGACTCCTCCTTTTAAGGAAGTATGCAGAGCATGAATTACTGATCACCAACACAGTCTTTCGTCTACCAACTCGCAGAAAGACAACATGGATGCACCCTCGCTCCAAACACTGGCATCTCATTGACTATGTCATAGTGCGAAGGAAGGACAGACAGGATGTCAGAGTGACTAAAACTATGTGTGGTGCAGACTGTTGGACAGATCACAGACTTGTTGTCAGCAAATTCAACCTGCGCATTCAGCCTGAACGACGACCACAAGGCAAGAAGGTGCCAAAGAAATTAGATGTCTCCAAGCTGAAACAAGACAGCAAGAGGCAAGCATTCGTCAACGATCTCTGCAGCCGTTTAGATGCACTGGAACACAGTTCAGAAGATGTAGATGAGAGCTGGACAGTCTTCAGAGACACCGTTCACTCTTCAGCAATGGATTCCCTAGGACCAGTATCTCGCAAACACCAAGATTGGTTTGATGAGAATGACAATGAAATACAGGGGTTCCTTGAAGAGAAACACCAAAAACACAAGGCTTATCTCAGAAATACCAGCTCAGTATCTAGCAAGACTGCGTACTCAAACATATGCAATACAGTTCAGACGAGGCTCAGAGACATGCAAGACTCCTGGCTGAGGAAAAAGGCTGATGAAATCAAGTCCTTTGCAGACAGAAAGGGCATGAAAAAGTTCTTTGATGTACCCAAGACAGTATGTGGTCCCAGAGCTCAGGAACCACCCTACTCCTTAGTGCAGATGGAACTAGCCTTCTGACTGATAAAGAAGCTATCTTGAAAAGATGGGCTGAACACTTTGATGGTGTCCTTAATCGGCCATCATCTATCAATGATGAAGCTATCAACAGACTACCACAGGTGGAATGTAATCCGCTGCCTGATGAGCTCCAACCGTCTCTGAAACAGTGAATGCAATAAAACTCTTGTCATCTGGCAAGGCTCCAGGATCAGATGCAATACCTGCAGAGATCTACAAAGCAGGAGGTCCTCCAGTTGCAGAGAAACTGACAGAGTTGTTTCAAATTATGTGGAGAAAAGAAGCTATCCATCAAGAATTCAAGGATGCAACAATTATCCACCTATTCAAAAGGAAAGGGAATCCTCAAGTCTGTGACAATCATCGAGGCATCTCTTTATTGTCAATTGCTGGGAAGATTCTTGCTAGGGTCCTACTGAACCGATTGAATGAACACCTGGAACGGTCAGAGCTTCTACCAGAAAGCCAGTGTGGATTCAAGAAAAACAGAGGAACAATAGACATGATCTTCACAGCACAACAGCTTCAAGAAAAATGCCAGGAACAGAATGTCTACATGACCTTTGTCGACCTTACCAAAGCATTTGACACAGTCAGTCGTGAGGGACTTTGGAAAATTATGGCAAAGTTTGGTTGTCCTGCCAAATTCATAGCAATGGTGCGGCAGTTCCATGATGGTATGCTTGCAAGGGTCCAAAATGATGGCGAGTTTTCTGATCCATTTCCTGTGACAAATGGAGTTAAGCAAGGCTGTGTACTAGCGTCAACATTGTTCAGCATGATGTTTTCTGCCATGCTTATAGATGCTTTCCAGGATGGTGACAATGGTATACCTATTAGGTATCGCT
The DNA here is from genome assembly GCA_964016985.1 of Anodontia alba. Classification (NCBI taxonomy): domain Eukaryota; kingdom Metazoa; phylum Mollusca; class Bivalvia; order Lucinida; family Lucinidae; genus Anodontia; species Anodontia alba. Next base: position 40,358,280 of record OZ024834.1, read on the forward strand.
TTGATGGGAAACTTTTCAACCTAAGAAGGTTGCAGACAGAGGTGCTAGACGAGTTCTTCTTTGCTGATGGCATGGCAAAGGGTGCTCCAACAGAAGAGAAAATGCAAAAAGATGTGGATCAAGTATCTGATTCATGTGACAGCTATGATCTCACAATCAGCATCAAAAAGACTGAGGTAGTATATCAGCCAGCACCTGGAAAGCCTTACAAGGAGCCTACCATCACAGTGAAAGGCCAACGGCTGCAAGTGGTAGACAAGTTCACCTACCTTGGAAGCACATTGTCTAGAGTTGTGCACATTGATGATGAAGTCAATGCTAGAATTGCAAAAGCTAGTGCAGCATTTGGCCGGCTACGTGGAAGTATTTGGGACCGAAGTGGAATCAGACTTGACACAAAGCTGAAAGTATATAGATCGGTAGTGCTGCCAACACTTTTATACGCATGCGAAACTTGGACAGTTTACCAACGGCATGCCAAAAGACTGAACCACTTCTATACAAGCTGTCTAAGAAAACTTCTAAAGATCGAGTGGCAAGACAGGATTCCAGACACAGAAGTCCTGAAAAGGGCAGGGATGCAGAGTACACATACTCTTCTGAAATTGGCACAGTTAAGATGGACAGGCCATGTTACCAGAATGCCTGATGAACGTTTGCCAAAGAAAATCCTCTATGGAGAACTTCAAGTAGGAAAACGCTCCCATGGTGGTCAGAAGAAGCGATACAAGGACACCCTCAAAGCCTCCCTTAAAGACTTTAACATACCAACTGAGTCATGGGAACAGATTGCACAAGATCGTACAAAGTGGCGAGGCCTCATAAAAAGGGGAGCTGGTGAATACGAAGCAAAAAGAATCAGCGAAGCCGAGCAGAAATGTGCACAGCGGAAAGCCAGAGCTGAGGCATCACCAACAGAACTTTCTTCCTCAGACCTCTCTTGTTAGTTTAGAGCTAAGATTGGTCTCATCAGCCATCTTAGAACACACAAATAATAACACATCACACAGTTGATTAGGATTGGTCATTGTCAGTAATGACAGACGAACAAGAAAGCTTAACGAGCTCGTTAAGGGTCATTTCGTTAACAGTTTTAGCGGATTCAATACACAATACTCTGATATTTTTTGCTGAAAAAATGTGAGTAGCTACACAGTTTTTCAGCAAAAAATTTAAGGGTCATTTCGTTAACAGTTTTAGCGGATTCAATACACAATACTCTGATATTTTTTGCTGAAAAAATGTGAGTAGCTACACAGTTTTTCAGCAAAAAATTTCAGCATATTTGCGTATCACTCGATGTAAATTTTAACGAATCGTTAACTAACAACGTCGTTAGCTTTGAACAACTGGGCCCAGATCTTAATTTAGTCTTCTTAAACTCCGAACCAAACATTTTAATTTGTGTTCTACTTTGAATAATAATGGAATGTGCGCACCCTAATGGACAGTTCTAGTTCTGACAGACCTGAGCGAAGAACAGCTCTATTTGGTAGAGAACTTGACCGATCTTTGACAATCTTTGTTTCAGGGACAGGCTACGGACAACGTCAAATGTAATGAGCAATCTGTTTGGTGCTATACTGATTCATAAGATTTGTCGAAACTCTTTACCAGAGACGGATCAACCTTCAGGCGATACTGAGCTGGATGTTCATCTATAAAGGGGATCAATAATATACTATATTTGCAATGCAACATCACGAAAACATGCCTATATAATACTGACCCCTTTAAACCCCACTTTTATATAGTAAAACTGGGGTTTACAGGGGTATACATTATTTTTCTTATTTCTGCTCAAAAACATAGATTGTGGGTACTCGTTAGAACCGCCTCGCTGAGGCGGTTCTAACGAGTACCCACAATGTATGTTTTGAGCAGAAATGTGAAAATTATCAGAGTTTTTTATCTGAAAATTTTCATTTTTTGAGGTGAAATTTTCTATACATTTTAATAGGCGTGTTTTCGTAATGATATACCCTTTTGGTCCTTACCCGGTGGGTTGGGAATGTGGTAATACAACGTTGTATTAACGTCGATGCATCGACGTCATGTGGCTACTGGGTAATTTTTGATTGGAATTTCGCTGAGTTTGTGCAAATCCTTTGAAAATATGGGTTTCAGAGCAAATCGAACGACAACATTACGAAAACACGCCTATTCAAATGTATTGAAAATTTCACCATCAAAAACTGTAAGTTTTCAGATAAAAAAATCTGATATTTTTCATATTTCTGCTCAAAACGTAGATTGTGGGTACTCATTAGAACCACCTCGTCGATGCGGTACTAACGAGTACCCACAATCTATGTTTTTGAGCAGAAATGAGAAAAATAATGTATACCCCTGTAGACCCCAGTTTTACCATATAAAAGTGGGGTTTAAAGGGGTCAAAATTATATAGGCATGTTTTCGTGATGAAACAGTATATATGCTGGTGGGAGATCGATCCTTCTCATCTTTTTTTTTCTTGTTTCATTTACATGACTGAAAGGGATGACTCAGGACGCAAACTGTACTTTGTCACACAACGAAAAGCGTAGACCCATATTAGCCTGAATCTCCGCAGTCTGACCAAGACATATATAATTTGCATGCGAGATGCTCGTGATAATTTTGAGCGTATTCATAGGGTGATCTGAGTCTTTCCAGGAGATATTCAATTTGTTGTTCGTTGTTATGATAAAGCAGCTGAAGAGGAACTGAATCGCCATTACGAAAACACGCCTATTCAAATATACTGAAAATTTTACCACGAAAAAATGAAAATTTTCAGATAAACAAAAAATACTATTTTTTTTCGTATTTCTCCTCAAAACTTAGATTGTGGGTACTCGTTAGAACCGCCTCGACGAGGCGGTTCTAACGAGTACCCACAATCTATGTTTTTTAGCAGAAATAAGAAAAATAAAGTATACCCCTGTAAATCCCAGTTTTACTATATAAAAGTGGGGTTTAAGGGGTCAAAACTATATAGGCATGTTTTCGTGATGGTTTTCATATCTGCGAGGGCTGATCACGCCCCGCTACAACCTACGTCATAGCGATGGTGAAGACAGCTTTTTTCGTTAGTAACATGTTTACCGGAATTATGCTGAATTAATTTGGGTTTACAAAATATCAGACTGTTTATTTAGTGCACACATTCAATGGCATGCGGTCTTTCCATCACGAAAACATTTCTGCTCAAAAACATAGATTGTGGGTACTCGTTAGAACCGCCTCACCGAGGCGGTTCTAACGAGTACCCACAATCTATATTTTAGCAGAAATATGAAAAATATCAGAGTTTTTTACCTGAAAAATTTCGGTTTTTTGGAGGTGAAATTTTCTATATATTTGAATAGGCGTGGTTTCGTGATGCAAAAAGTCGGTTTCTGAAACGTAACGAATATGCAGATACTTCGACCAACCATGTTGATATTCAATAAAATGCTGATCATTTCAGCGTAGCTGGTCAAAGTATCTATAATAACTAGAATGTGTATGGTTTGCAGTTTTTGGAGTATAGAACTAAAACCGACATGATTTTTCACTGCACTCTACATAATTTTGGCAAAATCTGAACAATTGGCACAGCCGTAGGTACGTGCATGTCACCATTGAATACCTAGGTTATTACCCCTGGATCAATAATAACTCGCAGGTTTTCTTGATAATTAAAATTTTAAGTTTTATTACAAATGTGATATCTAAATGGTAAAATTATATTCCGGGTGAAAAAAAAATGCGAAATTTGGTCATTTGGGTGAGTATGTTACGTCAAATTGTCTAAAGTCCGTTACCCAACTGATGGCGCATGCTAGTCAAGAAATGTTTTTCACGTTTAACGTTTTCATAACTTATAATTAATAAGATCTATAACAATGATATTTTACTAATAGTCATTTATGTATATTATCGTCATACGATCGATTTTTTCTAGAAAAAAAAAATCATCACGATTTTAAAATACATGAAAGAAATAAATATTATAAGATATATAAGTTCTACCGAGTACACAAATCTACTGGCAACTAAGAACAAATGAAAGAATAAATAATCGGAAAATAGAAGGGAAGGCAATGATCAGGGATCGATACAATTATCCCACACCTCCCATCAGAGACATCAAAGGGAAAGAAACACAAACACGAAAAAACTAGACCCTAATAGAAACATCACTAGCAGAAAGCCAAACGGACAGTTACTTTCCCACAAAGTGGCCAAATGGCTATCCAAAACAAAAAAGATGTAAGCACCACATATATTCAAAGACGAACCGCCCTGAAACGGTCAGTGAAAAATATTTCACTGGCGGGTGTGTGTGTTTTTTTTTTTTGGGGGGGGGGGGGGGGGGGGGGGAGGGGGGCTTAAATCGTTTTAGTGGCCACAATCCTCGCCCTTACTTAAAAGCCTACGGCAAATATCCTAAAATTCAGAACACCGAAGTCGTAAAAATGACAAATGCAAACATGAAGGAGCAGTCTGATCAGGGTCTACACTGTTTGCCATTCCACTAAGTATTTTAAGCAGCAGGTGCATAAAAAGCAAAATTCAGGCCAAAATAGTATGGAATAAAGTTCGAAATTTTAGGACATTTACCTTTTTTCCTGGAAAAAGACGAAAAATGTAATCAATTTGTAGTCTGCTGAATTTGCCCTGAAAGTGGTTTTGTTAATACTTGATTCATGTATACATAAAAGATTAGTCACAAAGAACTGCATACATTAACATTACGAAAACACGCCTATTCAAATATAATGAAAATTTCACCACCAAAAACTGAAAGTTTTCAGATAAAAAATTCTGATATTTTTCATATTTCTGCTCAAAACATAGATTGTGGGTACTCGTTAGAACCGCATCGCCGAGGCGGTTCTAACGAGTACCCACAATCTATGGTTTTGAGCAGAAATAAGAAAAATAATGCATACCCCTGTAAACCCCAGTTTTATTATATAAAAGTGGGGTTTAAGGGGGTCAAAATGATATAGGCGTGTTTTCGTGATGATACTGGCAATTAAGAACAATTGAAAGAATAAATAATCGGAGTCTCAATTTTACTAAACTCTTCATATGACAGCAGAGTATTTTCCAGGAATGCATACGTTCCCCTAGCATCGACTTTCCAAGAAACCTGACAGGATATATTAAAGATCATATAGTAATCAAATGAAAATAAAAACAAGGGAGTAATTATTCTGATTTACATTTATTTACTGAGCATATTCAAGCAAGACACAGCGAAAATATTTCACAATGTTATACCAATGAGCGACCAAATCCCATCTTCTGTTTGAATTCGTCAACGCCAGCTGAAAAATAACCTTTAAGACATTAATTCCTAGGGTCCACACAAAAACACATTTGCGAGACCAGCGCCGCAGCGGTGTCTGATCAGATTCTACACTATTTGTCAGACATACGCAAAACTTGTTACAATAACGGACCAATTCAGCCAATATCTATATGAATTATACGCGCCCAATGAGGACTCAGAACAACCCGCACAGCACCGCAATCTGTTCAGTCTTCCTGTAGGTACCCAATGATCCAACGCGTCTTCAAGCGGAAAGAAGACTCTGGTTAGCCTCTGCGAATCTGATTCTTCGCTGGGCGCACAAATAAGTCATGCAGCCTTGTAGGAAATGCTATGCACCGGATCATATCTATACTACGTCATGGATACTTAGACGCTAGTGCACAGCAGAAAATAAAAACATCTCGCATATCATATAGTTAACATGATGCTGAACTTTATCCATAAAAAGTAAGAAGAGAAAAGTCCATGTTTAACCCTTAACCCATTTCAGACTGAATAAACTATATATTGGAAGAGTCTCATTTTAGTTTCAGTTATTCCTAAAAAAATGGCTGGACGTTTAGCAAACAGTGGAGACCTTGATCAGACGCCGCAAAATGCGGCATCTGATCTGGGCCTGCACTGTTCGCCAATTACCTTTTTAAGGGTCTCCAGACTAAAATGGGTTAAAACGCATGTCACATCCGCAGCGGACGATATTCTGTTTTTTTTCTCAAAAAACATTTTTCAAAACAAAATTTTCAAAAAAAAAAAAAAAAAAAAAAAGAAAAAAAAAAAAAAAAAAAGGATTAACATGTTTGTTTTTTGTTTTTCAATAAAGCTTAATATTTCATGTGAACCATCTGAAAAGGTCGTCAAAAACAATTTCGAATGGCGCTTTCAGATGAAATAAACACCATTATGTTCAAATACTGATACTTTGAAGACTTACCTTGAGAGAAAAACGTCGAAGGATTATAACCTGTTCCAGATTCTGTAAACAAAAACATGAATCGTAAAATAAAAAAAACAAAACAGAGGCCCATGGGCGCAATGCTCACCTGCTAAGTGAGCTGCTGTAAAAGCTAATATTCTGAACCATTCTGTAAAGTTCCAGCTTTACCCTCATATTTGTGTCACAAATTTTGGATGTCATAACATCATTGAAATTCAACCACTTGGACAGAATTCATATGTTTGGTAAGGGGCCTTATTTAGGAAAATATCCGTTTTTTTTTTTTTTTTTTTTTTTTTTTTTTTTGTCCAAATATCTGCAGTCATATAGAAAAAAATGGCCGCTTTTCACTTTTGCCATTACAGGTGTATTGAAACTAAGTTGCCATAGCAGCATAGGTACATTAGAAATGGCAATGCAATATACCATTTTTGTACAGGCAATTATTATGAACATTTCTGTAAAGAATCGGCTTCATCGTCCTTGTGGCTTCAGAGGATACGACTTTTTTTATCTTTCATTTTATTCCTGTGTTTGGTTGCCATGTTTAAATGGCAGTCTAATTCAGCCATTTAAACAAGGTTATATGTCTGGTAGAGGTCTACTCACGGAACATTTCTCTAAACTTTTGTCAAAATATCTGCAACGAGATAGAAGAAGAACTACTTCCACTTTTCCAATTGTAAGTATATAGTTTTAAGTTGCTATAGCACAGAAAGCACAAAGGCAAAGGCAATAGAAACATAATTTTTGTAGAAGCTAATGCTAGGAAAATGTCTTGAAAGTTTCAGCTTCATCCCCCTTGACTTCTGTGGAGACGAGTTTTAAATATTGTTTTGCAAATTTAATGTGCAGGATCGCATGAGCCTTTGCTGCTTGTGTATGTGATGAGTACCATTTTCTCATTTACCGGCTCATATATGGGAATTAAAAAATTTGTTATAAGCTTTATTTTCTTCATCTGACAAAAATAATTCAAATTGAATAATAAAAAAAAATCAAAATCGTACAGCAGAAGAGCCCATTGAAGAAATATAGGCATAAATCACGAAAGCATACCTATATAATTTGACCCCCTTAAACCCCACTTTTATATAGTAAAAAGGGCGTTTAGAGGGGTATAAATTATTTTTCTTATTTCTGCTCAAAAACATAGATTGTGGTACTCATTAGAACCGCCTCATCGAGGCGGTTCTAACGAGTACCCACAACATATGTTTCGAGCAGAAGTATGAAAAAATATCAGAATTTTTATCTGAAAACTTTCAGTTTTTTGATGGTGAAATTTCAATATATTAGAATAGGCGTGTTTTCGTAATGAAAGGGTTAAATTCAAGTAAATACTGGGCAGCAATGTTGCAGTTATTTCCTTCCCCATGGTCATGGTGGCAGTAATGATGCAGTTATTTCGTTACCCAAGGTCATGATAATGATTTGGTGTTTTAAGTTCCTCTCTGATTCAACATTATACGCTGTAAAGAGCCGTGCGGTCATGAGCTGATTTCGCCTCCAGCACGATTCGAATCCGGGCCTTGTGATCCGAAGTCGAGAGCATTATGAAACATGCCTATTCAAATAAACTGAAAATTTACTACCAAAAATGGAACATTTTCAGATAAAAAAATCTGATATTTTACATATTGATTCTCAAAACATAGATTGTAGGTACCCACAATCTATGTTTTTTAGCAAAACAAGAAAAATAATGTATACCCCTGTAAACCCCTGTAAACCCCAGTTGCACTATATAAAAGTAGGGTTTACGGGGGTCAAAATTATATAGGCGCGTTTTCGTGATGGCACTAATCTTTTGGCACCCAGATATTGCTACCCCATTTGCCTGGAAAAAGCTATATAATAAAACAGTGACTTACGACCAGACTGAATATTGTTCATGTTAAATCCACCATTGACTGAACCACTAACTTGTCCATTCTGGTCTACTTGGACATTACCGTTCACGTTTACGGGGCCAACACTGACACCTGCACTTCCACTGCCACTAACTTTACCGTCCGGACCCACCTGGACGTTTCCACTCACTGAGGCAGGACCCAAGTTAGCACTACCAGTAGCACCGCCGCTGATCTGTCCATTCGGATCCACTTTAACATTACCGTTCACGCTAACTGGGCCAACACTGAGACCCGCACTTCCGCCACCGCTGACTTTACCGCCCGGGCCCACCTGGACGTTGCCATTTAGATTTAGTGGACCGACACCAACACTACCTCCTATTCCTCCACTGACCTGACCATTCGAATCTACTTTCAAATTACCGCTAACACCAGCTGCAAGCGAAAAAGTCGCAATGTGACAAAATACATCCACAGCAAAGACTTCCATAACGAAAACATGCCGATTTGAATACACTCAAAATTTTACAACCAAAAATGAAGACTTTTAGATAAAATTTCTGATATTCTTCATATTTCTGCTCAAAACATAGATTGTCGGTACTCTTTAGAACTGCCTCGGCGAGGCGGTTCTAACGAGTACCCACAATTTATGTTTTTTTGAGCAGAAATAAGAATAATGTATACCCCTGTAAACCCCAATTTTACTATATGAAAGTGGGGTTTAATGGGGTCAAAATCACATAGGTATGTTTTCGTGATGGATCAATCTGCACCTCAATCTGATCAGTGTCTTTCTTAGCATCAGATAAGCGGGGGTATACGCATCATATTTTTCTTGTTTCCCCAAGAAAACATGTTGTGATACTCCTAGGAAGCGCCACAGCAAGGCGCTTCTATTGAGTACATGCACCCACAAAATATGTTCTCGTGAGTAAATAAGAAAATATCTACTTTTCGGTTGAAAAAAGGCGCCCTAACTGGAGTTGTGGTCTTTGCTCTCCACGTTGATCCTTGGCTATCCAAAGAGAGCCAGAGGAGAGAAACCAGCATGAACAGATGGACAGGGTGATGTGGGCACACCTCAGTGGCTTAGCCAGAACAGAATTATTAATGCACACACATGAAAACTCTTGAAAAAGATCTCCCTAGTTTCGCTTCCAAAATAGGGCTACTCTTAAAGTAAAGAATTTGCTCCCTGAGGGAGCAAATTCTTTCCTTTAGGAGTAGTCCCTATAAGAATTTGCTCCCTATGCGTAACATGCACATGTCCGAGATGCATGTTGTAATCTTATAACTTAAAATAGGCCGGGCTATGCGCAAAAATACGGATTCACATCAGCCTGCGCATGCGCAATGTCTCATACGGGCCATTTCTCTCCATTGATACATTCTATAATATCCAATGATACAGCGGACAACGAAGGCCCTGATCAGACTGTGCAAAAGCGCAGGCTGATATGGGCCTTCGCTGTCCGCATTTCCGACGACATGTTTTCGCATGGCGTGGCCTACATGTTGGATACCGTATTTTCTCCTAAATATTAACAAGTCCGTTTTTCTACCAATTGATGCGTCTAAGAACGGCTGTGTGAGTTGCAGTGTAGACCCTAACCATACGCCGCATGTCCTGGTGGCTGATCTGTGTCTTCACTATATGCTTAGGACTACCAGTCTGAATGCTTATGATAAATACAGTCGACACTCGTTATCTCGAATTCGCTTATCTCGAATAACCGCTTATCTCGAAGTGAAAATCTGGCCCCTGTTTTAACATGGAACTCTAAGAACAGGTAACAAAATATTGTGGAAAAGAGGAGAAATTGCTCCTAAGGAGCAATTTCTCCTCTTTTCCACAATATTTTCAATATACGTATCTCTAACTTCAGGAGTCAAATTACATATTCATCAGTTAAATGTGGTTACTCGATTCATTATTTTCCTTACTTCCTTAAATCTGATATGTCGAGGTACGGATATCTCGAAGTGTTTCAGAGGGTCCATTGGAATTCGAGATAACGAGAGTCGACTGTACTCCATAAATAATACGCAACGTGGAAAAGGAGCCTGCTACATGTATCGCATGTTCAGGCTACATTCGTGGAGTTTGATCACGGCCTTTACTATGCGCTTATATAACCGTTAGACTGTAATTTAACAAATAGTGAGGGATCGCAATGACACTGTGTGGTAGGGTAGGGGAGGTAACGGGCAAGCTGATTTGGGTCTTAGCAGCTCGCAAAGGCGTTACGACTCTTTCCTCACTTTGCACATAAAAATTTTTCCTCCCTTGTATTTGCAGTTCTATAATTTCAGCTCCACAGTCTGACACCAATTCAACATAATCTTACTAGCCGAAAACAAATTCAAAACGGTAAATCCACTGAGCTGGAATCGTGGAACTAATTTGTAAATATCATTCCTTAAATATTCAGTTTAACTCATTTTAAGCGTTTTAAGCGTTTCAACATAAACGTGACAAAATGAGTATTATAAGAATTGTGTGGTTTAAACCCCTAAATAGTTTTCCTACTGACCGTCTCAAGGCGGTTCCTCTGTGGCAGTTCTTCTTTGTTTAAGCGTCAATAGTTTTATACAGTCGACTCTCGTTATCTCGAATTCCAAGGGACCATCTGAAGCACTTCGAGATATCAGTACCTCGACATATCAGATTTTCAGAATTGAGGAAAAAATAGTTCAAACAACCACATTTAACAAATATATAATTATGCTATTGGACTATTGAAGTTAGAGATATATCGAAAATATTGTGGAAAAGAGGAGAAATTGCTCCTTAGGAGCAATTTCTCCTCTTTTCCACAATATTTTTTACTTGTTGTTAGATTTTCATGTTTAGGCAGGGACCAGATTTTCACTTCGAGATAAGCGGTTATTCGAGATAAGCGAGTTCGAGATAACGAGAGTCACGTGTATCTGGCGTTTGTTTTATCATTATTTGTTTATCATCTCTCCTTCTTTTGGTGTCTCGGGAGGGCTGTGCTTCGCGATAGTGGTATTTATCCCCGCGTTTTTCGAAGAAAAAGCGGGGATATTGTAATACCCCCGCCCGTCCGGCTGTAATGTCACACCATTACTCCTAGACCATTTAAGCTAGATTCTCGAAACTTTCACAGGCAAAATCCCCTATGGATGAGGACTGGAGGAACGCATTCGAAATTTTCATGTGATCCCAGGGCCCGGGGGGGTGTGGCCCCAAAGGGTCCAAAATTCATTTTGTACCAACATAGTCATATTGCATATCAAATCGAAGGTTATGAAGAGTAGAATACAGTGGTGCAAAAATTTTGCCCCGGGGGCATGCCTGGAGGTTATTAGAGGTCAAAAAATAGGATTTTGGGTCCTTTTTATTGTCACCCAACTCCTCTTAGGCTTTTATAGCTAGAACCTTGAAACTGTCACAGGTAATAGCCCTATGGATGAGTACTGGAGGAAAACATTCGGAATTTTGATGTGGCCTCTGGGGGCAGATTCAGATGGGTGTAGCCCCGAAGGGTCCAAAATCCATTTTGTACAAACGTATTCATGTTGCATATCAAATTGAAGGTAGTGAAGAGTCAAATACAGTGGTGCAAAAAGTTTGCCACGCGGGCATGACTGGGGGTCATAAGAGGTCAAAAAGTAGGATTTTGGGTCCGATGTTTTGATTGTCACCCAACTCCTCTTAGGCTTTTTTGCTACAACCTTAAAAACTGTCACAGGTAATAGCCCAATGGATGAGGACTGGAGGAACGCATTCGGAATTTTGATGTAACACTTGGGGGCAGGGCCAGGGGTGGGGCCCCGAAGGGTCCAAAATTCATTTTGTACAAACATAGTCATGTTGCATATCAAATTGAAAGTAGTGAAGAGTAGAATTCAGTGATGCAAAAAGTTTGCCCCGGGGGCATGTCTGGGATCATTAGAGGTCAAAAAGTAGGATTTTGGGTCCGATTTTTTTATTGTCACCCAACTTCTCTTTGGCTTTTTGGCTAGAACTTTGAAACTGTCACAGGTAATAGCCCAATGGATGAGGACTGGAGGAACGCATTCGGAATTTTGATATGCAGGGAGATATGCGATGGCGCTGGCGCGGGGATATGCGATGGCGCGCCATCGGCTTACTCTAGTTCCCGGTTATCTTATTCTTTTTTTACATTTTGTGCGGATTTTATCGATGCATAAACATCTGAGTATCACTCACAAACCTTACATCCCGGTTAGCATTCTTTACAAATCTATAGCGGGCCGTAATAGGTCGTCAGCTACCTTGACGGGCGGATAACGGCCTGCTATAGATTTATAAGAGTGCGTACTGGGATATAACTTTTGGTGCTTTATTTAGTTTAAGTGTTATTCGCCCACATTTATATGCCTTTAAGATAATCAAAAATAGCATTCATTCCTGTATACACACAGCTGGAAATATTTAACGTGCACATGGAAGGACAAATGAACCCAATTGTAATGTAATGCCACTCGAGATAGCGCTTTTCTTTAAGACGCATGTCCAGGTTTACGTAAACATTTCGAAATAGTTATCTGATCTTTTGAAGAAAGCAGACGTTTCATGCAAAAGGCTCCTAAGTAGACAATTTGCACAAAATGTCAGTCTGTTGTCTGGTAAAAATACGACAAAATATCACCAATCTGTCGTTTGTTGAATTAGCTAAGATAGTGGTGATGGTTTAAGGGTTAATTCTACGTGAACAGCGAAAGCCAGATCATTGCCGTCGCCCTCCATTGCAACTATTTTACATCACGAAAACATACCTATATAATTTTGACCCCCTTTAACCCCACTTTTATATAGTAAAATTGGGGTTTACAGGGGTATACATTATTTTCCTTATTTCTGCTCAAAAAATAGATAGTGGGTACTCGTTAGAACCGCCTCGCCGAGGCGGTTCTAACGAGTACCCACAATCTATGTTTTGAGCAGAAATATGAAAAATATCAGAATTATTATCTGAAAATTTTCATTTTTTTGGTGGTAAAGTTTTCAATATATTTGAATAGGCGTGTTTTCGTAATGAAACGGTGCTGAAAAAACGGTGTCCGTCATGATCAGTGTATCCAGATCTACTTGCCGAGATCGGCCTATGTTCACGTCTGAGTAACAGACACCAACAAGAAAATTCCTACCTTGTGACATGAAAGTTGCTGGGTTAAATCCAGTACCCGATTCTGAAATTAAGAAAAGACTTAGTTGTGTCCAAGCTTTACAAGACATAGGTGACAGAATATGATATGCTGATATTAAATTTAACAGGCCAAATATTCAAAAAATGCAAAAAGATCAAGGTGACTCGCGATATATCATGCCATTACATTTCCTGGATCAATTATCCAATTAGTTCACACACGATTGGACGCATTTTTTTTTTTTTCATTTTTCTACTCTTAAGACTTAGAAAGAAATTATATAACAGTTCAAACCAAACAAAAAAAAAAAAAAAAAAAAAAAAAAAAAAAAATGAAAAAGAATTTTGGTAACAACACTGCTTTCGGGCAAGCACTACCAAATGCATATAGAAATGTACAACACATACTGAAAGCTTTAATAAAACTAGATAGAAGTTAATGCTAATCAAGGTTTCAGATTGCAAAAAGGAAACTTTATTCATATATAGCCTTATCTACTTTGAGCATTCTAATGCAAACTAGCCAACAACATGTAAAAGCTATTTTATATCATCTTGGCAACCACACTCCAAATGGGAGTTGCTTTTAGCTATAAAGCGAGTATCATGTCAATCTTTTTACGTTACCATGTCAATGCAATGTATACGCAGTGTTCCCATGTCATGTACAGTGAAAACCAGTGTATGAGTGAGGTGCATGTAACAGCGTGGAGAATACTGACCGCAACTAGAATGAATAGTACTTACGTCCAGTCTTCGGTAGACTGTTCATAAAACTGAAATCTTGACCGGATAAAGAGGCACTGAATGATCCCGAACTCTGGCCCGATCCTGCATTAAAGCTTCCCGAAGCACTTCCAAAATTACCGAAGTTCATAGTACCCGATGCACCGCCGCTCATCTGTCCATTTGGATTAACTTGGAAGTTACCGCTTAAAGAACCCTGACTTCCGGTTAGACTTCCGCTTCCTCCACCGCTTACTTGTCCATTCGAATCAACTTTGACATTTCCGTTCAGACTCAAAGGACCCGCGCTCAGACTGCCACTACCTCCACCACTTACTTTTCCATTCTGATCGACTTGAACATTACCATTCAGTGACACTGGCCCTGCATTAAGCGTGCCCCCTAATCCTCCGCTTACTTTACCATCGCTTGTTTGAACATTTCCAGTGAACGAACCTGCTGATCCGGATAAAGCCCCACTTGCAGCACCTGAGATACTATCCATAACAAGACGTCTCTCAATACTGTTTGCTGCAATGAAGGACTTATCATTACTCGTTGCATTACACACGTCGAAAAGGGGAAAAAAAAAAAAAACAAAACAAAAACGACAAGGTTAACTAGTTTGGGCAGTGGAACATAAAGATTATGAGGACATAGTTATTTTAATTAATTGATGAATCTGATTAAATTAGCAATGAGGGATGATCAGAAAGTTCGTGTAAATAATCTTAAAGTATAAATAAAACTATCTGAATTCAAACGGTAAGAAGTTGTTAACTTTAAGAAGTTAGCTCCTTTTCTCATAACTCCGTTCACCCTCTTCTTTAAATAATGTGAAAAGAATTTTTTTTTCTTAAATTTATGTCACATTAAAATTAATAGAAAATAACATTACAGCTGAAAATAAAGAAAATCAGTTTTGACTGTCAATCTTCTGCATAAAATAAAAAAAGTGTCACAAAATGCTAAATATTTAGTGGGTACTCTAAAATAATCATTAACCACTGACAATCTTATGATTTATTGTAAACAGTATCAATAATTTAGAACTGTTATAATCTAAATAAAATGCTCATCATGTAAAATATGCATAGAATGTATTTTGTTGCTTATGATAATCCAGGAAATTTGAGTGAACGGAGTGATGAGAACATGCCTTAAACATCACCTTCAATTTTATGAGGTTGTAGAAATTAAAGATATGATTTTTATTTTCTTTAATATTTTAGAGTCTCATAGGCATTTAGTCAAATGTTTAAAAACATATATACAGAAAATCATTCCGGCCAAAAAGATTGAAAGCAGAATTGCTCAACCTTAGGTGAACGGAGTTATGGGTTTCTAGGCTATGTCTAAGAATTGGGCAGAGTTTGTTTTTAAGTTATGTCAACAGCTGTTGGGCAGCTGAGTCGGGGCACAGCATTTCCTGCGCCCAACGAAGACTCAGATCGGCTTGGGCATCCACACGGGCTTATCAGTTTTCGGTGTTCATCTGGATCCTTGGCTACCCGCGGAGTGCCCTACCAAGACTGATCAGACTGTGCGGAAGAGCAGGCTAATATGAGTCCTTGTTAGGCGCACATAAAATCTTTTGGAAATATTTGTCCTGGCTGAATTGTCATCAGCTGTAAAACAAAATTACGCTATTAGTGTCCCTTAATGGTCGGGTGTGGTGAAGGTGTCGTATATCTTACGTTACCGGGGCGTCCAACTGACACTGGTTTACAGCTTGACAAGGCCTGCTATCCTTGTAGCAGGTAAGGGTAGAGGGGGGGGGGGGGGAATGTTTCTATTTCTTCTGTTTCTTCACTGTCATTCCTGTTTCTCTTTCTTCCCTCTCTCTCTCTTTCATCTCCTTCACTATCTGTTCTATCTCTTTTCTCCCTTTCTTTGGGAGACGACACAAAATGACCCACGAGGGTTGACGTGTCGTTAAACCCTAACACAACCAAATAATTGTGTCCCTTAATGACCACGCAGCGTTACAAATAAACATTTTGAAGTTAATTCCATAATGTCTAAATCATGCCGTAAAATAAAAGCTGTTAGTAGGCCACTGTTGTAAATTCAGTGCATGATATACTGTCATATATTGAGGACTTTTAACATGAAAGTAGGTCGGCCGAATGTGATGAATACTATATAAATTTTATGTTTACTTCTTTAAATGCATTGTCTTCAAACAATGAATTTACAGAAGTATACATAAAGCATTGTTCAGGTACGTATCCTTGTTTGTGGCTCCATATTGTTTGTATTACGGCAAACAGTGTAGACTCAGAAAGAGGCGTTTCATTAAATACGTGGAAAATGATAGAGTAAATATGCCATTAAATGGATTAGTCTAACCAACTTTCAGGATGTATCCACTAGGCATACATGGGTTAACCCTTGAAAACTTAGATCTGTGCAGATACCTAGGCAGTGTAGATTCAGATGAGCTGAGCCATCTCATCAGGATCTACACTGCTTGCATCTTGTTAATAATAACTCACAAACCCCCTATTTACAAAGAATGGACAATTTTAAATTTAAAGACGGAATGTCTACTTCGGAAACTTAGGGGTGAAAGGGTTATGGCAAATATCTGTGATTTTGTGTAGTAGTAAACGTATCCAATTATATTCAACTCAATGCTTCAGAATTCCGTCTTTTCTCAAGGTAAACAATGAAGACCCATATCAGACAACACTATTTCTTAGGTGGATGATGCTTGTGAAACGTAAAGTTTCTTAGCACTACGTCGACTTACTTGGAATAATAAGAAGACATACACGAAAGAATGAAATACATAATTATTTCATACCTGCACAATGGCCTTTTGGAACAATTTTCAGTTTTGCCAAAGGAATTGCAAACGCCTGGAACAAATCAATATGGTTGTGTTATTAGTTACCATTACCTGGTCTCCTATTGAATAAGGTGATTCACCTAAACTTAGCAATATGATATCCCAATACATAAGGCTCGAATTCAGTACTTGCATTTTTGTTTGAAGAACGTATCAGAGTCTTTCCGATGGTTTATTCTACTGACCGTTCTAAAGCGGTGGTCCCGGTGTTACTATTTGTTGCTTTATGGTTTATTCTGCGATATGTTTTATGTCTTGTGTTATTTTGTTCTTGTGTTTTTCAGTCCTTTTAGCATTGCGATTACCTCGCTTGGGGAAGAGAGAGCTAATCTTAGCTCTTTTCGTACGTTTGTTCAATTTGCACTTGTTTGGTTTTGTCTGTTTCCTCTTCCTCTTGGTGTCTGGGAAGGGCTGCGGTTTGTGATTGTGGCACACCCTAGACTTTTCTCTTACCTTTTTTTTCAAACAAAAATGTATACCACATGTCATTTCATGTATGTGAAGAGACAAAGAAAATCAAAATAAGCCAAGCCATTTTTTACATGTTTCAAGATTGCCTTTTTTCTATCGTTTTTGTTCTCATAAATTCTACAAATATTTTATTACGCCAACGTTAGCGTATGTGTGCTATGTATACCCGATGTCCCCAATTTAAGTACAGTTAAATCAGGAACCTGCAGTGGTATACATTTTAGGCGAATGTTTGCTTACTAATTATATTTAAACCCAAATCAAATGTGTTCGTTAATATGCATAAATCTATTTTATTGGATTTAATAATTAACTATATTTCCTCGATATGAGCAGTTCTGTCAGTAAGAAGTATGTTAAATTCAAAGATATAAAGCGATTATGGCTACGCACGCACTATTTTGAAATATAAAGATAATATAATATGAATACAGTACACTATATATATAAAAATATAAAATATATGGATCAGTCCTTGCTAGTTATACAAACGAACATGTTTTTTGAGTTTTCGGAACTGTTCAAAAAGAGTGCAAAGCATTACTCAAACATACACTATAACAAAATGGTATGCAGCTACCTGCATACATAGTTGTTAACCCAAGTATGGTTGATAATTGTGCTTCCCTCTTTAACTGCACGACGGTGAGGTGGGCCTCAGACTAAATGATAGCTCATTCCTCGATCTTTTCAAGAAGGTTAGCGTCTGGTCACTGTTTTATGTGGTCGATTCCATCGTGGTGATACACCTATTTATGTTCGCTCTGTTTAAGATTTCTGTTCCGCCCTCTTATTTCATTGCATTTTTATGATGATTTGTATTTTAATGTGCTGTTTCACTGATGAGGTAGAAGACCCTACATGGACCGAACACATATTTATAATTTTTAGCTGCAACAGAATTACATGTAAGAGCGAGGTTGCAATCGTCTTAAACTAGTTTAACCCTAGTCCTGCTGACCTCGGATATGTCCTGCCTTTGCAAACAATGAAGATCCAGGTCAGTTGGCTTCTTCAGAAGCCAACTGATCTGGATCTGCACTGTTTGTCATTAAGTATGTGAATTTATATCAACAATCTGGATCAAGTAATCTGATTGGCTGAAAATTAGAAATGGGTGTGGCATTTTAATCTATTCAGCAGGGCAAGGGTTAAACTAAAAAAAAAGTTGTTTCAGCGACTGCTCTGTTGCAGTTCATTTTTTATGCCAATTACTGTAGTTATGCCGTTATATCTTGTCTGTTTATCGTTTCTTCTTTTGGTTCCTCGGAGAGACTGTGTTTCATCACGAAACCGTGCCTATATAGTTTTGACCCCCTTAAACCCCACTTTTATGTAGTAAAACTGGGATTTACAGGGGTACATGTATACATTATTTTTTTCATTTCTGCTCAAAAACATAGATTGTGGGTACTCGTTAGAACCGCCACGGCGAGGCGCTTTTAACGAGTACCCACAATCTATGTTTTGAGCAGAAATATGAAAAATATTAGAATTTTTTATTTGAAAATATTTTTGGAGGTAAAATTTTCAGTGTATTTGAATAGGCGTGTTTTCATAATGTTGTGACTGTGGCCCTTCCTATGTAGCTTCATTTACAGTTTATCATAATTACAATAACACGTGAGCCTCAAGCGAAAACCGGCCTCTGGACACATGCAGAATGCTTTGATCCACACAGGCCGCATCAAGTGAAAACGTGGTTTCGAGCATGCGCAAAATGCACATGTTCAGATCATCCTGCGCATGCTCAGATTATCAGCCGGGTCTTTGCCTTTCGTTCATACATATTTCACTCTTCAATAATGCTGTTAGCGGACAGCGAAGGCCCTTGTCAGACCTTGTCTCTGCACCTTCACTGTCAACATATGCCCAAAGACACGTTTTTGTATGGCATGGCCCATACAGTCCTCTGGGATCCGCACGGTCTCATCATAAGCTTCCCTCTACATCACGAAAACAATTTTGACCCCCTAAAACCTCACTTTTATATAGTAAAACTGGGGTTTACAGGGGTATACATTATATTTCTTATTTTTGCACAAACACATAGATTTTGGGTACTCATTAGAACCGCCTCGCCGAGGCGGTTCTAACGAGTACCCACAATCTATGTTTTCAGCAGAAATATGAAAAATATCAGAATTTTTTATCTGAAAATTTTCATTTTTTGGTGGTAAAATTTTCAGTATATTTGAATAGGCATGTTTTCGTAATGACCTTCGTACTTTTTAGAGTGCCCAATGATTCTGTAATCCAGCAAGAAAAGTCCCGATCAGACTGCGCGGATGCAAATGCCGATCAGACTGCGCGGAAGCAAATGCTTACCAGACCTTTCTGCGTCCACACATTCCCCGTGAAGAATTAAATGTACCAAACAGGCAGATGACAACACGCATTAACGTGAATGCAACATAATGCATTAATGTTAATGCAACGTAATGACGTTTCTACAACTCACATGAACGTCGATGCAATGTCATGAGACGTTGCATCGACGTTTATGCGACGTTGTATAAATTTCATGTGCCCGTTGGCTATTTGCTTGACGCAAATCAGTAACAATACCTTTTGGTCGAATACGGCATCGTCAGGTATGAAATGCCAGTTTTGTATTATCCCTTCAATTTCTTTACAAACATCTCCGAACTCGTCTGCAAATGTTAACAAACAGTAATCATTAAAATGTCAAAAATAATATTTTAGTAATCATTATATATAACCATTTACAAGGGCTCCAACCAGAAAACTGCATTTTAGCCGATACTTTAGAAAACGTAACATGTACACCCGGCGAAAACTCAGGGCAGCCTGCACATTCGTCTGATCAGAATCTTCTCTTGCCACATTTTGGATACCCAAGATGCAAAATTTCTTCATACGGTGAACGACGACTCTACATTCTATCAGCATTGCGAACACAGGCCTATTCAAATATATAGAAAATTTCACCTCCAAAAACTGAAAATTTTCGGATAAAAACCTCTGATATTTTCACATTTTCGCTCAAAACATAGATTGTTGGTACTCGTTAGAACCGCCTCGGTGAGGCGGTTCTAACGAGTACAACAATCTATGTTTTCGAGCAGGAAAAAATCTATACCCATGTAAACCCCAGTTTTACTATATAAAAGTGGGGTTTAAGAGGATAAAACTTATATAGGCATGTTTTCGTGATGGACTGTGCGAATATGGAGGCTGATTCGAGTTCTCGGTGGACACGCAGGTTAGAAGGTCAGTTTTCCCTTGTTGCAGCTGATTTGCACATATCGACGCTAATTTGATTATTTATAAACATCCACTGCTTAGAAAGGTACGTATACTTAGTAGATTCTCCATCACTGTTCAAGGGGGAGGGTGGGAGAATTTTTTGTGACGTTTACACTTTAAGGGACTCTTTAAAATATGTCTTCTTTAACTTTTTTTCCCCGCTGGTGTCATCTGCTGTTAACTTTTGCAAACAGTTTTGATCCAGATCAGGCCCGACAAAAAGTCAGTCCTAATCTAGATTCAAACTGTTTGACAGTCTGTGGTATTCCTGGAAGATTTTTTTTTTTAAAAAGTTAATGAAAAAAAAAAAAAAAAAAAAAAAAGAAAGAAAGAAAAGAAAAGAAAACAATCCACTGAGGACAAAAAGCATGCAAAAGTACCCAGCATGCAAAGATTTAAAGGGAAATAATTTCTGCCATGAAGGAGACCCTTTCTTTCAGAAGTGATGCAAAACTTTACACAGCTGCTTCTCCTGAACGAGTATCTATCGCACTTTAGATTCACATGGAAGTTGCAATCAGAAAACATGCAGCTTATGAAATGTGCGAAAAGCGAAGAATCCGATCAGCATCTGCACAGTCGGATCAAAGCTTTCGCTATCCGCCTGAGAACAAAGTCTTTGCTATCGCCGCGAAAACTATGATTAGAAAACATTCGTACTTTGATCCACATCTTCGCTTGGCACACGTCAAAAGCCACACTTTCTTAGGTTTCTCTGAATATGGTCTATATCGCAAACCAGCCAGAAGTTTTAGACAACTCAACAGGTACCTTAACCCATTGCAGTCGGGAAACCCGTAAAAGGGTAATAGGCAAACAGTGCAGACCCAGATCAGACGCCGCAGAACGCGGCGTCTGATCAGGGTCTCCACTGTTTACAAAAAGTTTAGCCATTTTTCTAGGAATATGTAAATCTCATAGCCAGACGTACCTAAGATTAAAATTGGACTCTTCCAATATATAGTGTGGAGAGTCTATTCAGTTACAATGGGTTAAATTAGATTGGTTCAAATTTTGGGACACGTATAGTATAGTTCCATAACGATGCTTCCACGTGCAGGAAGGGGTAGGGTTTCTGTGTTTACAAATCCACGACCATCACGACCATACCAAACTCAATGTCCAGTTCCCCTGCATGCCTCATCCATTAACCCCGCCGACAGGAAAATAAGGTCTAGCGCTTATCAGTATTTTCTCCTTTACAAAAATTAAGGGGAAATAGATACACTATTAAGGAAAACAATTAAGTCAAATTATGTTTGCCTGCCTTCTGAAAAGGGATCTACTGTAAAAGGAAGGAATTTGATTCCAAGGAGGAGCTAACTCCTTCCTTGTAGAGTAGATCTCTTTTCAGAAGTGTCTTGGTGTACAGGAAAGTAAACAGGAAGTCGCAAAAGTTGTAAACAGAGGTGGACTATATACCGGGTGCAGACTTGTTAAATCTCAATTTTTCAGCGAGGCTCGCTAATTTTTAGCTCCAAAATCCCAGTTTTATACGCTGTTTCACTATTTTCCCCCAGAGAATTCCCTTTTTATTGAATGTAAAAATAGAGATTTCACTAACGTTTCCCAGAATCTCACAAACTTTTATTTTCAGAACTCAAAATGTCTGCAGATGTATCCAGTAGGCATAAACTTTGCAGTCTCTTAAACAGTACTGATGTATTTGCCTATTCTCTGTAGTCGTTACTAAGTAAGTGTTGTCTTACCTTCGCAGACACATAACGTCTGTCTATTGGAGGAACCAGAAACACTGCAAATGATCAAACCTATGAAAATGAACACGCTTTCTTTTCGGACATCCATCATATTGCTATCCTAAACAAAAGGAGGAATATGTAACAGGACTTAGAAGACACGTACGTAAGTCGCGCTGTTAGTAAAGACTCTTTTCCAAGTGCGAGAAACAAAGACTCAGGTCATGCGAAGCCTGCCCTGAGTCTTTGTTTCTCGCTCTGAAATTTGTAGAAGGTCCAAATATTGTGATAACGCAAAGAGAAAACCTAAAGCACACTATGATAGGGCTGGTTTGTCTTCATGATCTTCACATTTTGAATATAGGAAAATGTATGTTTTCCCACAGACCGTCACAGATATAGATAAGCAACGTTTAGGTCATGCCCAGGTTAGTCACTTATGTAGTGAGATAACGGTAAGTAAATGAACATAATCAGGACGTATCCATTACGAAAAGACGCCTATTCAAATATACTGAAAATTTTACCACCAAAAAATGAAAATTTTCAGATAAAAAATTCTGATATTTTTCATATCTTTGCTCAAAACATAAATTGTGGGTACTCGTTAGAACCGCCTCGATGAGGCGGTTCTAAAGAGTACCCACAATCTATGTTTTTGGGCAGAAATAAGAAAAATAATGTTTACCCCTGTAAACCCCAGTTTTACTATATAAAAGAGGGGTTTAAGGGGGTCAAAATTATATAGGCGTGTTTTCGTGATGGTAGAAGATACAGAACGTTGAAAACGAACAATGGTCATTTTTTCTGTTTTGTTTTATTTCTGTAATTGTACCTGACAGCGAAAATGGATGAAATTGGTTCCTCATACTTTTAGATAATACAATGAGTTCATCTGACATAAAATATTTTACACATTGTCACTTAAGGAATATTTTTTTGATAATGAGATCGGACCTTCTGTTCGCAAACAGGCTACTAATTATAGCATATCTACTGGAGAATAACTGAATCTATTTTTGATCTACAAGTTGCCCCAATACTTCCTACCGAGTTTCGAGTCAATTAGCCTTTCGTTTCAGGAGAAGAAGAGCAATATATATTTTCAAGACTGCGGCCATGGCAGCCACCTTGGACTTCTGATCTGAACAATTTTACCTACTTTTAATTTACAAGTTGCTCCGAAACTTCCTACCAAGTTTCGACTAAATTGGCCTTTCAGTCCAGGAAAAGAAGCGCAAAATAAATTTTCAAGATGTCCGCCGTGAATTTCCGATCGGAACGATTTTACCTATTTTTCAGCTGAAAGCTACCCCGATATTTCCAACCAAGTTTCGAATCAACAGGCCATTCGGTTCAGGAGAGGAAAGCAAAAATAGATTTTGAAGACTGCAGCCATGACGGCCATCTTGGATTTCCGATCGGAACGATTTTAGATTTTCTTTTTTCAATCTACACGTCACCTAGATGCGTCCTACCAAGTTTCGAGTCAATTTTTTTGTATTTTGATATTTTTGTTCAAGATTTTCGAATGAAAAAGCCAAAATGAACTAAGTTGACCTTGTAAAATAGTTTTAGATTTGTTTGTGTTGAGGTTTTACGGCCCAGTCAACCCAACGGGGTCACGACGAGCGCGGTTAGTTTACCTGACCACACTTTTTGCTAGTCCTCTAGGCAGTTAACCGATAATGTGCATTTTCTTTCGCCAGTTACAATTGCCCGTCTTGAACAAACGGAAGAGAGACAAGACCGTTGGAAATATTTCATGATTAATCATCACGAAAGCCTGTTGCGGACCCGGCGGGGGTCGAACCCGCTGGGGGGGGGGGGGGGGTGAACTTGGTGGTAATTGTTGTACGGTGTTCGAGCCAGTATTTCAAAACCTATCCCAATCTTATACCTGGCCTTTGAAAAAACCGGACCCATTCATATACTAGATCGTCTGAAAATGTTGACCCATTCGTATACTGCCCTTTGATTTTTTGTACCCATTTATTGCTGGTAGTTAGACAAATATAGCAGTCAATTCACTGAATACCAAGAGAACAAATAGCCGCGAAAAATCTCTGAACGAAAAATATGTACATGTACCGGGATACATCAGAAAAGTGGGGCCTTTTATATAGGCCAAAAAAAGAGCCAATAATATACTTGGCAATGCTGAAAAATGGGGCCATTCGGCACGCAAATCCATACTATGCCATATATAGGAAGTTAACCCCGCTCCACCTCCCAGCCCCGAGCGAACCCGCAACCTGATCACTAGTTGGACGCGCATTCAACTGAGCCATTGACGCCGGCCGATCCAGGGTCATCATTTATATAACTTTTGAAAGGCTAAAGTCCCGTTTTACCATATAAGGGCATGGCGGCCATCTTGGTCATGTGATCAGGAACAATTATATTATCTTTGTTCCCGCGAGGCATACAAGTTCCATAGAAAATCTGACTTCAATCGGTCCAGTGATTTCAGAGGAGATGTTTTATGGAAGTGTGGAAGGAAGGATAACGACGACGGACGACGGACACATTGTGAAAACAAGCCTATTTAAATATACTGAAAATTTTACCACCAAAAAATGAAAATTTTCAGATGAAAATTCTGATATTTTTCATATTTCTGCTCAAAACATAGATTGTGGCGAGGCAGTTTTAACGAGTATCCACAATCTATGTTTTTGAGCAGAATTATGAAAAATAATGTATACCCCTGTAAACCCCAGTTTCACTATATAAAAGTGGGGTTTAAGGGGGTCAAAATTATATAGGTATGTTTTCGTGATGAATTGTTATACTATACATGTATAAGCTCACCTTGTAATAAATCGTTGTATATGCTGAGAATATTCTCAAAATAAAAAGTCTGGCATACTGAAAATCGAAATAAGAATCTTCCAGTATATAGTGTGGGTGAGTTCATTCAGTCTACAATAGGTTAAATATTAGAAGATGATGTGCCAGACTATTGGCAAATCGTATCGAATAAGACAATGTACAGATGAGCTACAACAAACCAGATCAGAGTGCGCGGATGCCCTATATTTATCACATATTTTCATGTATTCTTTTTTTTTGTTTTGTTTTTTGTTTTTATTGGTAAAATTAGTTTGTATCTACACGTATTCGATAGTTTAAAATGAAAATGACTTTGTATCAAAGATGAAAGGATGAAATTGAAATATTTTTTAATTGTTCAAAATTGATTCAGCAGTTTTTAAGTCAGTCTTCTTTGATATATTTTTTACATTATGTCTGGTGATGTCTTAATTTCAAATATTCAAGCAATATATCCTTTTAAGGAATTATCTGTTAATGCATGATATTTTTTTTTCTCTCTCATCCAATCACAAAAAAAGCTAAGAAAAGATTTGGAAGTGCGCAGCACCTGCATGTCATAAAACTTCCAATAAACAATACATTGAATGAGCATTTCCTGTATCTTACCCTCCTTAAGCAACACACAGGCTAATATTATGTAACATTTGAAAGATCAAAAGATAAAACATTACGAAAACATGCCTATTCAAATATATTGAAAATTTTACCACCAAAAGATGAAAATTTTCGGATAAAAATTTCTGATATTTATAGGTTCTAACGAGTACCCACAATCTATGCTTTTGATCAGAAATAAGAAAAATAATGTATACCCCTGTAAACCCCAGTTTTACTATATAAAAGTGGGGTTTAAGGGGGTCAAAATTATAGAGGCGTGTTTTCGTGATGTTTAGAACAAAAGGAGATAGTATAAATAAAAATAAGAACACTTCACAAACTGAATCCTAATTCTACCGATGGAGCACTATATAATAAGTCTAAGAAAATTGGGGAAAAAATGTATAAAAAAATGTGAATATTTATTTTCTGCGATTGCGCAAACAGAATTTTCTGAAACACAGTTATTTCTACAAACAAGTCTGAATGTTCAGATGTTCAGATCAACCTGCGCATCTGCACAGTCTGATCAGTCTTCACCACATGGTCTATAAGATATACTGCTTCTTCGTCCAGATAGCATAGACTGATCAGGCTCCGGGATGCACAGGCTGATATACATATTCACTGAGAGAACATTCTTTTTGTTTTGCAGAAATTGATGTGATTCTGCCAAAAACTGTTAAATTCCTTTAACGTTGTATATTGCAGTTTTAAGACAAAGCATGTTTTCCTGTACTTTCAATAATCAATAATCAATCATTCTTTACTGGAAGTAGAGGATATTTTCATTACACACTGAACTGCTGAGAATGAAAGAAGAATAAAGGTTTTTTTCTTTCTTTATTATTTCACAGCCTATTTTTCGGGAAAAATAAGAAAAAAATCTTATTAATTTGTTGCCTGCTGAAACTGCCCATAGCGTGGAAAATGATAATTCTCAAATGTCTGTGCGAAAAAAAAAATGCTCCTAAAAAATGCTTTTCCTGAACAATGAATTTATTTATCATACCCTTTTTCAATGATTATCTTTTAGTTTGACGAAGCTACAAAAATAGTGCTACTGGAAATTTATGCAGATAAGCACCAGATAAAGAGGACATTTGATGATAAACTAGCATATTAAGGCATAGGTATCGGTATTTCTCCATAAAACATGTTGTGGGTATTAATTAGAACTGCCTTGGAGAGGCGATTCTAATGAAAACAACCAGCTATATTTTATTGAATAAAGGGAAAAAATCAAATTATCACCAAATTACCCACCTTATCTGTTTCTGTGTCTTAATAATAAACTTTGCTGATATCAATAATTTCCCCTTACTCAGTCAGGCCCCTACCTATAAGGGTGGCCAAAGTCACCAAGAATATCTTATTTTTTCTGCTTATGGTCATTAGGGTGTGTTATGCAATCCAAACTGTGTCTTTAATAGCTAATTGCCACCATCTAACACCCTAAATCATCGCGGAAGGAAAATGTAACGAAATACATGTATTTACTCTAGATTTTTTCCTACCGCTACCTTGCCGCAATCTTGAAAGGGGAACTCCCGTATATGCTGATTTAGTGAAATGTTACATCTGCAAAACCGTGACTTGAAAAGATATATTTAGTAATTAGTATTATTATTATTATTTATTATTATTATTATTATTTATTTAGTAATTAGTATCTAGATTTTATTCATTCTCCTATTTTAAATATGGGATTTATAAACCGAGGGAGGTAAAAAAAATCCGATAAAGAAACGAGTGCGAAGCACGAGTTTCTTTATCGGATTTTTTTTACCTCTCGAGGTTTATAAATCCCATATTTAAAATAGGAGAAATGAATAAACTGTATATTACATGCATTTCGCCGCAATAGAGTACACCATTTAAGAGGCTTTTGTTGCAAGTCTAGTCTGCCATTTTGTTAACGCTGTCATTTCTATTTTGGGTCGGCGTAGTAATACACTGACATTGACAATTCGAAGCAGTAAACACTCGGGCGCCATTTTGAAACAAACTAAACGAATCGGGAGATTGAAAAGTGATAAAATATTCCCATTTAAATGGATATTAATGTGTTTCTGTGCTCAGATAGGATTTATTTCTATGCTTGTGATCTGATTCAACGAAAAAAGCATATGGATTTAAACATTTTCAGCCGGTAAGTAAGGATTTGAGATCATCCCACGGGTCAAAATCTAGGCCGTTCATATGTTACAAAAAAGTAGTTCCGGTTAAAGAGATTTATTTCCCCGGCTAAGAGGAAATATTTCTTCTTAGAAAACAAGGAAATACCAGTTTTATGTCTGGTAGAAATCATGGTATTTTTTGGTTATGCATGTAATATTATTATTTATTTATTTATTTATTTATTATTATTATTATTATTACAAATATTACATTCATTAATGAGAGTCTAATCATTGCATTCAATATAATTCATAATCGAAATATTTATGTACCCAGTGTTTGTCTCAAGTGAGAAAATAGTGTGCAACAAACAACTATTACCTGATTGCACCGGCAAGCATCGAACCCGCGACTCCTGATCACCAGTCAGAAGCGCATCCGACTGAGCAACAGAGTCCGGCCACAATGTTCTGTCTGTCAAACACAAATTTCCTGTTTATTGCATCAGATACCCGTCACCCTAAAATTTATTTCACTATTATTTTTATTAATTTTATAATCATTATTATTAAGTGAAACTGGAAAAAAAAATAGAGCAGGTGTTCGTAAAACACTATGCCCCCAACTGCCTGACTCTAACACTGCTTGACTCCAATACTGCTTGCCCATGACGGTAACAACAGTAATAATATACTAGCGAAAAAAGAAAATGTGCATGTATAAAAAAATAAATTTTCTATAATGCTAAAATCCATTTATGCTTGAAACTTTACACAAACATGATGTGTATACTCCTAAACAATATTGATTGGTAAATAAGGTCCTTGCACGTGTATTGCGTTGTCCTTGTGCACGTGCAGGATTAAGCATATTCGTGACTAGCAATTAAATGTGAACGTCTTTACAATCTTTTTGACTCTTGTGTAAGCCGTTTTATCCAAGTGAAACAGAAAAAACAAATTTATTCCTCCTGAATGTGTTGGTAAGCAATGCCTAGACTCAACGAATCTCAGCGCAACCAAGCGGTTGGCATGATTCGGGTTGGTGTATCCCAAAATGAGGTTAGCAGACGGTTTGGCATGCATAGGAACACGATTTCTGCTTTATGGAGACGTTATCAGCAATCTGGTAACACCAGGGACCGTCGCAGATCGGGACGTCTACGTGTGACGTCATTACGTCAAGACACTAACATCCGTGTGACGCATCTTCGTAACCGACTTCAAACTGCTGCGTTGACGGCTAGAAGCATTCCTGGCTTGAGGAACATTAGTCCAAGAACCGTGAGAAACCGCTTGCGTGAACGGAATATTCGCCCTCGGCGTCCAGCAATCCGTCCAGTCCTACAGCGACGTCACCGTGTTGCTCGCCTTGCATGGTGCAGGGCCCATCTTCGCTTTACTAGACGAGATTGGGCGCGTATCCTGTTCTCAGACGAGTCACGTTTCCACTTGGATAGCAGTGATGGTCGTTCCAGGGTATACCGTCGAGTTGGAGAACGGTACCAGGATAACTGTGTTGTTGAACGTCGTCTCTTTGGCGGGGACAGTATAATGGTATGGGGCGGAATAACAGGAAACGCAAGAACGCCTCTTGCGGTCATTAACGGAAATTTGACTGGTGCACGCTACCGCGATGAGATTCTGCAAGCCCACGTCGTCCCGTTTGTTGCACGCGTTGTGACTGATTTTTTGCTCAGCAGAAGGTTTGCTCAGCGGCGATGCAACGCATGCATTACTGCTAACGGTGGACACACCAGATATTGACTTTGTGACATGGTGCTTGAGACATTTTTTGATTTGTTGAGCTTTGGTGATGAAATGGGTCTTCTTTTCGCACTTTTGAATCCCTTGAACTTCGATGAAATGTGTATTGTTACAAATCTGAAATAGTTCATTACTGTCTGCTACGATGTTATTATTTTGTATAACTGTTTACCAATGCACAGTTTTTTTCCGCTAGTATATATGAGATTTCAATGTTATTTTATCAAAGGGAAATAACTCTAAAATAGGAGATAATTGAGATAAGAAAAAAATACGGGTCACCTATTTTTTCATGAGGAATCAAAATATAAAATTTCAGAACATTAGCATACATGGTTCTAAACTTATGCTATACACAATAAAGCAATGACATTAAATGGCCAGAAATTGCGAAGGGCTATAACTCCAACATTTCACTTAAATGGTTCAAAATTTAATCAGTTAATCTCCTCCTCAATCCCAATCAGTATACCAATTACCAAATATCATGGCTCTGGCTTAAATACTTTTTGAGATATCTTGCTGACAAGGTCAAAATACCTAGAACTACAAAGGGCCATAACTACGTCAATTTTTCATGGCATTCCCTAAAAACCAAATCAGGTAATCTCCACATCATCCCCAATCAGCATATAATATTTCAAGACCCTAGCTTAAGTAATTTTTGACAAGGTCAAATGCGCATAACTGCAAAGGGCCGTAACTTTATCAATATTTTTACGGAGTTCTCTCAAAATATAATCAGGTAATTTACACATAATTCCCACTCACTATATCATGTTTCAAGAACCCAGCTTAAATACTTTTCAAGATATCTTGCTCACAAGATTTAATTCTGATGTTTTTTAAAGGGGCATAACTCTAAACAAACAAGCTAGACAAGAAAACAAACTATGGGTCAGCTATTTTTTCATTGGGAACCCAAATGTAAAATTTCAAAACCCTAGCATGCAGGCTTCTTAAGATATGGTATCCACAAAAAAAGCTTGACGAATTAAACAGACGGATGGACAAAAGAAGGCAAAATAATATGCCCCATCAATTTCATTCAAAACTGTGGCCATAATCAGGTCATCTACTCATCGCTACCAATCTATTCATCAAGTTTCAAGGCTCCAGCTTCAATAGTTTTTTTTAGATATTTTGCTGACAAGGGAAACATCCCCAAATTTACAAAGGGCCATTACTTAAGAAATATTTTTCAGAATTTACAAAAAAAGTTAATCAGGTCATCTACTCATCATTACCAATCAATTCACCAAGTTTCAAGTCTCTAGCTCGAACAGTTTTTGAGATATATTGCAGACAGGATAAAAATGCCCAAAATAACAAAGGGCCATAACTCAATAAGTATTTTTTGAAATTTATTCAAACGTTAACCAGCTTGTCTACTCATCATTACAAATTCATTCACCAAATTTCATGGCTCTAGCTCTAACAGTTTTTGAGATATTTTGTTGACAAGGTAAAAATGCCCAAAATAACAAAGGCCATAACTCAATAAGTATTTTTCAGAATTTCTTAAAAAGTTAATCAGGTTGTCCACTCATCACTATCTGTCAATTCATTAAGTTGCAAGGCTCTAGCTCAAACGGTTTTTGAGATATTGTGCTGACAAGGTAAAAATGCCCAAAATTACAAAGGGCCATAACTCATGAAGTATTTTTCAGAATTTCTTCAAAAGTTTATCAGGTCATCTACCCATCACGACAAATCCGTTTATTAAGTTCCAAGGCTCTATCTCTAACAGTTTTTGAGTTATTATGCTGACAAGGTAAAAAATGCCAAAAATTACAAAGGACCATAACTCAAGAAGTGTTTTTCAAAATTTCATCAAAAGTTAATCAGATTGTTTACTCATCACTACCAGTCTATCCATCAAGTTTCAAGGCTCTAGTTCCAACGGTTTTTGAGATATTTTGCTGACAAGGTAAAATTGCCCAAAATTACAAAGGGCCATAACTCATTAAGTATTTTTCAGAATTTCTTCAAAAATTAATCAGATCATCTACCCATCACTACAAATCCATTTACATAGTTTCAAGGCTCTAGCTTAAATACTTTTTGAGATATTTTGCTGACAAGTTAAAAATGCCCCAAATTACAAAGGGCCATAACTCATGAATTATTTTTCAGAATTTCTTCAAAACCATCACTACAAATCCATTTACTAAGTTTCAAGGCTCTAGCTCTAACAGTTTTTGAGATTTTTTGCTGAGAAGGTAAAAAAATGCCCAAAATTACAAAGGGCCATAACTCAAGAAGTGTTTTTCAAAATTTCTTCAAAAGTTAATCAGGTTGTCTACTCATCACAATTAGTCTATTCATCAAGTTTCAAGGCTCTAGTTCCAACGGTTTTTTGAGATATTTTGCTGAAAAGGTAAAATTGCCCAAATTACAAAGGGCCATAACTCATGAAGTATTTTTCAGAATTTCTTCAAAAGTTAATCAGGTCATCTACCCATCACTACAAATCCATTTACTAAGTTTCAAGGCTCTAGCTTAAATAGTTTTTGAGATATTTTGCTGACAAGTTAAAAATGCCCAAAATTACGAAGGGCCATAACTCATGAATTGTTTTTCAGAATTTCTTCAAAAGTTAATCAGGTCATCTACTCATCACTACAAATCCATTTACTAAGTTTCAAGGCTCTAGCTCTAACCGGTTTTGAGATATTTTGCTGACAAGGTAAAAATGCCCAAAATAACAAAGGGCCATAACTCAATAAGTATTTTTCAGAATTTCTTAAAAAGTTAATCAGGTTGTCTACTCATCACTATCAATCTATTCATTAAGTTTCAAGGCTCTAGCTCAAACGGTTTTTGAGATATTGTGCTGACAAGGTAAAAATGCCCAAAATTACAAAGGGCCATAACTCATGTATTTTTCAGAATTTCTTTAAAAGTTAATCAGGTCATCTACTCATCACTACAAATCCATTTACTAAGTTTCAAGGCTCTAGCTCTAACAGTTTTTGAGATATTTTGCTGACAAGGTAAAAATGCCCAAAATTACAAAGGGCCATAACTCAAGAAGTATTTTATTTTTCAAAATTTCTTCAAAAGTTAATCAGGTTGTCTACTCATCACTACCAGTCTATTCATCAAGTTTCAAGGCTCTATCTTCAATAGTTTTTGAGATATTTTGCTGACAAATTGCATCTATATTTTTTCAAAGGGCCATAACTCTGAAAAGGGGCATAATCCTGTCAAGAAAAAAACACGTGTCAGCTATTTTTTCATGAGGAATCCATATAAGAAATTTCAAAACAGTAGCGTTCACGGTTCTAAAGTTATGCTATGCATCAAAAAGCGTGACGAACGGACGGACGGACGGATGCACGGAAGGACGGACAGACGGACGAACACCACAGAAGCAATATGCCCCCCCAACTTCTTTGAAGTTGGGAACATAAAAAAAAAAAAAAAAAAAAAAAAAAAAACAGATCTAAAATAAACTTGACTCCGCGGGATTTTGATTGGCTAACTCTACAAACGATAAAACATTTGAAACCAGAAACGGTTTCCATGACAGCGTTTTCCGAACGCTAATGTGATTGGTTAATATTCGAAACGCTTGAAACATTTCAGAAACGATGATCTGATTGGCTAAAAAGGCAAACGATCGTTTAAGCGTGGTCCAAACGCTCCGTTTCCAAATCGTTAACAAGCGTTTTGCATGCGTTTCCGTGGACATGAAAAACGCTGCCACTACTATATATTAAGTTAGCTGGCTGCCGGCTGGCAGCTGACCTCGTCTAAAGACATTGTTGAAATCACTGAGTTCATAGGGGTTGCATTGAGAAATCACCGAAATGGCCAAAAAGATACCGATTGGGTATGAAAATCACCGAAAACACTAATGTAGAGATGGGTAGTGTAAAATAATTACCGCTGAAGATAGAGATAGGTTATAGAAATTGATGAAATCATCGATGAACAGAGGGATTGGATTGAGAAATCACCAAAATCACCATGGAAATCACCGAAATCACCAAAGTAGACAGGAATCAACAATGTAGAGATAGAGTAGTAAACTAAAAGCTTCGTTATTTAAGGCACTTGACGGTTCGTGCATGTGTACGTTTCAAATGTTATACAGTCGAACTTCAATGGCTCGAACATCTTTGGGACCATAGAAAATTGTTCGAGACATGGGTAATTCGAGCCACTGAGGGTTAATCATAAAGCAGCATATATAACATTACCCTTTCAATATGATACCGAAGGAGCTTTCAACAGATTAATTTATTTATATAAAAATGCAAACTTCACATTATTAAAACAAAAATTATCTAACTGTGATTGGGCTTGTTTAAGGGAGGGAACTCTAGATGAAGCTTGTTCTAAGTTTAATGATACTTTTCTTGACTTTGTTAATTCTTGTATCCCATCAAAAAATGTTCTTATTAGACCCGACGATAAACCATGGTATGATTCTGAAATAAGACGGGTATCTAGCAAAAGGGACAGACTAAAACGGAAATTCAACAAATCGGGTAATCCAAATATTTTAGCAAGGTATAAGATTTTTCGAAATAAGGTCAATAATCTAAAGCGACATGCAAAAGAGCAGTTTTATAACAACATGGAATTGTCTATTTCTGATTTTCACTCAAATGATAAAAAACAATTTTGGAAGGTGATACGTCATTTTGTTAAAGGCGATTGTACTTCTTCTTCAATTCCACCCCTTAACTCTTTTCCAGTTACTGGTCAAAATGAATTCTGCTTTTCATCTGAAGATAAAGCAGAATTGTTAAACAAATATTTCACGTCTATCTCCGCCGTTAACGATGAAAATGTGGCTCTGCCCGCCTTCGAATATAAATGTCAAAATAGATTATCTAATATTACATGTACAGCACACGAAGTTGCAACCCTCATTGAACTTTTAAATCCGAACAAGGCAGCTGGGCCTGATGGAATTAGTAACAAAATGCTTACAGCTGTAGCAAAAGAAGTTGCTGTACCCCTGAGTATACTTTTTAACAGGTCTTTCAGGGAAAGCAAGTTTGCAAATATCTATAAATATTCTAATGTTATACCTCTACCCAAAACGGGAGATAACTCTGATCCTTCAAATTTTCGACCCGTTTCACTTTTAAGTAATGTTGGTAAACTACAAGAAAGAATAGTTTTTAAACATATTTATAACTTTTTACACGAAAACGATCTACTTTACAAATATCAGTCTGGGTTTTTACCCAATCATTCTACAACTTTCCAACTGATAGACATATATCATCATATTTGTCAAACTTTTGATAGTAACCAATTTTCTTGTATGGTTTTCTTAGACGTTTCTAAAGCATTTGATAGAGTTTGGCACAAGGGACTTATCTTTAAATTAAAACAAAATGGTATAGATGGTGAATTACTTGAATGGATAAGTGACTATCTTAGTGATAGGAAGCAAAAGGTTGTTATAAGAAATGCCTCATCAAGCTTATTGAGCGTTAAAGCTGGAGTTCCCCAAGGTTCTGTTCTAGGCCCTCTACTATTTTTAGTGTATGTTAACGATATAGCAGAATCACTACTAAGTCTTACTAGGTTATTTGCTGATGATAGCTCGTTATTTTATTCTGCAGCTACGATTAAAGACATCGAAGGCATCATCAATCATGATTTACGCATGCTAGTAAGATGGGCAGCACAGTGGTTAATAAACTTTAACCCTCTTAAAACTGAAGTAATGCTTTTCACTTTAAGACTTGTTGATTCTCTTCCTAATATAATCTTTGATGGTACACCCATAAAATTTGTAACAGAACACAAACATTTAGGTCTTACATTTAGTAGTAATGGACAATGGCACTGCCATATTGAAAACATAATTAAAAGTGCATCAAAAGTCATTGGTATAATGCGGAAACTGAAATTTACATTCAGCCGTGTTGCAGTAAATCAAATACACTTATCATATTTACTGCCAATTATTGAATATTCATGTGTTGCAGTGGGATGGTTGTACAGTGCAAGATATCAACTCTCTTCAAAAACTTCAGAATGAAGCTGCCCGCATAGTGACAGGCTTAACAAGATCGGTTTCATTAGATAATCTTTATAGAGAATGCGGTTGGGTGTCACTAGTAGAAAGACGCAGGCAGCAAAAACTTATTTTCATGTATAAATCAGTCAATGGTCTTGTTCCTACATACATATCTGACTTAATTCCTCCTTCAGTTGGAGAAATAAGTACCTATACATTACGAAATCAAAATGATATTACTGTTCCCTTCTGCAGGACTGAAATTTCACGTAAATCATGTATTCAATCATCTATTTCGGTATGGAATTCTCCTGATATAGAACTACGTAATTCACCATTTATGGCAAGCTTCAAGTATCAGCTGAAAAAACATCAAAATAGTTCCGAAGTTCCAACACACTATAGAGCTGGTAATAGATATATTTCAGTTTTACATGCAAGAATTAGAAATAATTGTAGTAATTTACTCTCTGATTTATATATAAACCATTTATCACCTAGTCCTACTTGTAGTTGCTCCGAGGAAGTCGAAGATGCAGAGCACTATTTCCTTAGATGCTCAAACTTTAGAAATGAAAGAGTAACACTTTTTCGATCTACCAGAGATTTCCATCCGTTAAATATCAATATTCTTTTGTTTGGAGATGAAAATTTGACAACTGATGAAAATACTACTATTTTCACTGCCGTCCAAACGTTTATTAAAGATACCACTGATTAGCCTGCTGCTAACTCACGGCTAGCATGACAATCCATTATTATTTTATTACACTTTTTTGTTAATTATTTATTTTATTTACTCATCATTCCTTATAATCCATGACCTATTGAAATTATATATTGTATATCTGTTTTTGAGTCAATATTTGTTAACAATTAGTCTGTACGAAGTATTCAAATAATTTCTCTATAATCCGCTATTATCATGTGTCTGTATATTGCTGTAATAAAACTCTGTAGGGGGGAGGGCCGTAACTTATATTGGTAGAACTTGTGGCCCGACCCCATTGCCTGATGTAACGATGCAATAAAATATGTTTATACTATAGGGTTAATCAGGGCACCAGTTCAGGAAGCAAATAGCGATAATTTAGGGAAATCTTTTTGATTTTCTACACAATGATTGTATGTTGAGTGTATTCATTAGAATCACCTCGATAAGGCGATTCTAATGAGTACACACAACATACAATTCGATGATAAAATAAGAAAAAAAATCCCTAAATATTTGTTTTCTTGAGCTATTGGAAGGATTTTGTAGGGCCTGAAAAAAGAGTTCGAATCATCCACAGTAAACGAGCCATCCGTGTTCGAGCCATTGAGGTTACACTGTATATACGTATGTCATAAAAAATGCGATGTAACATGAGTGTTCTCTGATCAGCATCTTCGGTATATGTTCTGTTGCTGATAAAATTACCGTTACGGTAATAACTCGAAGGATTGGGACAGCCAGGCTGAGCAAACAATGTAGACCCAGATCAGACGCCGCTCGTCTGATCAGGGTCTACACTGTTTGCCACTCATCCAGCATAATCTTAAATCTTAAATCTTATTTCAACTTGTAATGCAACGGACTACAGATTATAGGACAAGTATGGGAAGGACAGGTGTCCCATTATTTAAGGTAAATTTGGTATACATGTACTAATAGGCGTCTTTTTTTTATCGCTGAGCATGCTGTGTAAACTTTCAGCAGACGACATTATGAAATATTTTTATTCTTTTTCCCGCAAAATAGGCATTTATACGAGTATTCCATGCAATTTGTCTCATGCAATTTGTCTCGTCTACTTAGGAGACAATTTGCATGGAATGTCAATGTCAGTACCATCAATCTGCCGAAATAGCCCAGTAAGCTCCTCAAAACATAGATTGTGGGTACTCGTTAGAACCGCCTCAGCGAGGTGGTTCTAACGAGTACCCACAACCTATGTTTTTCAGCAGAAATAAAAAAAAATAATGTATACCCCTCTAAACCCAAGTTTTACTATATAAAAATGGGGTTTAAGGGGGTAAAAATTATATAGGTATGTTTTCGTGATGTTATTTTTCCAATGCGCATGAAGGTTTGGATAGGCATGCTTAATATATTACTTTTATTCAAATAAGAAAAAAATAAATGTTAATGGAATGTGTATCATACACTACGAAAACATGCCTATTCAAATATACTTAAAATTTTACCACCAAAAAATGAAAAAAATCAGATAAAAAATCTGATATTTTTCATATTTCTGCTCAAAACATAGATTGTGGGTACTCGTTAGAACCGCCTCGCCGAGGCGGTTCTAACGAGTACCCACAATCTATGTTTTTGAGCAGAAATATGAAAAATAATGTATACACCTGTAAACCCCAGTTTTACTAAAGTGGGGTTTCAGGGGTCAAAATTATATAGGCGTGTTTACGTGATGAATGCATAAAGATCTGTTTCTCACGTTGATATCTACTGACCCGATACCCTTCCAAATTCAAATAAGAAAAATATATGTTAATGAAATGTGTATCAAAAGGCATAAAGACCTTTTTCCCATGTTGATATCTACTGACCCGATACCCTTGCAACGCCTTTATTTTGAATCATCTTGTTTAATTAAAAGGGTAATATTATGGAATAAGGTATATTTCTGCCATATGATTGTAGCCATCACGAAAACATGCCTATATAACTTTGACCCCTTAAACCCCACTTTTATATAGTAAAACTGGGGTTTACAGGGGCACATATTATTTTTCTTATTTCTGCTAAAAAAACATAGATTGTGCGTACTTGTTAGAACCGCCTCGCCGAGGCGGTTCTAACGAGTACCCACAATCTATGTTTTTAGCAGAAATAGAAAAAAAAATATCAGATTTTTTGTCTGTAAACGTTCAGTTTTTGGTGGTGCAATTTTCAATATATTTGAATAGGAGTGTTTTCGTAATGAGATTGCCCGATTCGTACACGACATATTGATGAGATTTTCTTACTTACTGGCTGTTAAACTGTTTTTTTGTTTGGAATTCTGCTAAACACACAAGCTACGGGAACTCGTTGCAACATTGTCTCGACAGGGCGGTTCTAACTAGTATTCACAGCCCATTTTTTTGTTACGGAACGAAGACTTGCATTATTCAGTTACTCTTTCAGACTGACAGGCGAGACTTGTAGAACGTTATTGACATTATTCAGTTACTCTTTCGGCTGAGTGACTGGCCCGTAAAAGGTCCGTTTGGATTAGCACAAAGTGTTAAGTTTTTCAGACTGCTGATTTAATAGCTTTTATATATATAAGCTATTAAATAAATTAATCTAAAAATTAGTATTTAAATACAATATCTAAATATATGATTTCGGTGATTTCCATATGATTTCACCGCGGTGATTTCGGTCCAGGTAAATGGAATTTTCTTTTAAATTACACAATCAGTTGTTATATGCTGAAATATACTAATTAAATTTGATGAGAAACAACTTTATTTCAAGGAATCACCCATTCTTGGGCATCTACATTGGTGATTTCTGTGATCAAGTTTCTACGGTGATTTCGGTGGTTTCAGTGCGGTGATTTCGATCCAGGCGAATGGAATTTTCCATTAAATTACACAGTCAATTGTCATATCCTGAAATATACTAATTAAATTTTGTGAAAAAACAGCATTATTTTAAGGAATAACCTATCTTTAGACATCTGCATTGGTGGTTTTGGTGATTTCAACGGTGATTTCGGTTTATCATGTGACCCCCCCCCCCACCCCCCCACCCAACACACACACCCAGGCACATTTTCACGATATTTTTTAATGTCATCACGAAAACACGCCTATATAATGTTGACCCCATTAAACCCCACTTTTATATAGTAAAACTGGGGTTTACAGGGGTATACATTATTTTTTTATTTCTGCCCAAAAACATAGATTGTGAGTACGCGTTAGAACCGCCTCGCCGAGGCGGTTCTAACGAGTACCCACAATCTATGTTTTGACCTGAAGTATGAGAAATATCCGAATGTTTATCTGAAAATTTTCATTTTTTGGTGGTTAAAATTTTCAGTATATTTGAATAGGCTTGTTTTCGTAATGACTTTGAGCTTCAGTATCAGTAGTAGTAGGTTTTCAGCCCACAAAAGGCCATCATGACACTCTGGTACTGTTTATATTCTTTAGTAATACTATGGTATAACCACACTGGTACAGTAATGTTTTGGTCGTGCACAGTTTATTTTGATATTTAGCTAAACGTTTTGTTCCTTCAATGTATGTGTGAAATATTTTCATTATTCCTAATGAATTCTGGGCTATGTCCTCCTCCTGTGTGACCTTAAGCAGAAGTTCTTCTGTAAATCCATAGCCATCTGAACTTCACCATGCTGTCTCTTGTCCTGGCAATTTTTTTTCCAGATAATGGTGTACTGTTTCAGGTCTTCCAGAAGTACAGTTAAACTGTATGGAGTTTTTTCAGTATCAGTTTTTTTATACGTGTGCTCGTTTAGTTTTGAGTATCCTGTTCTTACATGTAGCTGCTTGAGTATTTCCTGATATTTGGTATAGTTTATAAACTTATCTGTAACTTCCCCTATTGGTCTAAAATTAAATAAATGTCCCCCTGCTTCTGAATTTCCTATTTCCTTTACCATTTAATGCCTCGTTGACATTCATTTTGATATGTACTAAAGAAAGGAGTGGATGGGGTATGACAATGTGAGAAAGGCATGTTTAAGGAAAAGATATATACTAATTCTGTTTCAGACACATTACAGTGAAACTATTGTTAATGTTTATTGATAAGAAAAAAAAAAGAACAGAAAAATGCTTTACATTCAAAATGATGCATTGTTTCTAATGTGAAAAGTACTACAAACATCGTACCATTGTTCACATTATAAAGCTGTTTTAATGATTAAATTAAATACGGGACAACTTCGTCTAATGTATGTAGCTTGTGATCTTAGAAGCCGATTTTTACAAAATATCTTCTTGAATGTAATATTTGCAAAAAAAAAAAAAAAAAAAAAAATGACACACGCAAGTCCAGAAACCTTGATACTGATATATTTCAATAATACACAGACAATTAGTAAAGAAGTACCGGATTTACATACAGTTTTTTTCAGTATGGTGGCTCAGTATTGTCATCACACATAAAATGCGTAGCTCTTGATAAGGCTCTTTTTCCAATAAAATGTCTATGTTTTTCTTATTTTTCAATAAAAACGTATGTTGTAAAGAGTACCCACAACGTCTGTTTTTTATAAGTATTGTTAACTGAAATCCACGCTTTAGTCTTGTGACCTCGTCGTATTTCTTTTTCAAATTTTCATATACCATTCTGGATTTGTTTTGTTTCAAAAGCTCAATGGCCTCTTGCATAACAAAACCCGGCGTCCTTAAGTAGTCAGAATTGTTTTGTTTGGATTTGCCGAGAGGTCCCAACGATGGAACCCCAGATAGCATGACAACGTTGGCACTTGGTTGTATAGTTGGCTGATGGTTATCCGTTGGCTGTCCAATGCGGGTCAACGTTGGGCCAACCACGATATCAATCTAATGAATTATTCTAGTCAGTAAAATAATGTCATAGTTGGCACAATAATGGGTTAACGTTATGCAAAATACTGAAAATAAACAGTTTTATTAGATATGTGGCGTAAGGTTGGCCCATCGTTACCAAAATATGTAAATCATGCACTCCTTTGTATAATATTAGGCCGACGTTGGGACAACGTCAGCAATTTGTTTACTGCTGATTCTGCTAAAGTGACCATAAAGTTGCCAAAATGTGATTTCATATATCAACCGGTAAGCATAATTCTGATTTCCATGATTTAAGTCCAAATTAAGTTGGCGGTGTGGATCAATAACTAAGGCTGTATATCCAAACAGTTAAACGTTGGGTCAACGGTGTTCCAACGTTGGTCCAACATATACGGAATAATAGGAATACATAGAGGATTTTATATGAGTGCTCATGTTTTACTGAATTTATTAAATCCGTTGGAGAAAAGGATAAGATGAATATATTTGTATCATAAAAAGAAATATGTAAAATTAAATCTTTTATCAAACAAATTGCAGGTCAGTTATTACAAGATGCCAATTTAATTAACATATTAATGTACCATATGCTGTTGCATAAAGCTCAAACACACCATGAAGTAATCTTTATTACGTGCTTCCTGGTCAAGCGCCAAGGTGACCAATAAAACTTGCTATATTAATTTATAATCCAATACCTTGGAGTAATCTTGTTCATTATTGTTACCGTCTACCAAAGGTTTTGTAACAATTTAGACTACTCATAAAGCTAGCTTTTATACCATTTGAGTTCTGACTCTCTGACTGAATGCACCAATAAAGGTCTGAAGATGTGATTTAAAAAAAAAAGAATTAAGATTTTTAAACATGTGAGTATAATTATATTATATATTCGTTTCTAATTTAGGCAAACATAATGAACTACATGTGGCAGATATGAAAGCCTCTTATCAGACTGTGCAGTTGTGCAGTCTGATCTGAGTCTTTGTTGGATGCTCATGTAACATTGTAGGTTTTGCTGTGCTCTGGCTCATTTAGCCCATTTACTCATGAAAATGAATTCTAA
Source organism: Anodontia alba (assembly GCA_964016985.1). Lineage (NCBI taxonomy): Eukaryota > Metazoa > Mollusca > Bivalvia > Lucinida > Lucinidae > Anodontia > Anodontia alba. Next base: position 40,400,437 of record OZ024834.1, read on the forward strand.
ATGTTAATAGCCTGTGCCCCTATACAACCATTTATTAGCAACATATTCTTTTATTCAAATTTTATATGCCCACGTGCCGGTACGGAGTATGTGAGATAAAATCTGCCCAAATGGGAAAAACTAGCGGAAACCCTGATCTGGTATGCAAGAATAACTTAATATAATAGAATACTCTATCGTAACAATAGTTCGTCACATTCACATGAAAATGGCTCGATCTGTCGACATGCTTCTAAGAAAATGGGTGGCTCTAATTATCCTTCTATAGCCTCTGTAGATTTATCAACATAATAGTGCAACGTTTCGCTATGTGGAATAACATGCAAGTAAGACCTCTTCAAGCAATCTAGCCGGATTTCAACAGACATTCAAGAACAAAAATATATGTAGCAAGCAGCAAAATGAAATATAAATTGATGACATAAGGGCCTTGGTGATCTTTTGGCAGGCTTCAAAATACATTTGAATGCACAATTAAGTCTTTAATGGCTGAGAAAATATATATAAGCTCATGTTTAAATGTTTTGAAACTATTTTATCGTAATGTATTGATGTCTGCACTGTACAAATACAGTATCCATCTACAAAATCTAGCAAAAGTGTGTAATGCTGACAGTCAAAAGCATTTATTATAGCAGTTCAAAGGGTTCTATGGTCAGTAGGTATGACATTACATGGCATTTTCATCGTCGATGGCGTCGAGAGAATGGACAAAGTTAATCTTGTCGATGACTCCCTCCTTCATAAAACCTTCAAGTGCCTTGAACCTGAAGAAGTTTTTCAGACGTCGGATAGTACCCTCGGAGAGGGTAACCTGTGTTTCGACTCTCTCACTGGTGGTTTTCTTCCACAATCCCCATAAAATAGAGCGTTCCTTACTCTCTATCCTAACATGAGGTGCGAATTCAAAATGCGACCCGAACATAACATACATGCAGGCAACATGCTTCTGGTCTGGAGACTTTCCGAATCCTATCATGCCGTAACGAATAGTCGACTTCTCATCTGGTTTCAAATCGACTTCAACAATCTTGTATGACCAAGAGTCGTCATCGAATTTGATTCCATCCAACTTCTTTCGGAGTTCCGCATCAATTCCTGAAAATAAAAGGAGTTACTTCGTAAGGAACTTGTCCTTATAAAGCATTTTATAAGACAGCTTTCCAAACAAGCTTGTTCCAGTCTTTACTGATCACAAGCTTCGTTACACTCCCACATCAGCGTAGTGTACATCCGCTATCTCTTTGTGTAAGAAACCGTTCAGCTTAAGCAGTGATTTGATGACTAAAAATCACTGTTTGTTGGTCAAAATATATATTCTCTGTTTCGTCTCAGTATTTACGCGATAAATCGATTGTTGCACGAGAACCGGAAGTTCAACCCAAAACATTTTAGGAGACAAACTTTTAAAAAATGAAACCCTCCAGATTTTAAATTTTATCCCAGTAAGTTAACTAATAAAAAATTTCTCCATATGGTGCAATGTTAACTTTGAGTCGGTTTTGTACTGTAGTTAACAATACAAGAAAGCAAAGAGTTTTTACCATTATATCCCATGGGAATTGTTTATTAGTTAACTTACTGAGATAACATTCAAAATCTGGAGGTTTACATTTTTAAATAGTTTTTCACCACTTGAAATTTCTGAACAGACTTCCGGTTTCACATGAAAGTCAATTTATCACGTAAAACTGAGCTGAGACAGCGTATAGTTCAAGTCATGAACGCATAGCTCACGCGCTTTATGTACTTACAACTGATTGACTATTCTACGAATATCACAGTATATCAATTTCAATAACGATTAAAAATAATTGTATCCGTCAGATTCTTCCAGGTTTTCGCCTTAGCATAAACAACATGCAATTCCTGACTGTTACTTATCTTATTCTTTGAATCAATTTAAAGCTATAATAGGTGTATTGACTCTTTGAATTAATTTAGAGCTACATCGAAAGAAAACTAACGCAACATCCACAAATGTCGCTATAACTTTTCAACGGAATATGCGATTCAGTTAAAAAGAAATAAAAATAAAAGCTGTTTGTGAAATGTCGATTGGTCTATAAGCTCTAAAAATGAATATAATCGACTAACCGAAAGTATGCTTTTTATTATCTGATTTGTGCCGCGACGCATGAAAAGGGCCACTCGGATAGTACGTAACGCCAATGTTTAAGTGCGCATGCTCAGACACGTTGCATGTCTAGAACTTTGATTCCTTGGTTAAAGGTTCCAACTGACCTACAGTTTATGTGAGTAATCAGCAAAGGTTTTGGCGAGACTGCGCGGATGCGCCCTCGCCTGAACCTTTGTTGTTTGCATATGCAATAACGGCTGTTTTCCTGCGAGGTGGCTCACTTGTCTCTACCTTCGTTTCCAAAAGTCACAAATTCAGTAAGTCTTTATGAAATTCAATGTTTCTACAGCATGTTGTGTAACATACCGACGACTCTAAGGCATTGCAAAACCAAGGTAAATTAATTCTGTGTTAACATATTAGATTATTATAAATGTTTATGTTTGTAATATTTGCTGAAATATCTTGTTTTAGAGAAAAGACACTATCTGTACGGGGGTAGAGATGTGTTTTTGTTCACTTTTCAATTTTGCACCACGACCAAGGTCACTATGTGTATTTTTCTTACTATATTGGTCGGTAGTCAAACCATTTGAAGCATAAAACTTTCCCATAGTTTATTTCAAATACGTTATAGAATGACGGTCATTTACTGACTTAAATTAGCAAGGACGTTCTGCCGCCAAATTTTTACGTGATTTCAGTATTTTTCTCATTTCAGTGCTACCTTCGAAACCCATAAAATGAGAACTAGTGTAAACAAAATTTACATTTATCAAGATCAAAAATACTGTAGCGACCATAAATGATTTCACAAAGTTATTTTGATCAAACGAACCGGCTTATGCGTTTACTATGACATGGTGTCTACGATATGCAACTTGATGTCGCAGGCTCAATTTCTTAGTAGAATACCAATTTGCTGACCTTTGATATGAGGGGCAATTAAGAAGTTAAAGTTCATATAATCATCGGGTTACGTACAGATTGAATAGGTTTAGTGACATTTTTGCACTGAATTGTATACTTTCTATCAGTCGATTTTATTCAAACTTCCGATACCAAGGCACCTTTTTTGGATTTGAATCTATGTATTTCTAATGGTACGGTTTCCACCAAAATTTATGATAAACGAGATGATTTTGATTTTGATTTAGTCAATTTCCCTTTTCTGGATGGCGATGTCCCCCGGCGTACCTCATATGGGGTATACATATCTCAACTTATTAGATTCTCCAGAGCTTCTTCAAATCTTAATGACTTTAACTACCGTAATAAAGCCCTTACTGCCAAACTTCTTAGGCAGGGCTATCGTTATTTTAAACTTCGTAAGGCGTTTTCGAAATTTTATCGCAGACACAGTGCCTTGTTAGAAAAATATAGCGTCAGTCTGAAAACACTTCTGCAACAAGGTATATCGGAATCAGAATTTTACGGTGACTTAGTGTACAGATTTTGAAAAATTGTAGGTAAATCTAACTTTTCGGAGCAATTCAGAAAACTTATTAACCGTTATAAAAGAATTGGCTTTAGCCTGGATATTATGCGGCAGACTGCATGCCTAGTTGTCAACCCAATCATTGTTGATGGCTATGCTTCACTCTTTAATTGCACGACGGCGGTTCGGGCCTCAGACCCAATGACGGCCTCTTCGTAAAACTTTAACCAATGGATTGGGGCTTGACGATATGTCTTTGGCTTGGCCCGCCGTGGTTCAACTATTGGTTTTCATTTACTCTGGCATACAGTAGAATTAGCCATGAGTACTCGTCTTTGTTTATTATAGTGATTAATTTGATTTTTGTGTTTTCGCTTTGATGCATTGACTGTGTTGGGAGCCTTTATGCGAACCGAATTTTTATATGTTTCTGTATTAAGAGTAGCATCGGGATCCAGGGTGAAGTTAGCTCGCTATAAAAGTGCTTTAAACCCCCCAGTGGTTTACTCTACTGACTGTTCTAAGGCGGTGGTCCCGGTGTTAGTCTTACTCTTTGTTGCTGAGGCGATTTGTTGTATGTCTTTCCATGTGTCATTTTGTTCTTGTGTTTTTAGTCCTTTTAGTATTGCGATTACCTCGCTTGGGAAAGAGAGAGCTAATCGTAGTGCTTTTCGCACGTTTGTTCGATTTGTGCTTATTTGGATTTGTCGGTTTCCTCTTCCTCTTGGGGTCTGGGAAGGGCTGCGGTTTGTGATTGTGGCACTCCCTGGACTTTTCTCTTACCTTTTTTTTCTATAGACCTTACACTTGTTTGCCGGCCTCGGTGGCTCATTTGGATGCGCGTCCGATTAGAGACCAGGAGGTCGCGGGTTCGATCCCCGCCGAGGTCGGCAACATTCTTTCGTGGAGATTGATCATGAAATATTTTCTACGGTCATTCTCTCCCTGCCGCTGATTCAAGAAGGGCAGTTGTCAGTTCCTGGCGAAAGAATGTGCACAATACTGATTAACCGCTTAGAGGACTAAGCCTGCCCAGTAAAAGTGTGGTTAGGTAAACTGACCGCGCTCGACATGACCACATTGGGTTGACTGGGCCGTAAAACCTCAACACAAACAAACTTGTTCACAGATTACATTTTATTTAAACTCAGTCGCCTAAGCCATTCACAAGTTATTCGAAAACCATGAATATTGCGTTTCTTTTTCTTTTCGGTGGATAATAGACATGGAGTTACATAAACATGTATGAGCTGGTATTAAAACAAGATGTGTCTTTAAAAAGGACGGTTGCCGAAAGTATCGGGACCTGTTTTTTTTTTTTTTTTTTTGTTTTTGTTTTTTTTTTGCCTGTAAAATATCTGTTTATAGCTTTAATTGATAAGTAACAAAATATATAGTCATATTTTGTTTTATTTGGTTTGACTGCGCACGTGTCCAACAGCACATTTGTACGTTAACGGTTCAATGTGGGCCGACGCTCGAGAGAGACTCGACTGCTCCCTAAAGAATAGGGACGAATACGAGCTTTTATCAACGTTTTACTTTTATTTCAATTTATCAAGATGTGTGCGTGTGGTATATGACCTTTACGTTTTAAATCTGAAAATAAATCTAGATGTCTTCAATCCTGTTTTTTCCCTTTTTTTCTGGAATAAATTTGTTTATATCTTTGATACATATATCTAACACGCTATTTTGACCAATATGTTTTCTCCGCTTTTATTGCAGCCACAGTGTCCCACAGCACCTTTGCATATACTGTTCAATGCTGGCGTGCCCCGTATGACATTGAGAGGTACAAAGTATTATCAATGTTTGCCTTGCAAAGTGCTCGTGTTGGTATATGACCATCGCAAACGTAATGCATACGGTACAAATACAACATGGTGTTAACGAGGATGATCCATGCATCTTATTTCGTCCCTTCTGTCCTCCATAGACGCCTGGATCCGATTATTATTTTTGTCTTCACGAATGACGTCATACTTCGCATTCGTAAAGGTATTTTACCTTTCTACAATGCAAACGTGTGACGCGAAACATTGCATCATGGGAATGGTATCATGTACTTCCCGATGATGAATTATGGGTAAAATCGGAATGCCACCTTCTGATTGGTGCCCTAAGATTTGAGGGCTAGAGGGGATTTCTCCTTCGTTGGATATCACGCCATCGTGGAGAAGTGTTAATTTCCGCTAGATGGAGCGTAAGCGTGGTTTATACTCTTCGCCAAAGGTTTGCCTAGGCAAAAAATGAAGCCGAAATTACTGGTAAAATAATTTTAGTGCGTCAAAACTGTGACAGCACCGGTCGCACAGTATCTGATGCCATGTTAGATGAGGAAATTGCCTGGCTATATTTTTGCAAAGACTTTGCAGTTGGTTTGATACCCAATGACAAACGTTAAAAGAAATTATCTCGAAATAGCAATCTTGACTTTTGCCTGAAGGATGTTCACTGGTCTCATTTTGCATGTCTGCGCATATTTTTGCGCAGATGCTTTTCTGGTGGCCTTAAAGCTCTCGAACGATTTGTACCCAGGACCTTTAGTACCAGGCCGATTCGTAAGACTGTTTTTCTTTCGTACCAGAAAGATTCGTACCTGAGACTTTTTGTAGCCGGACGTTTCGTACCATTTTTCTTAAACTGACAAAATTCTATAAAAATAGACGAAAAGACACAGTTTTCCGTGCCTAGTTCTAAAATAAAGTCATTGACATATTGTAACACAGCAGCGGTTCTTGTATGTATTTTGTTCCTATATAAATGTGTATGCTAATTATTGGATGCAGACGAGAAAACAGTTCAGTATATTTCTTAGAGCTTAAAAATGCATAGAAATGACAAATAGTACATACATGTATCTGACCACTGGTGACTAACGCACTTGACTAAAATTCTGACAGTTTATTAATATTGATAATCGGACCAGAGTGGTACGATGTCAAGTAGAAAGGACGAAAACATGCCTTAACTGCCAGTTACAGTCGAACTTCGATGGCTCGAACCCCTTTGGGACCATGAAAATTTGTTCGAGACAGCGGTAGTTCGAGCCACGGAGGGTTACTATTAGTGTCATACCAGGAGGCATAATGGAGATAATTGTGGGATATCTTTTCGGTGTTGTGTATTATAAACGTATGTTGTTAATACTCATTAGAATTGCCTCATCGAGGCGATTCTAATGGCTGCACACAACATATATTTGCAAGATAAAAGAAGAAAATCTCCCCAAAATTATCCGTATATCGTATTTGAAGGAAATCCCTGCGGACTCAAGAACGTGTTCGACTCATCCATGGTAAACGAGCCATCGGGGTTCGTGCCATTGAAGTTCTACTGTAATGAGATTTTAGTCGGACAGCATGGATTGATGATGTCCGGTGGGCAGCTCATGTCACAAACTGCGCATTTCTCGAATGTTCGAAGGTATATATATACTGAGCGTGTTTTTTCGTTCTTCAGTCAGTGTTTCAGCAAGCAACAGGCCTGCTACTGTACGCAATAAACGTTGTCTTTCTGAATTTCTTGTGCATTATTATTTTCTGTCGGACGACTGTGCGACAATATCTCAATTCCATCTCTTATTCAAAGTTGATATTTTAGTATGTGTTCTGATTGAGTTTTAAGAAGCTGAAGGTACATCGTCACAATAAATTGTTACAGAAATGGCAAAATAAAGTAAAATTAGGTCAAAAGGCACCTTTTTGTGCCTTAGCTAAAAAAAAAGAAGTTTACATATCTCCATTTTATCTTTAATTGAAAGTATGTGTTGTTGTTGGTGATCTGATAGAGTTTGAGGAAGTTGAAGTTATATTGTCATAATCAAATTGGAAGAAAATGGCGAAATTTTGTAAAGATCGGCGAAAAGGCACCTTTATTCGTGCCGTGGCTAAAAAAAAAAAAGAAATGGCTGGTTAGGTATCTCAGTTTCATCTTTTATGGAACTAGTAACCTTGTACAGTCTCGTGAAACTGTAACTAGACCTTCATAATTAAATTTTAATAAAACCTGGAAAATATCATTTTCCACATTTAAGCCCATTATAAAGAATTGATTTTTGGGTACCTTAATGTTATCGTCTGTGCTGTAAAAACGAGGGTGGTGACTTAATGATTTTTTTTCGTGTGATTTGTTAGAGGAATCGATATATTTCATAAACCAAAGGTCCAATGGTCCTGAAGCGCTCCCCTGACAGCCGAAGAGATGTTAAAATATAACCCCAAGGCAAGGCCACACAATCCCTGTAGGCAAAAGTTTGATGCCAATGGATATCTTTTGTCACTGTGGCCTACTGCTGCAAGTTTCAACAGTATCTCCTTAAACTGTTATTTTAACATTTTCGGTTATTATTTTATACATGTATATAGTCCCAAGGCAGGGGCACATAACCCCACAGGGTATAATTTTGATGTCAACAGATATCTTCTGTCATTGTGGCTCTTTGCAAGTTCGCTTTGATCTGCGAGTTTCTACATTTTTGTTTCATTTTTTATACATGTATATAGCCCCAGGGCAAGGGCACCTAATCCCTGGGGGCAGAAGTTTGATGTCAACAGATACCTGATGTCATTGTGGCGCCATGTTGAAAATTTCAAAAACTCTGAACTGTGGTTTTCTACTATTTTTTTCAATATTTTATACATGAATATAGCCCCAAGACAGGGGCACAAAACCCCTGAGTGCATAATCTTGAAGTCAGCAAATACCTCCTGTCGCTGTGGCTCACTGTTGTAAGTTTCAATCAATTCTCTTTCTGTGATCTTCTACAATTTTTTCATTATTTAATACATATATATCGGCCCGGGTCAGGGGCACATAACCTCTTTGGTGTAGAAATGTGACGTCATAAGATACCCTCTGTTATTGTGGCTCAATGATGCAAGTTTCAACAATTTCTCTTTGAATTGTGATTTTCTATTAATTTATACATGTATATTGCCCCAGGGCAGGGGCACGTAACCCATGGGAGCAGAATTATGATGTCAACAGATGCCTTCTGTCATTCTGACTCACTGTTGCAAGTTTCAACAATTCCTCTTCAAACTGTGATTTTCTACATTTATTTTTCATTATTTTATAGACGCATATAGCCACGGGGTAGGGACTCATTATCCTAGTGGGTAAGAATTTGAAGTCATTAGTATCACTTTGTCATCGTGGCCCGTTGTTGCAAGTTTCACAACAAAGTCTATGAAAGTTTCTGAGAAATTCCCACATTCACTTTTTTCCCTTATAAAAACCTATGTGACAAAATTTGACCTTGGCCTAGAATAGCTCAAGGTCATTTAAGGGCCATCATTTTAACAAACGATAAAGGACCCGAGTCCCTGATGCTTCACACTTAATTTTATGACACTCGGCTCACTGGTTCTAGAGAAGAAGATTTTTGAAACATTTTTACCATATATTGGCATGGCGGCCCTCTTGGTCATGTGACCTGGACCCCATTAGCAAACTTTCGTTCCTCCATCCAATGGAGGCTCCACATGAAATTTAACTTCAATCGGCCCAGCGGTTTCGGAGAAGACGTTTGAAAATGTGAACACACATACAGACAGACATACACATAACAGCCAGGTCATTCTATAAGCTCCCCAATGAGCCTTTGGCTCAGAGGAGCTAAAAAGTATTTTTTGTCAAAACGTAAATAGATACAAGCGGGTCCAGGGAACATCATTAAAAAGCGATGTCCAAGCGCATCAACAATTTATCATTTTACAAAGCCAATTACCATAATGTATAGACGGCAGTTAAAATCATATAGTAGTGCATCTTTTTGACACTGACACTCTAAACTTGATGTATAACACATTGTTCCCATAGGTTCCTGCTTAGCAGGGCACTAATACTGTACAAGGGCGTCATATGTTATGAAGGAATCAAAATTCAGAAACACCCTTTAACATGAAAACTTGCATTAGAATCACACACACCAAAAAGTCCTAAATCTGATAAGCTGCGGTCAGAAACAATGTAAACCGACACACGTCCTTCGAAATCCCTATAAATCTTCACAATTATTATGCCAAATGGGTAATAATTGCGCTAATAAACAACGGTATAAAACTGGAATATGCTAAACGTTTGGCGAGATATATATATTCTTAAAGCCAAAAGTAACTTTACAGCTTATATTTATACGCTTTACAGACTTTTGCTGAGTGAAATTTAAAAACTGTTTTAATGATGTTAAAGAACAAGCATTTGTGCACATGATACACAGTTGTTGAGCCCTTTCTGTCAAACTGATTATCAAAAGGGGCTCTCTCAAAACAGAAGGGGTCAGAATCAAAAGTTACGATATTAATTCACTTTTGGAAGGTCACTGTACCATAAATACGGGTTTATTTCAGCCATTACGAAAACACACCTAATCAAATATATTGAAAATTTCACCACCAAAAACTGTAAGTTTTCAAATAAAAACATCTGATATACTCAAAACATAGATTGTGGGTACTCGTTAGAACCGCCTCACCGAAGCGGTTCTAACAAGTACCCACAATCTATGTTTTAGCAGAAATAAGAAAAAATAATGTATACCCCTGTAAAACCCAGTTTTACTATATAAAAGTGGGGTTTAAGGAGGTCAAAATTATATAGGTATGTTTACGTGATGAATCAATTTAGACCTATCTTTATTCGCTTAGACATGTATTGAAAATTGTTCCTAAATTAACAAAAACAAAAAAACCTGCATCATCTACTGCGCAACTTCAGAACGCGTCGAGTTTTATCGAGAAGGCCGTTTGATCAAACTTAACAATGTTTGTAATGGAAATCTTACAGGTTATTGTCATCCATTTTTCATTTGATATAATGAGAACTTTTTCATCTTTTTCTGGTCATACACTCTCTGAAGAGGTCCATACAAATCGCCGTTTAAAACTTTAAAAAAAATATCGGAGATACAGCTTTTACGAGCAGCGAAAGTTTACTATTGTTTTTTTTGCAAGAGAGATAATTTCAACGTGAAACAAATTTGAATAATTGCCATTAATTATCCAGGTAGAACTAAAAAATTGTTTTGCAGGGAATTTTATCGACAAAAATGGCCTTTCAGATTTTGTATTGAGAACCATGTTCTGCTTTTTGAATTTGTGAGAAAATGTGAAAATACTGTTTTTGATGAAAAGGCAGGTAACTCGAGACTGGAATAACTTACAGGGATGATATCTCATGAATTCTGTTGAGACTAGCGGTGGAAAACAATTGAACTTACCTATTGTAACCAAACCGAAGTAGAAACAAAATTATTCACCAATAAAATGTGACAAGTTACTTTTGCTTTTAAGTATATATCCCCCGAAAATGGAAATAGATTCGCATTAATAAACAATACATACCCTCGTAACAATCATGCATATAATCCAAAAAGGCATCTATACTAGCGACTGGAACAGCTGTGGATTTCATTATTTCACACTTCTCTTTCCAGTATTTCACGTGCGTACCCTCCACCTCTCTTTGTCCCTCCATGGCATCACTTTTCGCCACCTAAAAAATAAAGTGCATGGTTGCATAAAAAAAAATACAATTAATTTCAAATGTTTAGATTGACCGAACACGTCATTAATAATGTTTCGTCTCTCGTGCATGTATACAGCTACATGTAGCTAAGCAAGGCCTCCATTATCACACCGGTCAGAGAACGGAGTTGAGGACTGATGCACAAAGCCTCATCAAGTACACAATCAATTATACTTTAAGCATCACCTAGAATATTATTCGCGTCATTTTTTAAATCTTTAATCATATAATAATGATTGCCCTTTTCTGTTGTGTTCGAAAACGATAAATATCGCCTGAACATAAAAGAAAAAAGAAAACTCTAATTGGGTTTCTGAAATATTTCCAACAGAGTACCACTGTAGTCATTTAACTTTTACAAGTTTGTGCCGTTGTTCATGCTTTTTCTAGTTCATCCAGCTTTGTTATCATTCAATTACACGTCACGTTCACCCTTAAACTAAGTGTCGCGTCCATGCCCATTTATCATATGTTCTTTTGTTGCCTAGCAACCGTAAAGGTCGCATTGAGACAGAAGTTCAATTAGTTATGGGAATTGCTGATATGATTAGGGGTAAGTTCAAATACCTCTGGAATTCGCAATAAGCGCAAATATTTTGTTTTACAAGCTCACCTGAGCTATGCTCACAATGAGCTATAGTAATCACTTTTGCGCCCGTCGTCCGTCCGTTCGTGAACATTTTCAAATGACTTCTCTGAAGCCCCTGAGTCAGTTTTGCTCAAATTTCATATGGAGCCTCCTTAGGTTGGAAGAACGTAAGATTGCTAAAATGGTCGCTGTCCGTTGACCATGATGACCACCATATCCATATATGGTAAAAAACCTTTAAAAATCTTTTTCTTCAGAACCGAGGATGCCTTGTGGTTGAACCTTTGCATAAATCATCGGGAACGGAAGATCTATCAAAGTTACTAAAATAATGGTCATACATTGACATTTAACCTATTTACGGCAAGGTCAAGTTTGCTTTCCTATGCATTTGTATGGGAAAAATGTTCCGAATTTCAAACGACTTCTCCTCTGGGCCAATGTTGCTCAAATTTCATTTGGAGCTTCCTTGGGAAAGGGAAATGAACGGTTGCTAAAATGGTTGCTGTCCATTAACCAAGATGGGCGCCATGCCAATATATGGTAAAAACCTTTAAAATTCTTCTTTTCCAGAACAGAGGATGCCTTGTGGCTGAATCTTTGCATAAATTTTCAGGGACGGGAGGTCTACCGAAAAAGTTAAAATAATGGTCATGCATTGACATATGACCTGTTTTTATGGCGATGTCAAGTTTGCTTCCCTATGGATTTGTATGGGAAAACAAGTTGAGAATTTCAAATGGATTCTCCTCTGGAGGCTCTGGGCCAATGTTGCTCAAATTTCATTTGGATTCTCCCTTGGGCAGGGGAATGAAAGATTGCTAAAACAGTTGCGGTCCATTAACCAAGATAGCCGCCATGCACATATATGGTAGAAACCTTTAAAACTTCTTCTCCAGAACCGAGAATGCCTTGTGGCTGAACCTTTGCATAAATCATCGGGAACAAGAGGTCTACCAAATTTGCTAAACTAATGGTCATACATTGACGTTTGACCTTTTTACGGAGAGGTCAAGTTTGCTTCCCTGTGCATGTGTATGGGACAAATGTTGAGAATTTCAAACGACTTCTCCTCTGGAGCCTCTGGGCCAGTGTTGCTCAAATTTTATTTGGAGCCTCCCAGGGGCAGGGGAATAAAAATTTCTAAAATGGTTGCCGTCCATTGACCAAAATGGCTGCCATGCCCATATACGGTAAAAACCTTTTAAAATCTACTTCTCCAGATCCGAGGACGCCTTGTGGCTTAATCTTTGCACAAAAAATCAGGGACGAAAGGTCTACCAAAGTTGCTAAAATGATTGTTGTACATTGACATTGGACTTTTTTTTACGGGGAGGACAAGTTTGCTTCGGTATGCATTTGTATGAGCTCCATACATTTGTATGGAAAAAATGTTGATAATTTCAAATGACTTCTCCTCAGAAGCGTCTAGGCCAGTGTTGCTTAAATTTATGTGGAGCCTTCTCGGGGCAGGAGAACGAAAGACTGCTAAAGTGGGCGTGGCCTATTGATCAAAATGGCTGCCATGCCCATATAGGGTAAAAACCTTTATAACTATTCTTCTCCAGAACCAAACAAGCCCTTGGCCCTAATCTTTGCACAAATTATGGGGATCAGGAGATCTACCAAATTACTAAAATGATGGTCCTACGTATGTTCACGTTTGACCTTTTTACGGCAATGTCAAATTTGCTTCCCCATGCTTTTGTATGCCGTATACATTTATATTGGAATCATTGAGGTGACTTGTAGATCAACAGTAGCTAAAATCGTTCTCATTGGAAATCTAAGATGGCCGCCATCTTATTTATGTTTATCATATTTCCCTGCCACTGTGCTATTAACGTGTATAAAATCATAATTCTTCAGAAACCACTTAGCCAATTTCCACCAAATTTCACATTGATCCTACTGTTGAAATGTGATTGAAATGTGATTGATAGTTTGTTCAAATGATCATGCTCAATTGACTGTCAGGCCCATATATTCTTCTTCAAAACTAAGAACTGCTCAGATGATGATCTTTTCATTAGTTGCGATGATGTTGCATAACATCTGCATATTTGCAGTGGCTATGTCACTCAGGTGAGCGAACCGTGGCGCGTGTGTTTGTTTGATCATTGCCAGAATTTTCTAACTAACCCTTGTAAGCTAGTATGCTGAGTCTGCCCTAGGACACAACCTGATACGCCAGCAGAGATATCTTGCTAGAGAAAATAAAGCCGGGGTATCTATATCATAACCACATGCCATTCAGGGACAATGACTCAAGCACGTCAGCGTGAATCAGCTGTTAAGATGTAATTTCAGCCAGATGCTGACATATTTAGTTGGAATTATAAGACGAGCAACGATAGGAACTGATACAATCAGATCCCAAACCCTGTCCTAAACACCAGAAGGAAAAGAAGCAAATACAAATAACCCCAACCAACAAACTGAACACATGACATGCCGAGTCAGAAACCTTCAGTGTGAGCTTTCGTTTAACTGACTAACTGGCCTTGGATTATAAACGCCCGTGTAAACATTTTATATTTGTTACACAATATCATTGGCCAGGGTAAAATAAGGTGCTTTAATGGGCAGACATTACTGTTTATTTACCTTTACTTTTTGTAGTCCTTCCATTACTTGATCTTTTGCCTTTGCAGTAGCTTCCAAAACAGAGATACCGGTTGTTATAACAGAAAGTGCCATCCTCTTGCACTATTAATACACTACCTCCTGAAATACATGGATTATACATGGATTATAATCAAAGCTCATACCTTGTATTGTAGAGGACTTACCTTATGAGGCGAGTACTAATCAGATATATATTAAGTTCGCTAACTTTGTCTCCATAACTGGCATTTCATCACGTAAACATACCTATATAATTTTGACCCCCTTAAATCCCACTTTTATATAGTAAAACTGGGTTTTACAGGGGTATACATTATTATTCGTATTTCTGCACATAAACATACATTGTGGGTACTCGTTAGAACCGCCTTGCCGAGGCGGTTCTAACGAATACCCACAATCTATGTTTTTGAGCAGAAATAATAAAAATATCAGAATTTTTTTATCTGAAAATGTTCATTTTTTGGTGGTACAATTTTCAGTATGTTTGAATAGGCGTGTTTCCGTAATGTATACATTTAGTTTCTATTAAAGCATAAGCCCTGCCCTGAACACCAAATGAAAAAGAAGTAAATGCATATTATGACATCAATAAACATGACTACATAAGTAGAATACACTGTCTGTCTAGGTTTTTTAAGCTAACCTGAGTTATGCTAAGGATGAGCTATCATGATCACTTTTTGTCCGTCGTCCGTCTACTACTTCTCCTCTGAAGCCGCTGAGCCAATTTTGCTCAAGTTTCATATGGAGCCTTCTTAGGTTGGGGTAACGAAAGATTGCTAAACTGGTCACGGTCCTTTGATCAAGATGACCGCCATGCCCAGATATGGTAAAAATCTTAAAAAGTCTTCTTCGACAGAACCAAGGACGTCTTAGGGCTGAATCTTTACACAAATCATCGGGGACGGGAGATCTACCAAAGTTGCTAAAATGATAGTTGTACATTTACGTTTGACCTTTTTACAGCGAGGTCAAGTTGGCTTCCCTGAACATTTGTATGGGCCCCATAGATTTATATAGAAAAAAATGTTGAGAACTACAAACGATTTCTCATTTGAAGTCGCCGGTTAATTTCATGTGGAGCCTCCTTGGGGCAGGGGAACAAAGATTGCTAAAGTGGTCGCAGTCCATTCACCAAGATGGCCGCCATGCCCATATATGGTAAAAACTTTAAAAATGTCTTCCCCAGAACCAAATAAGCCCTGGGTCTAATCTTTGCACAAATCATCGAGGACAGGAGGTCTTCTAAAATTGCTAAAATGATGGTTCCACGTTGACATTTGACCTTTTTACGGCAAGGTCACATTCGCTTTCCCGTGTATTTGTATGGACCCTATACATTTATATGGGAAAAATGTTGAGAATTCATATTTTGGACATCGCCTCTATAATCCAACTGAATTGAAACGATGATGAGCATCAGGGTGCCTAGTAGACACAAAATAGCAAAAACTGAGTCGATCGAAGATCCAAGATGGAATGCCACAACCGCCATCTTAAAAATCATTTTTCGATAATCTAATATATTCCAGACTTTATCTAGAATTTATTCTTTGATACCAGTAAAGATATTACAATCTCAAATGCCGGCCTCGGTGGCTCAATTGGATGCACCGTCTGACTGGAGACCTGGAGGTCGCTGGTTTAACCCCCGCCGAAGACGGCAACATTCTTTCGTAGAGATTGTTCATGAAATATTTTCTAAGGTCATTCTCTCCCTTGCACACTTGATGCCGCTGTCTGTCACCAAGCGCCGCCATGTCCATTTTATACTCAACCCAGGGCACGTCGAGTATGAGCTAGGGGTACTAATGATCTGAAAATTGTCTCAACCCGACAGGGATTCGAACCCACGATATCCCGCTTGAAAGTCGAGTGCGTTAACCACTAGGCCACCCAGCCCACATACTGTGCAGGGTGGCGGGAAAATTCCCTTAAGTATCCCCACGAATCACACGAACCCTCTCAGCCAATGAAAATATGGTGCATATAATTGGACTGGATTATAATTATATTACCAATCTTGGAGAGGGTTATACGAATCACCGTTTAAGCGTTCATCATCATAATTAATCTTTTTAATTTTGGAATTAAAATTGCACCATTGAGCGAAACCCGACCAATCACCATGCAAAATGGAGAGGAAACCTTGATTGTGTTAACATCAGGACATGCAGCCTTTTCCACAACTTTTGTAGTGGTTTATTTTTCTCATTTTGTCATAATGGGACTCACTCTTGGTGACTCTGTTTCCCCTTATCCCTACGAGCTCGTAGTGTCACATATACACTGTTCCCCCTAAATTCACATATAGGCTGTTCCCTCCTAATGCCATAATTATATATCCCCCAAATAGGACATACATACTGTTCCTCCTAATGTCACAGATACACTGTTCCCCATAATGTCACATATATACACAGTTCCCCCTAATGTCACATATATACACGGTTCCCCCTAATGTCACATATATACACATTTCCCCTTAATGTCACATACGAGTATATACACAGTCCCCCCTAAGCCAGATTAAATACTTTTAAAATATTAAGGGGTCCAACGTTTTAGTATATTTTAACCTGCAGCATGAGAAAAAAATAAATAAATACAGAACAGGGATTTAATGCACTTAAAGCATAAAAATAAGTTATTGATATAATGCAAGAGCAGAGAACAAGATACATACAAAAAATCCACCTAATGCACAATAAATAAGCTTGTTGCCCTAAGCCAGGTAATATATATATATGAAATAATAATAATAAAAAGTTTGATGATTATTTAAGCTTAAACACAACTATACCAACTTATACATTGAGCGTTTATGCTAAATCTCGTTTAAATTTGTCCAACTTAGGTACCTATCGAAATTATGTCCTTCAATGTTAAAGTGCTGTCATCAAATGTCTTGACGCGGACGTAAAACCTCATTTAAATAAAACAAACAAAAACTACAACTACTATTACTACTAAAATTTAAAATGATGGAAACAAAAACAAAAACTCAACTCACTTGTGTCGCCTACAAGTACCTGTCAATAGTGAAGGATATGCGTACTTGTTGATACACTTCTAGTATGTGCGCGATAAAATTCTCAGAATACGGGACTAAATTTAGATATGGATGAATCACTTGAATCAATTGAAAAAGAATACAAGGGCCGATCAATTTTTACTGCTTGTGGTAGCTAAGATGAAAGCTCTTGTGTGATATCCCAGCATAGTTTCATGAAATATAACCAGACACATAGAACAGGGAAATCTAAAAGCTCGTGTCAGTCATCCAGGATTTTACATTGAGACTTGCTTTGTAATATCACGCTAATAAGTAGACGCAATGAAAACCCTGATAATTGTAATTGGTGATTATAGGTGATTTAGGATTTGAGCTCGCCCGTACGAGGTACAAGAAGAGTTACTGTAGTCATCCCCGATCGTCCGCATGTGCGTTTCCGTCACACTGCGTTAAAGGTTTTTAAAAGGTTATACACTGAACCCTCATTACAACGACATCATTTGTTCCCAAAAATATTGCCATTAAAATGACTATTCTGTTGTAAAGAATTCTTAATGAGCAGAATGATATACAACAAATGCCATGTTTTATTCTGATTTCTTCATAGAACGTATGCTTTGGATATTTGTTAGAATTGCATCGGTGAGGCGATTCTAACAAATATCAAGAAAATACGTTGCTTGAAGTATTAAATAATTATGTTCCTGTATAATTGTCGCTTGGAAAATTTTTATGATGTTTGGTAGACTGAGAGATACCGATTAGATTTAACATATGAACTTGTCAAATTTGCCAACCTCTTTTTAACACTATTACTTTATAACACTATTTGTGCAAAAATGTAATTGCGACTTAACCGCTTAGAATATTCTAATGAGTTTTTTTTTTTTTTTTTTTTTTTTTTTTTTTTTTTTGTATACTGAAAGAATCTAATTATATCTTAGAAATGAACTTGCCAAATGCCACTTCACCAACCTCTTTATTACACTAACTCTTTATAATATTATTAGCAAAAATTGTCTTTGCGACTAAACAGCTTGGAATATTTACTTGATTTTTTGTAAACTGATAGATACCAGTGAGATCTAATTAATGAACTTGACAATTGCCACTTTCCCAAACTCTTTTTAACGATAGCTCTTTATAACACTATTAGCAAAAACTTGTCGTTGCGACTTAACCGCTTAGAATATTTTATGACTTTTGGTATGCTTATATATATTAAAAAAGATCTAACCTATGAATTTGCCTAATGCATTTTTTCCTACATCTTTATAACATTATCCCTTAATAACAATTTTAGCGATAAATTGTCATTTCGACTAAACCGCTTGGAATAGTTTTATGATTGGCGGTATCATGACTGATAGATACCATTGAGACTCGGCTACAGCAGATGTGTGTGTGTGTGTGTGTGGGGGGGGGGGGGGGGGGGCGGGGGGGGGGGGACGGGAGGTTAAGAAATGTGGTCTTGTTTTCTATCTTTGATGAAAAACGTCTACATGATCAATTTCAACCGTCGTGACATGCGGATGTAGAAAACCGATCCAGAGCTATCTTTTATAAAATATATCTTAGTCAAATTCTTTTTTGCTTTGTGGTTTATTCTATGAGGCGATTTGTTTTCTGTCTTACCTTGTGTCATTTTGTTCTTGTGTTTTTCAGTCCTTTTAGCATTGCGATTACATCGCTTGGGGAAGAGAGAGATAATCTTAGTGCTTTTCGTAAGTTTGTTCGATTTGTGCTTATTTGGATTTGTCGGTTTCCTCTTCCTCTTGGTGTCTGGGAAGGGCTGCGGTTTGTGATTGTGGCACTCCCTGGACTTTTCTCTTACCTTTTTTTTCCATTTTCAAACCCATCTTAAAGTTATGATTGCGAAGAATTTTAGAATAGCGCTTTCGAAATTAAGAATATCTTATATCAGGCTTGAGGTCAAAACAGGTAAATTTGCGAGGCCAAATGTAGTTCATAATCCAGAACGAATATATAAAGTAAGCTGTAAACTTCAGAACGAGTACCATTTGTAGTAGAATGTCCAGAAGACAATGTTTCAATAAAATTATATAAATAAGCCAAGCATGTTAAAAATGACTGAACTTCTAAATACAACAAACAAAAAGCACTTACGAACTGTGTCGCTATATGTATCTGTTAAGCATTTGAAATGCGACAGAGTGTGACTTAATGCGACAGAGTGTGACATTTTTAAATATGTTTGTATTTAACTTATTGTAAATCAGAATGTATATTGAAACTTTTTTGTGTTGACAACTCATATGTCTTTAAAGTATAAAAAGCTTTGTAGTTATAAGCGCATGCAATCTCTCTTTTATATGTATATATTAAATATTCTAAAGTGACAAATATTAAATGACAATGCTGCTATGTCTGCATTAGTCTAAAATGTTTTTTTTTTAATTATCTCATTACCCATGATGCAATTTGGATTTGTCATGCTCCAACCGATAGGCTTGTGCTTTTGAAATATGTTTTTTCTTCTCCTATTAAAACAAGCAGTGCGTATTGAACATCCCTCATGAATAAAATTATCCGTTATGTTAAAGTGTTAATCTGGGTCCGCCATTTACGTTCAGCATTGGATTGGGATTGGAGTTTTCAAGGAAATTAAAATTTGAATTTATCGGGAATTCGAACTTTTGTAGGAAAATTAAAGTACCTGTTCAGAAGAACCAATTTAGTGTTACGCAAGGTTAGTGTTTTCTTAAAAGGTATAAGCGGCTCGCTTAGCAAAGAGTGAGTTGCTGTACATATATAGACATTTGAGACCATTTGCATTATTGTATATTATTATACCCGTTCAGACAATCAATTTTATGTTACACAAGGATAGCTGTTAAGAAAGTTTTAAACAGCTCGCTTAACCTTACTGAAGAAAATAAGTTGATTTTTATTCGAATCGTGAATCGTGTCTATTATCAAAATCAGTTACAAAAATGTCATTGTCTGCATGAAAGAATTAGTGTAGGCCGCAGTGTCGGATTTTAGGCGCCCGTGTGCATTGATTGTTAAAATTGATTTTTGTGTTGAATGTGTCCATTTGAAGTATAAAAAACGATGTTTTTGGTCTTTGCATAGTTTTGATGTCAAAAAGCAATGTACCTATTACCTTGACACTGTGGCTCAATAGTGTGTTTAAAAAAAACTCTTTTAAGTGTGATTTTCTACATTTTTTTTCATCATTTTATATATGTATACAGCACAAGGGCAGGGGATTAGCCCCTTTGGGGTAGAAATGTAACGTCAACAGATACCTTCTGTCATTGTGACTCCATGTTGCAAGTATCAAGAATTTCTCTTTGAACTGTGATTTTCTACATGTTTTTCATTATTTTATACATTTATGTAGCCCCAGGGCAGGGGCACATAACCCCTGGGGGCAGAACTTTGATACCTTCTGTCATTGTGACTCACTGTTGCAAGTTTCAACAATTTCTCTTTTGAACTGTGCTTTTTTACATTTTTTTTTCATTATTTTATACATGTATATAGCCCGATGCCGGGGGCACATAATCCCTCGGGGCGGGGGGGGGGGGGGTGGGGGGAGAAAAACTTTGATGTAATTAGTAACATTTTGTCATCTTGGCCCTTTGTTGAAAGTTTCAAAACAAAGTCTATCAAAGTTTCTGAAAAATTTCCACTTTTCATTTTTTCTCCCATATAAAAGCCTATGTGACCAAATTTGACCTCGGCCTAAAATAGGTCAGTCATTCCAGGGTCACCATTTTAGCAAACTATGATGGTCCCAAGTCCTCAATGCTACATACAAAGTTTCATGAAAATTGGCACACTGGTTCCGCAGAAAAAGATTTTTGAAAGGTTTTACCATATATGGGCATGGGGGCAGGGGCGGGTGGGGGGGGGCATCTTGCTAATGTGACCTTGACCCCATTAGCAAACCTTCGTTCCCCCATCCCATGAAGGCTCCACATGAAATGTGGCTTCAACTGACCCTGCGGTTTCTGAGGAGACAACGTGTGAATATGTTGACACACAGACAGACAGACAAACATCACTCTGATCATACTATAAGCTCCCCAATAAGCCTTCGGCTCTGGGGAACTAAAAATGCATGATTCATGTTCTGCTATTTTGATGACAAATTTTGAAGTATCAGCCTCTCGTTCCTTAAAATTATTACACTTAGTTATTTGGTTGGCAAGATAGAGATAATAGTCATATTCTTTGGTTAGGGCCTCATGAGAGACAAATGTCAATTGTACTGTTACCCGGTCCTCAGCATCAATTTCTACGGCAGTTCATTGTGTTTGAGTTGGGGTCTCTACCTTTTGCAGTTCATTGTGTTTGAGTTGGGGTCTCTACCTTTAAAACCCTCTGAAAACTAATAAACCAAATATATCATTTTGGAAGAAATCAGGGAACAGAGATTTAAGAAATAATATCTAAATTGAAAAAAAAAATCTTAAAATAAGATTTGCTGACCCCTTTTGTACTCGTTTATATGGAAAGAGTCCGTAACGATTCCTATTCTGCTTTGTGCTAGGACAATTATTTTAAATAAGTATAAGCTTAACTCTCTTTAAATTACAAATGAGTATAGAAAACATATGAAAAAGAGTTTGTCATTAATGATCTTACTGAAAAGATGACCGTATAACGAAACCTAATCTAGTGGCCGAATCTCAAGAATGGATCGTCCGTTTTAGATCCAGTTTTTTCACGCAGAATCAAGATACAAGGGGCATCAACGTAGTGCCTCATCGGTAATTGATAATTATGGTTTGTAGTTTTCCTAACTCAAATACCATTTTCTACTGTGGAAGTGGGTAACCGTAGAATTTGCCCCTCATAGGACCCTTACTAAAGACTATGATCATGTTTGCTTCAGTCTGCGTTCTAACTAAACAACAAAGTATAATTATTTCAAGGAAGGAGAGCTAGTCTGATACTTCAGGATTAACCATTGAAATAGCAAATCTACATTGATCAAAATACTAATTACTAGGATAAGAATCATTACTTGACCCCATTTTGGTGTGAGTCAGGGCATTGAACACACTACTAAACTAAATTAGTTCAGGTAACTAGGCACTAATCATATCTGTTATATGACACTTCTGGGTGTGTGCATTTAAAGGACAGTTTGAACCCTACAGGTCCCTTTACTAGAGATTATAACCTTACCTTAACCATTTATGCTTTAGCTAGGATACCTACCACACTTATAAACGTTATAGAATTAAACAAAAGAAATGGAAAATATCTATAAAGCATATTTGAAGCAAGAAGTATAAATGCTTTTGCATTTGTATTAGAAAGATATTTTACCCCTGTGTGTTCCAGTGCTATTGAATACATCCTTCATCATGCTTTTGAGCCTTTGAGTTGAATTAGGCAGACCTAAATACCTCGAAAAGATTTCGTATTAAAACTTTGTAGATCCTTACATGCACATGCTTCCAAAATATAAGAATAGAGAATCTGTATCAAATTACAATATATTGCGACGAGGAAAGCCTATCTACAGCTCTTGGACCCCATACTAGGGTCCGAGACCCACCTATCGCCATCACTTTTTACGGCAAGGTATTAACCAAACCAAGCACACTTAATTTGAAGAGATGAGATGTGACTCTAGAAATAAAACCAAAAACTAAAGACAAAAGTATATATATATATATATATATATATATATATATATATATATATATATATATATATATTATTTATTTTTTATTTTATTTTATTTTTTTTTTTTTTTTTTGTTGTTGTTGAAACAAAACCTTTTGAAATGTTTAAATGCAAATCAAAAAATAGAGTTTCGACATCCGAATTATTTATTTTGTTTAACTGTAGTTCAGATGGATAAAAAATGATTGACCATTACAAAGTAAGGGCTGTCAATAATTAAAAATTAAATACTTCAATAATTTCAGCTTGATTCTGATCAGAGAGGGACATCATGAAATCTCGTTCATAACAAAACATATAAATCAGCTACAAGTGGGGCACAGTTTTACCCATCGGAAAACCTACGATTTGGCTGTGCAACTTTGTGCCAAATCTAATGTAAATATTATCTAGAAGATATGTTAAGGCGTCACACATAATTTGACAATACCACAATTTAAACATTTTTAGATTTGTGTCTAAAGTAAATAAGGCACTAAGTAAATAAGGCACGTCTGTTATTGCAAGCAAAGTAAGTAGCGTTTTCTCTTTGAAAAGTACTTTCAGTCAAATTTGTAAGTTTTTTTTCCTTAATTCAATTATGAGGTAAAGTAGTGTAGAGAGCGGAAAAAATAATATGTAGACAAACTTGACACGCGAAAACCGCTAAATTTTAATTTATTTAGTACCTCACCAGAATATTTAATAGACCAAAACAAATTTTTTGTGATCTTTCATAAACAGTTTCACAATATCTAATAATATGATTCTCTATAGCGGTGAGACACGAAGTTAATATTTTAGAGAGTTCAGTAGTAGTGCAAGAGCTGTAGTAAGCAATAAATCGTGCTTTATGTGGTTGTTTATGAAGCTTTGATAACCATTACGTCGTAGAAAGCTTATCCTGGCGTTCTTTAACATTTACAGAAAACCTAAGGGATAATTTGTTTCTGTGGTCATAAACAACTGACTTCGTTTTTAACTGCGTCTGTTTGTAGGCCTTCGTACCATCTAGTTCCTGTTTAGAATTGTTAATACAACCTAACTGTTAGCACGTTTACAAGCATCTTCTCCATAGTCCCTGTCCCTTTCAAAATCATTTTTGCATAGTATAAGTGGTATTTTGTTTCAATTTGAACACTTCCTAGTATAGATAATGAATCATTAACAAGTTGCTTGCTACGGGATATGTGTTGGTTGGTTGTAATGGTGCTTAACGTGGCAGTAAACAGTTATGGTCATGTCGGGACGGCCTTCTACGTATGTAAATACGGTCATACGAATATTGCTTTTATCAAAGTAAAGCCGAAGTGAATTTCAAAATCAACCAGATCGAAAATAAAATCTGATCATGCACGCTGCATGTCTTTCGACCAGCATGCTTTTATCATGCATTGTGAGAAGATAATATTTGGAAAGGACTCAGAAATGTTCTGAAAAGATAAATTAAAGCAGACTTGTCCTTTAAATTTCTGTTTAAAAGGTACCCAGGAACCTTAGATTAATTACAGACACAACGAACATAAAACAACCATGAACCACAATAAGTTAAGGTCCGCGTTTCTCCAGGAGCTCATAACTCTTACTCCTTTAAAGCTTGAAAAGTTGATGTTTGAATGAAACTTACCTAGACCAAAACTTATATAACTTTATGGTATAATTGCCCCGGGGTTATGCCCACGGTGGGGCTAGTGGTCAAAATATATAACAGGTCAAATTGAACACATACAAAAATGTGATAGAAACTGTCACTTCCGTACTATCTATAAGGCTCAAAAGTTTAAATTGAGCACACTGATTAAACAGAGGAAAGCTGTTTACTTGATGATTAGAAAATAAAGTTCATGCTATTGATTCTGGCTATGGGTGGGGCTATGGAGTGGTGTCAAAGGAAATGTAAAAAGTCATAAAAAGGTATCCGTAGATAAACCTTTGGATGGATCTATCATGTACTCATTTCCACTCAAATCCCAAAATCCCAAAGTCTAATGGAATAAAAAGAAATACAGTGGGAGCGCCCGGATAGCTCAGTGAGTAGCGCGTTTGGCTACTGACCAGCTAGATACCTCTGCCACGCAGGTTCGAATCACGCTGGCGACGCCATCAAAATTATCAATATTTGAAAAAAACCTGTTTAATTGTTCCTGCAGTGGTATGTATCAATCAATGTTTTGACTGTTACCTTTCGGGTCGCGGTGATTTCACGGGGTAGTTCCCGGCCGAATGTCGAGAACTACCCTAGTTTTCCCCCATTACTAGACAGTGCATTTTCTTTGCATAATTCCACAGTACCAAATAAAAAATGATAAACTGAAAAATTAGTCCGAATGACCCTTCGTAATATTTTAAGGCTGAAATCTGAATCACACATATTTGTTAGCCTTTAATCGCCATTTCCTGAGGATCGGGATCGCTATAATTAGCCTAGATTCCAGTCTGATCATTTTTCTTCTTCTTCTTTTTTTATTTTGCTTGGTAAAAATGACACTTGTCAATATTCTATTTGCGCACAATTTTGTAATATATAATCTTATCAAGGCCCGTTAATTACTTCTGAGTTAAATATTAATTGTATTTTTGACCAAGAAAATTGAAAAGAAGAATGAGAAAGAATGATATGATCAGACTTTAACCAAGGCTTGTACATCACAGCAAATTGCGCGCATACAGTTTTGATAATAAAATATTGACGCTTGGATCCAGACTACGTAAATATGGAAATGTTACCGAAGATGGTGTGAGTGTGACTGTACTATGGCCTCTACGATATAAAATCGCTGTATAAGGCAGGGTTTGGCATCTGTTTGTATCCGTTCCTGTCGTTGCTCTTCTAAAAATTAATCGTTTCTAAATGATGGGTTTCTCAAAACAATATCAGTTCTGATAATAGTATGCATTTGCAGTACTCACGAAATTTAAGTATTGTAGCTTTAAAGAAAATATTTAGTTGATAAGCCTGGGCCCACGTTAATGAAATACCTTAGCAAATATTTGTAAAGAATAGAACATTAAATAAAGAGGTTTATTTAAGTTTGTAAAATTCAAATATATTTGTTTCGGTCAATTTCTACTTTAATATAGAAAACAAAAATAAAACTAAAATTATTAAGGAAGCTTTTTCTAATTTCGCTCGAGAGAAAAACTCGACATTAAACAAATTCTCTTTTTAGTTCGATCGCAAACGATCTAATTTAATGACCCGGTTCACTCAGAATGGGATATATAATCGTCGATGTTTCAGCATTTTGCCTTTGAAAACAAGGCTGTCCTAGCAGGTATAATTTTATACTCGCTTATGTCAACATAAAAAACCTAGGTTTGTTTAGTCATGGATATACTACTTAATTATGTACTCGTACATTCACCTGTGACCTGAATGATACTGAAATTGCCAAGGATTTCGGACGTGTCACAGGAGTTAATTTAGTGAAAGCTAAGAAGGTTCTGTGCGGTCCGGGAAAATCCAAACTGGATGTACTTGGAAAATTTCGGTGTAAAATGGAAACAAAAAAGTGTTATAGTGTTCAGGATGTATATGTGGTCAGGGGATTATCTCAAACACTTCTTGGACGGCCATAGAGTCATTACAGATAATTGGTCAGGTAAATCTTTCGTCTGTACACGCGTCAAATACATATAAAGCGAACCATCCGAAGCTATACAAGGGTTTATGTAAGACTGACTGGGAATACAAAATCAAACTTGACGGCAGTGCACAGCCCCACTCCCTTTCGGTGCCCTGCAGAGTCTCTTTCCCATTAATAAATAAGGTTAAAACAGAATTACAGAGAATGCAAGACATAGGGGGTAATTTCAAAAGTAGACCAGCCTACAGAGTGGTGCTCTGTATAGTCGCCATGCCCAAAGCTAGCTGTGATCAGATCCGAATTTGCGTGGATCTCACCAAATTAAATGAGAGTGTCATGAGAGAAAAGCACCCCCTTCCTACTGTAGAGGATATCAAAGCTAGCGGGTGGGCGTTATTTTAGCGAATTGGATGCAAATAGCGGTTTTGGTAAATCAATCTGACTCCAGAATTACGACTTCTTATCACGTTTATCACGCCACTGGATGGTTTTGTTTTAACCGACTGCCTATGGGTATTTCCTCTGCAAGTAAGTACTTTCAAAAGCAAATGTCATTTTTGCTAGAAAACATCCCGGTCTGCCAAATTGATGATTGTCTGGGGAAACACTTGAACAGCATTTGGTCCAGGTGTTAGGAAGGCTGGAATCAGCTGGTATCACACTGAATGAAAGTAATTGTGTGTTTGCGCAGCACTTTTTGAATTTTATAGGTCACCGGATAGACGAAGAAGGTTTATTTTTATATTTTTACTTTGATGCATTGACAGTTGGGAGCCTTTATGCGAACCGCATTTTTATGTATTTCTGTATTAATGTAGCATCGGGACCCAAGGTGAAGTTGGGTAGCTGTAAAAGTGCATTAAACACACCCCCACCCCCCGCGGTGGTTTACTCTACTGACCGTTCTAAGGCGGTGGTCCCGGTGTTAGTCTTACTCTTTGTTGCTTAGTGGTTTATTCTGCGGGGCGATTTGTTTTATGTCCTACCTTGTGCCATTTTATTCTTGTGTTTTTCGGTCCTTTTGGCGTTGCGATTGCCTCACTTGGGGAAGAGGGAGCTGATCTTTGTGCTGTTCGTACGTTTGTTCGATTTGTGCTTGTTTGGATTTGTCGGTTTCCTCTTCCTCTTGGTGTCTGGGAAGGGCTGCGGTTTGTGATTGTGGCACTCCCTGGACTTTTCTCTTACCTTTGTTTTACTCTACTGACCGTTCTAAGGCAGTGGTCCCGGTGTTAGTCTTACTCTTTGTTACTTTGTGGTTTATTCTGCGGGGTGATTTGTTTTATGTCTTACCTTGTGTCATTTTGCTTTTGTGTTTTTCGGTCCTTTTGGTGTTTCGATTGCCTCGCTTGGGGAAGAAGGAGCTGATCTTGGTGCTTTTTGTACGTTTGTTCGATTTGTGCTTGTTTGGATTTGTCGGTTTCCTCTTCCTCTTGGTGTCTAGGAAGGGCTGCGGTTTGTGATTGTGGCACTCCCTGAACTTTTCTCTTACCTTTTTTTAAGGCCTTGCCCTGAAAAAGTCCGTGCTATCACAGAAATGGCATCCCACAAAATACCTCTGACATAAGAAGATTATTGGGTATGGTTAATCAACTAGCCAAATTCTTACAGGCCATTGCTGAGAAAAGCAAAAAAAAAAAAAAACACAAAAGGTCAGAGAAAAGTCCAGGGAATGCCAA
This sequence comes from Anodontia alba, assembly GCA_964016985.1. NCBI lineage: Eukaryota > Metazoa > Mollusca > Bivalvia > Lucinida > Lucinidae > Anodontia > Anodontia alba. The sequence continues at coordinate 40,428,636 of OZ024834.1, forward strand.
TTTGGGGGTGGGGGGTTAAAGCATTTTTACAGCTAGCCAACTTCACCCTGGGTCCCGATGCAACTCTTAATACAGAAATACATGAAAATTCGGTTCGCACAAAGGCTCCCAACTCAGTCAATGCATCAAAGCGAAAACGTAAAAATCAAATTAATCACTATAATAAACAAAGACGAGTACTCTTGGTTAATTCTACTGCATGCCAGAGTAAATGAAAACCAGCAGTTGAACCACGGCGGGCCAAGCCAAAGGTATATCGTCAAGCCCCGTCCTACTGGTTAAAGTTTTACGAAGATGCCGTCATTGAGTCTGAGGCCCGAACCACCGTCGTGCAATTAAAGAGTGAAGCACAGCCATCAACAATGATTGTGTTTACAACTAGGCATACAGTCTGGAGTATAATATCCAGGCTATAGCCAATTCTTTTATAACGGTTAATACGTTTTCTGAATAGGTCCGAAAAGTTAGATTTTCCTTTAACTTTTCTAAATCGGTACACTGTCACCGTAAAATTCTGGTTCCTATATACCTTAATGTGTATTGCTTAAAAAGCAAAATGCGTGGTCATGGGGACCGATGCAAAAATCTGCATTTAATGCGATTAAGCAGGAAATCAGCTCAGACACAATGCTGGCCCACTATGATCCCAATAAGGAAAGCTTGATTTCAGCCGATAGTTCTTCCTTTGGCCTTGGAGGCCTGCTTCGATAGAAGCACGGCGAAACTTGGAAGTCTGTAGCATTTGCCTCTCGTTCTCATAGTGACATTGAACGCAGTACGCACAGATAAAGAAAGAAGCATTGGCTGTCACGTGGGCATGCGAAAAGTTTGCAAATTATTTGATAGGCATTTCGTTTTACATTGAAACAGACCATAAACCCCTAGTTCCCCTTCTTAGTACCAATGATTTGTCTGATATTCCGCCAAGAGTACAGCGTTTCAGAATGCGCTTGATGAGATTTCATTACCCCATATCGCATACGACTGGGAAAAACCTCTATTCAGCAGATACCTTTAGTCGGGCCCCTTTGAGTCATACAGAGGAATCTGATTCAGATCTGCAATTACAAACTCAGGCATTTGTTGATACGGTGATAAGCGGTCTACCGGCTTCCCACTCAAGGTTAGACCAGGTCAAGTATCACTATGACTCAGATCCAATATGCTCTAGTATTTTGAATTATTGCAGGAAATGCCGGCCTGAAAAAATCAGCATTAAATGAAACTTTGCAGCCTTACTGGGCGTTTAGGGGTGAGTTTACGGTACAGGAGGGTCTCTTACTCAAGGGAGTTAGACTAGTTATCCTTGATATTTTTCATGGGAAACTTTTAGAGAAAATTTACGATGGACACCAAGGAACTGTAAAATGTAGGAAGTATGCGAAGTCGTCAGTTTGGTGGCTGGGCTTAAGCACATAGCTTGAAAACATGGTAAAATCATGTCAAAAAATGCAGAGCAATTAAAAGATCATGCTAAGCCCTTAAAGCCAACAGAGTTCCCCACATGCCCGTGGCAGAGAATAGGCGCAGACTTATTTCAGCTTAATGGCGCTAATTATCTGCTAGTCGTGGACTACTTTTCCAGATACGTAGAGATAGCTAAACTGTACAGCCAAACGTCAGGTTCAGTTATAAACCATCGAAAATCAGTTATGGCGCGTCACGGTATTTGTGAGTACTTCCATTCAGATGGTGTACAGATTTCACATCTAGTGTCTTTAAAGAATTTGCAGTGCAGTACTGGTAACTTGAAGATTATAACTGATTCACGAATCCGTTCAGTTATTTCAAAAGGACCTAAATATAGATTCCCAGCCCACATTGATTTCTATAAATGTCGGGAAACAATTGCCAGTGCTTTAAATGATTATTGTACGCGTTGGTGTAAACGAGAGCATGTTGAGTCTAATGCTTTAAATAATTGGAAATTAAAGATTTTTAAGATCATTGATGAACGTGTGTTATTTTACTCTAATAACCTTGATCTTCTCCCTCCTAAGTCTAAATTATCTTTTCGATATTTGAAACAAGGTATCCAAGAATTTCATAGGACGTATGTTTTGGCTCCAGCTTATAAAACTGCTAATAATGTTGTTGTTGTGTGACGACTTTATTATATCAATACTCTAATACAAGAAATTGGTAGTACCAAAACATATGAGCGGATTTCTACTGATGAGAGATCTATTGTTAATACCCATTCTGTCGATATTACTGCTAAAAAAGGTAAGAGAAAAGTCCAGGGAGTGCCACAATCACAAACCGCAGCCCTTCCAAGACCCCAAGAGGAAGAGGAAACTAATAAATCCAAACAAGCACAAATCGAACAAACGTACGAAAAGCACTAAGATTAGCTCTCTCTTCCCCAAGCGAGGTAATCGCAATACTAAAAGGACTAAAAACACAAGAACAAAATGACACATGGAAAGACATACAACAAATCGCCTCGTAGAATAAACCACAAAGCAAAAAAGAGTAAGACTAACACCGGGACCACCGCCTTAAAACGGTCAGTAGAGTAAATCATCGGGGGGTTTAAAGCACTTTTACAGCTAGCTAACTTCACCCTGGGTCCCGATGCTACTCTTAATACAGAAACACATAAAAATTTGGTTCGCATAAAGGCTCCCAACTCGGTCAATGCATCAAAGCGAAAACACAAAAATCAAATTAATCACTATAATAAACAAAGACGAGTACTCATGGCTAATTCTACTATATGCCAGAGTAAATGAAAACCAATAGTTGAACCACGGCGGGCCAAGCCAAAACCCGAACCCACCCGTTAAAAGTTTACGAAGAGGCCGTCATTGGGTCTGAGGCCCGAACCGCCGTCGTGCAATTAAAGAGTGAAGCATAGCCATCAACAATGATTGGGTTGACAACTAGGCATGCAGTCTGCCGCATAATATCCAGGCTATAGCCAATTCTTTTATAACGGTTAATAAGTTTTCTAAATTGCTCCGAAAAGTTAGATTTACCTACAATTTTTCTAAATCTGTACACTAAGTCACCGTAAAATTCTGATCCCGATATACCTTGTTGCAGAAGTGTTTTCAGACTGACGCTATATTTTTCTAACAAGGCACTGTGTCTGCGATAAAATTTCGAAAACGCCTTACGAAGTTTAAAATAACGATAGCCCTGCCTAAGAAGTTTGGCAGTAAGGGCTTTATTACGGTAGTTAAAGTCATTAATATTTGAAGAAGCTCTGGCGAATCTAATAAGTTGAGATATGTATACCCCATATGAGGTACGCCGGGCGACATCGCCATCAAGAAAAGGGAAATTGACTATATCAAAATCAAAATCGTCTCGTTTATAATCTGAAAACACTTCTACAACAAGGTATATCGGAACCTGAATTTTACGGTGACTTAGTGTACAGATTTAAAAAAAAATGTACTAGTAAATCTAACTTTAAGGAGCAATTCACAAAACTTATTAACCGTTATAAAAGAATTGGCTATAGCCTGGATATTATGCGGCAGACTGCATGCCTAGTTGTCAACCCAATCATTGTTGATGGCTATGCTTCACTCTTTAATTGCTCGGCGGCGGTTCGGGCCTCAGACTCAATGACGGCATCTTCATAAAACTTTAACCAGTGGGTTGGGGCTTGACGATATTTCTTTGGCTTGGCCCGCCGTGGTTCAACTATTGGTTTTCATTTACTCTGGCATACAGTAGAATTAGCCATGAGTACTCGTCTGTGTTTATTATAGTGATTAATTTGATTTTTATGTTTTCGCTCTGATGCATGGACTGAGTTGGGAGCCTTTATGCGAACCGAATTTTATGTATTTCTGTATTAAGAGTAGCATCGGGACCCAGGGTGAAGTTGGCTAGCTGTAAAAATGCTTTAAACCCCCCTCCCCCCGGTTGTTTACTCTACTGACCGTTCTAAGGCGGTGGTCCCGGTGTTAGTCTTACTCTTTGGTGCTTTGTGGTTTATTCTGCGAGGCGATTTGTTGTACGTCTTACCTTGTGCCATTTTGTTCTTGTGTTTTTCAGCCCTTTTAGCATTGCGATTACCTCGCTTGGGGAAGAGAGAGCTAATCTTAGTGCTTTTCGTACGTTTAATCGATTTGTGCTTGTTTGGAGTTGTCGGTTTCCTCTTCCTCTTGATGTCTAGGAAGAGCTGCGGTTTGTGATTGTGGCACTCCCTGGACTTTTCTCTTACCTTTTTTTCAACATTGTTACAAGAAGTCCAAAAAATGGCTCAAAGTAACGGGATGTTCGAACGTCATGTTGGTATAATTAAGAACATGCTTAAGAAAGCTGACGATCCGCATCTTGCTTTGCTAGCATATAGGACAACTACGCTCGATAATGGATTTAATCCGGCAGAACTCCTAATGGGTCGTAAGTTAAAGACACATTTTGGATTGCATAACACCTTAATGACCATACGCAGATAAAGATAAGAAATCCTTGGTGACTTTGGCTACCCATATAGGTAGGGGCCTGATAAGGGGAAATTAGATTTGATATCAGCAAAGTTTATGATGAAGACAGACCTTTTTATCTGTTTCTTATTTGCATAAATTTCCAGTAGCACTATTTTAGAAGCTTCGTCAAAAGATAATCACTGAAAAGGGTGAAATAAATGAATCCATCATTCAGGAAAAGCATAATTTTGTTGCACTTTTTTTTCGCACAGACATTTGAGAATAATTACTCACCATGCTATGGGAGGATTCAGCAGACAACAATTGAATAAGATTATTCTTATTTTCCCGTAAAATAGGATTTGACATTTCATGCGAATGGTCTCCAAGGGATACAATTTGCATAAAATGTCAAATCCTATTTTCCGCGAAAAATAAGAAAAATATTTCTTTATTCTTCTTTTTCCCAGCAGTTCAATGTGATATAAGAATGCCCTGCTTTTAGTAAATAATGAGTGATTATTGAAAGTACAGGAAAACATGATGTGTCATAAAAATGTAATACACAACGGAAAAAGAATTTCACAGTTTTTGACAGGTACTAAAGAAACAAATCACATTAATTGCGGCAAATAACCTGTTCGCTAAGTGAAGACTCGGATCAGCATGCGCATCTCCGCAGCATGATCAGTCTGTGCTATTTGGACGAAGAAGAAGTTTATCTTGGAGAGTGTTTGGTAAAGACTGATCAGACTGTGCAGATCTGCAGGCTGATCTGAATCGTCACTAAATATACAGACTAGTTTGTAGAATTAACTTTTTTTCAGAAAATTCAGTTTGTGTGATTGCAGAAAATAAATATTCACATTTTGGGATACAATTATTTTTTAATTTCCTACCAGATTTATTATATAGTGTTCCATCAATAGGATAAGGATTCAATTTGTGAAGTGTTCTTATTTACTTTAGAAAATAAATAAATAATTGACAAAAAAAAAATTTCAATATTTTTCTGTTTCATTTTATTTGTATTTTTTCACAATGCAAAAAAAAAACAACAAAAAAAAAAAAAAAACAACACTTTTATATTTTAGAAAAACTATCAAAACGTAAATAAATAAATAAAGTGATGCAACACAAATCAACAAATTAAATGCAAAATTTGCGAATGAATTTATTTGGTTCTAAAGTAACATATTGAATACTTCTCAGTTAAATGAATTACCCCTTATAGGGCCCCACCTAAGGAGGCTTAACATCCTTATAATGACCACATAATCACTAAGATAAGATAAGCCTTGGATGTGCGCTCTGTTATTAGGACTGTATATTAGGGCTGATCATGAGATGGGGGTCTAGCCAAAGAAGGAAAAATGTGTCTTTAAGAACAGCATTACCAGTTCAGCCGAAATTGCTTGACCCTAAGTGGCTTCACCTGAGGAAAGTCGCATCGCGCGAGAAAACTATCAAACACAAACAAAAACAAGACGGTATCGCGCGCGATTATTGTTGCTTCACCGCACAAATCAGAATGTTTGGGTGAAAGCTCAAAGGAATACAGGTATTGTACAATCTAAAAGCACATTTCCGCGATCGTATCATGTACAGACTGACCAAGGCATAAGACGCAACAGGCGGTTTTTATCGGAACTGCCTAAAGAAAGTAAATATGATACTAATGGCCAAACCCAAGGATGCTTTGAGACAGCCCCCAAATCACCTTTTAAATTGTGCGATAATTCAGAGAAAAACGCTGAAAACCGTGAGAATTCTCACGACACTGGAGGTAAAAATTACTATGTTACTAAATCTGGAAGATGCGAAAGCCTCCAGACAGACTGACCTTTTGATTAATTGGTTTATCAGCAGGTGATATTGCTTGAATATGTTTATAGTACATGCCTTGGAACTTGATAGGATATGGCTAATAAAAACCCAGCATAAATATCATAAGCATTTATCAAGGAACTTTGCTCAGCCGGAAAGGGAGATGATGTGTTATTGACATTGACAGCCACTGGATCTGGCATCTTGAGAACTATTTAGTTTTATCTTTTCCAACGCATATACTTTAGACCACCGGGAAGGCCTGCTGACCATGCCTCTGAGGTACTTTTTGAACTCACTTATGTTCTGGACGTCTTGCTGTATACATGTTTAACTTGTAATTAAAATATATATCACAAATTATAGTTCTGTATTACTGAACCCAACCATTACTAATAAATAGTAATAGTAATAACATTAGATATCGTATATTCTAAGTACCATACCCAATGGCCTACTTTACCCTACTCTACCCAACTAAAACTCTTCCCAGCCTCTACACTAGTATCTCACCTCGTCACACCTTGTCCCAGTCCATCCTATTGCATATATTACTACCCCACCCTACTCAGTGGCCTTCCCCACCCTACTCTATCCTACCAATAATTAATCAGTTTCTGCTTATACATACCCCTGTTCAGAGCTTATTTGACCTCTTTCATACCATACCTTAAGTAGCCTGCCGAACCATCATAATGCCCTACCATACACCTACTCAGACACTACACTAACCTAAAGTATAGTATGGTAAGGGTAAGATAGGGTTAGACTGGTCACATGTTACATACGCACCTATGGGCAGATAAACATTCTACCCATTACCCTCTGTCCATATCCTACACCACACAAACCCAACCCTGGGTAGGAGAGGATATAGGAGGGTTGCCTACCCTAACTTTTTGAGTAGCCTACCTTACTTAGAGTAGGGTAGCCGAACTTACAGGTATGGAGTAGACTTTGGGTAGGGAGACAGAGAGTATGGATTCGGTTTGGTCTGGCTTTTGGCAGAAAAGGGTCGAGTCAGACATGATAGGCGTCCAGAATATCTCAATGCCTATCTACATCTTAAAAGTTTTTAAAACTGCTTAAACTATGAAGCATTAGGCCTGGAGGAGGGACCTGAATTCCTCCAGTGAGGCTGTGGCCACTACTCTTGACGGAAGACTGTTCAAGCCTCTCACTGTCTTTGGAATGAACGAGATTAAGTAGGAAGTGTCTGTTATCTTCTCTTGTAAGAACCAGGGTGATCCTCTGGTGCAGCTGTTGCTGACGCTCAGGTATCTGTCTGTGGGAATATCCACCAGACCATGGTGCAGTTTCTAGAACATGCCGAGTCTGTCGCTTTTTCATCTGACTTCCCACTTGAGGTCGTTTAAACCTGAGTGACGCATCCGGGTGTCTTCTACCTGTAGTCTCCCAGTTTTCATTAGATTAAACAAATTTATTTGCTGTTTTTGTTACAGCCCTTCCTTCCATTTTCATAACATACACGGCAGTTTTTTATTACATATAAGCCCCTAATCCCCGACCTCATCAGCTGCATCACTTGTCACAAGATGTACCCCGGTCCCGACATAGAATTCATTTGTGCAAGGTCGCTGAACCAGATCGTCGATGTGTATCCATTCGCTGACACTTACGTCGAGTTGACCATAATCCAGCCTAGCCAAAATATCTGTACCTCTAATACAATTTAGTAATAGTTTTATACGCACATCGAACATAGCTGGTAACCACGCGAAAGGTCATAAACTTTGAAATCATGAAGTATTCCCCCAAACGACATCATGTTTGTGTAGAAATCCAACAGGAAATCATTAAACTAAATAAATATAATGGCTTCGAACCAATAATAGATATTTTGCCGCTCCAAAACCGGTTTGAACACAATTATAACGGTGTTAAAGTGATATATTTGGCAAATGCGCATTTTCATGACACACATTATACTGGCTGACCCTGTTCACCCCCCTCGCTCTTCTCAATTGACAAGGAAGCCACTTTGACCATTTTAACATGTTGTAGATATATAGTATACGCTTTTGTTATAGAAATGGCATTCAGGTTAACTGGTTTGGGAGGGGGGGGGGGCGGAGGAGGGAGAGGGCTTGGAAGGGGAGGGGACATATCTCAAAATTAAATAGAAACCTTTAACTTTGAAACAATTTTGAAGAAGTCAGCACTTACTCATATATACTATGCGCATGCGCAGCTATATTTGTTATAATATTTTAATGCAAGTATGTGTCCAACAAATTGGTACCAGCGTATTACGAAATGTTACATGTGCTTCTGTCTATATCACATGAAAGTGAATAACTACCAAGAGTGCTAAAAAATGGGTGGTTCTAAAAATGTATTTTTTTTTTCTGTTTGTCATAGCATAATAACCTGACAAAAAGTGATCTTGTAACGCGATCTTATATTTGACTATCCTAAATAGCGTTTAAAAAAGAAAATTTTGCCCTGTTATACAGATGGTGCTAAAGGGAGTATATGCGCCATATCAAAATATGTCATTAATTGCAGGGCTTGCAATAACATTCATATCAATGTCGGGTAAAAGTCCCACAAAATTGGATGCAACGTCTCCAAAATTACTGAATTATTGTTGACGGAGTCATAAAATCTTTATGTAAACAAACACGATTTCAGAGCTTGTGGTTAATACACTATTTCATTACCTTTTACGTATTTCAACAAACTCGCACTATTAATGTAAAATAAAAGATGAGTAACAATCAGAAACAGATACAATCAGAATCCCGAACCCTGGCCTCAACATCAAAAAGGTAAATATATAAAACATGAATGAAAATAAAACTAATTACAACAGTCGACAGATCTTTCCTTAACAGGTGGCGCTTCAGGTATCTGAATTCACATAGAAAAATAAAATAACAACTACATTAAACGGCAAACAGCCACATCAAAAGCTATATTGACATACGTATTTTTGTTTCCTTTCCTTTTCGCTGTGGTCATATTCATATAATATGCAGAAAGTGCACTTGCATTTTGCTCCTTCCCTCCTTTCTCTATCCCGCGTTTCCCTCTACAAACTCCAATAATGAGCATCCCTTAGACTAAAACTCGAAAACAAAATCATAGAAAGTAAGAAACATAGTGATATGTTTTACTACACACAAGCCAACATATTACTAATATTCCCGACCGACTCCCAATCCCTCAAGAACTTACTACATGTTACATTTATGCTACTTTCTTCCAGATAAATATCATACCAAAATAAGCGCTGCTTGATATCAGATATTCTCCATGTCAAAACGCCACCAAGAAATCAAGCAGCCAAAAGTGTTTGTCGGCTCTACCGTAGATAGAGTTTATACAAAGGGGTGGGGCTGTCCGACGTCCGTCCGTTTTTCCGTCCGTAAGCAGTTTCTTGTTATCGCATCTCTACTGAGGCCACTGTCGAATGTTCTCTAATATTGTCTGGGACATGTTCTATAGTTGTACACGTCCGAATTCGTCCGGTCTGCCGACAAATATAAGATCTTGGATTTAACTCTTTTACATGCACATTCTACGTAACTTGTGGAGCACTTTCATCGATACCTCGCATATGGATTTATCTCAATCCCCAGATGCACGAAAACTATTCCGGTCCGTCAACCAATATGGCCAAATGTCAGCCGTCTTTGAATTTGCGAATTCCCCTTTAATTAACACCGTTACAATCTTGTCTTCACATCACCTCCGAGACCTCTTAATGAATTGTTGTGAAACTTGTTTGTGATGACTTCTTGGTACTTTGGTTGAACGCCCGAATTTGGTTCGGCCGTCGACAAATATGGTCGTCATCGGCCATTGATATTGCATCTGATCTGTAACCAATGGAGCAATTTTGTTGATACTTTGCATATAGATCCCATTCAATGTCCAGATGCGTCTTCTTGAAAACGATTTCGGTACTTCAACCAATAAGGCCGAACGGCAGTCATCATTGACTTATCAAATTCCCCTTTACTTAATTTACACTGTTACAAGCTCGTCATCACATCTTCTTCGAGACCACATTAGATTGTTTCGTAATTTATCTAGGATATTTCTCTGGTGGTCTGTCCCGATCGTTCACATTCGAATTTGGTTCCGATCCTTCGACACTTATAAGCACCGTCGGCCAACGGCGGCTATCTTGGATTTTTATTCTTATCGCATCTCCTATGTTATAAGTGAAGCAATTTCAAAGAAACTTTGCATATCATCTAAACCCCTCTCGACCCTTAAGTAGGGCTCCCTGAAACGGAATCTGGTCCATCGGCAAATCTAAAAGGACGGGAGCCATTTTTGGAGGTGCGAATTACCCTTTAAATAACACTGTTACAATCTCTTCATCACGTATCCTCCAGGATTTCTGGTCGGATATTTTCAAAGCTTGACTGGGTTGTTCCTTTGGTGATCTGGTTGCACAGTGCCGGAACGCACAGTTTACAGACCTGTTTGTCGCACCAAGAAAACGTTTCTCATCCGTCGACTCATATGGCTACCTGGTGGAAATTCTTAACATCATAACCCTACGCGTCCCTACCCTACCGTAGTCTACATACTCTACTACCCCTACCCTACCCTATCCTACCTGAGCCATCGAGGTTTGTGCATGCTGATGAGAAGAAAAAATGACAAAGATGCTCATAATTATTATTCTTATTGGCGTATTTGTTTATTTTTAGACTGCTTTTGATATCTTCAGATTTTCCAAAGATGGGAAGTTCGCATTCAACATACAAGAGGACCAGGGAAGGTATGTAGTTTAATATAAAGCTCAAAGGCCCTTGACGGTATAAGTTGCTCGTTGTGGGGACCTTTTGTCTGTAATCATAGGCAGGCGTCTCTTGTCTGATGTCTGCGGTTTTGATTTATGACATTAAATTAATAAAGTGATCGTATGTGTTAGTCTTACTCTTTATTGCTTTGTGGTTTATTCTACGAGGCGATTTGTTTTATGTCTTACCTTGTGTTATTTCGTTATTGTGTTTTTCAGTCCTTTTAGCATTGTGATTACCTCGCTTAGGGGAGAGAGAGCTAATCTTAGTGCTTTTCGTACGTTTGTTCGATTTGCGCTTGTTTGGTTTTGACTGTTTCCTCTTCCTCCTGGTTTCTGGGAAAGGCTGTGGTTTGTGATTGTGGCACTCCCTGGACTTTTCTCTTACCTTTTTTTTTAAAAAATTATATTCAGGAACATCTAGCCAGGCTCGCAATTGTAACGGGGCAGACTGTTTGCTGTTGTTTGGAGTGTGTGTGTGTGTGTGTGTGTGTGTGTGTGTGTGTGTGTGTGTTGGGGTGGGGGGGAGAGGGGGGATGAGGGAGGGTACTTTCTTGTCTTTTTAGTTTCATCTACCAGCAAACCAGAGACTTTTTCCCATAGCTTTCTAACAAGGTTTTATGTTTTTCGAACAAAGCGACAACAAGAGTTTTCAAACAGATTTTACTGTCGGCGGGGAAGAACGTTTATTTTCAGCTTCTTTGACTTAAAATAGATCAGTATACTTCAAGTTGAGGAATAAAGATGTCGGTCTAAACACAGTGTTTGGAATATCACTGAGGTTCTATGTTTAGATCTGCATCTGTTTTCTGTAAAATTGTTGTATGTTTTTCATTTGAGCTTCTATGTTTTGTTTTATTGTTGTATGTACTAGGACATTCTTTGGCAACATAAGCAAACAGTAAAGATATATTGGAGTTAAAACTCGTTGGGCTGCTAAAATTATAAGGAACGACGAAAATCAGTTCAAAACAAACATCAGTACAAAATAGACCCTCATATTATAGTGGGTCTTTTACTTTTACAACTAGACAACAATGAGTCAACAAACCAATTAAAGCAATGTTATAAATAGTACATATACACTAAGGGAGAGATGATTGGTGATAAAATCCAGATATCCACTACACACACACACACACACACACACACACACACACACACACATATATATATATATATATATATATATATATATATATATATATATATATATATATTCTTCCTTGCATGCCTCCAAGAATGGTTGCATCATCATTTGAATATGATACAATATTCTGTAACACACTGTTCTGTTCCTACTAAAACGTTGGCCGTGGAACACACAGAATAGTGGGCAGGATTGTTCATTTCTTAATGTATTTGTAGGTATTGTAGGACAGACATATTATAATTTTTCTGATTTACTCGCTTAAATTACAGGTCACCGGATAGATCCATCCAACGAACCTGACTATTTCCATCTAATTGAGGAGGGCAATGGCACTTCTAGTTCGATAAGACATGAAAATGCACGAAGCGATATCGATTCTTCTCTTTCAAGCATGAGGGTATGTAAAGCGGCCTCAAGAAGTTTGGAGCGGATTCTTCGGCAGGAATATTTCACCAACTGGGATGAAAATTGCGACGTGTCGGAGTTTCGTAACTTTACCAGATACGAACTCGATAACTTATTCGATAAAATACACGAGATGTTCTCTGTCACAGGAACAGACATTCGACCAAAGTTAAGAGGAATACAATGGGCTGACACATGGTCCCACAAAGTGTACGAGTTTTCCTTTGGAAACTTAAGCGGCTCTGGTACCATTTATTTCGGCGTGATAGCTCTTGGGAAGGAGAAGTCTGCAGCAGGTGATACTTTTGATGCTATCACATGCTTGTACAAGCTTGACTTTAAAATTGGAGAAGAAAAGGTTACAAAACGAACGTATAAACACTTTCTTGGAATTGAAGTAGATTCACAGACTTCAACGTGGTATGAAACAAAAACTATTGGATTTGTCACACAGAAGGCGCTTGCAAACTTCTGTAGAGTAAAGGCATTGGTTGCCTTTCAGAAACGCGGATTGGCTTCGTCCATCAATGACGTGCTAACGTTTGAAGACCTTTTTTAGTACAGGCTTTGCGGCATTCCGAGCGAAGTTGTTTTTTTAAGTATTTAAGTAAAGCTTTCTATTGAGCGCACTGCTGCAGAGGTAGAGCACTTGTCTAGTGGTCATTGGGTTGTAGGTTTGAGCCATTTGCGACCTTAAGCAAGTAATTTAATCCACATTGCTTCATTAGAAATGACTATAAGCCTAAGAGCCTCCGTCACGATCGATCAGAAATCAAATATGGTTCATAAAAAGGCTGACTAATCCGAAATGCACATTTTACTCGGTCCATGTCCTTTAGTTCAAAGGTTCTGAGTTGATTTTAGCTCACCTTATTAGAAGCCTTATTGCTCTTAAGATAATACTTTGCACATGCCTAGGTACAGTGACTGTATAAACTATTGCAGTAATTTAAGTTACAGTTTGACCTGATGAATAATTTTGAAACGTATGATCATATTATATTTGTCTCTTTGACAAAAAAAAAACGACCATTTGCTTTTTAAGAGGATAGGGAAGACATTTTCGGGCCTGGATTTTTTCTTTCGCGACGTGAGCCTGTTTTTATATTCACATTTTTACAAAGCGCACAGTAGTATTTGACCTGGCCCTGGCTATTTTTTCAGTCAAATGAGGGTCCTGGATTTTTTTCAATCCCCCCCCCCCCTACACACACACAATAGTAATCAAATGGTTGGCCTCTAAGCTTATCTATGGCATAATGTATAACATAATTAAGAGCTGTCAAGGAGAGGATAAGTATAGTCCCGGCCTAAATCCAGTCCTTTGGCATCCATATAATATTGATGCCTATTGCGTGGAAAGGACCCTTAGGATATCAAAATGCTATTACTTCCCTACCGCTTCAGGTACATGCTTGAGTTATATATCATTTAAAAGACAAACAAAAAAACACATAAAATATGTTTTACTGATAGATTGGTCGGAATTTCATCATCAACCCATTTGCATAAAATTTTACGAGCAAAAATTCGGAATTATTTGTCATTATATTTGTAACCTTGATTCTAGGTGTACAACACATGTTCTCAAGTTTCCAAAACTGATTTCATTTTGAAAATCTGTTTTCCGGTTGCCGAGATAATTAAATTTTGATTTTAGCTAATTTACCTTTTTCAATTTGCATAAATTATGCAAAAAAGCAGCATCGGGGACTCGGACTCATTCATACAGCCTCATGCAAAAAGTAATGTATCTACGTGATTTGCAAAACGTCTTTTCCCGTGTTGAAGGTTTAGCTATTAAGAAGTGTTTTACCTACATTCGAAATGACGCAACTGAATGGGGAATAAGTTTCTAAATGTTTTAACTCCAAAAAGTGCAGGTCTTTTCTCCCTGGACTTTTCTCTTACATTTTTTAGCTATAGGTGCCGTAATGTTCAAATGTACAATTATTCGGACAGTCCCATTTTACACGTGAATTATTTGTCTCATCGAGTATCGACTGGTTTTAGTTATGTTCTCAAAAGGAAAATAAGTCGATGAATCATGCAGAATAATAAAAATTTCTGCTTAACCCAGATAAAATGCAAAATCACTAATCATTCTGAATCCGTGGAAATGTTTTTACGTACATTTGTCTTACGGAAATAGGTATTAGAACTTCCATTTAAGAACCTAAGCTTCAGGTATCTTTTCCATATCTCAGTTGTGTACAACTATGAAGTACTTAATTAGCAAAAATATTGGTAACCAATGACATTTGTAATACCAAGTATAAATTGGTTATAACTTGACAGTCCAAGTAATTGTCACACCAAATGTATGTTCACAGTTCGCTATCATAAGAAGCTCTAAATGCGCCGTCATCATTTAATACAATTGCACCATTGTCTTACACCTTCTCGATTGCAAAGATAATATTTGAGCCAGGATCTAACAAAAGGTACCTTAAGGTCAAAGTAATGAAAATTTATATGATAGTACGCCTGAAATGTACAACCTCTCATAAGCATTTCTTGAAAATTTGAAGTCATTATTTTCAATAATACTGCCGAGGACATGGATGACAGAAGATGTGTACATAACCTGTTTTATAATATGACAAATGCCGTTAACATTATTCTGACGTAAACCTAAATTATAGAATATTTTGACTATATTTTTTTGTAACCTGAGCGATATACTCACAAACTTTTAATGATTTTAGATATTAATCTATATAATAATTTATATGCAAAAGAGATGATATGAATTAACATTTTCTTGTGCTTAATAAAGGTTTTAATTGCACAATACATTAACCTTTAGATAATGTGCTAATTCTATTCTGTATTCAAACCTTCTAAGAAAAAAAACGACAGTTCAGTCGTCTTGAAAAGTCTTAATCCAATAGGTCCCTAAGGGAGTTACCTGTGTGACGTCACTCTTCCCGCTCTTTTGATCACGTGTCAGTTTCTTTTCTGTGGAACGGAGAAAATAAACAGGATTTTTACCGGGTGAAAAAAAAATCTTATTTTCTTTTCTTTTCTCCGGTCTATTTTCTTATATGTATTCCTATGTTCCTTGATCATTCTTTTCAGGGAAGATTTTGCTAATTTTATTAAAAGAAAAGTAAGAGAAAAGTCCAGGGAGTGCCACAATCACAAACCGCAGCCCTTCCCAGACCCCAAGAGGAAGAGGATGTTATGTTTCAAAATAATTATTTCGTTCTTTTTGTTGCTGGTTATCTACTATCTTGATATATAATTACTGGACTCGAACTTTGGATTTTACAGTCAAACGAAGACTATACTCTGCGAGAAGTTCTACCATGGGGAAGAAGCTGACGGAAAAGAAAGTTGTCAACCGTGTTGGGTTTAACGACAACTCTTTTTTTTATGGGAGCACCACCTCTCATGGCTATACTGCCGGGGTAAGACACATTAGGTGGCAACATTAGAGGTTTAAAGGCACCCATAGTATAAGTCCACCAGGCACCAGTCACTGGTCACCGGTCATTCGTCACCAGGAAACATTCAACTCCACCAGGAACCGTTCGAACAGGCACCGGGCGACCAGGCACTGGTCAACCAGACACCGGGCAACTTATCCCCAGTCAATCAGGCACCGGGTTACCAGTCACCCAGGCTGTGTATTGCGGGCAATAAATCACCAGTCAAGCGGGCACCGGGCGCCCAGGCACCGGGTTACCAGTCACCGGTCATCTGATACCAGGTACCGTTTACCGGGAGCAAGTCACCGGTCTTCCAGTCACTGGTTATTATACGAAATTACCACGCAATGGACACCAGTCACCGGGTAACCAGGAACCAGTCACCAGTCAATTCACCGGGCACCAGTCATCAAACATCTACGATTGGTTAAAACACTGGGTAGCCAATTATTTCAAAGGAATTCTGTGCAATCATTATCGAATGAATATCAGAATCCTATATATTCCTAATTACCATTGAATCAGATATAACAGTTTCGAACGAACTTCTGAAATCAATGAATAATTAAAGAAAGAGTGCTAATGTTTGAGGAAATTATCAAGAAGTAAATTATTATCATACATCTAACAGTACTTTAAAGATTATAGATATGTTCCTCTTAAATCCGGATTGGAAAAGGATCTTCACCCATAAGGCCTTACTGCAGGGGGTGAACTACATATGTCTGACATAAATAAGAAGAAAAGGTATATCGTATCGTTTACTCATCTTTCTCTTCTTCAATTTCTTTTTTCTCTTTCGGAAGAAACAAAAAAAAAAAAAAAAAAAAAAAAAAAAAAAAGAGAAACCAATAAATTTTATAAGAAAAGAAGTCTTTTCTTTGGTATATACTTATGATCATTACGGCATCGTAATCTAAACACATTCTCTCCAGGTTGATTGCGCTACAACCTGGCAGAGTGGTAGAAAAATATCTCACTTACCCAGGTTGTTTACGTTGAGATATCGCTATAACCTGACTTGATAATATAATTATAAAAACTTCAGAAGAATATATTCACTATTTCTTCTTTCTTATGGATCGTGTAAATTCCTTTTTATTTCTTTCCTATCTAAAACGACATTATAATTAAGTTTATCCTTTATAATTTTGGATATATTTGAATGTCTATCCAAAAATATAAAGGATCAACTTATTAAAAATACACATCAAGTGTCAAATTTTGACTTTTATAATGTGTAATGCAAATAATTATGACATATTTCCTCTCTTAATTCTTTTGCATAGAAAGTTTAGTAGAGATAAATATTCTTTACGTTTGGGAAACAATCAGTTTTATTTAACCTTGGTTCCCAATGTTATTATTGCATCGACAATTATTTATACCTGTAACAAGAGTCCATGTCAGTCATGTCTTGTCCAGACTCTTGGAGAAGGTTAATAATCAATCAAATATATTAATATTTAATAAGGTATTAATAAATTCGATACGTACTTATTACTGCTTTAACCAAATTAGCTTTAATTCAAGAAGTTGCAAAATCTAATTGCGAAGTATAGATTTTTGTTTCTTCCGAGAATACCAAATTATGTTTTCGGCCATGAAACCGTTTAGAAACCTATACGGCCGATAATAATTCCAGACCTAAACAGACGTATTGTACAGATCTAACATTTATTATTCCTTAGGTCTGATACAAAAGGAAATTTCTAAGGGGAGTATTAGCGCAACGACTAGTTTTACCTCCTCTAAACATCAATGATGATTATAAGTCATAAAACCAATTCTTCCATTGTCTATCTTCGCACGTTAACAGATATTCTAATGGGAGAAGATTTGTATACTTACGAAATAATGAGGAAAATAAGTCCTTTATATTATCTAATAATGATTTAGGACTAAATACAATCATATTCCTCATCTATCGTACGTTCCGATTAATATGAGCCAGTTTCTTTCTCGTTATTAGGACAATAGAACGTCTCTGCTAACGAATAATGGAAAGGGTACAATCCGGAAAGTCTCAGTCTCTCCCGGATGTATTGTCCCCCTGAAGATATTGGTATAATATCCGATGATGTATATTTCCAATTAAAATATAAGAAGACAACAAACCCAGGGCGTAATCGATACTGTTATAAGACTTGATTGTCTTAAAGATTATGGATTTCTTATACGACTAAGTCTTCCTATATTAGACATTTTTCACTAGGACGGAGAACGGAGCTAGGAGTTTGAGATAGGACATCGGGTGGGATCATCTCAGCGTTACTTGTGCGTATCCAGCTTAGTAGAAACTCCCACTGATGCGATATACTTACGAATGTCGATATGCAAACGTGTTTTATGGGATACTAATCACGCTTTTTCATCTGTTAGGGGTAGATTATGTGTAACAATAAGCGCTGAATGAACTGCGGAGAGGCACAAAAATCAGAATGACATAGGTCCGGGGTAAGGAGGGAGAGTAAGTAATTAAGTAATTCAGGGCGCCTCTTGCACTGTGCCAAAACTAGTTAGATCACGATCGAAAAAATATGAATCGTACCTCAGCATTATCGTTATTTTAAACTTCGTAAGGCGTTTTCGAAATTTTATCGCAGACACAGTGCCTTGTTAGAAAAATATAGCATCAGTCTGAAAACACTTCTGCAACAAGGTATATCGGAACCCGAATTTTACGGTGACTTAATGTACAGATTTAGAAAAATTGTAGGTAAATCTAACTTTTCGGAGCAATTCAGAAAACTTATTAACCGTTATAAAACAATTGGCTATAGCCTGGATATTATGCGGCAGACTGCATGCCTAGTTGTCAATCCAATCATTGTTGATGGCTATGCTTCACTCTTTAATTGCACGACGGCGGTTCGGGCCTCAGACTCAATGACGGCCTCTTCGTAAAACTTTAACTAGTAGGTTGGGGCTTGACGATATGTCTTTGGCTTGGCCCGCCGTGGTTCAACTATTGGTTTTCATTTACTCTGGCATACAGTAGAATTAGCCATGAGTACTCGTCTTTGTTTATTATAGTGATTAATTTGATTTTTATGTTTTCACTTTGATGCATTGACTGAGTTGGGAGCCTTTATGCGAACCGAATTTTTATGTATTTATGTATTAAGAGTAGCATCGGGACCCAGGGTGAAGTTAGCTAGCTGTAAAAGTGCTTTAAACTCCCCAGTGGTTTGCTCTGCCGACCGTTCTAAGGCGGTGATCCCGGTGTTAGTCTTACTCCTTGTTGCTTTGTGGTTTATTCTACGAGGCGATTTGTTGTATGTCTTTCCGTGTGTCATTTTGTTCTTGTGTTTTTCAGTCCTTTTAGTATTGCGATTACCTCGCTTGTGCTTGTTTAGATTTGTCGGTTTCCTCTTCCTCTTGGGTTCTGGGAAGGGCTGCGGTTTGTGATTGTGGCACTCCATGGACATTTCTCTTACTTTTTTTGATATGCTCTTGAAGACAAAGTAAAACAATATCGATAGGTAAATTAAGAAACGAGTCTTATTTAGTTTTTTCTCGATCGACCTAAAATGTACGAATTTGTTTCAAGGTTTTACGTCCCAGTTAACACAATTTAGGTCATTTTGGAGACGTTGCTTCCGAGTTTGTTGGACTTTTACCCGACATTGAGATGAAATGACATCTCAAGCCCTGCCACCCCAAATAAAACAAAAGGGTTTATATATAGGGACGGTCCGACTCGCACAACTTTGCCTGGGCAAATCTAATCAAATCTTTGGTAAAGTGCAATGATATATTGAACCAAGTTTGACCAAATTTTGTGAATAGGCTGCAGATCCGCCATTTTTGGCCCAAAAGTGACAATTTGGGGGCTGTGCCCTTGAAGATGTGGTCAAGGCCATCAAAACCTGAAGACTCTTTTCCGCCATCCTGGCAATGTAACCATGCAAGTTTGGTCAGAATCCACCAATAGGTTCCGGAGATGTAGTTCTTCAAACAGCCACGCTGACGCCAACGTAAACGCCGATCTGCACAAAAACAATGTACTCCTCCCCTAGGTGGGGCGAACATAATCACTTGAGTTAAATTCACATGAGGCGAAGTCTCCAGATACTCGCCTGAGGTGAAGTCACCAGAGAACTCACCTGAGGCGAAGCTTCCACTGAACTCAAGCCTCACCTGAGATGAAGTCTTCATGGAACTTATATGAGACGAAGTCAGCAAAGAACTCACCTGAGTCGCCAACTTGAGGCGAATCGCCAGATTACTTCTCGAGTAGAAGTCTCCAGGGAATTGACATTAGGCAAAGTCTGCAGGGAACTCACCTGAGGCGAAGTCCGCAGGAACTCACATGAGGCGAAGTCTTCAGGTAACTCACAAGAGCGAGGTCTCTGTGGACTTTTGTTTGTTTGAATTGAGGTTTAACGTCCCCGTCAACACTATTTAGGTAATTTTGGAGACGTTGCTTCCAATTTTTCCCGTCACTGAGATGAAATGACATCTCAAGATCTCCCCCAAAAAGAAAGCAATAGGGCTTATATGCATTGGACGGTCCGACTCACACCACTTTGACTGAAGAGGCTGAGTCCTTCTTAGCGGTTTCCAGTTCTCATGTGCAGTCAGTTTCAGCTCTGAGTGGAAGCACCATGCAGCCCAATCTGTTTCTCCAAGCCCCGAGAGGCGGGGACCTATTCTCTAGGGAACTCACATAAGGTGAAGTCTCGATGGAAATTATGTGAGACGAATGTATCTAGGGAACCTAAATATCGAGATCTGAATGGAACGCACATGTGGCGTTCACTTTCTGTTTACGTCCCTTTCAAGATTATTTCATTTATTTCAAGCCGATCGTTAGTCAAAGGTTTGCGAAAACAGAGGTACCCGGAGAAAAACCACCTGACCTTCTCGTTGCAGAACTTGACGTCTCACATGTGACCTAAGCGAGGCTCGAAACCACAGCGGTTAGGGACCTAATGATAAAAAGACAGTACTCCTACCCACTAGGACAGCAGGCAAAGTCTCCAGGAAACTTACATGGGACGAAGTCTCTAGGGACCTCAGATGAGCAGGGTCTGTGGGGTACTTTTATTTGGCGAGGTCTCCCGGGAACTCATCTGAGACAAATTAGCAAGGGAAGTCATGTGAGACGAAGTTTCCATGGAACTCACCTAAGTAGAATCTTAAGGCTACTCACCTGAGTTAAAAGGTTTCTTAAAAGGAAACTCACATAAGACAAAGTCTCTAAAGAACTTATTTATGGCGAAGTCCACAGGGAACTCAGCTAAGGCTAAGTTTCCCTGGAACTCACCTGAGGCGAATCTGCAGGTTACTCACCTCAGTCGAAGTCGTCAGGGAACTGTCATGAAGCAAAGTCTTAAGAGAACTCACCGGAGGCGAAGTCTCCAGTACATTTTACCATGGAACTCACGTGATGCGTAAAAAAAACCTGGGTTGCTTTGACCTACTTTTCGTTAGTTTCAGTTATGCTGACTCAACATTAACCCTTCTCTCTGTGACAAAAGAATGGAATGAAATAGTCTAATCTATGTTTTACATGGCACATCGATAGAGACGATGGAAAAAAAATCCATATTCTATCATGCAATAAACCAATGGGCGCAACGCCAGTTGTATTTGCGCCTAAAGAGACTCATCAGGATATGAAGCCTCGGGTATTGTTGCTTTTAAGTGTTGTAATTAAAAAGAAAGAAAAAAAAAAGACCAGTTAAGGAAAAAATGTTGCATACAAAGTAAGGGGTTCTCGTTCAGTTCAAGTAAGTTTATAAATGGCGCTCCGTCGGTCAGTTAAGTTAGATGTATGTAACTCGCACTCCGCCCTCGTGATATGATCTACTTTAACAAAGACGTATTAAATATTTTACACACTTGACTTTGTTTATAACATTCAAACCGAGATTTAATATACAACTTATTTATAGGATTGATAAAGCACCCCATTTATCGAACACTTGCGTACAAGATTCAACAGTTTGGATATACTGTGTTCCACGATTTGCTAGATACGCTTTTTACTATAAGATAAAGGTAACGTTGAGAAGATCCCAGCGTGTAACTCCGCTCTCAATCTCCTAAGTCCTATTTCGGTCTTCGTGAAAAATGCCTATTAGGAAGTTCCGTACTTTCGTTTAACTGTCGGATCTTCCTAGTTTTTCATTATACCAATTCGGAATGTACCTTAATTAGTGCATTAATACGTATTTTTAATGGACGTTATCGTTACGAATTTAAGTTAACGGACTATTTAAGAATTGTTTGACAATAATTTGGGATATTATATGCGGTACGATAATATCTCTCTTCATATTGTCATCAATCATACTAAGTTTAGACGATTTCAAAATTAATAGTTAGATTTTGACCTATTCACGATTCGGTTGATAGGTTTTAACATCTAGTTGATTCATATATATGGCATTGAAGTATTTAAAGTATTGACACTTACGTCAACATAATAAATGACACAATCGATTATGTTTGATTAGTCACAGGGGAACCTTCCATAAGTTATTGGGATTGTAAAATCGCAATAGTGACAATCTTTCAATTTATATCAGTGGATACACTTCTATCGCTTCGTTTAGGAAGCATATATTCATTAGGCTCCGATTACTATTTTATCTCCAGCGAATCAACCATTCTCGACAAAGTACTCATTTTTTTTTTTATCTCCGAACAGAGAAATAAGTAGTTTTATCCTTTGCTTAATCAAATATGGCATAGAATTGTGCCGAACAAAGCCATACAGTATATTATTCACTTTATTTTCAAAAGTTATCGACGACAAAATTGTGCTGTAATATTACTCCAAATCTACGCATAGAACTATGGGAGTCCCCTTTCATCCTAAAAGGCGATACAGCCTCGAAAATCGCTTTATTTCAGGAAGATATACCTATAAGAAATTTGTTTTAAAACTAATTAATGTCCAAGACGAATATATATCAATATGGATTGTTTATGAGTCTATACAATCCTTAGGGTTATATAATATTTCTAACCAGTTTCTTTTAGATAATCTAACCGTCACGATAAATGATTCATCCATAAAGTGGCATAATTTACAGACTATTATGAATTGAATTTTCTATCCAGTTTGGATAATTTAGTTACGATTATCGACTTTTCAATATCTGGAATATTCTGTTATCATATATATATATATATATATAATATCTTCTATTCTCACTATACCAGTAATAATATGTGCAGAATATTAATCTTTGTCTCTGAACCTCTTCGCTGAAGGTCATCAGAGACATTAAGATTAATGATATTTCGACTCGACATATTTACTTTTAATCTCTTCTATGGTTAGTAGAAGTTTCTATAATAAACTCCCCCAATTCTCGTCTCATGGGGGAAGTTTTAAGCATTAGTGGAGTCAGAATTTACTAATATCGTAGTTATATCCTATAGGAAGGTTGATTCGGTAATGACTTCTCTTTTCGTCATAGTCAAATTATCGATATACGACCTTTGGATTTTGACATAAATGCGTATCAGTATTATCTAGGAATTATATCCATGATATGTAATACTTAGATCTGGTAATAGAATCGATTCTAGCCAGTTATTTTATGTTAGTTAGATCTTTAATCGATATTGTAAGATCTTCTTTTTAAATTAGGAGGTTGTTATACGGTACGTTATGTTATCAGCCGTTCCTTTTATTAGAAATTTATGACTGCTACACTTTACGTGATGATTTTAACAGTCTTTCCCTTCATTAACTTTTGCTAAGGATGTAAATCGTTTCGTTATCTTCTCTTGTAAAAGTTTAGCGTTAGTATTAGGAATTTCTTTAGTTTGTCCATCTTCATGCGGAGAAGTAGATAATCTTTTCTTTTTCTAGTATCTATTGGATAAGACAGTCAGCCTGGCAATTGAAAAAATATATGAACTATCAATCATATTTTCGTTATCATTGATTGATAAACAGGGTATTAGGAAAGAATTGAATTAGTCCAATTACCAAGATTATTATTATTATTATTATTATTATTATTACTATTCCCATTAGCACGAAAAGGGAATAATTTATAGTTTTAGAGTTAATTAGAAAGCATAAACTGGTTATCGGTAGCAGTCAGATCTGTCTAATTAACCAGATCCTAATTATTGCATATTAAAAATTAGTTTAGACTATTTATTAAGATAATATTACATTTCTAGGATTTTAAGAAAATCTCGAGAGATGTAGGTTATCAATAGGAAACACACCCGAGAAGACATTTCCTCTTAAAGATAGACAGCTATCTTTCTGGACATTTCTTTGATAAATTCGGAACATATGCATTATCAAACAGTAGTCTTAAAATTTACCTGTTAAGAGCAAATCTTGAAGGTTATGTCTCAATGACTCATTAATTTTTGGGGGGGACCAACTATTGTTACCCCCACCCCCAAAACAAAAAACAGTAAACAAATAAACAAGAAGGGGAGGGTGGGCAGGAGTTGAGGCCTCTGAGGCTTGAGAAAACTGGCAGCCTCCAGAGTCCACCATTAACATATAAGACATGAACACCTTAAAGATATGTTACTAGGGAATCTAGATCATCTTAACTCTTACATATAGAAATAGAAAGTATCTGATTCCTTAGTGTTTCTGGAGTCTTTATCTAGAAATATTCGGATTCTGTATATTTTAGTTGTATTAGAACTAGGAGAGCTCCTCCTTCCTAATCTGAAAATTTTAGCACATTTTCTAGAGGTTAATGTTTTTTGCAATTAAAATGAAGTTTTCAAGAATAAAACATATTTTAACTATCAATACTTAACCTATGTATAGATTAGAGAATCACACCTCCCTCTCCTCGTAGCTCAGTTATATTGAGTTATTCTTCAAAAAACTGACACGTGACCAAAAGAGTGGAAAGAGTGACGTCACACAAGTAACTGCCTAAGGAACTTTCTGGATTAAGACTTTTAAAGACGACTGAACTGTCTTTTCTGCGGAAGATTTGAATACAGAATAGAATAGCACACTATCTATAAATTAAGTATTGCTAGTTAAATATGTTTTACTTTTACAAACTTCATATTTAAAATGAGATACCCTACTTAATGATCCCTTCTAGATGCTATGTATAAACTGTTGCCATGGTAACATACTACATATAAATCAGCAAATAATACCAGAAACAATTGCTGTTTTGATAGCACCAGGGTTTCAAAGTATTGTCATGGGAATGTAAAGTCCTGTCAAATTTTGATATTTTAGGCGATTTTCAAATGTTTATTGCATAATAATTGCCTTTCTGCCTTAAAATGTGTTTTCTCAGATCCTGTCCAATTTCATGAAATAAAGAGTCAGAATTTATTCGGTAATCAAAAAGGAATAAGCCTTTCTGCAAATCATGTAGGGTTATAATACTTTGCATAAAGCTGTAGTTTGGTAAAATGAAGACCCTTGGATAACCTTGACCTATTTCAGGTCAAGGTCAAATTTGGTTACATAGGTTTTTGTTTGGGAAAAAAGATAAGAATAGACTATTTGGAAACTATTGCGGCCAGTTGTCTGAAAGTGGGTAGATACAGTCAGCTAAATCAGTAAATGGAATTACATGAGTAATGCCCAAGGTCATTCAGATATTTTTTTTCTATTTTTTCGGAAACCACTTGGTCATCTGCAACCAAATTTTATATGATTTTTTAGGAACAGGGGAATGAATATGAATGAATATGAATTTGGTCTCAGAACCAAGATGGCCGCCATATGCATGTATGGTATTGTGTTGCAGTAGACGATGTGAAACTAAGTCATTCTTTTTTTAAACAAAGATTACTACGAAAGACAAGGTGCCGTGATATTTCGTATAGGCATTAAAATATCAACGGCCTAACTAAATTAATTTTTTGAAGTCATTATGTAATCCCATTTTTTGCTCGAGTCTCTTATAAAGACAAAAACTTAGTCATTTCACTGCTTTATTAACCCTTCAGAAGCTACAGTAATATCGTCTGCTTTAAGCTATGGTTAGCTGCACGAGGCTTTTTAAAATATTATAACAAAATATATACCGTAAAACTCCGAAAAGTTTGAACAATGAATGTTGTTGTCATCATCATAAGAAAGAACAGAGTAATTTTCCAATCGAAAAAAAAAAATAACCGAAGAAAACGGAACAGCAAACAATAGAGGAGCAGTCTGATATAGGTCTGTACTGCCTCCCCAGACCAGTCTGGCCGAATTTAGGATCATTATTACATTTAAAATTACCTTTATACTCGTATATATTAGCTTAGAAGCACGGTGTACTATTCATTTTTGTGTATCACATTAGGGAAGATACACTGCTGTCCCAAAACAGCTTAATAGGTCAATGCAAAGTACCTGAAGTCCATTAACCTGAAATCCATGAATCAATTCGAGTACCAACCCCGCGAATCCCACACTTTTTACTTTGTCACAGCTTCATCTCCACTAAAGAGATCACGACACGCTTTACATAGATAATAAGAATCCGTCATGAGTGTTCATGTAGGATAGAGAAATTTCGCCAGAGGGGTCAGAATTTCAACCAGGGCCGAGCTTCGCGGAGTCCCTGGTTGAAATTCTGACCCCGAGGGTGAGACTGTCCTATCCTACATGAACTGACTCATGATGGATTATTTTTCTCCCACTTTTTCGAGACATTTTTGGTGGAACACATGTACGCAGCTAAAACAGAAAAAAATCAACTTTTTACTGGTTGTTTTTAGACATATTCTGAGGCCACGAGCGTTTTTAGAGGCCACGAGCGTTTTTAGCGGCTATGAAAACGGGTGTACACCTGGTTTGCACCTTTAAATTAACAGGAAACACGATTAGAGCACTAGTTTAAATGCATTTTATAAAACAAATGAAATCCAAATTAACCGCTGATGTTGCTAACGTCGCGTTGCTAGCCATGCGACGTTGTGGTAATTTATCGACATCATCAAAATCTAGTGACGTCATTTAATAATTTCAGGCCTCGAACTCTTGAGGTTAAATATCTAGAAAGGGATTCGGTGATCTAAAAGTGTCCATTTTAGAGGAAAGGTCCACTCTTCGTGCCGGTTATATGAGATTATGCCAAACAGTGACCCTTGGGCTAATTTTTCTATCCGTACCTCACACCAATGATAGATTCTTTTTTTTTTTTTTTTTTTTTTTTTTTTTTGCATATCCGTCTATCACCGACGTAATTTAACGAAGAAAAAAAAAGCTAACACTCCGTTTGTTTTATTTAACGTCCGCCATTTTGATAGTTGGTTTAAACAGTATTTTATTTGACAATATAACAGTAATATGAGGTACAAACACATGGTGCAGGATCTGAAAGTAAGCTAAAGCTTGATAAGATCATTTCCTGCGTCATTGTGGAGCATACAGTATATATAGATGAATGGCTATGTCAAACAGAGAGAGAGAGAGAGAGAGAGAGAGATGAGTCATGTTATGTGTCCCCACGGCAAGAGCGTTTCCTAATACATGTACATATAGCTTATTTCCAAGAGATTTGGCGATAGCTTGGTACTAGTCTCGGTTTCCTCAGGTAAACCGTCCGGAATTAACAATGAACTCTTGGACTTGACTAAAAAGAGCTTCATTTTCTCCTTGCGTTTTGTTGTCAATGCCGAAAAGAAAATCATGAGCTGTGTAACCGTTTACGTTATTGGGTAAGTATCTTGTTCTTGCGGCCGTATACCTAGGGCAGTTGAAGAAGAAGTGATGCGGGCTTTCGAAAGTGCCACACTGGCAAGAGGGATCGGCCACAATATTCTTCCTGAAGAGATGGGAGTTAAGCGAGCTGCACTCCATTCGCATTCTTGAATGTAGTATCTGGCCTTTGCGTGAGCCGGTATTTTAATAATTTGGCGGTTTTGATATGTTTCTATTCAAACGAAATTTAAATGCCGCAATAGAGGTAGCTTCTTTTGTTTCGTCAGACAAATTATTCCATGCTCGAATAGTTGCCGGGAAAAAAGAATTATAAAACAGGTTGGAATTAGCGTGAATTGTTTGGATGTCGTTTGAATTTCGAAGGTTGTATCTAGTAGTCTCCTGTATCAGAGGAGGAACAAGATCCACGAGATAATTTGGAGTAAAACCATTCAAAATCTTAAAGAAAATTGTCAGTTTGTGCTTGTTTCTACGGCTTTGAAGTGATTCCCAGCCTAATTCTGAGAATAGTTTCTCAATGCTGCAAAGTCTTGTGGCGCCAGTTATAATTCTCGCTGCTTCTATGTGGATCGATTCGAGTTGTTTCTTGTTTTCAGCTGAGCAGTTGTCCCAGACACATCACAATATTCGAGCAGTATAAAACTTACATATATTTGTTCTAATGATTTTCTGCTAACTCTAAACTTCAGTGTTCGCATGAGATTCAATCGTACCCAGGCTTTCGATGCGATTTCCTGGATATGATTGGACCACGTGCATGACTTTGACAAGATGAGACCAAGGTGCTTATGGCTATCTGTTTCGGGCAGCATTATGTTATTCATGAATAACTATTTTGATAGTTGACGTCGTAAGAGACGCAACGGCTTAATGACAGTGTTACGTGACTTACTACACAACCTTTTAAAAGCAACACATGTCTTTATTCGATTTTTATCCGCCCCGCGGGTTGGTACAAGGTATGTGAGATAAGATTTGCCAATATGAGTAAAACTAGCAGAAAACCCGATCCGGTATGCAAGAAAGAAGTTTCTCATATGAGCTGAAATCCTTTCTTCTATAGGCGAAAGTGATAGAAATGACACGTTCACTCATATGCTTTTGGGAATGGCTAATGAATGTCAGCTCTTTAAAAAAGGAGCATCGAGGTAAAAAGCTTATGGGATGAAGATCCCGGAAAAAAATGGGGTTTGCAGGGGTTTACATTATTTTTTTCTAATTTCTGCTCTAACACATAGATTGTGGATACTCGCTAGAACCGCCTCCATGGGTTGGTTCTAACGGGTACCCGCAATCTATGCTTTGCACAGAAATAAGAAATATCATCAGTGTTTATCTGAAGATTTTCAGTTTTACTGCTATAGGATTCATTATGTTAAATATGCGTGTTTATATAATGATGTGAATTTTAGCTCAATTTAAATCTTTGATTTTGAAGTAACGATAACGGGGACAAAACAATATAATTCATATTTTTGCATTCGCAGCTCTGCTCCCATGCGTGTAAAAATTGACCTATGAAATTGCACATGTATCACCACAAGCTCAGACTACCACAAGTTGTTTTATTATAATCAAATGTAACGCCAAGCTGACCCATACATGCCATTTTGTTGCATTTTTTCTCCCATATGACCAGTGACAGATAGCAAAAAAAAAGAAACAGTAAACTTAAACAGAAAAGTCATTTCAATGCAGACATGCGCTTCCGCATGTTTAAGCACGGTAGTCAGATCCTTTGGTGTGCACACAAGACATTTTGAGAATGATGAATAGTTATGAGGGGTCGACAATTCCTTTACGAGGATTGCGGAGTGATGACTGACAGTTATCCCACATGATGATTTTTTTTATTTGGTAAGGGACAGTCATTATTAATTATTTTGACTCGAATGTTCTTCTCTCTGTACTTGAATATACATGTGTAAGATTGACTATGTGTCATTTTATGAAATAACGCGCTAAAATATTGACAATTTTGATCAAGAATTGTACAGTCCGCCTATTATCTATCAACCTCGCGATGCTACGCAGACACACTCTTGCATACGATATTAGGTCCTTAGGGGTGAGGATTTTGGCTGGGTTTCTCAGTTCAAACTATTATTATGGGTGTGCCATTTTATCCAAACTTATATATATGGATATGGATATATGCGTTTTTTGGTCAAACTTTTTATACTGGGATATTCCTGTTTTGGCTCAACGCGTTGTTGTTGTCAATTCCTCATCATTGTGTCATCTTGGCTTTTTGTATGATTTCTTCGTTACCCGAGTTGATTCATTGATGAGTTAGAAAATTTTCACGCGGACCGATCAAGCACATGTTCGGAACCACAGTGAAAGTGAGGGTGAGGGTTGGGCCCATAAAGTATGCTTAAACCCACCAGTAATTTATTACTGACCGTTGCTTTGGGTCCTAATTCATGCGTGATATGCGAGCATAACGCTTCAATATCAAATACAGCCAACATAGTATTTGACGGTACTCTGCTTAGAAAATTATTGAGAAAATCAGCAGTGCCACGTAAATTACTGTTAACACATTATGTACAGAGTAGTAAAAGAATGTCGAGTATATTACTTAGTCTGTGAGTCGGCAATGATCGGTCGCAATTTCAAGTCAGTGACATCACCTACCTGTACATAAGAAGACCGGGTGCTTTTGCACTTTTCAGAAATAGTTTTACTTTTGTGTATTTTAGGGAGACTATACAACTGACCATACAACTGACTTACTTCTTTAAGAACTTATCGTATGTTGCTATTGTTATTATTGATTCATCATTTTGTAAGATTTTACTTGCATTGGGTTCTGATTTATTTATTTTAGGTTTTATTTTATTACTTGCTATTTTTGGAAACCTTCTGCTGTGCGAATAAATTTGTCTAGGGTTTCGTTTCTTTCGAAAGGGGTATAAATGGCTTCCGCTCTTACCAGTGATTTGTCTGTGTCATCTTTGAAAGCTGTTGCGTCAAAATAAAAAAAGAACAGAAAATAGTGTAGCGCCAGATAACACGGCTAATTATGAGCCCGAAGGACTAAATCGGTTGAGTGGATGAACGCGTACTTATAATTATGATAAGGTACTGATTAAGTACCTTCATCTACTCCGCCATAAGAAATCTACAGCTGTCAGCTCCAAAGCATGTCCTTTTGTTTGTGCCTGTACTGTTTCTTATAACGTTAAGTGGTATTTGCTTTTTGAGTTTTGTACTTGAAAGGATTGGTTCCACTTGGTAGATTTTCAACCATTATTATACAAAGGAGATAACGTTTGTGTTTTTTCTGTTTGCTTACCTGCACGCCAAGTCCCTTCTAAAAGGTATCTACTCCAAAAGGAAAGCGTTTGATCTTATGTTCTGGTCTTACATTACTATAGAGTTTACACATGATATGTGAAGAGATCTGCGCAACGCTGTTAGGGGGCACGACAGATTTTGCATGGTTTCATTGTTTCGCAAAAACAGACTCCGTGAATCCAATATTTTCAAATTATCCTTCCTCATCATTGTGTCATAATATGCTTAGTGATGTCTGACTTGCCTATCAGACATATTAAGGCTATAGTTATAAACTTACGCTTATATCGTTTCCGGATTTGTGTGGAGAGATTTCTTTTAGAGGCTCCGTCCACCGAACTGGCCGCTTTCAAAATTAAATATCTTCCAGTGATCGCATTTAAATTGATAAGTGTATCATTTTCAAAGTGTTCAGTAAAGTGCAAAATAAAAGCTAACAAACGTCTCGTCATTTATACATATTTTCGTTTATTTGTACATGAAATATCGGACAACAGTTTAATTGTACTTTTCTCCAATATAACAACATCCAGTAATGCGAGCCTTAAACAATTTATAAGCGGTTGCGGGAAATTGTACCAAAACACAACGCGAGGCATTCTGATGATATAATAGCCATTGCCACCATTTTCTGATTCTTTTTATGTCCTGGTCTGGATGGGCAATACTGGTTTAGGTAAGCACAATTACAACATAAATACAACGCATTTTAGTTTTAGTCAATCAGTTTATTGGTTACAAAGCAAAGCAACACATGTTCAGTCATGGCTGTACAGTCAGCTGTCTGAAATAAAATATATATTAAGAAAGTTTACTCAAAGTTATAAGATAAGAAGATCATCTTTAATGAATACTCGTAATATGACATTTATTTCGTTATACATCTATTTCATAGTGGTATATGGATGAAAAATGCATAGGCTTATATATACAAACTTGTATGTAGGATGCATAATTTCTTACTGGTCATTTATCTAAAATAATGCGAACCTCGTATGCTTTATTTAGATATATAGTTTTAATAAGTCCGCATTATATATTTTCCAGCACATAAAGCTGTATAAATTGCATTGCAACACTTTTATGTAACTTGTACAAGTTATCAGGAAAATTGCACGTGTTTCTATGCCTCTCTATAAAATATAAGATAGTAACGAAGTAACTTCCAGGAAGTATTACAATAACAGAACAAGGCCTACCAATTATATCAAGAGGAAGAGTAAAGAAACGACTATGGTCAGCACACACAGTACATACATACTGCATACATAACAAAGTAACATGATTTGCCGTTGGAAACAAAGAAAAGAACACAAAGAGAGTAGCAACTGTAGGTGATCATTATGCTAGCATCAGAATACAACAGTATGATTCACGAAAACAGAACAGAAAGCAAAGTGGACAGCAACGCAGTAGGTGACCACAATGCTAGACTTCAAGCAGGACTTAACATACTGTGAAGGATATCAAAATCTTACAAAACGCACATAAGTAGAACAACCGCCTAAGAATTGTTAGTGTTTAATACTACTGGGTTAGAAATACTCTGCCTGTGTTCACATGCTGTAAAAAAACCAGCAAATAATCGACTCATACGGAGGCTCCCTAATTCAATGAAACAGTGAAATACCACACAGCAAGAAAAGAAAAAAAAACTAAGGTAGAACTTTTAATCTTTTAAATGAGTGATTGTTTCGTGTCTCTCAAATAGTATTATGTAGATTGTATATTCGTAGATGTGTGATCAAATATAACTGTATTGTGGAAGTATGATCATGTATAGTATAGAGATGACGTTTTCATCCGATATCGTATGTTTTAGTGTTGTCGGCACACATTTTTAGGCAGCGCCACGTACTCATTTTTACATTGTACAACTGCATGGCCAAAATTTCCTGAACACTCGAGAAACGGGCCAGAAATAGACTACTTACGTACAAAGGACATGCATTGAATTGACTCACGTCTAGTTCTCTTCTATCTTGTCTCAGTGCGTCCGTATGGATTATGTGGACGTTTGCAATTACTAAAAAAATACGTATAATTAACAAAATTTTGGAAATAAAAGGGACCTGTGTCGTCGCTGTTCATGGACTAAGACACCATGTGCTAAAAGTACATGTAACTTTTTTGATCACTTGTAGAATACTGACTGCTGTATTTTTCCTTATAATATTACATACGTTGTGAAATGTGTTTGTATTGTTTTACAGAAATCATCAACTTTGTGGTAAATTCTACGAGGCGATTTTATTTAGTCATGTCAAACGTTTTGTTCTTGTGTTTCAGTCCCTGTGTTTCAGTCTTTTTAGCATTGCGATCACCTCGCTTGGGAAAGAGAGAGTTGGCATGTGTGCTTTTCATGCGTTTGTTTGTTTGTTCATGCTGGTTTATGTCTTTTTTTTTCTTCCTCTTGATTGTGACTTGTGATTGTGTCACTCCCTGGACTTTTCTTTTTACCTTTTTTTTCTTCTGTATGCATAACGCTTTAAACCTTAAGTTATTGAAGCAGTAATGCAACAATGACGAGCGACAAAATTTAATAAACTATATTCCTCACCTTATGACCCTCCATATCCCATTTGCTGCATAAAGTTTTGCATACCAGCTGTAAAACGGAATTCATGTTTACTTATAACAGAAAATGTATACGCGCATCGTCAAAATATGGTAAAAAACAACACCAATAAAGCAACCAGAATTACTCAATGCTTCTAATTATGTGTTATTACTAAAATTGAATAGCGTAACAGTTTAAGAAATATACCAAAATTACTAATACCATTATTATTATTATTGCAGCTACTACTCATGTTACGATTTACCTTTAATGGATTCCATTTATCAACTGTCAAAATGCAATAATGTATTTTCTTAAGTGTTAAATATCGTTGTATCATAGTAACGATTTTATGCAATGAATTACGAAATATAGCATCACTTTGCAAGGTATGCTTTGTACAAATTGTCCAAACGAGAAATATATGTACCGCATAATAAAATATTTTTTGTCTTATAATTATTTCACAACTGCTTACCTTGCTGCATAAAAGAGGCAGGATTGAACCCGGTTCCAGAATCTATAAATATAAAAGAAAAAAAAAATCTCGAGGTCGTACAATAATATGCTATGCATAACTGACATATATTACACAAATGTCATCAATACAGACCTTGATTTATCCCTTCCACATTGTTTGCAGAAATAAAATATCCATTTTTACCTTAGATTTTCAGATAATGTGACTACTAATCAATCTAGTCCTAAATCTGAATAAACTGATGTGCTACCTCGCCATTTAACTAAAAAAAAAAAGCTGTGGGGCAAGCAGTTCAGACCGCGGACGCCTGATTACACCCTTTGTTCTGGGGTCCATGTCTGTTGGTCTGAACATTCTGATTCGTCATTCGTTTATGGATTTATGATTTTGAATTACGGCTTTGGTACCATGACCGCAACTACTATTTGCTATAGACCCTCATTATATGAGCCAGCGCACGATAAAACCTACAGTAAGACATGTGCGACCAGCAAAGACTCACATCAGCCTGTACATCTACCCAGTATGGTAAGGGTTGTCGTTATCCATCTCATCAAGAAAACATGCCTATATAATTTTGACTCCCTTAAACCCCACTTTTATATAGTAAAACTGGGGTTTATAGGGGTACACATTATTTTTCTTAATTCTGCTCAAAACATAGATTGTGGGTACTCGTTAGAACCGCCTCGTTGAGGCGGTTCTAACAAGTACCTACCCACAATCTATATTTTGATCAGAAATATGAGAAATATCAGACTTTTTTATCGGAAAATTTTCAGTTTTTGTTGGTACAATTTTCAGTATATTTGAATAGGCGTGTTTTTGTAATGTTTGGATAGCCTGGAGGCTGTAGAAAGCACATACAATCAGCGAAGACTCTGGTCAGATTGTGCGGATGTCGCACAAGTGTTATGTCTCTGTATATACGGCAGTTCAACGAATGGTCTGGGTCATACGAAAAAATACTTCAATCCTTTCACTTCTGCATACCAGAAAATAATTGCAACAGTGTAGGTTCAGATGAGATAGTTCGTAACGCGACGCCTCATCAGAACCTACGCGCTGTTTATTTTCCTGTTTTGCCGTTTTACGGTTTAGCATGTTGTTTCAGACATCACGAAAACATGCCCATATAATGTTGACCCCCTTAAACCCCACTTTTATATAGTAAAACTGGGGTTTACAGGGGTATACATTATTTTTCTTATTTCTGCTCAAAACAATAGATTGTGGGTACTCGTTAGAACCGCCTCGCCGAGGCGGTTCTAACGAGTACCAACACTCTATGTTTTGAGCGGAAGTATGAAAAATATCAGAGTTTTTTTATCTGAAAATTTTCAGTTTTTGGAGGTGAGATTTTCTATATATTTGAATAGGCGTGTTTTCGTAATGTTTTATAGCTACGGGACTCATGAGCTCATCCAGTTTCATAGACGGAAGCGTCCACTTCAGAAAGTCAGGGCTGAAAAGTTTAAGACATGCTCAAGACACCGACGACCCTTGTTTCCGCGGAAGCGTACTGTATTTGGATCTTATAAAATGGGCCGTCTTTTGTATAATTGTTGTTATATTGTTTTTCCTATTATAGCTGCCAAAGCCCTTCTTCTGTAGGAAGGTTGTCAAACCATTGCTTCATGTGATTTTAAATACTGCCACCTATGTTAGTGATTATTTGCTCATTACAACATTTCTTGCTTGCTTTACATGTCTGTTTAACAATATGAGTTTGATGAAGTATTTGTTTCAAAATTTCTGTTGGTGGGCGAATCAGTCTTGATAACTTTGAGTCGTGGATAGTGATGCAGGTCAACAACAAACTGCCAGTCACAACAATTGTCGTCTGCTTTCTCATCTGCTTGTGATTTTAAAATCATTTATGTAAACAGTGTGGACCAAGATCAGACTACTTCTAAAGGATACCAAAATAGGTTTGAAACGTTTGCATGAATATTCAGCAGACGACATAAACAGACGACATTTTCAGATGCAGGTTTTCTTGGAGTTTTAAAGGTTAAGTATTGCGTACTACATTATAAAGCCAAACTGTATCTTAACACAAATTATAATCTTTAATTCAGCCTTTCACAAGACTGAAACGTAATATTTAAATGATGATTACCAAAACTTAGTAGGATATTTAAAACAGTTTGAACATGAGTGCTATGTTCATGTATATATATGAATACAGATTTCATGCCACGAACACAAAATAGGCATAGGCAATGGTTATCCCGTTGATGCTGAAAACAATACGAAGGTCTGATGCACTGTTTTCTGTTACAAAACTCGTGATCTGTGCCTTCGCTGGCCCAACTATACCTAGTGAGCTGAGTTCTTTCTTGTTATAGTATCATACAGTTCCATTAGATTGATGAACTTAATGTTTAGAAAAGCCCACAACTGATGGTCGGCTGATTTCCAACAAAATAATAGATCTTAAAAGAAATGACCTTTGAGAGCAGTGAACACACACACACACACACACACACACACACACACACACACACACACACACACACACACACAAGTAAAGATAACTGAAATGTCAAGAATTATTTTTTGATCCGAAAATAATGCGACAGACATTGATTTTATGTACCTGCTCAGTCAAACCATCACGAAAACACGCCTATATAATTTTGACCCCCTTAAACCCCACTTTTATTTAGTAAAACTGGGGTTTACAGGGGTATTCATTATTTGTCTTGTTTTGCTAGAAAACATAGATTATGGGTACTCGTTAGAA
The DNA here is from genome assembly GCA_964016985.1 of Anodontia alba. Classification (NCBI taxonomy): domain Eukaryota; kingdom Metazoa; phylum Mollusca; class Bivalvia; order Lucinida; family Lucinidae; genus Anodontia; species Anodontia alba. The sequence continues at coordinate 40,465,354 of OZ024834.1, forward strand.
CCGCCTCGCCGAGGCGGTTCTAACGAGTACCCACAATCTATGTTTTGAGCAGAAACATGAAAAATGTCAGAATTTTTTATCTGAAATTTTTTCGTTTTTGATTATAAAATTTGCAATATATTTGAATAGGCGTTTTTACGTAATGTAAATAGAATTGCTTTGTACATGTGTAAGCGCATTAAATGTCACAAGAAAGACACGTTTATTGTTGGTTAAGTACACTGTATCACTGGCAAACCAATGAAATCTACTAAATCTGCCAGTGACGTTAGACGTATAAATTGTTGTCTTAAAAAATTTACAAGAACATCTAAGATGTTAGAGAAAGTACCATAGTCATGATACAGAGCAACAGTGTTGTTTGCATTGTCTTAAAGCTACAAAACAAATTATGCTTTCTTTCTTTCTAAAAATAATTGTACAATCAGACAAACTACATAATACCATTTAAAATAGCTCTATAATAAAATTTTGAACAGTAAAGTACGGCTTTAATTTCCATCCCTACAGATAATTTGTATTTTGACAATTACAGAACACCAAAGATGAAAAAGCGACATAATCATGACGAAATTAGAATTCAGAGGACATCAGGAAATAACGACTGTGATGGCATCAAACATATGTGAGCTTCAATGTGAGAAAAAACGTAACTTCAAACATGTGCGCCCAGCGAAGATTTAGATCAGTCAGCATATTCGTTCAATTTGTTCAGAATCATCTCTCGGCACATTTAGGATATCGAATGATACAGTTTCCATTACGAGAACAAGCCTATTCAAATATACTGAAATTTTTACCACAAAAAAATGAAGTTTTCAAATGAAAAATTCTAAAATTTTTCACATTTCTGCTCAAAGCATAGATTGTCGGTATTCATTAGAACTGCCTCGACGAGGCGGTTCTAACGAGTACCCACAATTTATGTTTTGAGATATTGTGGTACTCGTTAGAACCGCCTCGATGAGGTGGTTTTAACGAGTACCTACAATCTATGTTTTGTGCAGAAATAAGAAAAATAATGTATACCCCTGTAAACCCCAGTTTAACTACATAAAAGTGGGGTTTAAGGGGGTCATAATTATATAGGTATGTTTTCGTGATGCTTCGTGCGGACAACGAAGACTCTGATCAGACTGCGCAGATGCGCAGGCTAATTTGAGTCATCGTTGGGCTGACATGTCAGACGGTACACTTTCTCATGTTGCGATTCATTCTACATGTAACTTTAACCTACCTCCATGTTGACTAATATGCTGTTGAACCGCTGACTGTAAGCCATGTTGACTCACTGAAATACATTAACAAAATAAACAACCAAGAACGAGAGTTGGTTCCCAGCGGGCACACAACATCAAAATGACGTCGTATCAACGTCGTTGCGACGTGATCATGTCGCATCGACGTTGATACGACGTCATTTTAACGTTGTGTGCCCACTGCATCACGAAAACATGCCTATACAATTTTGACCCCCTTAAACCCCACTTTTATATAGTAAAACTGGGGTTTACAGGGGTATACATTATTTTTCTTATTTCTGCTAAAAACATAGATTGTGGGTACTCGTTAGAACCGCCTCGACGAGGCGGTTCTAACGAGTACTCACAATCTATGTTTTAATAAGAAAAATATAAAATATACCATTGTTTTAATTTGAAAATTTTCATTTTTTTGGTGGTAAAATTCTCAATATATTTGAATAGGCGTGTTTTCGTAATGGGGTTGCTTTATAATTATGCACGTTTCAGGAAAATCACCCATACATTACCGTTCTGCAATTCATGTTGGACTTCGAATTTTTGTGGAAGTTACAGTTTACAAATAACAATAAGGTGTAAGTGGAAACGCTGGTTTTCACCAAGCAAAAAACCTTGCAGAAAAATGATTTACGGTTTCGCCATGCTTCACTAGCAACGCACGAAAACCTTAAAAAATAATTGTGATTTCCGAAAATTGTCTTTTCTTTCATATGCAACAATCTTATTAGTCCCGAAGCCAGGCTCGCTCATTTAAATGTATTTTTGAAATTGATATTTTCTAACGCAAATACTTTCCTTTTAGGGGAGACCCCTTTTTTAGAAAGAAGCACATCACGAAAATATTCCTGTATAATATTGACCCCCTTAAACACACTTGTAAATTGTAAAACTGGGGTTTACAGGGGTATATATTATTTTTCATATTTCTGCTCAAACACGTAGATTGTGGGTACTCGTCTGAACCGCCTCGACGAGGAGGCGGTTCAAACGAGTACCCACAATCTACGTTTTGAGTAGAAATAAGAAAAATATCAGAGTTTTTTCATTGGAGGTGAAATTTTCTATATATTTTGAATAGGCATGTTTTCGTACTGAAAAGCAGTTTAGTAGAGTCGTCATCCTTGAAAGTGTATCAATTAATGTGAACACAATGCAGTGAAAGTATGACGACAGTTCACCCAGAGCACGACAAAACCTACATTAAGGCTTGTGCGACAAGCAAAGACTCAGATCAGCCTGCGCATTCGCGCTGTCTGATCAGTCTTCGCTGATCGCATGTGCCTTCTACAACCTACAAGCTATCCAAAGAGGGGTACACCAAAATCATTGGCATACTGGGTGAATGTACAGGCTGATCTGAGTCTACGCTGGTCGCACAAGTCTTACTGTAGGTTTTATCGTGCGGTAGCTCATTTTGCAACGCAGGTTCTTTCCTTTAGGTTAGACCCATTTTAAAAAGAAGCAAAAACAGTTTTACAGAGTCTTCACCCTTGAAAATGTGTCAATTCCCATAACTGTAATGCAGTGGTAGTTGAGCCAGCGAATGACAAAACTTTCAATAAGACCTGTACGGCCAGCGAAGACTCAGATCAGCCTGTGCATCCACTATATGGAAATGGTTTTCGTTTATTCCTCTTTGAATAGCGTAGAGGCTGTTGAAGGCACATTCAAGCGCGCAGTCTGATTCCAGTCTTTGCTGGTCGCGCATGTCTCATTGCAGGTTTTGTCATGGTCTGGCTCAATTTCTATTATTTCTGGAAATGAGCGTCGAGATACTGAAGGCTACGAATATGTGCATATTAAAAAAAAAAAATAAATAAATAAATAAAAAATAAAATAAAATAAATAAATAAATAAATATAATACTGCATTTATATTAAATATCAGGGCCCGGTTGTTCAAAGTGTCGTTAGCTTAACGAGCTCGTTAAGGGTCATTTCGTTAACTGTTTTAGTGCATTCAATATACAATATTCTGATATATTTTGCTGAAAAAATGTGAGTAGCTTTTGCACTGCAAAAGCTACTCACATTTTTTCAGCAAAAACATTTCAGCATATTTGCGTATCACTCGATGTAAATTTTAACGAATCGTTAACTAACGACGTTGTTAGCTTTGAACAACTGGGCCCAGGACTTCACTTTTTCCTCATTATCATACCTGACCTAAATTTGACCATTTTGCTACCTGCAGATGTTGCTAAGAAACTACTGGATAAGTAGTTCAGGCGACATGTACGCATTTTTAACACCTCTTTCTTAAAAGGTACCAAGTAAATTTGTTAAGGTTGTAATTTACAGTACCCCTTTACTGAAGGGAGACAAAAATCAGTTTGATAGTTAGTTTCATTAAATCTATATCAGGTCATTACGATTCATAAATCAGCAGAAATTTCTTAAGAAAAATCCATGTTTACCTTTATCCATGAACTTGTTTACGTCTGTTGATCCTTCAACACATGTTCCAGGTCCACCGCCCACATCAATCGTTCCTGATGCTGTCAGCTTTCCGTTGTTAAGATTTTTGTCTATAGAACCTTTAATACTTTGACCACTACCTGGAACGCTAGCTTCTCCAGAAACACCAGTTTTAACTCCGTCAGCACCAGCTTCTATGTGCACATCGCCGCTAAGATATTTCCCAACTCCAGCACCGACGCTTGCTCCCCCTTGAGGTTTCCCGTTGCCATCTACTCCACCATGAACTCCTACCTGCGCACCATCAAATGTGCCTGTTTGGAAAAAGAAAAAAATAAGACGTACATTGGTTATACGTAAAAGTCCCGTGTTTTTAAATTGGGTGTATTTATTGCTTTTATTTAATCGGATCTCGTACGAAAAAAAAAACATCCACAAAAAAGAAAACCAAGTTAATGTGAAGGACATACGATAGCGCGGATCAGTAAATAGCCTCCAGTGAAAGTAACTTTGTTAAGCATTTTAGATGTCGGCACCGAAACTGCCGTTTTGATTTTATACAATGTTAATTAATTACAGTCGGCTCTCGTTATCTCGAACACCAAGGGATTCTCTAAAATACTTCGGGATATCCGTACTTCGACATATCAGATTTGCAGAATTGAGGAAAAACTAATTGGATTAACCACTTTTATTTAACAAATATATGTGTAATTGGACTCTTAAAGTTAGAGATATATTGAAAATATAGTGGAAAAAGAGGAGAAATTGCTCCTAATTTCTCCTCTTTTCCACAATATTTTTTACATGTTACATTTTCATGCTTAGGCAGGGATCAGATTTTTACTTCGAGATAAGCAGTTATTCGAGATAAGCGAGGTCGAGACAGCGAGAGTTAACTGTAATTATGTCCTGTAAAGAGTGGTTACTTAGAAACAAAGACAACACTCAATAAATGAAAACAATAAGTCAACATTTTTTCTTGGCCAGACTTGCTAGCTTAGGCCAGTTAGACATCATTTTGACCCTCAAGCAGATTTTTGAAATCAATGATCCTAAAGGACCAGGAAATATAGCAGGCACTGAGCAAATCTCACATACCCCAGTCATAGCTATCAGATGCATGTTGAACAAATTTTAAAGATGAACAATTCCCAATACATTGCACTGGAGTGAATGAAAGTTCCGGTAGTTCCTGAAAAATCTTTGACACAAATTTCCCATGAATTGCATTGGAGTTACAGATGGATAAAACAAAACACGGAAAAAAGGCAAAATAAATTTTAACATCTTGGTTTTCTTTTACAAAATAAACTTGTCCACTCTCGAAATGTAAACATTTGACGAATCCAGCTTTCATAGGAGCTGAGAAATCTGTAATAAAACATGATGGGAGATAGAAAAATAGACAAATAAAGGAAATGATAAGTGTGAGGATGCTGGTTTTCTATTATACGATACAACTAGTAGTATACAATGTTTGTCCCAAATTTCAAATTCCTCGGTGGAGTAGTTCCTGAGAAATCTTTGAAACAAATTTCGCTATCCATTAAATTTGAGTGCGAGATGGAAAAAAGTAGAAAAAAAAAAAGAAAAAGAAGGCAAAATAAATTCAAGCATCATGATTTCCTTGTTAATAAAATACTTCAAGCCTATATAGGTGTATACAGTGTTTGAAGACTCTAGCTCTCATAGGAACTAAGAAATCTGTGTCGAAAACTTTTAGTGGAGAGACAGAAAAGTGTGCAAAAAAGGAAATGATACGCGCGAAGATGCTGATTCTCTCTTACACAATACAACATGTCATATTCAATGTATATACCAAATTTCAAAATCCTAGGTAGAGTAGTTCCTGAGAAATCTTTAACAGAAGAAAGTTTACACACAGACCCACACGCTGACAAACATTTTTTAGAAAAAAGACAAAAAAAAAACAAAAAAAAAAACAAACAAAAAAAAAACAAAAAAAAACAAAAAAAAAAAACAACTAAATGCCCCCCACACCTCGCCCCCACCTCACCCCTATATACTTCGTGGCATTATCGGAGGGTATTAATATAATCTACACTATGGCGAAGTACGGGGAGACGTTTTGGTCCGACACACAGAGCTTAACACCAACTGTAGTAAAGATGAATCTGTTCTGAAAAAGAGATACCCTAGAAAGATTAGTGGGTAAACTATTACAATTGTTTGTGATGTGTTTTAAGAGGCTTAATGATAGTTTGTAGATTCTCAGATGACGTCAAGAAATATGCTGAAATTCCAATGTGGACAATATTCTTATGCAGTTTTCATTTTATACATTAGGAATGCCTTTTATGTCTAAATGACTTTGTTTATTTATCTAAAGTGGAATGAGGTATTAAAGGTGTATGAAAGCTCAGTATAATGTGCACCCACACAGTTTCATCTGGGTCCTTGCAAGAGAAAAACATAAGTGAAATATTGGCCTGTCAGGACCTTTGCAAAAAACAAAAAAAAACCAAAAAACAATAAAAAAACAACACTTAATTAATACATAGATTGACGCCCAAGAAACATCTGAACAGCAAAGTTTTAGATCAGCATGTGCACACATGTAAATCTGCGCAGTCTGATGAAGATCTTCGGGTCTTTACCGTAGAAAAAAGACATACATTACGAAAACACGCCTGTATAATTTTGACCCCCTTAAATCCCACTTTTATATCATAAAGCTGGGGTTTACAGGGGGATACTTTATTTTACTTATTTCTGCTCAAAAACATAGAATGTGAGTATTCGTTAGAGCCGCCTCTGCAAGGCGGTTCTAACGAGTACCCACAATCTATGTTTTGAGCAGAAATATGCAAAATATTTGAATGTTTTGTCTGAAAATTTTCAATTTTTCGGTGATTAACTTTTCAGTATATTTGAATAGGCATGCTTTTGCAATGTGATCACCAAAGTTCCAGATCAGCATGTGCATGTGCATCAGGACAGTATGAGCAGGAGCTTTGCAATAATAAACGAAAAACAAAAGACGTAAGGCCGTCGTTTTTTCTTCCACTGGACCTGCACTTGACGTTGTTTGTTTTTTCTTTAACACATGCACTCGGTATGCACGAACGATAGCATGAGAGAACAAAGAAACAAACAAATAAATGAAAGAAAGGATGAATAAACGTTTTGCTCCGTTATATCACATCCAAAGAAGCTGACCCATTATACAAATTTATATTTTACTTGCTACTGAACAAACAAAACAATCATTAGTTAAGGTGCCTTTAATCATCAGAAGCTATGTAGAAATACCTTGTTAATTTTTATATAATGTATGTAGATGATTAATCATGTAATAATCGTATTTAACCATATTTGATTTTCAACTGTTTGAATACTTTAAAATGTAATTGTGGGTGTGTCTTAGGTGTTTTAGTGTATTTGGGTGTTTTAGGATGTTTCTATGTACACACAAAGGATAAACCATATACCTGTTTGCCGAACCTAGCCGGAGATCAAATAGGACAAACTTATGACGGACTTTAAATTAAAGTTAACAACATCAGAAGATAAAATAAAATTTTGTTTGCTTTGTGTAAGCATGTTATGGACCCTGATTCAGAGAAAAAGATTTTTTGAAACTTGCAACTGTGCAAAGAGACAATGCCTTGTTTGTAGACACCAAGAAAAGTGTGGTCTACGTACAAATGCCATAGAATAATCATAAAATGATGAACCAGTGACAAGTCATAATGTTCAGGTAAACAGATACGGACACTAAAAGAAAGGGTGCAATCAGGCGTCCTAGGAATACCATAGATTTAAATTGCGGTATGTCAACATGACAATGAGAAGCTAATTTGCATAGAAAGGCGCGTACGGCGGTGAAGTTAGAACTTCGTATTCAGCGTTACAAAGAGTGAAGTGTGACTTTGACAAGGAAACTATCAAAGTTTCCGGTGTAAAGTGGGCTTCGTTTTATAAACCTGTATTATAATACTGGCCAATAATTATCTGCTATTCTTTGTCACTCTTCTTCTTTTTCTTAATATGCTTCTTGTATTTAAGTCTCTCCAAAAGGACATTTTCTTTGTTACCTTTCGCACCGACATCGACACCGTCAGTTCCACCATGGCCGGAAACATGAGCATCTGCTACGCCTGGGATTCCCAGATGCATATCCACTGACATGCCCGTGCAGTCTGGCTTCACCTCAAAACCCAAAATTGGTGTATCAAGCAAGAATCTTTTATCCAAATGGTTTGCTGGAACAACAATAATACGAAAAACAATGTCGAAGGATGTCTCCTTTTTCAGCGAGTATTACGGTTACAATACCCAATTAAAAACTATATGGGTCGTGATGTGAGAAATGTACCTTCTGACAGATGCCAAAATGAGACTCCATTACGAAAACACGCCTATTCAAATATATTGAAAATTTCACCACCAAATAATGAAAATTTTCTGATAAAAAATTCTGATATTTTTCTTTCTGCTCAATATATATTTTGTGGTTACTCGTTAGAACCGTTCTAACGATTACCCTCAATCTATGGTTTTGAGCAGAAATAAGAAAAATAACGTATACCCCTATAAACCCCAGTTTTACTCTATAAAAATGGGGTTTAAGGGGATCAAAATTATACAGGTATGTTTTCGTGATGAAATCGAAATGCACGCAATAAGACCAGAGTCTTTCTTGTCCACATTAAGATACTTTGGCAAACCAGAAAGGGACTTGGGAAGATTCTGGCGAAACTGTGCAAATACCCGGGCTGCTCTGTAGCTTCACCGGACGTATCTACCCGAAAGTACGTTTTTTTGAAGCTTTGGTGGTCGCACTTTTCCGAAAGAACATTTAATCGCGGTGCAGCTCATAATATATGCATATTGTAACGGAACTACCTCGCCGAGGTAACTTAACTTTTGATCAGTATGTACAAGGTGGTGTTACATAATTGTGAGTCCGACCTGAGCTGGCATCAATGCTAGTGGAATTTGACAGAGAGACAAGTCTGTGATTTCAAATTAAACTGATTGTTGTGTTGTTTGTGGAGATTCCAGTATACAAAGATTAACATAAAGGAAGATTTTGTACAAATAATCAGTCTATAGGTTGATGTGTGGCTACTGAAATTCAAAACTTTATATATAGGGTAGACTCCCTATACTGCGTTTATGAAATAAAAAAGTACAGCAGAGTGAACTGCACAAGGATCTAGCAACATCAACGTAACGACAAATATCATTGAACCGTGGTAATGAGTATAAGATGAGTGCAATAGCTGTATGTATCACATAGACTTTATGTAATGGTTGCATATCAATGGATGAGTGTAGTCAACGGCTGAGAGTAGTCAATGGTTGAGTGTAGTCAATGGTTGAATGTAATCAATGAGTGAGTGAATAGTTGCATGTCAGTGGTTGAGGGTATTCAATGGTTACATGTCAATGACTGAGTGTAAAGAATGGTTGACTGCAAACAATGATCGCGTGTAAACAATGGTTCAGTGTAACCATTGATTAAGTGTAAATCAATGGGTGAGTGGCTAAGTTCATCCCATGGTTGAGTGCATTGGTTGAATGTCAATGATTGTGTGTAGTCAATAATTGTGTCTGATTCAATGTTGGTTAAGTACAAGTGGAAAAGGAAATAATAGGCACCCCACTGTGGTTACAGTGGCCAGAGACATCTCAATACATACCAGCATAAGTTTGATGGTGCAATATCATGTGCCAACTAGACCATTTGAACCAAACACAATATAAACAGAACAAGAAAGGCCAACAGTGATTGTCAAATCTAAAGAAATTATGAGAAACAGAGTTCATTTAGTCCATTATTTGACTTTCTGCAAGGCATTGTCAGTGGTGCTATGGTTCAATGGTTGCTTCTCAATGGTCAAGAGACCAAAGTGTTCAGGTGAATAGTATAGTTCCAAAACTGTTGTAAACAAGCTGTGCAGGCGTTTATATAATCGTAGTCACGTGAGCGACGCAACGTCATCTCGTGAGCTCACGAGATGGCAATGCTTGCGCCAAGAGAGATTCTGTGGGACCATTCTGGTCGAATCGGTCCCACCACAGAAACTCCCGAAGATTTCCGTAAGATTCCGGAACCGCGACCAATGATGGTTGCTCCGATAATTGACAGAATTCGCTCAAAGTACAGCAAAATAAACGACATTTAAGTCATGAAAATTATCAAACTATAAATTCTAAAGGTAAATCTTCCCGGTTATGACCGCACAACGTTCAATATAGGGTTTTAGTTGGTAAATTTAACGGTCCAAGTTGGCATTCGATAAAACATTTTTTTTTACTGCCGGCATGCACCAATACTCGGCAACATAATAAGTCACCAATGTAACTGCAGCAGCCTAGTTCCGCAACAATATATATCGATTATAGGTTGCTGCATATGTTTGCTGTTTTCATACAAGATTTCTTGTGCGCCCAGTGAAGACTCATTAACCTGCGCGGCACACAGTTCTGACTAAAGTCTTGGCAGGGCAGTGTATGGATAGCCAGGGATCAAAAACTTCAGGCGGACAACACAGTCTTTGAACAACCTGCACGAATGCGCAGACTGATCTAAGTCTTCGCTGGGCGCACACGCAGTCTTGTAGGAAATGGCTCAATTAACCCTTGTCATGCTGAATAAATTATGAAACCATGCCCACTTCTAATTTTCAACCAATCAGATTACTTGATCCAAATTGTTCAAATAAATCACAAATTTAATAGCAAACAGTACAGATCCAGATCAGTTGGCTTTTTAGTCTACACTGTTTGCTAAGACAGGACATGTCGTGTTCAGCAAGAGAAGGGTTAATAGTTAATGCGGCAGACAGTTTGTGAAACTTATAATGGCATGATGCATACTTACCGGAGCAGTAGGCCTTTGGCAAAACTTCCAATCCATTTAAAGGAATTCTCATATCCTGTGAATGAAATCGTATTATATATATATTGCAGTTTATACCTAAAGCAAGACTTCAATGACTCGCTTGCCGATGGCTCGTTTATCGTGGCTGATTTAGTTCTTGAGTCCCTAAAATTCTTCTTATAGCTAAAAAAAAAAAAAAAAAAAAAAAAAAAATTATATATATATATATATATATATATATATATATATATATATATATATATATATATATATATATATATATATATATATATTAAGGGGTGGTTTACGGACAGTTTCTTATTTTTTCAGGAAATGTATGCTGTTTGTACTGATAGGAATCGCCTCATCGAGGTGGGGTCTATTAAGTAAATACGACAAAATAATTATATAGAAGATCGGAAAGACATCCATAAATTATCTCCATTTGGTCTGGCGTTATCATTACTGAAACACGCCTATTCAAAATTCCGATATTTTTCATATTTCTGCTCAAAACATAGATTGTGGGTACTCGTTAGAACCCCCTCATGGAGGCGGCTCTAACGAGTACCCACAATCTATGTTTTTGAGCAGAAATAAGAAAAATAATGTATACCCCAGTAAACCCGAATTTTACAATATAAAAGTGGGGTTTAAGGGGGTCAAAACTATATGGGCGTGTTTACGTGTACCCATGTCTAGAACAAACTTCCATGGTCCTAAATATATTCGAGCAATTGAAGTTTAGCTGTATGTTAAAATCTCAATGAGTCAAATAGAAATCAGATATGTTATCTTTTTTCGTTTCGCAACCCTTCCACCACTGAGCGTCAGAAGTGGACTCTTCCGTCTTTGAATATTAACACAGTCATTGTTGCAAAAAGGAAAATCGGTTATATCTGAACTGCAAAAACAAAGTGTACATCTAGATAAGATGGTTAATCTAATCTTTACCAATACTAGTTGCAAACGTTTGTGTTTTTGGTTTATATGATTGAAAGGGTTAAATCTATAACTGCACCATAACTCCAAATAAGAGTGGTACTCACATGATTTTTTCTTATTCAGTGCGAAAACATACCTATATAACTTTGACCTCCTTAAACCCCACTTTAGTAAAACGGGGGATTACAGGGGCATACATTATTATTCGTATTACTGCTAAAAACATAGATTGTGGGTACGCGTTAGAACTGCCTCGCCGAGGCGGTTCTAACGGGTACCCTCAATCCATATTTTGAGCAGAAATATGAAAACTATCAGAATTTTCTTATCTGAAAATTTTCATTTTTTGGTGGTAACATTTTCAGCATATTTGAATAGGCATGCTTTCGTAATGCACTAGAAAATACATTTGTGATTCCTCATTAGAAGCGCTTCGCCAAAGCGCTACCTATTAGTATAATCCTACAACATTTATTTATTTATTTATTTAAACAATGTTTAAAGAGGATGACACAATTAGCTATAAATAACTATTCTACCTTGTGGTCCTCTAACTAAAATTTATATACATATATACAACAAGACTTAACTAACAGCTAAGAAATTCATGGGATAAAAGTAGCTTGTAGCGAAGTGAATGCTTGTATAAAGTTTTTATCAAATAAAAAGTGCTAACAGGTATGTGCAAGTGATTTAAAACCAAACATGGCACTTAATTATATCAAAGACAAATCTGTATGTTATCACAGTTTTTGTAAGTGCTTTAAGATTTGACGAGCGCATAAAACCAATATCTAAAACAATTATGCTAGGTCATAAAAGCTCTCAATTCAGTTACAATAACGGTTTCAGCGACAATTTTACACATGGTATATCATTTAAAATCATAGTTAAAGACATTTTATAAGGGTTAAAATGTTGCTTTAAGAGACTGCTTAAAGGTAGAGAGTGACCCCAATGTTTTTACTGTTTGAGGTAGAGCATTCCATAGTCTTGGTGCGGAACACGAAAAAGAGCCATCAAAAAGTGCTGTCCGTGCTTTCGGCACATAAAGTGAGCCATTTTCTGATGACCTGAGGTGAAGAGTGTGTACCTCGGATACTGGTTTTAGAAGTTGTGTTATATATTCAGGGGATAAATTATTTATTGCTCGGTATGTCAAGACAGCCTTATTATATTTAAGTCTGTCCGGAATTGACAGCCATCCCAGCTGACTGAACATATCTACTGATGGGGTATCGTAATTTGCTCGCAGGATGATTCGAGCAGCGCGTTTTTGCAGCTTGGATATGCGTTCAATATTAGTTACAGAGGCTGACCCCCAGGTAACAGAGCCATAATCAATATAAGGAAGAATATACCCCTGATAGTAAACTTTTTGAATATGTGTCGGTACATACGTTGCTAACTGGCGTAATAGAGATATTTTAGATGAGATAAGGGAGCATAAGTGGTCTATATGGGCAGACCAAGAAAGGTGTTCATCGATATAAACACCAAGGAGTTTCTGTTTACTAACGGATTGAATATTGACATCATCAGCAATAATATTTAGAGGTCGAGAGTCGTTCAAGCGTTTTCTAGCGCCAACTAGCATACAAGTTGTTTTGGTCATGTGAACATTCATTTTGTTTATCTTTCCCCATGTTTTTGTGTTACCGAATTCTCCTTGCAGATCTTCTTCAATAGCATCTATGTCATTACCATGCGTGTGAATCGTCGTGTCATCTGCATACAAATCAGAGGAGCACTTTTTGATATGAAGCGGAAGATCGTTGATAAAAATGAGAAATAAGGTCGGGCCTAATATTGAGCCCTGAGGCACACCAGATTGTACGGTGGTGAAATCCGTCAACCCTTTATCACTCTCGATTACTTGTTGTCGAGAACATAAATATGATTTGAACCACTGAATGGCAGAAGGGTTAAGTTTGTATAATGCAAGTTTATTCAGCAAGATGGAGTGATCAACTAGATCAAAAGCCTTCCGAAAATCGATAAAAAGGGCTCCAACCAAGTCACCCTTATCAATACATTTCATCCAGTCATTAATGAGTTTGACTAAAGCTGTTTGGCAACTATGTTTTGGCCTGAACCCGGATTGATTGTCATGTAGAAGTTTATATTTGTTCAAATATGCCATAAGATGTTTGTTCACGTGCTTTTCGAAAATTTTAGATACAGTGGACAGGATAGAAATTGGCCTATAGTTTGAGGGGTCGGACTTTTCACCACCTTTGTAAATTGGAAGTACCTTTGCCAATTTCATTTGAGAAGGAAACTGGCCGGTCGCAATGCTTTTATTGATAAGCATCGCAATCGATGGCGATAATGATTTGGCAGCAAGTTTGATGATCCTTGGCCCTATGCCGTCAAGCCCGGTCGATTTTGAAATCTCTAAGGTATTAATATGTAATAAAACTTGTTCGGGGGTAATAAATGGAATTGTAAATTGTGTGTTTGTAGGCACTTTGCTATCAACAAAATCGCTGATTTTATTGGTGTCAAAGTCTAATGAATTTCCGGATGATGTGTTTTTTTTTCAAAAGCTCGGCAACTGAAGCAAAGTATTTATTCAGTTTGCTCGCAACAGCTTCAGACCCCGTAATGGTTTCATTTCCGATTATAAGTTTTTGAGACAAATTACTGGAGGCAGTCTTGCTACCATTAGTCACGTCTCGCAGGTGTTTCCATAAGGATTTGGTATCTTTTGAATTTGTTATGCTATTAGAAAAATATTTACGTTTTGCTTGTCGTATGAGTTGTTTTGTTTTATTGCGGTATTTTCTATGATCACTCCATTGCTTTAATCGTTTGGTTTTATCTCGTAAAGATTGCATTTGAATTATATCTGGAGTAAACCAGTCAGGCATACGTTTAGATTTTACGCGTTTGGATTTAATCGGAGCATGATTGTTCAAGTGTTTCAAAAGGAATGAATACCAGATGTTAAGGTCTTTGTCTATACTTGATTTATCTGCCGCAAACGCATCCAAATCGTTAGCAATATCAGATATAAACTTATTTTCGTCAAAATGCTTGTAGCTGCGATAAGTAGTGGTAGTATGTTTGTCTTTTAGAAGCTTTGAGTTTACTTTTCGTGTAAAGCAAATGGGAAAGTGATCGCTTAAAGATAAAGTAGAAGTAAAACAACGTGCAATATTCTCTGGATGAGTCGTATATACATGATCAATTAACGTATTGGTAGTTTCCGTTACCCTTGTTGGCTCTGTTACCAGTTGAGTTAAATCGAATAGATTTATAAGGTTTAGCCATTTATTATTCGTATGAGCTTTCAAATCAACATTAAAATCACCCATGAGAAGGAATTCAAGACCAGATGTCTGTGCTATGGAAAGCTCTACCTCAAACAAGTCGATCCATTCGGTTTTTGCATCGGGTGGCCTGTAAACTGTACATAAGAGAAAAGGTTTAGCATTCGGTAGCTCGATTTCAGCCCAAAGTGTTTCTAAGCTAGATGTTTCAAACTCAGGCCTGCGTTTGAACTTAATTGTGTTTCTAATGTATAATAGTAGACCACCACCAGTTTTATTTTTGGTCTCTGCTCTATCTTTTCTAAGAATCTCAAATCCGTCGATCGCCACCACATTGTCAGAGACGGTCGGTTCTAAAAATGACTCACAAATACCCAGAATATCTGGGCATGTCTTGTTAGCCATGATAATGCGTATCTCATCAAATTTAGAGACAATGTGCCTAACATTAAGATTACAAAAATGCAACCCTTTTGACTTGGATAACAAGTCCAAAGTGGTATTACTTGTGGTGTTAGGCATCAAGCAGGTAGGATCAGAGGTATGAAAGTTTGGTATAATGTTTTGATTGGGCAAAGAAGAAGTGTTAGCAAGGGAAGGATCACCGGGATGCACAGGTTCTTGTGGTATGATACTTGTTTCATCATATTCACATTGTTGTTGTGGTGAATGGTTTTCTGTGTCTGGGGGCAGTCTCATTGATATATTATTATCTGTTGGTAATATGTGTTTCACACGCCCATTTATTTGCTATTGGGGGAATCGACCCGGCATACTAGTGTTCCTCCCATTGTACCAACACATCTCGGTACTATGGCTGTTTGTTTTGCAGATATGGCAGAATCTCGACATCGAGCGAGGGCCCTTATGGTAAGGAGGCCTTGCTCCCTGTTGAGATCCTTGAAACAGTCTCTTTGGTCGTAAAGGTTTCTGAACATTGGTGATTTTACATACATTGTTGATGTTCGACAAGAGTTTTTGTTTACCCTGTTGATTTAAATGCACTTTGTCTTTCCAAAAATAATTTGCAGGTATTTCACCCGTGGCAAGAAGAAAACTGTCAAAGTGGTCTACAAATTCAATGTCATTTTCAGCACATAGAGACCTGAGTTGTCCGTTATAAGGTTCAAGATTAGCTGTCTTCCTCGGTAGGAGTCCTGATACTATGATCCGACGGTTATCAGACGCCAGGCTCTCTAGTAGTGCGATGTAATTATCACAGAAGCTGTCTATGTCAACACCTTGGTCAGCATCATTACCACCGACATGCAGAATGATGGTTTTACACTCATCAATATTGTACTTTTTAATTTTGTCATTAAGGGTTGTTATAGTTGCTCCTGGGAAAGAGGGAACAGTTGTATGACCGTTTAGTTCATTTGTTTGCACTTGTTTCAGGATGGAGCTGCCAATCAGAAGTGTTGGTTGTTTTATAGGTTTTCTCGCGCTTTCAGTCAGGTCTATATGATCGGTCTCGTCATCTGTGTTCAGAGTTGGTTGGGACCGTTGGGGTTGTACTTGTTTCAACACTATTGAGCTATGAGCACTACGTTTTGTATATGTGCTGTTTAAGAGTTTCTGTTGTGTCTTTCCTTGAGGTTTCTTGAACTGTTTCTTCTGTGAAGCACTTTGGTTGGCGTTGGTTGTCTCAGTCTTGTTGATTGTATTGCTTGAGATTTTGGGTTCCTCTGCAACTTTCATCGAGTCATCAGTTTTTGTTTTTATCTTATCCAGGACTGCTGTTGTTTTATTCAGTATTTGGCAGGACTTTTGATCTAGGGAAGTTTTTAGGGTTTTAGTCGAAACTTGAAGTTGCTCAATGGATTCTGAGATGCACAAGTCCTTACCGTTTATCTGTTTTGTTAAGGCTGTTATTCGGTCATTGATACCTTCAAAACTATTGTCAACTTTTGCAAAAAGGTCTTGAACAGATTTCAGGAGGCTCTGAGTGCAAACCTTAAGGTCATTTAATTCAAGTTTCATAGAGTTTACATTTTGTTTTAGTGAAGTTGGTATTTCCCTGCATGTATGACAGAGCCAAATTCCCACTGGCTCATCTTCAGTTATCCCAACACAAGCTTCATGAAACCACTGGGCACATAGTGAACAACGTATCTGATCGTTATTCCGTTTTGATGTGGGTTTGACCTTACAAGTGTCACAGCATTTTGTACTCTTGGTTGGACGTTTGGATTCTGTCTTGGATGCATCAGAGGAATCCGTATGTATCGGTTCACTCCTTGCTGCTTCTTTGAGGAGTGTCACACTATCATCCAAACAAGTAGTATCCTCCGCCTCGTTCAGCTCACTATCGTCATCACTGCTGTCGTGGTCGATATCAGCTTTATTTTCATTTGATTGTAGAGTTATATCTAAGTCATTTAGGATTGTCTCTGACAGAAGCTGTGTGCTGTGCTCTGTTGATTTGCGAGGTTTTCTGCGAAGTAGTTTCTGTACCTCATTTTGCAGAAAGTTTGAGACGCACAGTGCTGTTTAATATTGTTTAGTAGTATATAGTTGATACCTACTGTACTACATATGAGCTTCAACGTGAGAAGATGAAGACTTAAATGAGCCTGCAAATTAACACAGTCAGACCAGAAATTTTGCATTCTAGGCTATCCAAAATGCGCTTAGTGAAGAGTCTGATCAGTCCGCGCGAATGCGCAGGCTAATCTGAATCTTCGCTGGGTGCGCTGGGTACGTTTTCTGACGTTGCGACTCTTACGTTTTTGTGTAGAAATAAGAAAAAATGAGCCAGCACACGACAAAGCCAACATAATGGCATGTGCGCCCAGCGATGACTCAGATCAGCCTGGGCATCCGCCCAGTCTGATCAGAGTCTTCGCTGTCCGCATGAAGAAAACTTGGTTCCTTAGCTACCTTTTGGTCACAAGCAAAGACTCTGAACAGACTGGGCAGATGCCAAGGCTGATCTGAGTCATCGCTGGGCGCACATGCCATTTTGTTGGTTTTGTCATGTGGTGGCTCAATTGTCACTATTGTTTGGTGGACAAAACAAACGAACAAACAAACAAACAAACTTCGTTATCTGGAGATATGCTATATACTGTATAACATTTGGTTTGCTTGATGACGTCAACCATATTAACCCTTGTCCTGCTGAACCCGGATATACCCTGCCTTTGCAAACAGTGTAGATCCAGATCAGTTGGCTTCTGAAGAAGTCAACTGATCTGGATCTACACTGTTTGCCATTCAGTATGTGAATTTATTGCAACAATCCAGATCAAATCATCTGATTGGCTGAAAATTAGAAGTGGGCATGACATCTTAATTTATTCAGCAGGACAAGGGTTAACAAGTGGCGTCCCTTAACTGTTGGTCTGTAGTAGTGTGCATTAGAATCTGTATACGTTTGTTGGCGGGTCCTTCGCTTTGCTGTCGTATACAGTTGATACCTTCTGTACTTTTGGCACGATCCAGGTGACGGATACTTCACGTGTGCACATTACAACATTGATCCACGTTTATATTATTGCTTAGACATATGTACTGGGGCACATCATTTCATGTAAGATTGCACACACGCCAGTCGACGACACAAGTCAACCTGCGCGTCCGTGCAGGCTGATCAAAGTTTCCGCTGTTCGCCTGAAGAGGGTTTCGATATTTGGCTAATTACAGAGTGCCCTGGGACGACTCAGATTAGACTGCGCGGATACGCAGGCTGATCTTAGTCATCACTGGGCGCACATGCAAACTTGTAGGAAATTACGTACATTGGTATATGAACGATAAAATCCATGTACACTATAGATTCCTTTTGATTATTGCAACCTATACAAGCAATTAAAGTTTTAACAAACTTTGCATGCATAATTTGTTACAAGTATTTGTAAAGGGCTTTGGATAGACGGAGGCGCATGCAAGGCACGTGTCATTCAGTATTTCTTCAAGGCTGGAGTTTATTTAATCATCACCATTCTCTGGATAACCTCAGTGGACGACAAATTGCTGATATGTTACTTACCCAGCTAGCATTCTTTATAAATCTATAGCGGGCCATTATCGGCCCGTCAGCTACCCTGACGGGCCGATAACGGCCCGCTATAGATTTATAAAGAATGCTTACTGGGTATTTGCCAGAAAAAAAAAGGCAATGATACATATGTATTTTATGCAAAGTGGAAATATTTTGCATAAAATATCAACGCCTCTTTTCGGAAAGTATATAAGAAAAATATTTCAGATTGAGGCTGTTAAAGTTTACCTAGCATGCTAAGCGTTAAATTGCGGAAACATTAAATTGACGTAGAAGAAAATTATACATGTTTGTTTGTTTGTATTGAGGTTTTACGGCCCAGTCAACCCAATGGGGTCATGTCGAGCGCGGTCAGTTTACCTAACCACACGTTTACTGGGCAGGCTTAGTCCTCTAAGCGGTTAACCAGTATTGTGCACATTCTTTCGCCAGAAACTGACAACTGCCCTTCTTGAATCAGCGGAAGGGAGAGAATGACCGTAGAAAATATTTCATGATCAATCTCCACGAAAGAATGTTGCCGACCTCGGCGGGGGTTGAACCCGCGACCTCCTGGTCTCCAGTCGGACGGCGCATCCAACTGAGCCCCCGAGGCCGGCAAAATTATACATGACTATGCTTACCAGAATATGGGTAAGAGGTGATACAAAATGACCATCTTTAAATTTTCCAGCGAGAAGAAAACAGCTTTCACTCTCTGAAAGTGAAAATACGCTACAATGATTTATTAGGAAAGAAGCTATAATCAGTTTTCAATTTTCTTTGAGAGCCACACCATGGCAGAGTACCTTTTTCCGCACATACGGACAACCATTATATCATTACGCCTAAGTGATATGTTGTTCTAATGCATGACATTTCAATTCAGTAAAAGATAGAAGAATATGTGGTAACGAATGCTAAGATATAATTACATAAAAAATCAGTAGAAAGTAGAAAAATCCACAGTCACGAATCACCGCCTTCCCGAGGTCTTAAAGAAGGAGAGATGTGAACAAATAATGTAACCTTGTTCGATAGCGTGACATTATGAAAACACGCCTTTTCTAATAAATTGAAAAATTTCATCGTCCAAAACTGAAAGTTTTCAGATAAAAATTATATTTTTTTTCATATTTCTGCTCAAAACATAAATTGTTGGTACTCGTTAGAACAGCCGCCACCTAAAACTGAAAATTTTCGGATAAAAATTCTAATATTTTTCATATTTCTGTTCAAAAAATAGATTGTGGGGACTCGTTAGAACCGCCTTGCCGAGGCGGTTCTAATGAGTACCCACAATCTAAGTTTTTGAGCAGAAATAAGAAAACATAATGTAGACCCCTGTAAATCCCAGTTTTACTATATGAAAGTGGGGTTTAAAGGGGGGGGGTGGAGGCGGGGGGGGGGGGGGGGGGGACGGTATCAAAAATTATAAAGGTATGTTGACGAGATGTATGTGCTCATCAGAATCGATCCGATGAAATTGTCTCATTAGGGCTATTTTAATGAGTACATTCAACATACCATTATTTTAAAGAAGATCAAAACGACATCCCTAAACTATCCCCATTTGCCTCCTGACCTGGCGCTATGATTAACCCTCATTGGCTCGAACTATCCATGTCTAGAACAAATTTCCATGGTCCCAAAGATGTTCGAGCCTTTGAAGTTCGACTATAGTAATAGAACGTGAAATGTTAACATCTACCTGGACATAAGCAAACTTCTAGTTCAGCAACATAACATGAAGCAAAGCTGGCGAAACTTATGACAATAAAGATGCCAAGTCCTAAGTTGTCCATGCCTCTAACTTCACTAGAGTTAGTTCTACTGGTTAATGGAGCATGTATGGAAAGTCTGCGATATATAGTCGCAAATCTGTGCTGAATTGATAAAGAGGTTAAGGAAGTTTTAAAAAAACTCTCTCGTCCAAGTCAGATAATGTCCTTATCAAAATATATGCTAGCCACTGAAAATTGAGAAAAAGTGTACATGACAATAGACTTCCTTGCAGACTGATTATTTCGATAGCTTATATACGGAAGTTTTGACATTATTAGCCGCCACATTGGGAAATAACCCTTATTACATATGCAGGCAGCGTAGACTCGGATAAACCTGAAAACTCGCGCTGTTTGATCTGTCATTTGCTGTTCAGATGTAGAAAAAACGTTCGTTTTCAGCCAATGGGTAATTTTTTACATTGCGTTTAACCATTTTAATATCTCCGTTCATTATGAAAACACGCCAATTCAAATATATAGAACATTTCGCCTCCAAAAACTGAAAATTTTCAGATAAAACAAAAACGCTGATACTTTTCATATTTCTGCTCAAAAACATACTATTAGATTATGGGTACTCGTTAGAACCGCCTCGGCGAGGCGGTTCTAACGAGTACCCACAATCTACGATTTGAGCAGAAATATGAAAACTTATCTTTTTATCTGAATTTTTTTCCTTTTTTGGTGGTAAAATTTTCAATATATTTGAATAGGCGTGTTTTCGTAATGACGAGCAGAAAAGGACCTGGCCTAACTTCGCTGGCGTACCTGTTAATCTGTGTCTGCACTGTTCGGATATACCCAAAACACCCTATTTCAGAAATAAGAAAAATAATGTATATCCCTGTAAACCCCAGTTTTATTATATAAAAGTGGGGTTTAAGGGGGTCAGAATTATATAGGCATGTTTTCGTGATGTCATGAAGAGGACTCTTCTTTCTCTGAATTTGAACACATCTGTTGTTGCATATAGAGCTGCTATTGAAATTTAAGAGCAGCATGACAATCCAGAACATTACGAAAACACACCTATTCAAATATATAGAAAATTTCACCCCCAAAAACTGAAAATTTTCAGATAAAAATCTCTGATATTTTTCATATTTCTGATCACAACATAGATTATGGGTACTCGTTAGAACCGCCTCGGCGAGGCGGTTCTAACGAGTACCCACAATATATGTTTTTGAGCAGAAATAAGAAAAATAATGTATACCCCTGTAAACCCCAGTTTTACTATATAAAAGTGGGGTTTAAGGGGGTCAAAATTATATAGGTATGTTTTCGTGATGATCCAGAAGAATGGAAAACAGTGTAGATCATCATAAGCCAGCTCTCGGTCAAATGTAGCATAGACAATGTTAGCATCAATAGAAATGAGCACCCTCCAGGAAGTGTGACCGCGCAGTCTCAGAAGGGCTTTCGATGTCCTACCGGTTGATATATGGTACATAGTTAGTATTCTCTGATTGGTTAAATTGCAGTTTAATGTGGCAGTCTACAAACTTTCATTCATGTGATGACTTAAGCTTCATTATTAAAATTTTGGAAGAGGCTAATTACAGTCAACTGTAAATAGCCAAAAAAAAACCATTAAATTGGCTATTTACATTCACCTGTAAATAGCCCCATCACGAAAACATACCTATATAATTTTGACCCCCTTAAACCCCAATTTATACAGTAAAACTGGGGTTTACAGGGGTATACATTATTTTTCTTATTTCTGCTTAAAACATAGAATGTGGGTACTCGTTAGAACCGCCTCGCCGAGGCGGTTCTAACGAGTATCCACAATATATGTTTTGGGCAGAAATATGAAAAATATCAAAGTTTTTATTCTGAAAATTTTCAGTTTTTTGGAGGTGAAATTTTCTATATATTTGAATAGGCGTGTTTTCGTAATGCTCCAGGAAGTGTGACCGCGCAGTCTCAGAAGGGCTTTCGATGTCCTACCGGTTGATATATGGTACATAGTTAGTATTCCCTGATTGGTTAAATTGTAGTTTAATGTGGCAGTCTACAAACTTTCAGTCATGTGATGACTTTAGCTCTATTATTAAAATTTTACCCATTTGGCACACAGCGTTGAAACACTGTACTTTTATCTTTGATTCAACGTCGAGGACGTTGAATCAACCTTGGAATAACTTTGTTTAAACGTCGTTTCAACATTGTTTGCTTACTAGGTACTTTTGTAAGAGACCAACTTAAGGCTCACCTAAAGATCCTTAGTTGACCTCGGTGGCTCAGTTGGATGCGCGTCCGACTGGAGACCAGGAGGTCGCGGGTTCGATCCCCGCCGAGGTCGGCAACATTCTTTCGTGGAGATTAATCATGAAATATTTTCTACGGTCATTCTCTCCCTTCCGCTGATTCAAGAAGGGCAGTTGTCAGTTTCTGGCGAAAGTATGTGCACAATACCGGTTAACCGCTTAGAGGACTAAGCCTGCCCAGTAAACGTGTGGTTAGGTAAACTGACCGTGCTCAACATGACCCCATTGGGTTGACTGGGCCGTAAAACCTCAACACAAACAAACCTTTTATCTCTGCCACAGAGATACAAGCTATGCTATCTAATTCGCAGTCCCAATGAATAAGCGGATAGTATCGGGCACTTATTTGATTGGTCGAATGCATCCATCGGTTTTTTCGCTTGATGTTGCGCAGGTATTTTAGCCGGGACATGACAAAACCAACAGATTAGTTTTAAAAAATACTCTGACAAAAGTGACAAGCACTTAACGACCTGGCCTAACTTCGCTCGCGTACATGTTAATCTGTCCTTGCACTGTTCGGATATACCTAAAACACCCTATTTCGCAAGGTGCATTTCATTTGAAACAGGAGACAGTGAAACCTGAACATGCAAAACTAAAAAAAAAAACAATAAGAAAAAAACACTGTAGAATGACAAAAGAATTGAAAATGTAACTGCCAGTTTTATTTCTTTTCCGATAAAAGCACAACACGAAAACATGCCTATACAATTTTGACCCCCTTAAACCCACTTTTATATAGTAAAACTGGGGTTTACAGGGGTATACATTATTTTTCATATTTCTGCTCAAAAACATAGATTGTGGGTACTCGTTAGAACCGCCTCGCCTAGGCGGTTCTAACGAGTACCAATAATCTATGTTTTGAACAGAAATATGAAGAATATCAGAATTTTTTATCTGAAATTTTTACTTTTTTTGATGGTAAAATTTTCAGTATATTTGAATAGGCGTGTTTTCATAATAATGATAGAATTTACCGTTTTATCCATAATAAGTCGTAGAGATAGGTCTCTGAAATCCACGTTCACAGGGTCTACACTGTTTCCACTTATCCAATTATTCTTAGACTCATCAACAATTAGTCAAACTGGCAAAACTGAGTTTTGGAACATTTTTAAAAGCTTGTCACGCGCTAGAAAAAGATAGGTTCCAAATATGGATATGTTGCAGCAAACTTCATGCATGGTTGCTAACACAATTATGTTGCGAACTTCTATCTTTAATTGCACGGCGGTGACTCGGTTCTCAGACTAAAGGACAGCTCCTTCCTCAATGTGTGTCATTGTTTGTTCCTCCTTGTTTCATCTTTAGCCTCGGAAAGGCTTGCTTCGTGATCTTGGCATTTTTTTGGTTATATCCAGTTACATTTTTGTTTGAATTGTAGGTTAAATAAGTTTAAATGTCCCAATATTTTGAACATATATGATGCACAACGCACGAAAAGGGCCCTTATACATTTTGTGGACAACGTGGGTCCAGATCAGCATGTATATCTGTGCAGTCTAATCCTTGCATTTTCTGTTCATCGACATATATTATAGTAAGCGGACAACACCGGTCCTGATCAGCCTGCGCTTATGCGCAGGCTGATCAGGGCATGTGTTGTCCGCAAATTACATAAGGGCCCTTTTCGTGTGTTGCACATCATATGGCATTTCGAACAGCGAAGATATTTCTCACTGGATAGATCATGATAGTTACATTATACATTTCCAGGGAAAAAGCATTTTTATCAATTTGCAAATATCGAAAATACAGACTAAGAAGTGCATTATCTTTGGACCTCATCGCAGCAACACGCCTAATACAAAACGGAACATGAATTCTATGTTTAACCTTTACTACTCTCTAGGCAAATTTGGAACACAACTGTTGAGATTTTTCTTTTTTCTTCTTTTCAGAAAACAGGAATTGTTGTTTGTGCAAATTGTGTCAGAGACAATTTGCATGAAATGTCAAATCCTGTTTTCTGGCAAAAACTAAGAAAAGTATTTCAATATGTCAGCTGCTCAAAATTTTACCCAGCATGCTAAACGTTTATATGTTGCCATTCGTGCGAAATGTGAGCACATCATATACATGTACAAACCAAAAGTTGAAACAATGGAAGGCTAAGCCAAGAGTCTCATCATTGAAAAATTTCTAATGAAGGGATAAATAACAAACACTGCGATGTTCCCCGTTGAAATTGGAACCGAGTGATAGCATAGCAAACACTGATGAGGCAACGCGTTGAAAGAACTCGAATTGAGGGATAGCACTACCAACAGTATAATGTTCCTCATTGGAGTAGTTGGAATTTACGGGCATTGCAAACAAAAGAACTTGAAACGATTTATCATATATACACTAAAGGCTGAGACTAAAGGCGAAGTTTTACCTTTTTCAAATTGAGTTTTCGTGAGATTTTTTTAAATACTAAAATACTTAACTTATGAAAGATATGTCTCTGATAAAAGTTTATCAGGAGAACGACAGTCGACTTCTCAAAACTCTTTCTGCCTCCTACTGTGTCTGATAAGCGGTAACCTGACGCGAATTTCAGAGGATTCCATTTTGCCTGAAAATATTAGTTTCCATAAGGCCCACCTTGACGGACTTTAGCGATGGTTTGTCGTTTGCTTAACGCATGGTTAAAGGTAACTGTCACGTGGCATTTCGTTCAAAATATTCCTTGTATACGTGTCTTCTGCACGAGGAGAAAGTAAAAAGAACGACTAACCTGCAAATATCGTTTTTGTCTGTTTACCTGGCAAAAATCCCAGTTCCAGTCTGTACTTTTGGAGGAATTTGGGTTGATTCAAACTGTTTATTGTTAAGATTTTCTTTCACAAGCAGCAGATTGAAAAAAAAAAAACACTTGCAAGAAAACGTTGTGTAACGATCCTCCAGGTGTACGCTTCATTGACTTTATAGATATCTTCTATATAGGGACAAGATTTGAAATATTTACATCTGAATGGCTTGACTGACAGAACCGGACTTAATTTATGCTAAAACATGTCAACTCGGAACATCTTCTAATCAGAGCAAAACCTAGAGAAATATTAAAGTCCATTCTATAAGGAGGTCGGCGGACCTTCTTCTGAATAAATTTCATCAGGCCGTATGTTTCGTCAATTCATATTTATAAACATATTGCGAAAATTCAATTAACTCTTTCGCTGCCAAATTTCAGACGACATTTGTCGTCTGCGTTTGCTCTAAACAAACTATCCATTGGAAAGAAGTTTATATGTAAAGTTGAAAAAAAATGAATGTCAAACAGCGTTGACCCAGATGAGACGGCTCATTATGAGCCGTCTCATCTGGGTCTATGCTGTTTGCAAAAAGCCTAATAGTATTATCATCACCTGTGACAGTGAAAGAGTTAAAAACTTAGTTTCTATATGGAAAGAGAGGGACTGCGACAGACAGATAGAACTATTATCGAGTAATTACATCTAAATATAGTAACTAAGGAATATGCAGTAAGTCCAAGCCAGTGGACATCGCAAACTATACCCTAGTCAGAAATCACCTCGGTGTCATAGCAAATGCTTCAAGTTGAAACACCCTCCCCGATGCAGCAAATTATTTCCTTTTAGAGTCGACCCCTTTACAGAAGGGGCTTGGTCTGCGTGACAGCAAACGTTAAAACGGCGGAAAATAAAAGAATGTATCATACCCTTAATTTTAGGTTATATAATTTATAATGTCTTCTGCTGACACCAACTTTAGCAAAAGCTCATTATTTATTCATTAAATGTTGATGATTCCTTTTCCACGTTTCTATAGGTGGAATATATATCGGCAAAGTATGGACGGAACGGCAGAAAACGTACCTTCGGATATGTACATCCAGCGAGGATTCAGATCAGCCTGCACATTCGCGCAGTCTTATCAGAATCTTTAGGACGCATTTTGAATAGCCAGGGATCCAATATTCTAATTACGAAAACACGCCTATTCAAATGTACTGAAAATTTTACCACCAAAAAATGAAAATTTTCAGAGAAAAAATCTGATATTTTTCATTTTTCCGCTCAAAACATAGATTGTGGGTACTCGTAAGAACCGCCTCTGCGAGGCGGTTCTAACGAGTACCTTCAATCTATGTTTTGAGCAGAAATAAGAAAAATAATGCATACTCCTGTAAACCCCAGTTTTACTATATAAAAGTGGGATTCAAGGGAGTAAAAAATTATATAGGCGTGTTTTCGTGATGTCTTCATGCGAACAAGGAAGACTCTGATCAGACAGCGTACAATCGCAGGCTGATTTGAGTCTTTGTTTCGCCACATGAAAGAAGGTACGTTTTCTCACGTTGTGGCTCAATTAAGTTCAGGGCCCAGTTGTTCAAAGCTTTGTTAGTTAAACGAGCTCGTTAGTGGTCAAAATGTTAACTGTTCTAGTAATTACAATATCTAATGCACAGGTATTTTTGAAAAAAAAAAATGTGAGTAGATTTTGCAATTTTTTTTCAGCAAAAATATTAGCGTATATGCCATATTAAATGATCAAAGTTTTATCAGTACGTGAATTATCGACATCGTTAGTTTTGAACAACTGGGTCCAGTACTAAAATTCAGCTACAAGCTTCTCAAATTAGAAATAAACAATTTAAACACAGTGATATTATGAAATGAGCCAGCACACGACAAAACTAACAATAAGGCATGCGCCCAGCGAAGACTCAGATCAGCCTGTGCATCTACGAGTCTAATCAATCTTCACTGTCCGCATGAAGAAACCTTAGGTCCTTAGGTACCCATTGAGCTCACAGCGAAGACCCTGATCAGACTTGGCGGATGACCAGGCTGATCGTCGTTGGGCGCACATGCCATTTTGTTTTGTCTTCAGGTAGCTCAAATAAACAATGTAAACAGTGATGATGTGAAATTTAACCCTTAAAGCGTCAAGAAAAACTGCATCTGAAAATGTCGTCTGTTTATGTCGTCTGCTGAATATTTTTGCAGACTTTTCAAACTTATTTTTGCATACAGGCAAACAGTGTGGACCCAGACCAGACTGCTCCTAAAGGAGCAGTCTGATCTGGGTCCACACTGTTTGCAAAAATGACTTTTAAAATCACAAGCAGATGACAAAGCAGACGACAATAGTTGTGACTGACGCTTTAAGGGTTAAGTATAATTATGAGCCAGCGCACGTCAAAACCTACCACAAGACCTGTGCAGCCAGCATAGACGCAGTCTGATCAGAGTCTTCGCTGATCGCATGTGCGGTCTACAGCCTCCGGGCTATCCGAAGACGGGTGAACGAGAACCTTTGCCATACTACGTGGGTGTACAACCTTATCTGAGTTTTTGCCTGTCACACAGGGCTTATTGTAGGTTTTGTAGTGCGCTGGTTCTTTAAATGTTTGCCTCATCCACCCATCTTTTGTTCAGGTTACTAAAATAACTATTAACCCTTGTCCTGCTGAGCCTAGATATACCCTGCCTTTGCAAACAGTGTAGATCCAGATCAGTTGGCTTCTTCAGAAGCCAACTGATCTGGATCTGCACTGTTTTCCATTAAGTATGTGAATTTATAGCAAAACTCCTGATCAAGTAATCTGATTGGCTCAAAATTTGAAATGGGCGTGGCATCTTAATTTATTCAGTAGGACAAGGGTTAAAATATCGTATGACTCAACATGAAAGTAAACATTTTTGCGTCATTTGACCGAAGCAGCTGTTTTTTTTTTTTTTTGTTTTTTTTTTTGTTTTTTTGTTGTTGTTTTTTTTTTTCAATTACTCCTGAACCAGTTCCTCCATATTAGCTTGACTATTTTGTTACATTTCTTCTAAAGGAAACAAAAGTTTGATTTGCAGTGCGGGCATTTTCGGAAGTGTTTGTTCTGTCATCGGAAATCGATACATATCATTTTAACATCGCGTTCATAGTTTAAACTGTTGAATCGGACTGCCAACAGAACACATGAAGGGTTAGTAATTAAAAGCTCCGTATACCTCAGAAATAGAAATAATAAAAAAAAAAAAAAAAAAAAAAATCAAAAAAAAATATTTAATAAATTGATATATAGTACTAATACGATCATTAAACGCCACGTGGCGTCTGACAGCCTGTAAAGTTTCAGTTATTCTTTCGTTTTTGAACTGGATAAAAAGTTAAATGATTTTTTTATCGTGTCTCTGAATTAATGTTGGCAACATTAATTCAGAGATACGATAAACAAATCATTTCATTTCAAGAAGGAGAGAATAACTGAATTTTTACAGGCTGTCAGGTGCCACATTTTATGACTGTATTAATACCATATATCATTTTTTTTTAACTTTTTTGGATAATAAAAGGTGTATTTTTGAGAAATATGGAGCCTTTAACAGATTTAAAGGGAGACATCTCTACAAAACTTATTTGCCTCTCTTCTGAAATGGAGCCTTCTCTAAAAGAAACGAACCGGGAGAAAATTCTTTCCTTTTAGGGTAAACATCTTTTGTGTACAGCAAATCTTGTTTGCCTCCCTTCTAAGGGGTTTACTGTAAAAGGAAAGAATTTGCTCCCTTTTAGGCATTTTTTTTTCTTTTATGGTAGACCCCTTTTCAGTAGGGGTTTGCTGTCCAGGAAAGCAAAGTAGAATTCAGAAACTTTGTCTCTTCTAATCAAAAAAAAAAAAAAAAAAAAAAAAAAAAAAAATGGAAGAAAATCTACCACTTATACAGAATAACCATTCACTTTACTTCAAACTTGCACATCACGAAAACACGCCTATATAATTTTGACCCCTTTAAACCCACTTTTATAGAGTAAAATTGTGGTTTACAGGGGTATACATTATTTTCTTATTTCTGCTAAAAAACATAGATTGTGGGTACTCGTTAGAACTGCCTCGCTGAGGCGGTTCTAACGAGTACCCACAATCTATGTTTTGAGCAGAAATTTGAAAAATATCAGAAGTTTTTATCTGAAAATTTTTCTGTTTTGGTTGTAAAATTTTCAATATATTTGAATAGGCGTGTTTTCGTAAAGAAACTATCTGGATTTCTCCGGATTATCTGCTGCACCGGTATGGAATTAAATCTTTAGACCATTTCCTTTACTGAGGTATTATTCGTTTTTGAAAAAGTTATTTTAGCAATTTGTCCTACCCATAGGTCTGTTTCTGGCTCAACAGCGGTCCCGGCTATGGTAAAATCTCTACGCTAATTTCTGGGATTACTATAAATTCGAAAAATTGGTAAAATTTCGGTGACTCAAACACTGATGGCTCGTTTACCGTGACTGATTCGAACTCGCTTTTTAGTCCCTATAAAATTCTTCCGATATCTCAAGAAAACAAATAGTTAGGGTTGTTTTAGGAAAATTGTATCATGAAAGTGTATGTTGTGTATACTCATTAGAATCGCTTCATCATACACTCGACATACAATTATTTTATAGACGATTAAAGATATTCTTAATGTTTCCATTTGCGTCTTGACCTGGCACTATGATTAACCCTAAACGGCTCAAATTGCCTGTGTCTAAAACAAATTTCCTTGGTCCCAAAGATATTCGAGCCATTGGAGTTCGACTGTACTTAGTAAATGGGGTGCTCTCAGTCAGGAGTGATTGGTGCTTGTTGATACTTCTTCCTACTTCAAATATACTAAAATTTTTACCACCATAAAATGAAAATTTTCAGATAAAAATTCTGATATTTTTCATATTTCTGCTCAAAACATAGATTGTGGGTACTCGTTAGAGGCGCCTCGGCGAGGCGGTTCTAACGACTACCCACAATCTATGTTTTTTAGCAGAAATTAGAAAAAATAATGTATACCCCTGTAAACCCCAGTTTAACTTTATAAAAGTGGGGATTAAGGGGTCAAGATAATAGAGGCATGTTTTCGTGATTGTTGTTAGGCTTTCAAACGTATGCGGTGAAGTACTAACGAGTAAGTTAACCCTTGTACGGGCCCCCGTAGCCTAGTGGATAACAGAGTTGACTCTTGATCCATTAGGTTACTCACCGCTGTGGTTCGAGCCTGGCTCGGGTCATATGTGGGAAAGCCAAGATCTGCTTACGGATGGTCAGGTGGTTTTTCTCCGGGTTCTCCGGTTTTCGCCCACCTTCGATGAACGATCGGCTCGATATAAGTAAAATATTCTTGAAAGGGCCGTAAAACCCAAATCCAAAAAAAAAAAAAAAAAAAGTTAACCCTTGCCATGCTGAATAAATTAAGATACCACGCCCACTTCTAATTTTCAGCCAATCAGACTAATTGATCCAGATTTTAATTCACATACCTTATGGCAAACAGAGCATATCCAGGTCAGAAGCCAACTGAATCTACACTGTTTGCAAAGGCAGAACATATCCAGGTTAAGCAGGACCAGAGTTAATAAAATAAAAGCACACGTGTCCAGCATATTTAACCCTTAAAGCGCCAATCACAACAATTGTCGTCTGCTTTGTCTTCTGCTTGTGATTTTAAAAGTCATTTCTGCAAACAGTGTGGCCCCAGATTTAGGAGCAGTCTGATCTGGGTCCACACTGTTTGCCAGTATGCTAAAAATAGCTTTGAGAAGTTTGCAAGAATATCCAGCAGATGACATAAACAGACGACATTTTCAGATGCAGTTTTTCTTGGCGCTTTAAGGATTAATTTGGCGCTGAATGTTGTATGTTTATATAACAATCATGTGACCAATTCACGTAATCAGATCTAATCACGCTCAAATGACACATACGATATAGTATTACAGTCTTGGCAGTATTCCAGCAAGTGACAAAAACATAGATAATAAATAACAGATGGTAGAGTATGATGTCATCTATTGTTTCATACTTACATTACTTACATAAATAAGGAGAACACGTCAATAAGAAAGGTAATAATGGAACTAGTAAATAATCAATTAAATCTTCTCGTCACAAAAGTAAAGTCTCTCTCTCTCTCTCTCTCTCTCTCTCTCTCTCTCTCTCTCTCTCTCTCTCTCTCTCTCTCTCTGTTTTGTCATTGGTTATTCCCCGTCTTTCCTATAGTAAAACTGGGGTTTCCAGGGGTATAACAGTATTTTTACGTATTTCTGCTCAAAACATAGATTGTGGGTACTCGTTAGAACCGCCTTGCCGAGGCGGTTCTAACGAGTACCACATGCTATGTTTTGAGCAGAAATATGAAAAATTTCAGAATTTGGTTGTAAGATTTTCAATATATATATATAGAATACTGTAACAATAATGTAATTGAAGTTACCCGCAAAAGGCGACGATCACTAAGCACAGCCTTCCCGAGGCACGGAAAAAAGAAGAGATGATGGGGAAAAATGAGAAAACATTACGGTACGGTTGCAACAAATGACACAAAACAAAAAAGTGCAACAGAGAAACCGCCTTGGACAGACAGCTGAAACAACTACTGCGGCGCGAGAGGAAAGCGGTCGTGGTCATAGCCCTAGATTAGAGGGGGGTATCCACATAAAACTTTTCTTATTTCTCCATATAAACATATGTTTTGGGTAATCATTAGAAACGCCTCGATGAGGCGCTTCTAACTAGTACCCACGACATATGTTTTTGTGTAGAAATAAGAAATATATCAGTACTTTTCGGTGGATATAAATGTCTTATCTGGAGCTATGGTGCTAAACTAGTTTTACTCGATCGAAACCTCAGTCTTATCTCCTGAAGCAGTTCTGATATTTACCCTTTTAACCATGAAGTTCTGAAATCTTTAAATTTGGACGTGTCCATTGTTGCAAATAGGGGTTTTAGTCTATAATCAAAAACAAATTGCCAAAAAGTTTAGATCCTGATTAGACGGTACGTTACGAGCCGTCTCATCTGGATCTAAACCGTTTGCACAGGTATTTCATTTGGTCTGCTGGGCTCAAAGGGTTAACACGTAAATACAAAAAAAATTGAAATACAAACAGCAGAAAGGAAACCGAAAGCAAAGTGGACAGCCATTGTAAACATTAACTGTAATGTTAGCGTGGCAACACGAAAATCATGAGTGGATAACCACAATGCTAGACATCACGAAAACATGCCAATATAGTTTTGACCCCTTAAACCCCACGTTTATACAGTAAAACTGGGATTTACAGGGGTAAACATTAATTTTCTTATTTCTGCTCAGAAACATACATTGTGGGTACTCGTTAGAACCGCCTCGCCGAGGCGGTTCTAACGAGTACCTACAATATATGTTTTGAGCAGAAATATGAAAAATATCCGAATTTTTATTTGAAATTTTTTATTTTTTTTTTGGTGGTAAAATTTTCAGTATATTTGAATAGGCGTGTTTTCATTATGTTTACAGCAACTTGGATCCACATTAGAACATCTGCTGTGGAACGGAAAGCAGTATAAATCCCACAAGGGGCATATCAGCTAACGCTAACACTAGCATCCAATAATGACATAAGAATTCAATAGCACGACTTTTTATAATGATTATTTGTAAATGTAAATATCAGTGCATCAGAGGCTATTAGTTCTACAGTGCAGTGAATATAATTTTATTACTTGAGATCACACATAAACCAGTATGGTATAAAAGAAAACAAACTTAATTTGGCCAAAAAAAAAAAAGACTTCAAAACATGATGCAATGCTAAATTCAAACGGCATGATGGTACATCAATCTATAAAGGAGTGGCCAAAATTTGGTTTGTCCTGAAGCTTTTGGTATATAATCTGAATATTGATTGTATTGGGGTTTAACGACACGTCAAACCTTGTGGGTTATTTTATGTCGTCTCCCAGAGAAAGGGAGAAAAGAGACAGAAGAGATAGCAGAAGAGATGAAAGAGAGAGACAAGGAAGAAAGAGGAACAGGATTGAAAGTGACGAAACAGAAGAAATAAAAAATCTCCTCCTTACCCTTACCTGCTACAAGGATAGCAGGCCTTGCCCAACTGTAAGCCAATATCAGCTGGACGCTCCGGTGACATAAGATACATGACACCTTCGCACCACCCGACCACCCCATATATATTCTGAATAATAATTGTCTTTAACTCTTTCACTGCCATAGGCGATACATTACGAAAACACGCCTATTCAAATACACTGAAAATTTTACCACCAAAAATTGGCAATTTTTCAGATACAAAATTCTGATATTTTTCATATTTCTGCTCAAAACATAGATTGTGGGTACTCGTTAGAACCACCTCGGCGAGGCGGTTCTAACGAGTACTGACAATCTATGTTTTTGAGCAGAAATAAGAAAAATAATGTATACCCCTGTAAACCCCAGTTTTACTATATAAAAGTGGGGTTTAAGGGGGTCAAAATTATATAGGCATGTTTTCGTAATGAATAATAGGCTTTTGCAAACAGCATATATCCAGATGAGACGGCTCATAATGAGCAATCTCATTTGGATCTACGCTGTTTGACATTCATTATTTCAACTTTACATATAAACTTCTTTCCAAGCAATAGTTTGTTTAAAAAACAAACAACAACAACAAAAATTTGGCAGCGAAAGAGTTAAGAGCAGCCAACCCTTCTTTACTAAGGGAGACAAATACTTTCATGTCAAAACTTGGAGGTTTATCTAGTACTTAAATACAAGTCAATGTTTTCTTTTTTATCAGGTTACTTGAAGACGAGTATGATTATCTATAAGATAGTGCGGCAACTTCTCTTGTTTGTGTTTCATGCAGGTTTGTGGTACTGATTTTATGTTTGTTTCTTTTTTATTATGTTAATAATTATTTGTAAATTGTATGCGTCTTAGCCATGAAAAGACAATAATAGCCAAAAAATGTAATTTTATTCACAGTTCTCAAAATGAAAATATGTTATGAATACTCATTAGAAGCGCCTAACAGAGGCGCTTCTAATGAGTATCAACAACATATACATAACGAAAACACACCTATTCAAGTATACTGAAAATTTCAAACCAAAAAACTGAAAATTTTGAGATAAAAATTCTGATAATTTTCATAATTATGTTCAAACATATATTGTGGGTACTCGTTGGAACCGCCTCGCATAGGCGGTTCTAACGAGTACCAACAATATATGTTTTTGAGCAGAAATAAGAAAAATAATGTATACCCCTGTAAACCCCAATATAAAAGTGGTGTTTAAGGGGGTCAAACTTACATGTATATAGGTATGTTTTCTTGACGATTCGTGAAGAAATCAGAGAGATTTAATAGATCCTAAAAAGAATAATGAATACACTTACAAAATTAAAAACAGGTGAAGTGTCAAGTTTTCTTGGCCATATTAACTAGTTTTGGCAAAAAAAGCCTCATTAGTGACCACAGTGATCACAGAGGACCAGAATGTCTGCCGAGAAAAGAAACAGATCTGTTAACAGAGGCCAGAGAGAATGCGTCTCAACTTGTTGGGTGCGTTGCAAACTGTGTAGACTTTGAAAATATAAGACGCGTTCTGCTCTGGGGCTACACTGTTTGCTCAAGCCTTCCTGTCCGAATACTTAGGTTCAGTTAGGTAATTTAATCAAATCGCACCGCAGTAGAATTTTTGACCTTAAAATGCCAAGAAAACCTGCATCTGAAAATGTCGTCTGTTTATGTCGTCTGCTGAAAATTCTTGCAAACTTTTCAAATTTATTTTTGCATACAGGCAAACAGTATGGACCCTGATCAGACTGCTCCTAGAGGAGCAGTCTGATCTGGGTCCATACTGTTTGCAAAAATGACTTTTGAAATCACAAGCAGATGACAAAGCAGACGACAATTTAAGGGTTGAATAATCCTTGATCTGCCCCTGTTCAATGATTATTTATACCTGCATTTCGTGCTTATTTTGTCCAAACAAGAAACCTGTTGACTTCTGAAAGTGAAACAATGGAGATACTTATTTTTGGCCACAATGACGTCAAATGTCCTCATGTAAATAAAAGCAACCTCTTTACACCTTCAGAAGCCTGGCTGTTTATCACCAGTCCTAGAACTGTTCATGTGCCGCACATTCACACTACAGATTATACAGTCTGGGAGAACATAAGCGCCTCCTGCCATGTGATAATCGGAAAGACTACAAGAATGTGTAATTTTCTTAACCCACCGAAATGTAGGTAAGCAGAATTACCATTAACTAAACACATCAATATTTATTGTATACTTCTAAAGCTATAAGTGAAGATACTAGGAAATATCGCAATCATAAAACACAGCGTTCCCGAGACACAAAAGGAAGGAGAGATTAAGAACAAACAATGACAAAGCACACGTCACGCATGAAACCACCGACGCTCAAAGAAAATCTGCAACAGAGGAAGCGCATTGTACCCGACTACTTGAGGGGGGGGGGGGGGTGAGGGGGGGGGGGGGGGGGGGCTTAAACCAGTTTCACACACGCGAAACCTCGCTCTTATCTCCTGATGCAGCTTCAAACGTTAAAACAATACAAACAGAAAGAAACCAGAAAGCCATGACAACTAAATAAGCAATGTTGTAACCAAAACCATTATATTTTCCCATTTTTCACAGACATTATCATGAAAACATACCTATATAATTTTGACCCCGTTAAACCCCACTTTTATATAGTAAAAATGGAGTTTACAGGAGTATTCTAATATTTTTCTTATCTCTGCTCAAAAACACAGATTGTGGGTACTCGTTAGAACCGCCCCGGCGAGGCGGTTCTAACGAGTCCCCACAATCTATGTTTTGAGCAGAAATATGAAAAATTTTAGAATTTTTATCTTAAAGCTTTCAGTTTTACGTGGTGAAATTTTCAATATATTTGAATAGGCGTGTTTTCGTAATGGAGTATAAGTCGCTACTACGAGGGTCGTGCAAAAAGTTCTGTCACTAATAGGCTTCCTCAGTTTTATCCCAGGTATACTTTAAAATGCTTCACTGCACTTGAATGTTGTGTTATATAGCTAACTATACCCGTTTATTTCGCGCAAATTCCTTTCCAACTGACCGAGTTATTTCAAATTGAAATCGATGCAGTCATATACACTGACCAATTTACTAGTTACAATAAGAAACGACAAAGCAAAGGGTGGTCAGGAGTCCACCTTTTACATGACAACGCCTCTTCTCATAAATGTGAGGTTGTTAAATCTTTTTTGGCTTCTGAAAAGGTGATAGTTTTAAACCGCCACCTTCACACCTGACCTGAGTCCTTGTGACTTCTTTTTATTTCCAAGGCTTAAGAAAATGCTTTCCGGAAATAAGTATACGTCTAGAAGTTCTCTTGGCAGCGCTATTTATCAGTGTCTCCAACAGATACCAAAAGAAGACTATTTATCTGCTTTTCGCGACTGGGTAAAAGGGTTACAAAATGTGTTTCAGTAAAGGGGGAATACTTTGAAGGTTTGTAATAAAAATATATTTGATAAAACGTAGCACTGAAGTAATCCGAACCCAGTGACAAAATATTTTTGCAGGACCTTCGTAAGACAACTGTTTTATCTTTTTTGATTCACTTTTAATTAAAGCTATGTAAGGCATAATACTTTCACCATATACTATGGGAAATAAGAATATATTCTAAAAGGAATGACCCTTGAGATCAATGAACACGCACATAAGACAGATTTATACATTTATCATGTTGCTAGAAATAACAAAAGATGAAAATTTGGTTTAAATATTGCAAAAATTATGAAAATACCTCTCTAAAAGTATAGTGACCTACACCCTTGTTTTCATTACATATTATGGAGGAATACGCGGGTACACATTACATAGAACAGTTATAATGTAATGCACTGCAACAATTACAGTTGAATTTAAATGCCTGGAATATTCGAAGTTTGAGCCACTGAGAGTTAGTAATAAGTCAGGGGGGGTAAATTGGGATACTTTAGGGATGTATTTTTGATCTTCTATAAATTAATGTTATGTTGAGTGTACTCATTAGAATCGCTCTGGCCTTTTGACATTTCGCAATCTCATTGAAAGTCGTCTACCAGTGGTTTTCCTTTGATCTGCCTTAGTTTGTAGTCGGTCCCTCATCTGTTGTACAAAGTCGTGTGTACTTCATCTTACAGAGAACTTTTCTTGAGCGGCGGAGAATTCAAGCCCTGCGACAGATGCGAAGTCACAGAATTCAGAGATATGTTTTATGTGCAAGGTTAGTTTTATTTATCTGAAGCATTACAGTAACAGTAAAATATAAATGGCACAAAACTGCAATTAAACGAAGTAGAGGACTAAATGCAGTAAAACCTCAGTGGCTCGAACACGGATAGCTCGTTTTCGAACTCATTTTCGAGTCCCCTAGATTTTTTTCCGATAGCTCAAGAAAACGAATATTAGGTATATTTTTAGGAATTTTTCTTATTTTATCAAAAGAAGTATGTTGTGTGTACTCATTAGAATCGCAACATCGAGACGATTCTAATGAGTATATTCAATATTCCATTGTATAGAACATAAACCACTTTGCTTAAACATCACCATTTGCTTACTGACTTGGCGTCATGATAAACCCTCAGTGGCTCGAACTGCCCATGTCTCGAATACATTTCTATGGTCCCAAAGATGTTCGAACCGCTGAGGATTTACTGTAGTAAACTGAAACATTGCCATAAGAACGGAAACATAACAAAATCAAAATTAACCGTTTTAACCTGGAATTTCTGAAAAAGAGTCTTCCATCGCTGTATCTGGACACATCCATTGCTGCCAAACGGGTAAGTTGTAATTTAAGAATAGAATTGCAAACTGTGTAAATCCAGATGAGACGGCTTATTATCAACTAGATTTACACTGTTTGCAAAGTATCTTTCTTAGCCTACAGGGATGAAAAGGTTAATGAAAGTTATCCCGCTTGTCATACATTTTTGTTGACATTATATAATGATATTATTGCTTAGAGGAAATGAACTCTACAAGCAAAATGCTTTCCTTGTTTATTGTTAGAAACTTGTTACACTGTATGCGCCATTAATGTACATGTTATTGAAAAAGAAATAAATGTTTAAACTAATATTATTGTTAAATTTAGACTTAGAAACGGGGTCAGTATATCAGAAGTTTTCTTGGATAAATTGTACATTCTATTTGGTCAAAATAATCATTATCGATATTAAATAAATCATCTAAATATCGAGAATTGAATGGCGTGATCTTCCCGAGAAAAAGATAAAATACAAAATACAAGTAAAGATATCCAGGAAATGCCACAATCACAAGAGTACGGCCTTACAGAGGCACCATAAGGAGAATTGAGGATCAAACAATAAGAAACAAACGCCATAAATGCAACCACCATAAAACGCCTGCAACAGAGGAATCATCTTTGAACGGTCAGGAGAAAAACTACTAGGGGCTTAAACCAGTTTTACTCGTACGAAACCTAAAGTCTCTGTCGTAACAAAACAGAAGCGGTGAACAGTTAGTACCCATCGATAATGCCCAAACCGAATTACGATAGTATCAAGAAGAACGCATAGAGCATTACAGATTTTCTGATAAGACTATATCGAGGGTTGAGCGCAAGACTAGTGTAAGTCAGATGGTTGTTTTTCCCCAAACCTAATCTCCTCACCATGAAGGTGTTATGAAGATTACAACATTTCTTTCTGTAAACAATGAAAATTTAGGTGCCATTGCTCGTATGAGCAATGGCACCTAAATTTGCATTGTTTACAAAGGGGTCCAAGTTGCCCCTAAACAAGGGTTTCAAAAATATGTTTGAGTTACCATAGTCTTGCGCTCAACCCTCGATATAAAGTATAATGTTTATGATTCTTGGAAGTGAAAAAAGCATGTTTCTCCTTACAAGCAAGCTAAAGATATTTTTTTCTTGTTAATGTTCTTGTAAGAGCACTACGTCTACACAAGAGTAAAATATCCAGGTTTGTCCCTTATCATTTTGCCGCGCCATACGAAACCGTGTCTTCCAGCATATGCGGACAGCGAAGGCCCAGATCAGCCTGTGCATCCGCACAGTCTGATCAGGACCTTCACTGACCGCTAACAGAATCATTGGACACTGTAGAATACATCAATGGAGAACAAATGCCCGAATGAGACTTTGAGCATGCGTGGGATGCCGACTGAATCTGTGCATTTCGCGCATGCTCGAAGACAATTTCGCTTGGTGCGGCCCAGTTTATGTGGCAATATTGTATGAAGTAACACATCCTCATAGGTCACCACGCACAACATATCCTACAATAAAAATTGTGTGACCATCGAAGACTCAGATCAGCCTGCGCATTCGCGCAATCTAATCAGAGTTTTCGCAGATCGCATGTGCCTTCTACAGCCTCCGGGCTATCCAAAGGGAGATAAACGAGAACCTTTGCCATACTGGGTGGACGTACAGGCTGACCTGAGTCACACAGATCTTATTAGGATGAGCCGGCGCAACGTGAGAAAGCGTACCTTTTAACATGTGCGCACGACGCAGACTCAAATCAGCCTACGCATTCGCGCAGTCTGGTCAGTCTTCTTTGACCGCATCATCACGAAAACATGCCTATATAATTTAGGCCCCCTTAAACCCAACTTTTATATAGTAAAACCGGGGTTCACAGGGGTATACATTATTTTTCTTATTTTGCTAAGAAACATAGATTGTGAGTACGCGATAGAACCGCCTCACCGAGGCGGTTCTAACGAGTACCCACAATCTTTGTTTTGAGCAGAAATTTGAAAAATATCAGGGTTTTTTTTTTCTGAAAATTTTCAGTTTTTGGAGGTAAAATTTTCTGTATATTTGAATAGACGTGTTTTCGTAATATGAAGGCAACTGTATCATTGGCTATCCAAAATGAGTCCAGTCAAGTTTCTAATCAGACTGTGCGAAAGCGCAGACTGATTTGAATTTTAGCAGGACGCACATGTCCGAGGTACATTTTCTGACGTTGCGGTTAATTTCGTAGTAGATCACGAAAACATGCCTATATAATTTTGACCCCCATTTGACCCCCTTCAACCCTACTTTTATATAGTAAAACTGGGGTTTACAGGAGTATACATTATTGTTCTTATTTCTGCTCATAAGCATAGATTGCTGATACTCGTTAGAACCGCCTCGTCGAGGCGGTTCTAACGAGTACCCCAATCTATGTTTTGAGCAGAAATATGAAAAATGTCAGAATTTTTCATCTGAAAATTTTCATTTTTTGGTGGTAAAATTTTCAGTATATTTGAATAGGCATGTTTTTGTAATGTAATTATCGTGAGCCGTCACAATATACAGTCTTTTTGGAAGTGTCATTTTACACGAAATATCCGAAATTTCAAAATGATCATGGATAAACCTATTGAATCGGCTTCTAAAACTGAAGTTTAAACCATGAAACGTAGTTTTCAAAATCTCCAAATCGATTTTTAATGATTTCGAAAGACCAGGAAATATCAACTTAACTATACTTTAATGATACAACGAGAGACTTTTTACGGCCGTCACACAACAGTTGACACTTCACATGAAATGAAGAATAATAGTATAACCAGACTTGATGGAGTCAAAATCAGACTACAGCTAAATTGGTTTCCATTGGTATGATGTCATTTCTCTCAGCTGTTATCACAGCTAATAATCTAGACCCAGTTGTTGAAAGCAGCATTAGCTTAACGAGCTCGTTAAGGGTCAAAATGTTAACCGTTCTAGTAGGAACAATATTTAATTCATAATCATTTTTGCTAAAATACGTGAGAGGCGTTTACAAATGCAAAAGCTACTCATATTTCTTTAGCAAAAATATTAGCGTACATGCCATATTTAATGATCAAAGTTTTAACGATACGTTAACTAACGACATCATTAGTTTTGTACAACTGGGCCCTGGCCATGAGTCACTTGCAATACAGACCCCCAAACTGTGTTCCAGCACAGCAAGACTCCTGAAAAGCGCTTTTCGTAAAAAAAATACTCCTCTTGAGAGAATTCCCCTTTTTTGAGGGGAGACAAAATAATTTAGCAGAGTTTTTGGCCACGTAAAATCGATTTAAGCCCCCGCCCGTCCCGCCCACCCCCGCACCCACCCCACACACACACACCTCCCCAGTAAAGTTTTCACTGACCATTCCAAGGCGATGCTACTGATGAGGTATACTATCTTTGTAATTTTATGTCTTTGCATGTACCTCCTGGTCAATGTCTCCTGGCCATTTAGTTTTTGGACAGAAACTATCTTGTTGGCTTTCTGCTTGTGGTGTTTTGATTGTGTTGCCGTTGTCCGTTGTTAG
Source organism: Anodontia alba (assembly GCA_964016985.1). Classification (NCBI taxonomy): domain Eukaryota; kingdom Metazoa; phylum Mollusca; class Bivalvia; order Lucinida; family Lucinidae; genus Anodontia; species Anodontia alba. The sequence goes on from OZ024834.1 coordinate 40,507,255, forward strand.
TCTTACACTAGGTTGCTTTGTGGTTTATTCTACGAGGCGGTTTGTTTAAGTCTTGTCTTGTGTTATTTTGTTCTTGTGTTTTTTTTTTTTTTTTTTGTTTTTTTTTTTCAATCCTTTTAGCATTTCGATTACCTTGCTTGGGGAAGAGAAAGCTATTCTTAGAGCTTTTCGTACGTTTGTTTGATTTGCGCTTCTTTGGTTTCGTCTGTTTCCTCTTCCTCTTGGGGTCTGGGAAGGGCTGTGGCTTGTGATTGTGGCACTCCCTGGGCTTTTCTCTTTCCTTTTTTTAAGTATGTCCTTCTTTCCCTTTGGTGTCTTGGACGGAAGGTGTTAGGTTATTGTATCGATTCCTCATCATAGCCTTCTTTTCTATTTACATCCCATGAATGTCTCCAGTCCCCTTATTTTCAGATATGAACATTATGAAGAAGTCATGCACAGCCTCTGACTGCAGCAGTACATGTCCTGGTTTTAACTGCATTCCTGCTGGTGAAACAGTGACGGTCGGTGTCAGATGCTGGAGATCTGACGATGAATTCAAAAGAAACGTCACACGTACATTTAACGTGATATCTGTCTCCAACTCCAGCGTATCAGGTAAGGTACCGTATTTTGGATAGTCAAGAATAGTCAAAGTTTCTTCATGCGGACAACGAAGAATCAAATCAGACTGCACAGATGCACATTTTGATTTGACTCCTCGTTGGGTGCACATGTCAGAACGTTTTGGAACACCTTAACTCCTTCCTTTTGTTGTTCTAAAATTAGAACAAGTCTTTTACTATTTGTTGTTTTGTCATAAACCAGCTGTATCAGTGACAAACTGTGGGGGTCCTGATCAGGGTCTAATCTGTTTGTACAGGCCTGTCTGTTTCTATACTAAGTGTTAGGGTTATTACGGTGAACCGTTCTCTAATGCACCAGTCATTTGAAACCATAGCCCCTATTGGGCTGCGGATAGCGGGGGCATAGCGGGCAATTGTCGGGATTTAACATCGGGTGAGTCCCGGCAGTGCCGAAGATCTGCCGGAGTTTAAATTTCCCACTAATAATAGCCGGAAAAATAGCGTAAGCGTTGGCGTCAGTCAAAGCGTGACGCTTTTTTGTTTGCAATTATCTCAAAAACTGGTAGATGGATTTTAAGTAAATTTGCATAGACATAACAGTCGGACATGATGAAGGGTTGATAATGTTTTGGTGACCTTGACCTAATTTTCAAGGTCACTGCGGGACTTAAATTTCCAAATTTAAGTCCAAAAATGCAAGTGTGTACCATATCTCATGAACTGATTGGCAGATTTGCATGGATATAAAATTGGGACGTGATGAAAAGCTCATTTGACTTTAGCATTTAAATATAGATAATGGATCAGCCTGCCTTGCAATGTGAAAGACCATATAAATGCCGGCCTTTTCCAATAGGAAGGGTGACTGGTTAATATTCATTTTTAGCCTATTTCATAGAAATTCCTGTATTTAACACAAACAGTATAGAAACATGGTTCTATAGTGTTTTCCAATGTCCCTTTATGAGACGCTATGCATATTGGTTAATTGACATAACGAAAACACGCCTATATAGTTTTGACTCCCCTCCCCTACTTTAACCCCACTTTTATAAGTAAAACTATATAAGTAAAACTAGAGTGAATGTGAATACATTAATTTTCTTATTTCTGCTCAAAACCAAAAATTGTGTGGGTACTCATTAGAACCGCCTCGTCGAGGCGGTTCTAACTAGTACCTACAATCTATTTTTTGAGCAAAAATATTAAAACTACCAGAATTTTTCATCTGAAAGTTTTCATTTTTTGGTGGTATAATCCTCAATATATTTGAATAGGCGTGTGTTTGTAATGAGATACAAGGTTTGACTGACATTAGATTATACTTAAGCTGAGCTTTCAATTCATATATCAATTCATATATCAACAGATTGCACATCGCTGGTGGTTTCTGACGGATATCTTTCTACAAATAATACGACACACTGCACTATAGTAACGGTTCACTGTAACGAAGGATACAACCTTGCTGGAACATCCTCTTTAACCTGTTGTGACGGCAGCTGGAGCTCGGATTTACCATCTTGTCATGAAGGTTGGTTTGTATTAATGGTACACGACTACATTTTGTGGCTTATTTATAATGATGTTTATGAACTGATATCTACTGTCTTACTAGAGAGATGCTTTTACTTATTTAAAATGAAACTAGTTTGTTCTGATCTACCTTATTTAATCAGAAATTATTTGATGCACAAAGCACAAAAATGGCCCTTATGTAAGTTGCGGACAACAAAGACCCTGATATATATATATTTTTATGTCTTTGCTGATTTTGAACGATTGATGTTCCAATATTGTGAATATTTCAGAAAACTTGAACAAGTGGAACTTCAATTTACCTACCCTACTGATTTCTGCATAATTTGCAGCCAAATTTACCATGGGAAAAATGAAAATATTCAATTTTATTTGAAACAGATGACTAAAATAAAACTTTCGTGCATAGATAGTTGCAGCAGAAGGTAATCACGACAAAAGTTTGCAATTTTACCTCTTCTGTGTAAAGCACCAAACCAAAAGTAACTTTCTAAAAGGTGTCGAAAGTACAGTATACAAACTAATTTTGAACAGAATTTTTCTTAAACCTTTTTGCTGTAACTATAATTCATGGAAAAAAGTACGGTATCAAGATGTCCAATGACTTAGCAGTGAAAAATATAAAATGCGCATAAATGGTTTGGAACGAAAACTTTTCCATTTCAATCCTGCACTGTTCCTTTTAATTATTGACCAGGACTAGACGGTGGTGAGTGCTACATCATATTGGAATAAAATATTAATACACTTTTCATCTGGTAGGAATAGAAATAAATTCAAAATTTTCCTTTCATATGTAAACCTGCATCTGTAAGTTTGTTTTTTTTTTTTTTTTGTTTTGTTTTTTAAGTGAGATAATACAAATCAGATACTTCCCCTGAATAATAAATTTAATCCTTTTATGCCTAGCGTCCCTCACAAGGAACGTGACATTGGCAAACAATGCAAACCAACATCAGACACCACGGAACGTGGCATCTGATCAATCTACACTGTTTGGATTGAATATAGGAATACAAAAGATGGTAATAATGAAAACTAACCAGACACTCCTTACATAGACAATGGACTTGTCCAAAGAGGTGAGGTAAAAGAGTCCACTCAGCATAAATGGGTAAATAGCAAGGAAAGAATTCCATCACGAAAACATACCTATATAATTTTGGCCCCCTTAAACCTCACTTTTATATGGTAAAACTGGGGTTCACAGGGGTATACATTATTTTTCTTATATCTGCTCAAAAACATTGATTGAGGGTACTCGTTAGAACCGCCTCGGCGAGGCGGTTCTAACGGGTACCTACAATCTATGTTTTGAGCAGAAATATGAAAAATATCAGTTTTTTATCAGAAATTTTTCAGTTTTTTTGAGGTGAAATTTTGTATAAATTTGAATAGGCGTGTTTGCGTAATGAGTGCAAACTTATATTAATAAAAGACAGCGGCTAGGTACATAATGATAAAATATTTCGCATACCGCCAGCTGATTCTTCGTTTCAAATCGTTTTGCTTGATTTTCGAAGAGTTTTTATTTGTTATTTTGGAAACACATGTCCTGCGAGAAAGTTGTCCAGGAGAACCTGCAAAAACTTCTGAATGTTGTAAACTTTTGTTTATCATATAATTGGAGGAAAATGAATCAATGGCAGGAAACTTGAACTTTTCAAAAATTTTGTGTAGGTCATCCTTGACAACTGTCTCGCTAGACATTTCTTCCCAATGTTACGAATAAAAAAAATGTTATCACCGAAAGTCGATCGAAAACGTTTAAACAAAATGAGTTTTAATCAGAAAGATCTAGTCATTGAATGCTTACATATGTGTTATGGAAAACTGATACACTTTCAGAGGTGACAACTCGTTCTAAAGATCCTTTTATCCATGTCTTAAAAAGGGGTTACTATTTAAGGAAAGAATTTGCTGTATAGTGTATACCTCTTTTCAAATAGGCTGTACGTACTATAAAGCGAACAAGAAGTTGTCTCCCAGTGCGAAATTAGCAGAACTATATCACGTAGGTCCTGTCTCCTTAAGTTCATTTGCGTATCATTAATAAATTCTGTATTCAATCATCGACATGTTTGCTATATCTTTCGTTTGTACAGGATGTTTTAATAATACATTTGGAAAGAACTGTGTTTCGCTTTGCGACTGTGTAGAAAGTAACACAATTACACCGGAACAGTCATGTGACCCTCATTCTGGAATTTGCCGGTGTTTGCCGACGTGGACAGGCGAAAAATGCAACATAGATGTAGATGAATGCGAGCTAGGGATACACGACTGCGACATCCGTAAAACGTATTGTCAAAATACTGTTGGTAGCTTTGAATGCGTTCCTTATAAAGTCTTTACATCATTTGAAAGTGACAATTTACGGATGTCTGGACAAAAGAAGACAACAACAACCGCAGCAGCAACAACAACAACGACAATTAAAAATAGTTATTTTAAAGGTAACACTTGTTGTGGTTTTGTGTTTATGGTAATGTCTGGTTTCATCGGCAACAGATCAGGTGAACAAACTTACTCAAAAACATTATGAAGGCATACAATAAGGAATGGCGCCTGAATATTGCTGTCCATCGTCGGTCTCCATCGTACTCCGATTTGTAATTTTCATTTGCTCTAGCAGCAGATCACCATTAAAACCTTAATTATGTTTCATCGAAGTTGTGTTTTCAATAAATGTCGGGAAACAATTGCCAGTGCTTTAAATGATTATTGTACGCGTTGGTGTTTGTTTGTGTTGAGGTTTTACGGCCCAGTCAACCCAGTGGGGTCATGTCGAGCGCGGTCAGTTTACCTAACCACACGTTTACTGGGCAGGCTTAGCCTCTAAGCGGTTAACCAGTATTGTGCACTTTCTTTCGCCAGAACTTGACAACTGCCCTTCTTGAATCAGCGGAAGGATGAGAATGACCGTAGAAAATATTTCATGATCAATCTCCACGAAAGAATGTTGCCGACCTCGGCGGGGGTTGAACACGCGACTTCCTGGTCTCCAGTCGGACGGCACATCCAACTGAGCCACCGAGGCCGGCGTACGCGTTGGTGTAAACGAGAGCATGTTGAGTCTAATGCTTTAAATAATTGGAAATTAAAGATTTTTAAGATCATTGATGAACGTGTGTTATTTTACTCTAATAACCTTGATCTCCCTTCTAAGCCTAAATTATCTTTTCGATGTTTGAAACAAGGCATCCAAGAATTTCATAGGAAGTATGTTTTGGCTCCAGCTGATAAAGCTGCTAATAATGTTGTTGTTGTGTGACGACTTTATTATATCATTACTCTAATACAAGAACTTGGTAGTACCAAACATATGAACGGATTTCTACTGACGAGAGATCTATTGTTAATACCCATTCTATCGTTATTTCTGCTAAGTTTGCAGTGAGTATAAAAGGAAAGCAAGACAGACTTCCTACGTTATATTGGTTACCGAAACTTCATAAACGACCTTATAAAGCACGTTTCATTGCTAATTCTAGTTCATGTACGACTACTGTTTTGTCCAAACTGCTAACTTCATGCCTTACTGCTGTTAAACAACATTGGATTAGATACTATGATACTGTTAACGAAAGAATTAACTATTTTTGGTCAGTTAAAAATTACAATGATGTTCTCAATTAATTTAAATCTAAAAACTTTCAGGCTTCTAAATCGTCTACATATGATTTTTCTACACTGTATACTACGTTACCTCAGCAGCTTATAAAAGTTAAACTTATTGACGTTTGTTCGGGAGAATATCCAGTATTTGGCTTGCAACGAAGAATGTGTTTGTTTTTTTCACTTCTGATGTATACAATAATCAAAATTTATGGTCGTGTCAAAAAGTCTGTGATGCCCATGTTTATCTTTTGGATAATATTTTTATTAGATTTGGAACTAAACTTTATAGGCAAACTATTGGTATTCCAATGGGAACTAATTGTGCTCCTCTTGTTGCAGATTTGTTTCTTTTTTGTTATGAGAGAGGTTTCATGAAGTCTCTCTCACGTGAAAATCAGGCTGACATTATTGAGGCTTTCAATTCAACTTCAAGATACCTTGATGATTTATTAAATATTGACAATATTTACTTAGACCAAATGGTGGACCGCATATACCTTACAGAACTCCAATTAAATAGAGCAAATTCTTCCGATACCGAGGCACCTTTTTTGGATTTGAATCTATGTATATCTAATGGTACAGTTTCCACCAAACTTTATGATAAACGGGACGATTTTGATTTTGATATAGTCAATTTCCCTTTTCTGGATGGCGATGTCCCCGGCGTACTTCATATAGGGTATACATATCTCACCTTATTAGATTCGCCAGAGCTTCTTCAAACCTTAATGACTTACTACCGTAATAAAGCCCTTACTTCCAAACTTCTTAGGCAGGGTTATCGTTATTTTAAACTTCGTAAGGCGTTTTCGAAATTTTATCGCAGACACAGTGCCTTGTTAGAAAAATATAGCGTCATAGGTCTGAAAACACTTCTGCAAAAAGGTATATCGGAACCAGAATTTTACGGTGACGTAGTGTACAGGTTTAAAAAAATTGTAGGTAAATCTAACTTTTCGGAGCAATTCAGAAAACTTATTAACCGTTATAAAAGAATTGGCTATAGCCTGGATATTATGCGGCAGACTGCATGCCTAGTTGTCAACCCAATCATTGTTGATGGCTATGCTTCTCTCTATAATAGCACGACGGCGGTTCGGGCCTCAGACTCAATGACGGCCTCTTCGTAAAATTTTAACCAGTGGGTTGAGGCTTGACGATATGTCTTTGGCTTGGCCCGCCGTGGTTCAACTATTGGTTTTCATTTACTCTGGCATACAGTAGAATTAGCCATGAGTACTCGTCTTTGTTTATTATAGTGATTAATTTGATTTTATGTTTTCGCTTTGATGCATGGACTGAGTTGGGAGCCTTTAAGCGAACCGAATTTTTATGTATTTCTGTATTTAGAGTAGCATCGGGACCCAGGGTGAAGTTGGCTAGCTGTAAAAGTGCTTTTAACCCCGCGGTGGTTTACTCTTCTGACCGTTCTTAGGCGGTGGTCCCAGTGTTAGTCTTACTCTTTGGTGCTTTGTGGTTTATTCTACGAGGCGATTTGTTGTTGTCTTACTTTGTGCCATTTTGTTCTTGTGTTTTTCAGTCCTTTAAGCATTGCGATTACCTCGCTTGGGGAAGAGAGAGCCAATCTTAGTGCTTTTCGTACGTTTGATCGATTTGTGCTTGTTTGGATTTGTCGGATTCCTCTTCCTCTTGATGTCTGGGAAGGGCTGCGGTTTGTGATTGTGGCACTCCCTGGACTTTTCTCTTAACTTTTTGTGATTACTTGTGTTTTACTCTGACGTTTCTCTGATTATGTAAAAGAACATACACGGACCGAACACGTATTTCTAATGTGTAGTTGCATCGGAATAAAGTGCAAAGTTTTGTTCTAGTAATACCTCGTTTAATCCCCAACAGTTTTTTGGCTGGCCATTCCAAGGTGGTTCCTTTGTTGCGGTTCTTATCATAGCTCTTGATAAGATGCTTTTTTTCAATCCAAAAGCACTGATATTTTTCTTATTTCTCCACGAAAACATATGTTGTGGGTACTCATAAGAAGGTGCTTTGTGGTTTATTCTGCTAGGCGTTTGTTGTATGTCTTACCTTGTGCCATTTTGTTCTTGTGTTTTTTCAGTCCTTTAAGCATTGCGATTACCTCGCTTGGGGAAGAGAGAACTAATCTTAGTGCTTTTCGTATGTTTGATCGATTTGTGCTTGTTTGGATTTGTCGGTTTCCACTTCCTCTTGATATCGGGGAAGGGCTGCGGTTTGTGATTGTGGCACTCCCTGGACTTTTCTCTTACCTTTATTAGTTTTAATCACTTTTCCATGCCACTGAGCACTAAACAGCATTTCATCGTAGTGTTTGTGAGTAAGTTTGTTCGCCGACACCTGGTCTTCACCACTTTAATTTCAATTTTTTTTTTGTTTAACCCTTTCAGCCCTGTAAATCAAAATAGACACTTTTGCCAACAGTGTAGATTCAGATGCGACGGCTCGTGACAGGCCGTCTCATCAGGATACTGTTTGCCATTCATTTTTTTTAACTGACTTCCCTATTTGCAACAACAATGGACGTCTACAAATCCAAATACGGAAGGGTCCACACATGAAAATTGGGGACGGAAGGGTCAGAGGTGTCGATGAAGTAATGAATATTCTGGGTTGAGAGCTCCTACAGCACACTAAATTGGTACGGCTCTGTTTATATATTTTGTCGTAGGCACAGCACTGTACGCATATTACGCACGCGCGTATGTAAAGATATTCGCAGTAGAGACACATATAAACAGGCGTTGATCTTAAAGGAAAGGTTTGCTCCCAGAGGAAGCTCCATTTAAACTTGGTACGATTTAGTTTATATGGGCCGCGTCAAGCAAAAAAGTGTGCCTTATAACATTCGCAAAAAACACAGATAATCCTGCGCATTTGCAAATCATATATTCTGTATTATCCAATAATTCTGTATGCAGACAATGAAGACCCTGATCAAACTCTGCGGACGCGCAGGCTTATCAGGACCTGCGCTGACTGCATATGAACGAAGACACGTTTTCCTCATGGCGCTGCCCATTTATTCTACTGTGATGTGTCAATGCTGAGATAATGTATCCCTACGCGGATCGAATCTGTGCCAGGCCCTGCAAGAAGTGTACTCGTATCAAAACTTCAGGGAGGTTTAGTGCGAGCAACACTCAGTCTGGTTTCCGCCCTCGAGCTAGATGTTCCCCTGACCATCTCTTTTGAGATGAAGTAATTGACTTTTAGTTCTTTATTTGTTTCCTGTTATGATGGAGAGAAAATAAGAGGACTCAGGAACGGATACAATCAGAACCAAGTCAACACCAAATATAAATTCAAAGACAAATAGAATTAAACAGTCACAAAAAGAATAGATGGCAAGCAGAGTTGGCAGCTCTTTCCCAAAATGGTGGCGATTCTGTTACGCAAACTGAATATACATGTAACAGGCATATTTTATAATAATTTAAAGAAAAAAAAAAATAAGTAAAACACTACAGAAGAACATTTTACAAAAGGTACAATAATGATAGTACCGCATTTGAACACTCAGTAATAATTAAGTTACTGGAGGCTTAAGCTAGCTTTGCGGGATTCCAACCCTCGCCTTTAGCTTCCATTATGGCAAAAATCATATATTTGTTCTGTTCTTCACTAAAGTTACATTTTTTGAATTATAATATAATCTACACTAATTTCCAGAGGCAAAATAAAGTTAAAATTCAATAACATTATCGAAAAGGGTTTAGGTGTATTGCTTGACTTAATCAATTGGAACAGAAGAGAGTGACAACGGACAAGTAGATTTGTGAATACCCCTGGTAGTTTAGTAATGCTAAAATTGAGGACTGTTTTATGAGACAGAATCTGTAAAAGGAGATGCAATACGGAAATGATAGGTATGCAGTGGTATATAAAACACGTACTAAGTACGGTATATAACCAGAACGAGAATGAGAAGTTGTAATTAGTATAATTGTATAAAAAGCAGTGTCCCACTTAATTAACAGTCGTGCATTAACCGACGAAAAGCCATGTATTAACAAGGCAATTCACGCGCTGTTAATACACAGCTACGAAACTTTTTTAGATGCTCGTACCGGGGCCACAGAATTGCTGCCGTCACGATATGTGTACTGCCCTGCCCTGCCCTAGAACAAGCATAGTACGTGGAAATAGCGTTCGCGAAACATCGGTGAAAAGGCGAAACAAAATAGTGCAAGAAATAACACGAAATGTAGCAAATGTTTTCAGTTTTTACGCAATGATAACGATCGAACATGGTTTTTCAATGCATTAACATTCGCCAGGTCGCTAGGAAAGTGTTGAAAATCGCGGCCTTCGGTCTCGGTTTTCAACACCTCCCACGGGACCTGGCGAATGTTAATGCATGAAAAAAACATGTTTGATCCCTATATTACGTATGGACTGCGCCATATGAAATTGCCCCAGATTGTACAGATTGTCTTATTGATGGGCTTTTTCACATACGAATATGCCTCAAATACACCTTTGACCTACTGACGCGATACAGATTATTCCCCAAGGTGGATTTAACCTCCGTTTTTCGAATTCGGTGTTTTGTAAGACAAACATGTCCACTTCATTTTTTTCGTATACGTTTTAAACCCATATTCAGAGGTATGATTCTAGAAAAGTGGGAAAAAAATCGGGTATCTTTCATCCTTGATGCAATCAAATTGTTTTTTAATTAAACATACCACTTATAATACCGTCTTATTACTAAGCCTTATAATTTATGATTCATTACAGACTGTTCTCACGTGTTATTGTCTAATACATTGCAGTATGTTTGAATAACACATTTGGAGAGAACTGCACTTCACATTGCAACTGTATTGCAATTAACACACTAACACCGGAACAGTCATGTGACTCTCATTCCGGAAAATGCCAGTGTTTACCAACGTGGAAAGGAGAAAGATGCAATGAGGATATAGATGAGTGTGAAACCAGGACACACGACTGTGACAGCAGTAGAACACATTGTCAAAATACTATGGGTGGCTTTGAATGCGTTCCTAAAGACGTCTATGTAACAACTCAAAGCGGTCTTTTACGGACGTATGAAAAACACAAGGCAACAACAACGGAAGGGAACAATTATATTGAAGGTTAAGTCTTTGCAGTGTTTGTACATTGTATTGCTATTTCCAAGACATAATTTTAAAGCAGACTGTACGTAATTGAAAGAAAAGCTGCATTCTTCTGTAAGGAACTATGCCATACTGATAAACAGTTTTAAACACTCAACATTTTGTATAATCGGTCATACTGTATTTAATAAAATAAAACGGGAACAATCAAAAATGATAATAAAAATGTTGTTACACTGCGCTTTCGTGTGTATATCTTCTTTTTTCATATAAGCGTCAAACATACAAGCGTTAAGCTTATCAATATCTAATTCGAAAGAAAACGAAAATCGGGTATACATGCTACTGTAAATTCTATTTGAACATAATACGAAAAAGTATTCTCAATTTTTATTTAATGATCCATTACAGATTGCATGAATAACACATTTGGAGAGAACTGCTCTTTACATTGCAATTGTATTGCGAATAACACACTTACACCGGAACAGTCATGCGACTCTCATTCTGGAAAATGCCAGTGTTTACCAACGTGGAAAGGTGAAAGATGCAATATGGATGTAGATGAGTGTGAAATCGGGACGCATGACTGTGATAGCAATAGAACGCATTGTCGAAATACTATTGGTGGTTTTGAATGCGTCCGTAGAGGCATCTATGCAACAACTCAAAGCGGTCTTTTACGGACGTATGAAGACTATAAGGACACGACAACGGATGGAAACCATAATATTGAAGGTTGATGTTTTTGCAGTATTGTACTTTGTATTGTTGTTTCCAATTTAAATTGGGAATAATCACTAATTACAACAAAAATGCTGTTACACTGCGCTTTCGAGTGTATATCTTCGTTATTTACGTAAGCGTCTAACATATAACACTCCAGAATTTTCGTAATCGGTCATAATGTTATTAATTAGATAAAATGAGAACAATCAATACCCAGCTAGCATTCTACGTAAATCTACATCGGGCCGTCATCGGCCCGTCAGCTACCCTGACGGGCCGATGACGGCCCGATATAGATTTACGTAGAATGCTGACTGGGTAATGATAACCAAAATGCTGTTACACTGCGCTTTCGAGTGTATATCTTCGTTGTTTACATAAGCGTCTAACATATAAGCGTTTAGCTTGTCAGTGTCTAAAACACAAGGAAACGAATACCGGGGATACTTGTTATTGTGAGTTCTATATTAATTATGAATGAACATAATATAATACAGTATTCTCATTTTTAATTTAAGGATCCCTTACAGGGTGCATGAATAACACATTTGGAGAGAACTGTTCTTTACATTGCATCTGCATTACAAATAACACACTAACACCAGAACAGTCATGTGATCCTCATTCCGGAATCTGCAATTGTTTACCAACGTGGGGAGGCGAAAGATGTAATAAGGATATAGATGAGTGTGAAATAGGGAAACATGACTGTGACACCAATACGTCGTCTTGTCGAAATGCTGTGGGTGGTTTTGAATGCGTTCCTAAAGACGCCTATACAACAACTGAAAGTCATGTTTCGTGGACATCTGAAGGATATAAGAACATGACAACTGAAGGAGACTACAATGGAGGTTTGTTTTATTGTTGTTTGGTCGAGTATATTGTACAGTTAAGTTCAAGATACCGATTTAAAGTACATCACTGCGCAATTGGAAGAGAAGCAAAATATTTGTGTATAAGAATGATTCCCACCGACGAACAGTTATTACTTCTCCGGCAGTTTGGTAATTAGTCATACTTTTTTATATTGTCGAGTTGTTTCTCTTTACTCAAACTGCCACTGGAAGCCGAGCCCTCATCTTTGTTTCATCATATTGATAAAAAAGTAAACATAGATGTTTTCTGTGGTGATCCACTAATAGGTAGGGAACCCTTATCGTGATAAACCCATTTATGTCTAATTGACTCTTCTACTGTAACTCTTTGGACCGATCCATTTCTAAAAGTAGGGATGTCTGGTTACATTTATTATTGCCATGTTTGATAGAAACACATGTTTTAAACGTAAACAGTGTAGACCCTAATCATATGCAGCATTCCTCTGCGTCTGATCTGGATCTACACTGTTTGCTAATGTTCCGTTTATGGGATACCAGACATAAATTAGTTAAAGGTACTTTTGACGCCTGTACAGTGTTCTTTAATCTCCTAAACATTTCTGTTTAGTAGTCGTTTCAGGACAATATTTCTGTTGTAGTTTTTCTTCGTTGGTTCGATCAAATTTTGCTAAAGTGCCATTTTGTATTAGCATTCCATGTAGAAATGAAATTTAAAGCTTATTTGGTACCATGGGAGAGATGAGACCCGTGGTTGTGGCCTCACTTGGGTATCTTCATGTTCTATGTCTCTATAAATGACTTGGGAATAAGTAGAATGGACGCAGTACAATGGTGATTAATTGCCACTGTTTTTTTTCTTTCTTTTTGGTATGAGAGACTTCATGCTCTCTCTCTCTCTGCTGAAAATTTCAGCGAATTTTATTCAGTCATTTTGTTCAACTTCTGTGTTTCAGAATACTTCTGAAACATTGAAAATAAAGACTTATAATTTTGACGAACGATTAAAAGAATGAATGTCGGCTCAATAAAGCGAAACCTTCTGTTTGTATTTCTTAATTACATTTTTGGCATGGTACTTTAACATCACTTCGCCTAAATCCCTTAACATTGTTGGTATATTGGATCGTATTATTACGAAATCTGTAAGTTATGCAAGTCGAGATTATTTTCATTACGAATCCACAACTCTCTGTATTAATTTTAAATAAAACTGGCTTAAACATTGCTACAACAGGACTGTCGGAACCATTGTTGTACTAAAACGGTCAAACTCCTGGGAATGAGTCTTTGATCTGAGGTAAAGTGTGTACATGGCTCTATGTTAATATATCGACAGACGCATTTGATTCCGCCCTAAAAATTAACGATTACGTCTGTTGTCAATGTTGCCTTTCTTAAATTGAAAAATACAAGACGAGACACCTAGCAAATTATTATTTTTCCATTCTTAACCCCCATTCCCCGTACGCATATACCGATCGCAAACTTTGAAGTTATTCTGTTTTTTTGTTGTTGTTTTTTTGTGCGTGCATGCATGCGTGCGTGTGTGTGTATATATGTGTTTTGGTTCTTAACCCTCCACTCACCCGTACTCTCTGTTCACAAAATTACCCTATTACTGATCAATAGCAGTTGCGGTTGCTATGCGTATTTTCAAGTTGGTCGTAATGTAAGTTATACTGTGATTTTTTAGTGTATTTGTTGGTGTCTCTTCTAATATTTTTGGCTAAGTTTATTAATCATGGCTTTTTCATGCGTTTTACTTACATGTATACACGTTTCTCTACTGTTTCAGATCAAGACGATCACATATTTTTGCCACTAGAACTAATTTTTGGGATCATATGCGCTATAATAGTAATTTGTTTGCTTCTTGTCTGTATAATCTGTGTCCTTCTACGTTGGAAATCCTTAAAAAGAAGGTAACATTTAAAAAAATATAAGCCGTAGAGCGTAATGAACGATATGATTAGCAGATGACATTCTATAACTGATTTTTTTTTTATTTTTCAGAGAAAATAAGTTTTGACATTCATGTGAATCGTCTGCGCGACAGACGATTCACACAGACTGTATAGACATATTTTCTCAAGAAACTGAAAGGATAATTTTCAATTTTTTTTCGACTGCTGTAGTTGTGATAAGCGCTTTAAGAGTTAACTTCTAACTGTGTTGCTTCTAACTGTCCTTGTGAGCGTAATCAAAAATGCTATTAATATTAAAACGGTCAAACTGTTAAAAAGTAACATAAAATACCGTATTTACCTTTTGTAGACAGACATGAAAAATGGGTAGTCTCAGGTCATGTCTGATCAGGTCTTTACTGTTTGTCACTCGTCTACCAATATTAGACACGTCAACAGGCAATGAAATAGATGTGTTTTAGTTGCAAAAACAGTATTCTTGATAAAAAAAATAATGAAGCTAGTAAATAAGTTCTGAATAAGACACTTTCACTCAAGGACACTGTTCAATATAAGGACAATTTCTATAGCGCCGCAATTTGTTATAAACCGATCAAACTTGGACTTCCCCTTTCACAAAGCGATTTGTAATAATGCGCAATTTTTAGTAAACTGTTCAAACTTGGACTTCCCAGGGGGAAGTCCAAATTTGAACAGTTCATTACAAATTGCGTCGTTATTATAAATTGCATGGTGATAGGCGCCGCTATTTGTAATGAACTAATTTATTACAAATTGCGGCGTTATTACAAAGCTGTCATCAGACTGCTAAGACTTCGCTGTTTTCATAAAGCAAAAGTGTCGTCAGTTGCTAGCGCGTCTACTTCGTGTCCAGGTGGTTGTGGCGTTCGATCCCTGACTTAGTCATACCAAAGACTTTTAAATGGTACCATCTTCTATTTCGCTGCTCGCTCAGAATTAAGAAACAGTAAATATTAATTAAACTCAGGAGCTGATATTATCAGCTACACATCAAGTTATTAATACAAAAGGAAACACAGACAAATACAATTGAACAGCCGTAATAAAACGAATGAAAAAAGAGAAAAACTAAGAATCAAAATTGGTTGGCCCAGTGGCATTATAATGTGAATGGGTGAAATACTACGTGTCTGGGACAGGGTATTTCAGTGACGCTTGGGTTGAGTTACCAATACTCGTGCACAATTTGCCAATAACTGACAATGCCCTTCTGGAATCAGTGGAAGGAGGAGAATGAGCGCAAAGATGATTTCATGATCAATATCTACGAATATTATGTAACCAAGCTTGCGACTCCTGTGTCTGCAGTCAGACGCGCTACCGACTGCGCTATGAAGCTCGACTTCAATGAGGCAGCACTCAAAAAAAATAAACATTGAGCTCCTATCGCATCAAGACACAACCACGATACGTATGTTTGACTGAACGCCAAGGATCCAAGTGTCTGTAGGCGGACAGTGAAGACTCTGGCAAGACTTTGCTGATGCGCAGGCTGATCTGTGTGTTCGCTGAGCACACATGCAGTATTGTATGAAATGTTGTCCCCCGGCTCATATTATTTTTTCACTTTGTGCATTGTATGATTACAGACCAGATACTTCAAGAGAAGGAGACCAAGTGTCTCAAGCGGACATACTACCAGCTATAGAACCTCATTTTACTTGGCATGATCCCACGGATACGAACATCTACTGTGAAATCGGCTGGGACAATCCTGCATATGGTTTGTATTCGTATATATATTAGTAATTGCATCAGAATTAAGAGCGAGGTTTCGTGCGAGTAAAATTATCAAAACATATCTCTTTTGAACTCATAACTCTTTTGAATATTTAAATATACAGAAAATTTAACCTCTAAAACTGAAAATGTTTGGATAAAAAACTGATATTTTCGTATTTCTGCTCAAAACATAGATGTAGGTACTCTTTTGAACCGCCTCGGCGAGGCGGTACCAACGAGTACTCATAATCTATGTTTTTGAGCAGAAATTAGAAAAAAATACTATATACCCCTGTAAACCCCTTTCTTACTACATAAAAGTAGGGTTTAAGGGGTCAATATTATATAAGCATGATTTCATAATGGCATGGATACTGGCAGCTGACTGCCAGTAATTTTGCCGTAAACCTACGGACATTTTACAGTGTATAAATGAAAATACACAAGAAATCCCACAAGCGAGAAACACAGCTTGAGAAGAACCAAGAAAAGTAATGAGCACATTGTAGAAATCCGGAATTTAAGCCCCCGTCCTTTCAACTAACACTGGTTCCAAGGTCTTCTATGCAGTTGTACATGTATTTGACTACTTCATTATTTAAACACGCCTATTCAAATACATTGAAAATTTCATCACCAAAAACTGAAAGGTTTCAGATAGAAAATTTTTTTTTTTCATATTTCTGCTCAAAACATTGCCAAGGCAGTTCTAACAAGTACCAACAATATGATTTTTAGCAGCCATATGAAAATTAATGTATACCCATGTATACTCTTTTACTATGTAAAAGTGGGGTTTAAGCGGTCAAAACTATATTGGCGTGTTTTCGTGATGTGATCATTTTAATGTCGACATGATGTGTTTTTGGGGTGCGTATGAAGAGTGCTACAGCGTCTTTTCTGCTTTTGAAGGCTCTATGTGGCTCTTTTCATTGAGTCTGGCTTTTTCTAGATATCGTATTGTCTTTTCCTCCTTTTTCCAGCAGTACCATTTCAGGGATAAATTGTTTGTTGATCATAAACCAAATTAAATTTGTCGAACATAAATATGAAATTTTCTGTTTTCTTTTTTTCTTTTTTTTTTCTTTTTTTCGTATTTCAGCTTTCGATTATGTTAATAATCTATTACCTACATTACAAAAAAAAAACAACAACACTTTTTGTGCTGTATACGTTTTGCTCAGAAACTATATATCTGAAATATTGCATATAATGAGTCTTTAACGTTGGTGATTTCATATGTAACGCTTAAACCACTGATGCAAAAGACTCAGTCTATCACGAAAACATACCTATATAATTTTGACCCCCTTTATATAGTAAAACTGAGGTTTACAGGGGTATATATTATTTTCTTACTGCTGCTCAAAAACATAGATTGTGAGTACTCGTTAGAACCGCCTAGACTAGGTGGTTCTAACTAATATCTATAATCTATGTTTTGAGCAGAAATTTAAAAAATATCAGAATTTTTTATCTGAAATCTTTCTGTTTTTGGTGGTGAAATTTTCAATATATTTGAATAGGCATGTTTTTGTGATGATTATACTTATATTGTTTGTTCTTCATCTCTCCTGCTTTTGGTGCCTTAGTATTTAAGTTCTCATATCATATTCTTACTTACCAATTTTTATATTTGCAGATCCTAATAGCTAAACTTAAAAGAACCATACAATGCGACAAAGCTTGTTATCATCGCAAAGGCACGGCGCTTACACAAATGCTGCTTTGGATCTTCTATGCCCATGTCTTTCACTAGAGTTAGATTTTGGAGACTAGCTTCTATTATATGAACGATAAATAGTAAAGAAGATATCCACAAAGTGCCACAAACATAGGACATATCCTACCAATGACACCAAGAGGAAGAGCAAACAAACCAATATTGCTTACAACTGAGCCACCGAGGCCGGCTATTGCGCGTGTGATGTCAAGCATCCAACTGAGCCACCGAGGCCGGCTATTGCGCGTGTGATTGACATCACACGTGCAATAGCCGGCCTAGGTGGCTCAGTTGGATGCGCATCCGACTGGCGATCAGGAGGTCGCGGGTTCGACCCCCGCCGAGGTCGGCTACACTCTCTCGTGGAGATTGATCATGAAATATTTTCTACGGTCATTCTCTCCCTTCCGCTGAATCAAGAAGGGCAGTTGTCAGTTTCTGGAGAAAGAATGCGCACAATACTGGTAAAACCGCTTAGAGGATTAAGCCTGCCCAGTAAACGTGTGGTTAGGTAAACTGACCGCGCTCGACGACCCCATTGGGTTGACTGGGCCGTAAAACCGAAACACAAACAAACACACGTGCAATAAAAAATGATTAAAACCAAAGTGACCAGCTCGCTCTTCCCCATCCAGCTGATCAAAGTTCCAGACAGGGCCCAACAAATCAACGATATGAAAAGACCAAACATGAAAATGCCTCGCAGCGAGCAGCCATACAAATATGTGAAGATATCCAGGCAACGCCACAATCACGAAGCACAGCCTTCCCGAAGCACCAAATTAGGAGCGATGAGGAACAAACAATGACAAAAAAAAAAACACATATCAAACCACCAACGCACACAGAAGAACGGAACGGTGAGTAGAAAACCTACTGTGGGCGTAAATCAAGGCTGCGTTCAGTAGAGCAAATCACCCATGAGGGTTTTTTTTTTTTTTTTTTTTTTTTTCAAAAACCATATTGCATCTTCTGAATGGTTATTATAAACCCGTTTTATGTGAGCTCAAATTAGAGAGTAGCTTTTATTTTCGTTGACAATACTTGATATTACATCGAATGAATTATATCAGTAATAATTAATTGTATAAGAGATCGACTGTGTTACAGCCAAACAAAAATGTATAGATTATATTGAAAAATGACCATTTATGGTCATTTTTCAATATAAGCTATACATTTTTGGGATCCATCTTTGAACCGTGTTATATCCAAAACCGTGTTATAACGAACCGTGTTACAAAGAGGTTGTAGTGTAGATAAATGGATGGATAATTTGAACCAAATAAACATTCTTTGTTGTTTTTTTTTTTGTTTTTTTTTTTAGGAAAAGAACTAAATAAGCTTTTATGCTTTCGTTCTAATCCTATTGTTGTACTTTTGTATGTGTTGTATATGTAAACATTTCGGAAATAAATATGTTTAAACCAAATAAACATTCCATACCTTTTATTGGGAAAAAGCATACAAAAGTTTTATTTGCATAGGCCGCTTCTTGGTTGTGTCAAAAGAGAGCTTGAAAATAGTTATGGGATATTCCATCGTCCAATGAAAATTGTAACAAGTGAACGGTAAATTTGCTTTAGTTTGCGAGTAACCGCGAACATTTCGGTTAACTGAGCGCAGTCAAGTTTTATTTTCGCAAACCTTCATCTTTAATTCTGATGCTGCTCCAAATTCCAAACATATGTTGGGTTCGTATACGGGTCCTCTGGCTCATCTGTGAAACATCATACTGAAACACATATAATCATAAACACTGTGATGAAACAAAGTAAAGGGCGCAATAGCGATCTGAAGCCAGAACTCTAGAAACCACAAATAAGATCACGATGGTCCATAAAGCCCAACAAGGAACAAACAAAAACAGGAATCACCGGTTTAGAATGATCAGTAGTAAATCATATGGGGTGATGGAGTGTTCAATCAATTTACTGATAACATATCTTTATCATAGGTTCAGTTTCAAAAACATATAGTATCATCACAACAACAACATAGCAGAACAACAATATCATTAGGGCATATAGATTACAAACAGAAAGATAAACATTATTGAGGCATACATAAACGATAAAAACAGTAAACACAACTATAAGCATAATTAAAATGTATGATTACAATCAAACCTGTTTTAAATGCCACGTATTAAGCAATCATCTGTTTTTCAAAGGCCACCTGTCTTAAAGGACTTGTATTAAACAGTCACTGTTTTTCAAAGGGCTGTTTTTTCAGGCCATATAAAAGGAAATAAGTGTAAATGTATCGGTATAAAGCAAGCTCTCGCCTTAAGCATGTTTTTGCTTTCCCCTAGGTGGTTGCTTAACACAGGTTTGACTGCATATATACATATGTCGAATATAACTGAACTCATGTAATAAGAACCATTCAAAGTGTCAAAAAACACAAACCAAATAACAATACCATCGGGCTGGCACGGAGTATATTCTACAAAACAGTATTTTGTGAATAGTAAAAGCTCTAACCAGACCACATACCTGCAAATTCTGACCAGTTACATTTTGTTCAACTTAATCAACAGTACATTAGGATTGTTGCGTCTATCCCAGATAGCATTCTACGTAAATCTACATCGGGCCGTCATCGACCCGTCAGCTACCCTGACGGGCCGATGATGGTCCGATATAGATTTACGTAGAATGCTGACTGGGATCAACAGGAGAATCCTAAAATGGTCCTACAAAGACTGAGCTGGACCTTTGATGCAAGCATAGTATCATTTAGTGGGTGGACATTATGCGGTCCGAAGATATGTTAGTAATTTGAACTGCATCAGAAATAAGCAATAGTTTTTGCGCGAGTAAAACTTATTTACTCCCAGCAGTTTTTTTTTCTGCTGACCGTTCAGTTATTTGTTCATTAGTTAACATATCGTTAAAACTTTGATCATTTAATATAGCATACTAATACTTTTATGCCCCGCCACAAAAAGTGGCGAGGGTATTATTTTATACTGTCCGAAATTTTAAGTGTCAGTCCGTCCGTCAACACTTCAATCTTTCGTGTCCGTTCCATAACTCTGATATGTTAAGCACTATGAGACGACGTGCAGTACACATAAATTTAACTCTGGTTTGCCTACTTACGGAGTTATTGCCCTTCGAATTTTGAACGTAGCCATTTCTACAATGTACTCGTGTCCGCTCTGTAAGTTGAAAACCGTTCGAGATATTATTATGAAATTTCTCACAAATGTAAAGCACTATGAGACCAAGTGCAGAACGCAAAAAAAAAACGTAATTTCGGAGTTGCGACCTTTTGAACAGAGTAGATATTGAAGATAGCCATTTCTACTATGAACTCGTATCCGCTCCTTAAGTTAAAACCGTCGCAATATTTTAATGAAACTTCACACAAATGTAAAGCATTATTAGACAAAGCGCAGAACACAAGAACCGTAACTCTGACTAGCCTATTTTAAAATTACTAAATTACCTGCTTTTGGAGTAGCTGCCCTTTGAACATTGTCAGTAGTGAGCCAAGTCATATATGTGATCCCTTTCTATTACTTGAAAACGCTTTCAGAGATTTCTTCAAGCCTTGCAAAAACGTAAGTGACATATAAGATAATATGTAGATCATATGTAGATCATATTTTAATTTTGACAGAGTTATGGCACTTGCTTGATGTAGGTGCAGTGGCGGGGCATGGTGCAGTGCTTGCAGCTTTTTTATTACTGAAAAAACATGTGAGTAGCTTTTGCATTGGCAAAAGCTACTTACATTTTTTTTTCACAAAAATACCTGTGAAATCGGTATTGTACTTACTTGAACACATCATTTTTACCAGTAACGGGCTCATTAAGCTAACGATGCTTTGAACAACTGGGTACTATTCAGTTTGATCCACATCAAATTATGATGGCTGTGTCTGTCAACACGGAGGTCCCAGATAAGCAGACTGAGCTGGAACTTTGATGCTGCAATGGTATTACTACAGTAGAACCTCGATAATTCAAAGTCCAAGGGACCAAACAGTTTTGTTTGAATTATTGAGATTTTGAATAATTGAGGGTTAAAATGCATACATATATTTAAGTTGGGACTTAAAAATGATTTTGAATTATTGAGAATTTTGAATTATTAGAGTTTGAATTATCGAGGTTCTACTGTATGTACATTTTATTATGTGTCAGTTAAAAATACATCACGAAAACACGCCTATATAATTTTGACCCCCTTAAACCCAACTTTTATATTGTAAAACTGGGGTTTACAGGGGTATGTATTATTTTTCTTATTTCTGCTCAAAAACATAGATTGTGGGTACTCGTTAGAACCGCCTCTATTACCTTCATTACAAAACACAACACTTTTTGTGCTGTATACGTTTTGCTCAGGAACTATATATCTGAAATATTGCATATAATGAGTCTTTAACGTTGATGATTTCATATGTAACGCTTAAACCACTGATGCAAAAGACTCAATCTATCACGAAAACATACCTATATAATTTTGACCCCTTAAAACCCCACTTTTATATAGTAAAACTGAGGTTTACAGGGGTATATATTATTTTCTTACTTCTGCTCAAAAACATAGATTGTGGGTACTCGTTAGAACCGCCTAGACTAGGCGGTTCTAACTAATATCTATAATCTATGTTTTGAGCAGAAATATGAAAAAATATCAGAATTTTTTTATCTGAAAATTTTCATTTTTTGGTGGTAAAATTTTCAGTATATTTGAATAGGTATGTTTCCGTAATGATCATATACTGTTGAAAAAAATGAAGCAGAATTAAATTATACAACTTACAACATATTTACAGAACTGGATGTACACATTTATAATGACTGAGCTTTACGAGGGCGTTCATTTAGTTGTGTCATTAAAGGCCCACCATATCGCGTGGCTGTAAGGAGCACGTGAAAACTGCGGTGATTTCACTGGGGAATGATTTTCTATAATAGGATGAAATTTCGGTCTTATCCGTTCAGTCTTTCAAAAGTTATTGAAAGTTCAAGTTGGTTCGATCATATACCTCAACCCTTACTTTATGCAAAATGAAAAAACGTAGACCTGCAACCGGTTTAAAAGGTCTGTCTTACGCATGACAACGCACCTGCTCACAAGTGTGTTCTTGTCCAAGACTTCTTGAAAGAGAAAAACGTAGTTCAGCTTAGTCCCTGCGACTTTTTCCTGTTTCTTTTACTAAAGAAAACCCTTTCTGGTCGTCGTTATGAATCCCGAAGTGCACTTGGTAGTGCAATTTACCAGTGTTTTGGTATACCTAAAAAGTCCTACTTTTCTGCCTTTACAGAATGGATTTCGAGACTTGAAAAGTGTATTTCCGTCAAGGGAGAATACTTCGAAGCGTTGAAGTAAGCGAAAAGTGAATGGGATTAATAACGCGCCATGTAGAACCCCTATGACAACATTAAATGAACGCCCCTCCTATAAAACTATTTCAGTCATGTCTAAATGACAGAAAGAAAATAATGGAATACGTAGATGAAACAACAAAGGCCCCAAACTCTAAAATGATGACAGAGCGAAAGTTTCAGCATAAGGCAGCACCGTCCTACTACCCACAATACATTACGAAAACACGCCTATTCAAATACACTGAAAATTTTACCACCAAAAAATGGCAATTTTTCAGATAAAAATTTCTGATATTTTTCACATTTCTGCTCCAAGCATAGATTGTGGTACTCGTTAGAACCGCCTCGGCGAGGCGGTTCTAACGAGTACCCACAATCTATGTTTCCGAGCAGAAATAAGGAAAATAATGTATACCTCTATAAACCCCAGTTTTACTATATAAAAGTGGGGTTTAAGGGCGTCAAAGCTACATAGGCATGTTTTTTGTGATGAGTATATGAAAATGAAAGGAATATTCATTAGAAATACCTCAGCGAGGCATTACTTATAGGCATACACATGATTTCATGGAGAAATAAGAGAAAATCAATATTTGATTGTAGGCAAAAATGTCCAACGTACAGCTATGAATAATAACGAAGTCTATCATCATCATGCACATTCACAAACTGGCATGTGCTTTGCCCAGCTAGCTTTCTGCTTTGATCTATATCGGACCGTTATCGGCCCGATAGGATTCCGGTTGGACCAATAACGGCCCGATATAGATTTAAGCAAAATGCTAGCCGGGTGATCTGCTTTCTAAATAATATGCAGAAAAAATATATTACGAGAGAAATGTGCTGCAACAATACTAGAACAATACAAAACCACACTATCGATGAATATACCATAATTAGCTTTAGTATTAGGACACCCTAACCCATTTACGTCTAATGGACTCTTTCACCACAGTTCTTCAGAGCGGTCTATTTCCAATAGTAGGGTTGTTTTTATTAGTTTTTAATATTACTTTTTTTATAGAAATTCCCTTGTTTTACGCAAACAGTTCAGACCCTGATCAGACGCCGCAATTCCTGCATTCAATGTAAACATTGTAGACTCTGATCAGATGCCACAGAACGCGGCGTCTGATCTGGGTCTGCGCTATTTGACAATATACTATTTTGGGGGTTTCCCGACTAAACTGCCTTAATGCCTTACATGTATAATTAACCCTTAAAGCGCCAATCACAACAATTGTCGTCTGCTTTGTCTTCTGCCAGTTACTTTAAAAGTCATTGTTGCAAACAGTGTGGACCCAGATCAGACTGCTCCTTTAGGCTCGCAGTCTGATCTAGGTCCACACTGTTTGCCTATATGCAAAATGTAAGTTTGAAAAGTTTGCAAGAAGGTGCAGCAGACGACATAAGCAGATGACATTATCAGATGCAGATTTTCTTGGCGCTTTAAGGGTTAAGACAAGTGCATGATCAATACATGTTGCGGTCTCTAAACGCTTTCGGAGGAATGGTTAAGAGTGGAGACCCTGATCAGACATTTTGACCGCATCGGATCTTGATCTTTTCTGCTCAGATCTGTCTTTTTTAAATACAGCTGACTCTCGTTATCTCGACCTCGCTTATCTCGAAAAACAGCTTATCTCGAAGCGAAAATCTGGTCCCTGCTTAAAAATGAAAATCGAACAACAGGTAACAAAATATTGTGGGAAAGAGGAGAAATTGCTCCTAATATAAGGAGCAATTTCTCCTCTTTTCCACAATATTTTCATTATATCTCTAACTTCAGGAGTCAAATTACATACACATTTGTTAAATGTGGTTGTTCGATTTATTTTTTCCTAAATTCTGCAAATCTGATATGTCGAGGTACGTATATCTCGAAGTATTTCAAAGTGTCCCTTGGAATTCGAGATTACTAGAGTCGACTGTATGTAGGGTAAATAGGTAAATATTTAGATAATATAACTTCTTATCATACTTGTTATTAAAAAGTACAAGACCCTCTAACTACCTAATTATGCGTATGTGATTATGTGTACTGGCCGACTGACATAAAGTGCATACCCTGATCTATCTGCTATTTTGAACATTTGTAATCTGAAGTAACTGACACCATCTGAATATTTAAGGATATATAAAGTAAGCATGCTAAAAAAGTACAATCAAATGCTAGTCTAATTGTGACGGTATCTCAGTCATTGTTGTCTTGCTAGTGACCAGTGTTGGGAAAGCTATTACTCCCTTCTACTTTCAAGTCCCCCCTCCACCACACACACACACACACTAACACACACAAACATACACCCACCCGTCCCCATCCCCGCCCCACCCCCACCACACACAGAGTAATTTATTACTTACCATTCCAAGGCGGTACTTTTATTGGGATACTTTTTGTTAAACGATGTTTTGTTTGTTTGTTAATCAAATGGGGTCATGTCGAGCGCAATCAGTTTACCTAACCACACTTTTACTGGGCAGGCTTAGTCTTCTAAGCGGTTAACCAGTATTGTGCACATTCTGTCTTCTGAAACTGACAACTCTCCACGAAAGAATGTAGCCGACCCAGCGGGGTCGAACCTGCACCTCCTGATCACCAGTCGGGCGCGTATCAAATTGAGCAACCGAGCTCGTAAACGTTCTGGAGTGGTTCACCTGCAAATGGTTTCTTTGAATAATTATGTGTGCTTATGATATTTTCAGTTAAGTTTTGGTAACAAAGTTGCTCCTTTTTATGAAAGAGATGCCAACTCTGTTTGTTAGCCTTTCTTTTTGTGGCTGTTGAAATGTATTGTTTGTTTATTTGTTTTTTCTCTTTGTTGCTGTGGACTTGTGGATCTGATTTTATCAGTTCTAAAGTTCACTTACATACAAGGAAAGGTTGTTGATTTTGACTGTTGATGCACCATCAAGACTTTATACAGTCGACTCTTGTTATCTCGAGTTCCGTGGCACTCACTGAAATACTTCGAGATATCCGTACTCCGACATATCAGGGTTGAGAGAGTGAGGAAAACAATAAATTGAACAACCACATTTAACAAATGAATATGTAATTTGACACCTGAAGTTAGAAATATATATATAAAATAATGTGAAAAAGAGGAGAAATTGCTCCTTAGGAGCAATTTCTCCTCTTTTCTACATTATTTTGTTTCCTGTTGTCATAGTTTCATGTTAAAACAGGGACCAGATTTTCACTTCGAGATAAGTGGTAATTCGAAATAAGCGAGCTCGAGATAACGAGGTTCGACTGTAGTAGTTTTCTACAAACAAATTTTCGGAAATGTATGCATTTCTTCTTCTTTTTTCTTGTCGGCTCCTCCCCCTACCGAACCCATACCCATATTGTTTCACATATCGCGTTTCATTATACGTATGCAGTATTATTTAATTTTTTACTTACCGCCCCTGTCAAGTCCAAATCAGCTTGATTTCCTTACTATTTGTCTATCCAAGTACTTGTAGTCAATATGATAGTACCATTGAAAAAAAATGCATTGTCAACAATTAAACTAATTATAATGTTCGATACAAGTCAGTGTCACGTGCGGATTCAGAAGGGGTTCGCGGGTTCGATCGTGGTAAATTCTGGTGATTTTCCTGCACATCAAGCGTCTTCTAAAAGAGAAAAGGTTGCGCCCTATAGAGCAAATATTTTCCTTTTAGAGTAAATCGCTTTACAGAACGACATCAACAATTTAGTCAATTATCTCCCTGCATGTCCGAAGGCCAAGGGTAAGAATGGTAATTAATCCATCCCCTTTGGGATATACAACTATGGCTCAGTCCTGGGTCATCCCAAGGATCTACTAAACTTGCTTTGGTACATCCAAACTCAGAGGTTGGTCATCCCATGGATCTACTAAACTTGCTTTGGGACATCCAAACTCAGAGGTTGGTCGTCCCATGGATATACTACACTTGCTTTGGTACATCCAAACTCAGCTGTGGTCATCCCATGGATCTACTAAACTTGCTTTGGGACATCCAAACTCAGCGATGGTCATCACATGAATCCACTAAACTTGCTTTGGTACATCCAAACTCAGCGGTGGTCAGCCAATGGATGTACTAAACTTGCTTTGGGACATCCAAATTCAGAGGTTGTTTATCCCATGGATCTACTAGACTTGCTTTGGTACATCCAAACTCAGCGGTGGTCATCCCATGGATCAACTAAACTTGCTTTTGGACATCCGTACTCAGAGGTTGGTCATCCCATGGATCTACTAAACTTGCTTTGGTACATCCCAACAGCGTTGTCATTTCATGGATCTACTAAACTTGCTTTGGGACATCCAAACTCAGCGGTGGTCATACCATGGATCTACTAAACTTGCTTTGGGACATCCAAACTCAGAGGTTGGTCATCCCATGGATCTACTAAACTTGCTTTGGGACATCCAAACTCAGAGGTTGGTCATCCCATGGATTTACTAAACTTGCTTTGGGACATCCAAATTCAGAGGTTGGTCATCCCATGGCTCTATTAAACTTGCTTTGGGTCATCCAAACTTAGAGGTTGGTTATCCCATGGATCTACTATACTTGCTTTGGGACATCCAAACTCAGCGGTGGTCATACCATGGATCTACTAAACTTGCTTTGGGACATCCAAACTCAGAGGTTGGTCATCCCATGGATCTACTAAACTTGCTTGGGACATCAAAACTCAGAGGTTGGTCATCCCATGGCTCTACTAAACTTGCTTAGGGACATCCAAACTCAGCGGTGGTCATCCCATGGATCTACTAAACTTGCTTTGGGACATCCAAACTCAGCGGTGGTCGTCCCATGGATCTACTAACTTGCTTTGGGACATACAAACTCAGAGGTTGGTCATTTCATAGATCTACAAGACTTGCTTTCCCATGCGATTTATTTGAAGACCTGTAAGGCCCTATGTATTCAACGCAACGCAAATGCATCAGTGCCTTTGACACACTCTGAGTAAAATTTTCAGCAGACAACATTTTGAAATGTGTTCTTATTTTTCCCAGAAAACAGATTTTACATTTCATGCAAATTGTCTCTAAATGAGCTAATTTGCATGAAATGTCAATCCTGGTTCCTGACAAAAATAAGAAAAATATCATCAATATTTTGTCATCTTCTAATTTAAGTGTGCTAAAGGTTAAATGATATTTTAAATATTTTTCTGACTACATTGTATTTCATATTCTGATAGTATATACTCTAAAGATTGTTCAAATTTTTAAGTAACCGCTTCCCTATAAGGCCAATATTTGAAACTTTGTGCTATGCACTGAAGGTCACTCGAAGCCAGCTTTTCTCGAAATTTGAGGTTTCATTACCCCACATTAAACAAACCTAAGGGAAATGATCCAATTTACGAGAACAGACTTAAGGGAAATAATCCAGCTATTCTCGTAGTTTGATGTTCGTTAAACTTCGTCAAAAAGACCTAAGGGAGAATTATCCAATTTAAAATAATGTACAGGTAACTCCATGCCACCCCACTCGTCCGAGCCAGTGTCCAGCTTGACGATTTCTCATGATGATCAGGGAACTGATAAAGTCTAGAAGACATGCTTTGGTACTAAATCCGTCTGACGTTATTTGTGTGTGTGTGTGTGTGTGTGTGTGTGTGTGTGTGTGTGTGTGTGCGAGCCTATGTATGTCACAAATCAGGTCTAGTGTGTGTATGTATGTGTGTGTGTTTGTGTAATAGTTGTCATAAGATTCTATATAAGACATCTGTTATAATGATAAATAATAGCAGATTTAAAGTTAAGGATAATTATGAAGGTGATACTAATAACAGTAGCAATGAAATTAACAATCATATCCGTGCATCCAAATTATTATCACATGCTTCACAGGTGGGTTGGCTAGCATCAGGTCTAGTGTGTGTGTGTGTGTGTGTGTGTGTGTAATAGTTATCATAAGATACTATTTAAGACATCTGTTATAATGATAAATAATAGCAGATTTAAAGTTAAGGATAATTATGAAGGTAATACTAATAACAGTAGCAATGAAATTAACTATCATAACAATAATATATATTTCAACTATTACTACCGCTGCTTATTTGAATTTAAAAGGTGCTACACATGCTTCATAGGTGGGTTGGTCAGATCTAACTGAATTTAATTTCAGACCATGCTTGACTTCTAAATCAACTGCAGGAATTGCGATATAACGTCCGTCAACAATATTTCAGTAGTTTAGAGATATTGCCTCCAAATTTGTAGGACTTTTACTAGACCCGATCACATGAATTTGGGTCCGGTTTAGTAACTAGCAGCTCTGCCATGGAGGTATGAAGCAGCCCATCTATGTTGCGGGCCCCGATGGACGGGGACCATGCTTTCCGAATATCGAAAACTAGTGTATGCCGGTGACATGTACAACGATAATAAACTATCGTCACTTACCACTGCTTCAAGATTTTTCCTAAAGATTTTTGACCGTTTTTGTCTTTGTTTATTTTTGGTCTTGTTGTTGTTTTTTTTTTTTTTTTTTTTTTTTTTTTTTTTTTTTTTTTCTTTTGCGAGTCTACACATTATGAAAAGCAGAAAAACACATTACTGTGTCGGTTTTCTTTTTTTTTTTTTCTTTTTTTTTTCAGATTATTTCGTGAAAACAGCGTAAAGTCTATGTTTGACATTGTTACTAAGATCGCGTTCCTTGAATGCTTCATGCGCATAGGCGTTATCAAAACATGAATATGCTTGTAATGTAAGAGTGTATGGTAAGTCCCAGCGGATAACAGCGCTGTATTAACGTTGATGCAACGTGATCGCGCATGGTATTTATTTAACATCACATTAATGTCAGTGCGACACCATGACGTTGCATTGACTTAAATGCTACGTTGTATAAACGTCATTTCAGTACACACCATAACATTGCATCGACATTATTGCGACGCTGTAATATGAACATAGGCAATGCCTATAGGCGAGCTCGCAATGCATTATGTTTTATGTAAAATGTGTAAAATAAAAGTAAAAAAGAAGGATTGCCTTTGGAAACAAAACACACATGATTTTGAAAATCCGCAACTTGGTAAGACCCAAGCCATACCGCTAAAGTTCTGGTACCGGATTCTGGTTCCGGATTTTCCCACTTGGTCTCGGCAAACACAAATAGATCTGCCACAGTATTGAGACCCTTAAAAACCGCTAAAAATGTTTATTCCTGTTTAGTTTGACGGCAACGAAAGGTATGCTGTACCTTAAAGCTTGCTCGCGCAGGCCTTCGGTCACATGCGGCTGCGAGCTCGCTATAAACGTCATTTGCTAATTACAGCGTTGCTTCGAGGTTGATGCGACGCTGAATTAACGCCATGTGCCTCTGGGGTAATATGCATGATATAGATATCCGTACTTACCCCTAGGGCTGGTTGTGATAATTGTTACACATTGATGTCTCGTAGACATACTACTCTCGTTCATTTACAACTTAAGAAGTGTCTGGTTTGTTGTTGTAAAGACGTTGTTTCAACAATGTCTAGGACGGTAAGTTAACGTTGGAACAACGTTGTACCCTCTGGGCTGTAGAACGGACGCTGGGAAATATCTCAACAGGTAGCCTTGTCCCTAATGAGACTATGGGTATGAAGGATAGTCTCAATTTCACGTATTTGCGAAGAAACATTTTCGCTTGATTCGACAGAATTATTGTAAAAAGAAATTAAGCTCTTAAATGAAACATTACCATGGAGATGCAATTACAAACTTTTATGATTTAGTTAACTAAGCTACAAACGCCATCTTTGTTTCCCTTCTTTTGTTCAAATTACCAAAATTTCCCTTAAATTACAGATGACTCAAACATGAAACATACGCCTTTTGTTGCTATTTCTACAGCAGTCGTGTTACCTATTCAGTTGGTGATATATTGATTTTGTAACTCTACTTTTTCGCAAGGAAATCAAAAGCTTGATTTTTTGAGTGCGGGCATTATCAGAAGGTTGTGTAGCAGTGATCGGAAATCTGTTGACAGATATCGTTTCAACATCGCCTTTACGGCACATTACACTTACGTGAAACTGTTGAAATCTATAACCAAAAAGAAAGGATCACAGGTAAGTTTCTCTCATTTATAATTAAGCCCCAACATCAGAAAACGTACATTCGGCCATGCCCGCCCAGTGAAGATTCAGATCAGAATCTTCACTGGCCGCATTTTGGATAGCCAACAATGCACAGTTTCTGCTTACGGACCAAAGACTCTGATCAGACTGCGCTGATGAGCAGACTGATTTGAATCTTCGTTGTGCGCACATGTCAGAAAGGTACGATTTCTCATGCTGTCACTGTTGTTTAATTGGGTCAGGTTGACCACTATCCAAATATTCTATCTGGCATCTCTACTGAACGATTCACACATGAGGGCAGTCTTTCACCATGGTGTAGAAGAGTTTACTATATTAAACTTGAATACTGTCACACTGTAGTTACCTGTAATATGAAATTTAGTGAAACATTAATTTCATAAACTTAACTATTAGACGTTGAATCAATATAGAAACGACATTATTTCAGTGTTAATTCAGTGCCTACTGGGGAACGTATATGCTAATATGGCTTTCCATGCCCATATATTCGATAACTGTCCTTTTCACATGTCGCGTAACTATTTTATTTATTTATTTATTTTTGTTGCAATAAAAAATGTTTGTACGTGTTGGGCCACAATTTCGTGTATGTAAACTTTATATTAAGCAATAAAAAATTCATAGACACCCCTCAATTGTCAATTTGCATGCACATTCAAACACTTCTGACAAGTTTTACAAAAATAGTTTGTTTGTTTTATTTGCCATTAAATAGTAATGCGTTTTTTTTTTGTTTTTTTTTTTGTTTTTTTTTTTTGTCATACATTAATTTTTTGCATAGTACTATTATTATTATTGTCGTATTGTCGCACCTGCGTTCGCATGGGTGACTTAGACGTGCAAGCTTCCATCCGTCTCAACGAAATTCTTTATATTTTTATTCTTAATATATTTATATAGTATCACGTTGGCTGTCCGTGTATCCGTCCGTCTATCCGTCCGTCCGTCTGTTGTACGTCCGTCCGTATTTTCGTTTCCGGATGATAATGGAGTTAATATCAATGGATTTTCAAAAAAATTGATGCATGTTGAGATCTGGTTTGGGATTTTTAATGGGCAAATTTCGTCAAATTTGACAGAGTTACCTGCCCGCAATATGTCCGAATTTACATTTCCAGATGATAACTTTAGTAAATATCAATGGAATTTCACCAAACTTGGCCAGTGTATGCATTGATATTGTGAAGATCTGGTTTTATGAGATTGCTGATAGGCAAACTTCGTCAGTTTTCACAGAGTTTTCTGACATGTCCGTATTTTCATTTCTGGATGCTAAGTTTAGTAAATATCAATGGATTTTCACTACACTTGGTGTATGCATTTCATTGATATTGTTGATCTGCTTTAAGATTGCTAATGGGTAAATCTTGCATTTTGACAGAGTTATCTGCCCGCCATACATGCGTATTTTACTTTCATGACACTAACTTGAGTAAATCTCAGTAGATTTTCACCAAATTTGATATGTGCATTGATATTGTGAAGATCTGCTTAGGAATTGCTCATGGACAAACTTCGTCAATTGTTGACAGTTATCTGCAGAGGGACTTAATAATGGCGGGGTATTATCGTTTCACGTTTTATTTATATTATTATTACTTTTATTACTTTGTTGTTTTTTAGGCAAGCTAAGGAGGATGGCATTATATGGACTTTTATTGCTGTACCTTCTTCAAGTCGTTTATCCTGCGGGTATGTACTGGTTCCGTTTCATTTCTATAGTTACCATATTTAAACGCACTCTGTATTTTCGGAAACCTTAACAGCTTACCATATTGATCTTTAGAATTCGAGCGAATCCATTTTATTACCTGTTAACATGTTGTAAACCTTTGGCGATAATTCATAAAAAAAAAGTGCAGGCACTGATACATTTTGTTAATGCCATAATTTCATATAATACTCATGGGATGGCAAGCAGTGAATGCCCTGATCAGACTGCTTCATCAGGAGCAGTCCTATATAGGTCTGCACTGTCTGCAATGTCGTTTCATCAGAAACTTTTGTGTACAAAATTTTAAGACATTTTCCGTACTTTTGTCAAGACGCTTGTGACGAACCGGTGATCAGTACATTTTATTTACCGGTGCGAGAAATGCGCCGGTCTCTTAATATAGCTTTGGATTTTTATGTATGGTAGAGTGTTCGATTAGCACACAAAGCATTTTTTTTTTATATTTGCCGGGATCGTCGGTGTGTGACGTTTCACCCACGCATTTAAGTGTTGGTATCTGTCGGGAACACTAGTGTCTGACTTTTCATCCAAGCTATTAATTTGTTGATTTCGGTAATGTCTGACTTTGAATATGCGCATGTTGAGATACTCAGAGGGGCTAAGACCTGGTTGTTTGGCTGAGAATGCTCGTATGAGCAACTAGCTAAGGTTCTGGTGAGTTAGAAGATCGCTCAACGAGCCGCACAAATAAATGTTTTGAACCACAGTGAAAGTTGAGAGCGAGGATTATAACTGACCGTTCCAAGTCGATTCTTTTGTTGTGGTTTATTACTGTTCTGTATTTATGTTGTTGGTGATTTATTTCGTTTTCCGGTTTTACTGCAGCAGACTTGGGTCTAACTAAAGGCTACTATATCGGAAAACTATGGCAGAAATAAAATAAAACCGTGATATGCATGCCAATGTTAAGAGTCTATAGAATAAGCATACAAAAATGATAAACAAAGTTCGTGTTTAAGACTCAAGTCTCGGGTGGTGGGGGAGTATCTACTGGTGATTTAGGTATAGACTTGTATACTAAAACCTGAAAACCCACTCCATTCATATACTTGGACTTTGAAAAAAGGACCCATTCATATACTTAAAAAGTTCAAACATATTCATACCTGACGCATGCTAAAATAAGCCTCTTGATAAGCTCTGGTAACTTATTTAAGTTCTGACATTTTTTTTTAAATAAAAATGTATAAAATAAATCTCGTGGAGATTCCAAAATGACTAGGATTCGCATATTGCTTGATCAAGAAATTTCATAGAGCTTAATAAAAGCATACATTAAAGAATCACATTGTTGTTCTTTTTTTACCTGTTACATTGGAAATTTATTAAACTTCAGTATACCCTTGTCCCATATCTTTAAGTAAACATGAACAAAATTTGCGCCGGTACTTAGACGATTACGTCTAATTATTTTGTCTTGTGTTTTATACCATAAAGCTTCATGTGTTCATTTTACCACATGGTAGTACGTAAGTTGGTACATTATGAAAACTCGGCTATTCAAATATGTTGAAACCTTCACAACCTAAAAAGGGAAAATTTTCAGATAAAAATTCTAATATTTTTCGTATTTCTGCTCTAAACATAGATTGTGAGTACTCGTTATAAACGCCTCGGCGAGGCGGTTCTAACGAGTACCACAATCTATGTTTTTGAGCTGAAATAAGAAAAATAATGTATACCCTTGTAAACCCCAGTTTTACGATATAAAAGTGGGGTTTAAGGGGGTCAATATTAAATAGGCGAGTTTTCGTGATGAAGTTATTTGAGCAACAACGGGTGGAAACGGACATGTGCGCCCAGCAAAGATTCTGATCAGCATGCACATTTAAGCAGTCCGATCAGAGTCTTCACTATGCGCATTTTGGGTAGTCAGGGATGCAAAGGTCCTTCATCGGGACAACAAAGACTGACCAGATTGCGCAGATGCGCAGACTGATTTGAATCTGCGTTAGGCGCACATGTCAGGTACGTTTTCTCACGTTGCGGCTTATTTATAAATCGATCAATTAGGGTCTAAGCAAACGTATCAGGGCCCAGGTATTCAGTGCATCGTCAGCCTAACGAACTCGTGGGTGGTCAAAATGTTAACTGTTCTAGTAAGTACAATATCTTATTCATGGGTATTTTTGCTGAAAAAATATGAATGCAAAAAGCTACTCATATTTTACCAGCAAAATTATAAGCGTATATACAATTTTTAATTATCAAAGTTGTAACGATACATTAACTAAGGACATTGTAAGTTTTGCACAACTGGGCTCAGGTTGCCAAACACACTTGCTGAACATTTAGAATATTAAATGATTTAGTGTTTGAACGTCCTTTCAACTGTATTCTAGTCCTTTTGGGCTAATTACTCGGGCATCTGGACGCTTTACTGCATATTTTCACTATACGTAGACAATACATAATAAACATACGACATTGTGAAAACTATTTCAAAACCATATATATTTTTGAATAAAAATCAGTTTCCACTTTCAGAAGCCCGGCTGTATTTCACCAGTCCTAAAACTGTATATGTGCCTCACATTCACACTACAGATTATACAGTTTGGGAAAACATTACCGCTTCCTGTTATGTAATAATCGGCGAGACTACAAGATTGTGTAATTTCCTTATCCCACCGATATGTAGGTAAGCAGAATAATAGTGCAATAGTGGAATAAATTCACTCTGGTTTTGTTTGTGTTGAGTTTTTACAGCCCAGTCAAGCCAAATATGAAGTACTCCAAGAATACAGATTGGGAGGGTGGAGTGGGGGTGGGGAGGCCACTTTTCCGGGGGCAGATTTCACAGGGGTGCGGCATTTTTCCTTGGAGGCAGATTTCATAGGCTACTTTAGTCGGGCGGGGGGGGGCGGGGAGGGGCGGGGCGGGTGGTGGTGTAGATTTCATCGGGGGCACTTTCCTCGAGGGGTAGATTTCCACAGGGGGCAAATTTCCGGGGCACAGACTTCGCGGGAGGAGCTTTTTACGGGGGGGGGGGGGGGGGCACTTTTCCGGGTGCCAGATTTCCTGATACCATGTGGTCATGTCAAACGCGGTCAAATTGCCTGACCTCACTTTTACTGGACAGGTTTAGTCCTCTAAGGGGGAGAATAATCGTAGAAAATATTTCATTATCAATCTTCACGAAAGAATGTTGCCGACCTGGCGGGTGTCTAACCCTCAACCTCCTGATCACCATTCGATATCGCATCCGTCTGAGCCACCGAGGCCGGCAAATACACTCTGGTACACAATGTCCTATAAAATTTTTTATTTCTATTAAGAATATTTAAACATTCGGTATGATATAACTATACTTTGTGTTTTTGTATCTGTCCAATGATTTGTTACTGTACTGAGAAATTATCACAGACATGGAAATGAAAAATAATTTCTAATATGAATTTACAATTAAAATGTTTCGATCAAACTGAAACACGAGCAGACCTTTCTTGTGAAGTGAAAACAAACATAAAATGCTCGTTCGAAGTTCTGTAAAAATTAAAATGGGGCTCTGATTTGAAAAACAAAAACATACTAATATGCTGGAAACATAATATTATTGTTTGATCCGATATGATTAAGTGTTTAAAACACAAAGCAACTGAGTATCTAAAAGTGTAATGAGTAAGGCTAGAAGCATGAATTATTACCCACCTACTATATGAGATTATAAAGAATTTTTGACTATCTAACGCATTTTTATTTGAAAAAAAAAAAGCCAGCCAGATTGAACCGGTTCTCAGAGAACTATCACCCGGGCTTATATTTTGGACTATCTCCTGGTCACGTGAATTATTTCCTTTAAATATTACATGTAGTTGGGTAATAAAACATCTGAGAACTGTCAATCGGGCTCATAGTTTTGACTGTCTCTCGGTCACGTGAATTACTTTCTTTGAAATATGAGTTAGATTATATAACATCTATATCATAACTTCCTAGGCGACATTGAAAATTATTACCCCACCCACTAAATGAAAAGTTATAAAGCATTTTTGACTATTTAACGCATTTTCACGTGTGACAAAAGCCAGCAAGATTGAACCGGTTCTCAGAGAACTATAACTAGGGCTCATATGTTTGACTATCTCCCGGTCACGTGAATTACCTAGCAACTTCACCTGTGACAAAAGCCAACCAGATTAAACCGGTTCTCAGGAAACTATCATCTGGGCTCATATTTTGGACTATCTCCCGCTCACGTGATCAGATAGTTACCAGTATTCATTGATCCTAGCGACCAAAAGAAAACAATGCCTTTAAAATGTGAGTTGGGTAATAAACCAAGTATATCATACCTTTCTTGACGGTAGTCAAAACTATCAGCCCCTCGGTGTGGACCACCTGATGGATAGTTCATCAGGTAGTCCAAAGCACCTTGGGGCTGATAGTTTTGACTGTCGCCCAGAAAGGTATAAATAGTTACATACTATCAATCCCTCAGTGCTGTGGACCACCTGATTAACTATCGCCCTTGGCCTGGGGCGATAGCTCATCAGGTGGTCCACAGCACTGAGAGGCTGATACTATTGACTGTCGCCTAGAAAGGTATGAAATAGTTGTATACTGTCTTAATCGGGCCAGTCCAGTCAATTTGAAACAAATGTTAAGAAAAGGAATTGCAATCTGAAACATATAAATAGCGTAAACACACACACACACACACACACACACACACACACACACACAGAGTGCGCATGTATGTGTCGCCTATATTTCATCTTACAGAGACGTTGTCTTGAACGGCGGAGGATTTAAACCCTGTGACAGATGCGAAATCACCGGAGATCACAGCGACATGTTCTATGAGCAAGGTTAGTTTTATTTGCTTGACAGTGTACTTGTTAAAATATTTTAATGCAAAGCATGTGCATTAATGTTAAAATCATATTTTCAGTGCGTGTTACTTTTTTCAATACCCAACCTACTATACTAGAAGTTATAAAGCATTTTTGACTATCTAACGCATTTTTATCATTTGACAAAAGCCTGCCAGATTGAACCAGTTCTCAGAGAACTATCACCCGAGCTCATATTTTGGGCTATCTCCTGGTCATGTGAATTACCAATATTTATTGATCATAGCGATTAAAAGAAAACAGTTCCTTTAAGATATGAGATGGGTAATAAGACATCTATTCCATACCTTTCTTGGCGAAAGCCAAAACTTTCTGCCGGCGATAGTTCATCAGATGGTCCACAGCACCTCGGGGCTGATAGTTTTGACTGTCGCCCAGAAAGGTATGAAACAATTGTATAATGTAACAAATACATGTTCTAGCACAGCAGGTAATCTTATAGCAAAACTAGTATACAAAATGTCCAGAAAAAGACACAATCACAGAACATTACCTTTCAATGACAAAGAGGACTAGAAAACAAACCATGGCAGGCAGTACGCATTTTACAAACCAAATAAAAAACAAGCAAAACCTCTCTCCCCTCCCTATTCCCCAACGAGGTCAGTACAATGCTAGGCAGGAACTACCAAACGCAGCAATAAAACAACAGACAGTACCTCATGCATAACGAAAACACGCCTATTCAAATTATATTGAATACTTTACAACGAAATTAAAACAAGAAATTTTTCAAATAAAATTCTGATATGTTTCATACTTCTGCTCTAAATATAAATTGTGGGAACTCGTTAGAACCGCCTCGCCTAGGCGGTTCTAACGAGTACCCACAATCTATGTTTTTTAGTAAAATAAGAAAAAAATCTATATCCCTGTATACCCCAGTTTAAGTATATAAAAGGGAGGTTTAAGGGAGTCAAAATTATATAGGCGTGTTTTCGCGATGAAAAACGCCCGCAGCAAGCAGTCACATGGCCACACAAAGAACAAACAACAACAGATTGACGGCTCTAGAATGGTCAATAGTAGAAACAACCCTGGGTTTAAATCGATTCTACTGGCACCAAATCTTCACCCTAGGTTGAGATATTAGCAAAAATAAATGGTGATTGTTCGGCTTGCATAGAGGCTACCTTACTCAATCAGTGAAACATTCTAGGAAACATCACGTAAACACACCTATATAATTTTGACCTCCCTTAAACCCCGCTTTTGTATCGTAAAATTGGGGTTTACAGGGGTATACATTATTTTTCTATTTCTGCTCAAAACAGAAATTGTGGGTACTCGTTAGAACCACCTCAGCAAGGCGGTTTTAACGAGTACCCAAAATCTATGTTTTTAGCAGAAATATGATAAATATCAAAGTTTTTTTGTCTGAAAACTTTCAGTTTAGATGGTGAAATTTTCAATATATTTGAATAGGCGAGTTTTCTGAATGGCATTTAAAAGAATGTGATGAAATGAGGATGAGGACACATTGGCGGAGGACCCGAAATAAGCCATAGTATCAGGATACAACCCTCTAATGAAAGCTTTAGGTCGGTACCGTCATAGAGTCTCCGACCCACCGCTGTGCAATTAAAGCGGAAAGCATAGTTATCAACCATGATTGGGTTAAAAACGAATGTGCTGTATGTCACATAATTTCCATATTATACTTCATCTTTTTATAACGGGTAACTTTGTTTTAATTCTTCTTAACAATGACTACCTAGCAATGATAGGATGTTTTTTTAGCTGCGAGACTTTTTTCATGTTTTGTTCTGTTAGTTGTTTTATTACTGTGTTTAGTGGATCCTCTCTAGCACTGGGATTACTTTGTTGGGGAAGAGTGAACTGGTTGCTTTGCTTTTCATTGGTATGTGCCTTGTTTACTGTCTGTCATGATATGTTTGCTTCTTCCTCTTGGTGTTACTGGCAGGCTATGATCTGAGATATTGTCTGTTCCTGGACATATTCTATTAATATAATAGGTCATCATAAAAATCTGTTTGTTCTATTCAGGCCCATTTGTTCAAAGGGTCGTTAGCTTAACGAGCTCGTTAGTGGTGAAAATGGTACTGTTTTAGCAAGTACAATATCTAAGTCACAGATATTTTTGCAGAAAAAAAATGCAAAAGCTACTCTCATTTTTAGCAAATTCAATAGCGTATATCTTATATTTATTGATCAAAGGTTTAACAATACGTTAACTAACGACATGGTTAGTTTCGAACTACTGTGCCCTGGTTCCGATGTTCCAGCTACAAAAGTGTTTTCAAGCAAACTTTATATTCATCAATCAGTTCGGAGGGTCGGTGATGAAATTATGGTAAAGCTTTATGATACCCATCACGAAAACATGCCTGTATAATTTTGACCCCATTAAACCCAACTTTTATATAGTAAAACTGGGGTTTACAGGGGTAAACATTATTTTTCTTATTTCTGCCCAAAAACATAAATTGTTGGTACTCGTTAGAACCGCCTCGCTGAGGCGGTTCTAACGAATACCCACAATCTATGTTTTGAGCAGAAATGTGAAAAATATCATAATTTTTATCAGAAAGTTTTTCATTCTTTGGTGGTAAAATTTTCAGTATATTTCAATAGGCATGTTTTCCTAATGGAACGAATATACAAAAATATCTAGAAACGAGCGAGTTTTTTATATGCCATAGTTCGTTTTCGAACTGACTGCTTACAATGATGCTGTTTTTTAAAAAACGAAATGTATATTTTATTTTTTACAAAAATGGTTGTGATACCCATATTTATACTAAATATTCGGACTCGACAGCGCTTCACGACACTTCTCCTATACTTTGAAACAGTTAAACTTTACAGTACATAGATATGTCTAAAAGCTGGACGTGCAGCAAACAGTGTAGAACAATGTTAAACTCTTCGGTACCCCCTGGCTATCAACGTCTGTGATTGGGCCCATCGCAGCCCTTAATATTTCCCCGGAATTTTCATAGCCAGTACTATGATAAAAGTAAAATAAAAGTAAAAAGAAAGAACACGTTACAAATAGAAACAAGGAACATGTTACAGATAGAAAATGAAAGTCTCGGTTTTATTGAACCTGTCTAAAAATTCGTTTATATTAGATCTGAAATTTCATCAGTTTATTAACAGTTATATGATAGCTAATATGACTTAAATAGGCGCTACCTATATCCGTGCGTCCAAATTATCATCACTTGCTTCATAGGTGGGTTGGCCTGATCTAACTGAATTTGATTTCAGACCACGTTTGACTTCTAAATCCACTGCATGAATTGCGATATAACGTCCAAGTCAACAATATTTCAGTAGCTTAGAGACATTGCCTCCAAATTTGTGGGACTTTTACCCGACTCGATTACATGAATTCGGGTCCTGCTTAGTTACTTTCAGCTCTGCCATGGAGACTTTAGGCAGCCCATCTATTTCGCAGGCCCCAGTGGGCGGAGGCCATGCTTTTCGAATACCGAATACTAGAGTATGCCGATGGCAGGTACAACGACAATACACTTTCGTGCGCTTACCTGAAATCCAATTTATTGCTTGAAGAATTTTTCTTAAGATGTTTTACTTTTTGTGCGTTTTTGTCTTTGTTTCCTTCTGGTCTTGTTTTCCTTTTTTTTTTGCGAGTCTACATATTATAAAAAGCAGGAAAAAGAAAAAAAAAAACAAAACAAAAAACAACAGAAAAATAACAACTATTTACGAACCGGTCGAACAAACACATTATTGTGTCGGTTTTATTTTACAGATTATTACGTGAAAAGAGCGTTAAATCTATGTATTATCTAAAAATCTACATCAAAGTGTACCTTATGCTCTAAACGAACCATGCTTAGTTTGTAAATAGACGGAGAATCGATAAAAATAAAATTCGAAGTCGAGACAAAATTCAAAATGGCGGCGATCGCAAATTTGGTAGGCTGACGTCATGTCTCGTGATTCAACCACTTGCAATCGGAATACTTGGCGTTATTGGATGTTTTGTTGCTATTATCGGCACGGCCGCCGTGTCAACAGCCTCTGCTAAATC
This sequence comes from Anodontia alba, assembly GCA_964016985.1. Classification (NCBI taxonomy): domain Eukaryota; kingdom Metazoa; phylum Mollusca; class Bivalvia; order Lucinida; family Lucinidae; genus Anodontia; species Anodontia alba. The sequence continues at coordinate 40,549,085 of OZ024834.1, forward strand.
ACGGAACGCTTATTTTTTTCAGGATAAGCACCGAACCACGCAAGCGTATACTGGACCATTACAGTTTTGGTCACACACATCACTGGTCACATAGTTTGTCTATAGTAGTGCGTCTGCACGCTGAACCGCTTCGCGGTTCGGTTTGGACGCACTTATAACAATCCAAATGCAACAGAAAAATAGTATTTTAGGCTTCTTTATAAGTGTGTTCCTGGACAAACTTTAGAATTGTAATGAATGTTTAGATAAGCTGATGAAATTAAAATTAACAGATTTTCTAGCTTCCTCAAAATTGAGCAAACCTGGCGTGGTCCTGTCTGTAGTTTTCTTATGTCCTGGCTTCAAATCGCCATTGAGCTCCTGCTTTCTTTCATCACAGTGTTTTTGATTATATTTAAATGAAGCATATTAAAGATTAACTCACAGAATTTTGGTTACACTTAGATGACGGTGTTCAAATTACGCAGTTTGAAAAATAAACCAATACTTTTTTGTAAATGTGTTTAATTATAGACACTCCAGTATCGCAGGCACCGCCCCTACATTTTATTAATTCTGTGCCTTCTCTACTTGCGACAAGCGCATCTTTGTATCAACATCTACAACAAGTGCCACAAATGCATTTTACTTCTGTCGGACTTTCTGATAATGATGTCATGCGGGGTTACATTGCAAGTAAAGTTAATGATCTCGGATGAGATAGACAGATTGGTACGAGAGAAAGTAGAATCGGCTACACATGACTTCAGAAATGCCATTGAAGCACTGCGAATAGAGAATAAAGAGCTCAGAGGTAATCTTAGTAATATGGAGATGAAATTAGAGTCAAGGATAGATGAGCTTGAGCAGTATAGTAGGCGATACTGTATCCGTGTTGCTGGGATATCTGAATCAGACAATGAGAATACAGATGAGATTGTTTTGGACTTGCTAGTCGTTTGAATGTCAAGATAGAAAGAAATGATATTAAAGTTAGTCATCGAGTAGGTAGGAGCAAATATCAGTCGTCCGTAAATAATGCTCTATCAGGCCGCCAAGTTAAATCCAAAGAGATTATTGTGAAATTTAGAAATCAACAAGCACGATTAGACCTTTTGAAAGCAAGATCTACACTGAGAGAACGCAAAGAAAAGATTTATATAAACGAAGATATAACTCAATATAAGAGGAATTTATCTTATCAGTGCAGAGAACTGACGCGTGAGAAAAAAATTGCAAAGACATGGGTTTACGGTGGAAATGTTTTCATCTCAGATAGAGATGGCAATAGGGTAAAAGTGTCACACGTTACTGACTTGGATAAATATAAAGCTTTGTCAGTGCCCAAGGAGCCGCGTCGCGACTAATGTTCCTCCAATGTATTTACTGTGTATGTTTGTACAGTTTTATGAATTTGAACTTATTTAAGTTTTTGTCCCAGCGGGTGCATGGCGGTGGAGCATCGTCGCATTGACGTCGATGGAACGTCATGCCGTTGCATCGGCGTTGGTGCTACGTTTGCTACATTAGTGGTGAGTTGTTTAGACGTCGTGTAGCCGCCGGGGAGTATCGATGTTTTGTGGTATGCAGCCACTCTGGCGCTTAATAAATGGCGTAATAGTGTCTGCTTCTACTATTAATGTTGTGCTGTCTTGGAGTGACATGCAATGTCTTAAATTTTGGTTTTCTAGCTTGTTTTGGTACTCTCTGATTCATAGCTACAGATAAGATGGGGTATCTACATATTTCTTTTTCTTGTTTGATGGCGGGGACGTATGTTGTGGGTGCTCATTGGCTCGCAGCATGCTTTTCGTCGGGAAATAGGCACACTATAAATACTTTTCAGAAAAAATAAATAACTGTATCTGTCCATCCTGGACAGAAGAAGAATTCCTTGAAAATCTTCAGGCATAAATAGGTTTAGATTGAGTTTTATAACAGACATAAATTGAGAGAGTCTAGTCGGCACACGGCGTCGAGTTGTCGTCTGTAAGAAATTTTGAAGTCTGGTTGGCGTTGTCTAGTCAGCACACGGCGTCGAGCGTCTATAGATATCGACATTGGATCGACGTTGTTCGACGTTATTTGGTTTCTGGATAGCGTATGGGAAAATTATAACGGTTTATTTACCAAATTACAAATAGCATGTTTATGGTGTTGCCATTCTGTTATTGTAGTACTTTCTATCTTTACTACTACTGCTTTAAAATAATAGTAGTGGTAATAGTTGTATTAGTGGAATTAGTAATAATTATAATAATCATTATGATAATAAAATACTGAGAGTGGTGGCAACAACAGCGACTATTATTGCTATCATCATTTTGTCTTGTACTTGATGATCTAAGATGGATTCCCTTGTATACTTTAATAGCGTCAATATTTAGGTTAACTATATTGTTGTCAAATTTACTATAGGAGTATTTTGGTGTGTCACTGTAACAGGTGTGAACTATACCAATATTAGTGTGTTTACAGTTTAGTAATTTTTATATATCTGCCTTGGCAATAGAAAACTCCTAGGGACATGACAACACATCAAGAACCAATACCGAACTATACTTCTGTTCATTAGGGTCCAAGTCTTAAGCAAATATATTACTGACATACATAAGGGTATAAACAGTGAAATAATGGCTCGGACAAGAATGGTGTGCATTCCGACCCAGTTTATACGCTGTGTGAAAAGGGAGATTTTCATATGAAACGGTCAGTAATAGTATAGGTCAGTGAATATCAACTGACCGTTAAGTCACGTGGTGAATGCTCACTTTACCGTATTTCCACTGGGTGTTCGGACACCTTAGTTACTCGGCACTTTTCTTCCAAACTTTACACTCGTCCATTTCAATCTATGTTGGTATGTATAGGGACTCTTGTATATCGGACGATCAGTGTGGACCCTGACCGGATGTCGCGCTTCTTGTTCTGGGTCTGTACTGTTTGCTTTGGGTTAATTGTCCGATCACTTGGGATAAATGCGGTGATAAAATGTGGGTACTCGCGGGTGTTTTTCCCTGGACCTCTGCTCCTGTTGGCTCTCGTCACTGGGTGCGGGAATCCAGGAAAAAGGCATTCGTTATCATTGTATTACCGAAAAGTCCTACTGTGGTGGGTTTGATAAACTTCATTGGAAATCCCTACTGCATAATGTTTAGTGAACTGGGTGGAATCGAAAACGACTCTTTTGCTCTGGACCCGTGCTCCTATTGCGCTTGTCATTTTGTACAGGGGTTCGGGGTAAAACTGATCTGGGTCTGTACTGTTTGCTCTGATCTAATTGTCCGACCACTTGGGTAAAACGATTGGCAGGTTACTCGCGAGTGTTTTTCCCTGGACCCCTGCTCCTGTTGGCGCTCGTCACTCGGACTAGGGATCCAGGAAAGGGGCATTCGCTGTCACTACTGAACGCAGCTCTAGTGATGTATCGCTTTGAAGTGTTTGATAAACTTCATGGGAAATCCCTGCTGCGTTGTGTTTAATGAACCGGGTTGAAGTTTTGCGCCGGACCATGCTCCTGTTGGTGTTTGCCATTGTGTACATGGGTTCGGGGCAAAACAGCTGCTATTCGCACTTCTGAACGCAGCGCAGACTTTTGTTATTGTTTCATTTAAAAGGCGTGTGATTGATAGGTGTTTATAATTATTTTGAAAGTTGATCTGGCGGTACCTTACCGAAATATTTAATCATATTAATTCTAAAAACATGCGAAAAGATATGTTAAATTGTCACATCAGTTTGACTATCCATATTTCAAAATGTTAAGAAAAAAAAAAAAAAAAAAAAAAAAAAATGCTTTTGTCTTAGCATTACCAAGAATGCTAATCTGAAAAAAAAAAAAAAAAGCTCATGAAACGTGAGCAGGATGTTATTCGTTTTTACAGAATTAATGTTGCACACGGGGACCAGTCATGTTGATTCGCAATGGTAGGGTCATGTGGTTGGAAATCTCTTGAAGTAATCAGCACGGCATTGACGTTAGGCATTACTAAACCAAGATTGTCGCAGATGTTCTACTGAAAGATCTGAGATGTTTTGGAGGATGCCATAGAATTCTAAATATCGTATATGTTCCAAATATATCATGGCGTATTATAGTTACGTGATTGGTATCCGTGTGTAGACTTACAGCCTGGCGCATGGGCAAAAGAAAATGAAACATCTTGCCATCTTAAGTATCACTTACGCGGATAATAGTTATTGTTTCATTGTATACATGGACGTACACATGCATGCGCGTGCACGAGTGCGTGTGAGGTCTCCGTATGTAACTAATAGTTATTGATTATTTTTGTGTTTGTTGTGCTGTTATTAATGATATATGTAGACCGGACTGACCTACCGCTTTGACTTTGTGGTAATTATATATATAAGTGTAGGTAAAGGTCCCTTTTTGGGTTACCTGTGGCTTCTGCTTTCTACTCTCTATTGACGTGTTGCAGCTGGGAAACTGGGTCGTAGGGTCGCCTGACAGGGTATCTTTACCTGTGTGGGTTAATTGCGTAAATTGTTATTACCCAATGGGCACTGAGAGAAAGTGTTATTTTCATGCCTAAATGGAGCACTGGACGCATTCTAATGAGTATTAAATATAGAGAGGTCGAAGCGTCGGGTCTGACTGGCTGATCTATACCAGCACCTCAATATTAATAATGACGGTAGTAATAATGATAATAATAATAATAATGATGGTGATGATAATGATAATGGTAATAATAATGATGATGATAATGCTATTATTATTATTACTGTTATTATTATTATTATTGTTATTATTATCAATACTACTACTACTAATAATAATAATGAAATATCTGCGTTGTTGAAAAGTTACCAAATCTTATGACGTTAAGAATTGTTTCAGTAATTAAATTATGTCAATCCCAATGTTTTTCACATTATGTTTGCTATACAGCTTGTACTGTGTTCTGAAATGTATGTACTAAAGTTGTATTCTTTCTTTTTTTATACGCTTTTTTTTTATTCATTCTTTCTATCGCTCTTCTTTCTTTCTTTTATTATTCAGTATGACCAATTTCGCCTTCAGCTCTGTGTCTTTCAGCAAGATCAGCTACGTTTTAAAATTATTAGTTTATCTTACATATTCGCGTCCGTCATTTTACTCCGTGCTATCATCGTTTGTATAACTTAACTATGTATGTTGAATTGGACATTTACAGGGCGCGAATAGGGATGCACAACTATCGACACTTTAGTGTTAAGGGACTCGGGAAGTTAAATATGTTTGATTTACTTGTATTTTTAGGATTCTTATTATATCAGTCAGGTGATATAGAAAAAAATCCTGGACCACAATCAGACATTACCGAAGAAACATCGGCATCATTTGTATTTCCTCCACTACACGGTAACTTTTCGTTGGTGCATTATAATGTCCAAAGTCTCTATAATAAAGTTGATATTTTACAACCTGAACTGTCGAGTTTTGATCTCATCTCTCTCACAGAAACGTGGCTAAATGATTCTATTTTAAATACGGAACTTTCTTTTAGCAATTTTCAAATGCCCTTCAGATTGGACCGAATAGGAGATAGTCATGGAGGTATAGCTGTATATGTTAAAGAAGATATTCCTTGTAAACGTAGGCTAGATCTGGAATTAGCTAATATTGAATGCCTCTGGCTCGAATTGAATATTAGAAACAGAAAATTGACAGTTGGTACATTTTATAGACCTCCAAATTCTTCGCCAATTGTTCTCTCAAATATTGAAAATTCTATAGAACTAGCAGTAGACTCAGGCATAGCAGATATCCTAATAACTGGTGATTTTAATTTTAACGTCATTAATCCATCATCAGCAAATAAAATACTGGATATATGTAAAGAGTATAAATTGCATCAACTGATCAAAGAACCGACACATTTTACAAAATATTCTTCATCCCTTATTGATTTAATTTTGGTGAGCAATTTGCAGTCTGTTGAACACTCCGGTGTTGGGGAGCCATTTCTCTCTCAAGATATAAGATACCATTGTCCCGTTTTCAGTATCTTTCGTTTGAAGAAAACCGTGCAAAACACATTTATAAGGGTTATTTGGAATTACGATTAAGGCGATTATGAATCCCTAAGAAAAAGGATATCAGAATTTGATTGGAATTCTATACATAATGATGACATCAATATTTATGCTAAAACATTTTCTGATAAACTTTTAGAAATGACGAAAGAATGTGTTCCTAATAGGACCGTTACTGTTAGACCACATGATCTTCCCTGGATGAACGGAAATATAAGAAAATTAATGAGGAAAAGAAATAGGTTGTATAAAAAATATAAAACAAACAAAACTAGAGAACGTTTCGAGGCTTATAAAAAGGTTAGGAATGAAGTCATAAACCTCTTACGCAAATCAAAACAGGGCTTTATTGACTCGTTGGCAAACAAACTAAAACGCCCAAATTTATCATCCAGTGATAATTGAAAGACACTTAAATCTTATATAAACTCTTCAAATAGTAATGCCATTCCCCCACTTTTACACGATGATACTTATTATTCAGACAATGCTGCAAAAGCTAATTTTTAAACGACTTTTTTGTTGAACAAACAATAATAGATGAAAATAATGCATTACTTCCAGCTCCTATGTTTCCTGAAGACGCTTGTCTTAATACTGTTTCTGTTACACCTGAAGAGGTAAAGTCTGTTCTGCAAACACACTAAAACTAGAAAAGTCATCAGGACCTGACAATATCAGTAATAGAATTCTTAAAGAACTGGCAATTCCTCTTTCGAAACTATTATCTGATCTCTTTAACTGCTCTTTAATTAATCGACAATGTCCCGACGTATGGAAGGAGGCTAATGTGTCACCACTTTATAAAAAAGATGACCCTTCTTTAGTTTCTAATTATAGACCAATATCTCTTTTAAATACGATAGGCAAGGTTATAGAAAAAATAATACACAGCATATTTTTAATTTTTTTCAATTAAAATAATATAATTTCATGCTTACAGTTTGGTTTTGTTTCGGGTGATTCAACGGTTAATCAGCTTGTAGACATTTATTATACGTTTTGTAAAGCACTGGACGAGGGTAAGGAGGTAAGAGCAGTTTTCTGTGATATTAGTAAAGCCTTTGATCGTGTATGGCATAAAGGCCTTTTGTTTAAATTAAGAAAAGCTGGAATTAATGGGGAATTATTAGACTGGTTATCAAACTATCTTACAAATCGAAAACAAAGGGTTGTTATACCAGGTGCCGTTTCTAAATGGGCATTTATTAAAGCTGGTGTCCCGCAGGGATTTATTCTTGGCCCTCTTTTATTTCTCTTATATATAAATGACATTGTGATAGATATACATGCCAATATTAGATTGTTTGCGGATGATACAAGTTTGTATATGATAGTCGATAATCCAAATGAAACTGCCAGAATAATGAATGCTGATTTAGAAATTATCAACAAATGGGCAAAAACCTGGTTAGTCAAATTTAATCCATCAAAATCAGAATCACTTTTAATATCTAGAAAAGTTAATAAGGCTGTTCACCCGCCTTTGACAATGAACAGTGAAAATATAAAAGAAGTAGAGCACCATAAACATTTAGGCATATACGTCTCGCATGATGGTACATGGCACGAACATATCAATTATATAACTGCAAAGGCCTGGCAAAGAATATATATTATGAGAAAATTAAATTTTTTACTTGATAGGGATTCTCTTCAAATAATATATGTATCATTTATTCGTCCTATCTTAGAATATGCTGATATTGTAGTGGACAATTGTACTCAATATGAACTTAATGCTTTAGAAAAAATACAGATAGAAGCAGCAAGAATTGTTACTGGTACAACAAAGTTAATTTCTGTGAATTTATTATACCAGGAAATAGGATGGGAACCACGGACACAGAGAAGAACAAAACACAAATTACACATGTTTTACAAAATGTCAAATGATCTTTCTCCAGCTTACCTGACATCTCTTGTTCCGTCGTCATTTGAAAATACAGTTTATAGTCTTCGGGACTCACAAAACATTAGACCCGTATTGACAAGAACACAGTTGCATTACAAGTCATTTATACCGTCGAGTATTAGAGAATGGAATGAACTGCCATTTGAATGTCGTAACAGTGATTCTCTTACAATTTTCAAACATCAGTTAAATAAGAATCTTCCAAAAATCCCTAATTACTACTCATATGGGCCTAGAAATTTACAAATACAACATACTAGATTGAGAACTGAATGTAGCTCATTAAATCAGCATCTGTTTTCCAAAAATATTATTGATAATCCATTATGCACCTGCGGAGAAGTCGAATCAACAAGACATTTTCTATTTGACTGTTCACACTATGATGAAATACGTGTTGCGATGCTAAATAATATTTCGGCAATTTGTAACCCGAGTCTAAATGTTTTACTTTATGGTGATTGTCAGCTTGATAACCGTTTAAATGAAACAATATTCCGTGAAGTACAAATATTTATTGCTGAAAGCAAACGTTTTGATCGCTGAGACGAAAGATACCTCTCTCTCTCTCACTCTCTCTCTCTCTCTCTCATATATATTAAAGATTTTTCAGTCACGTATATACCATATGTATTCAATACTGAATATAGCAAAACTACATATTACATACGTTTAATATATGTATGTTGGTATATATGTTTATATGTTTATGTGTATATATGTACATGTATAAATATATATGTATACTTGTACATGTATGTATACATTATATGTATAGAAGTGCACGTACGAATATGTGTATGTAGTGGTATGTCTCAATCTTGTTAAAAATTACAATTATTTAATAGTGTTCGTAGCAAATACTACATTCTGCATTTGTTTGAATTATTCACCATGACATGTATTTTGTTAAACATTTATGGGAGACAGATTCATATAAACCTTTGACTTTTTTCTGAATCCCAGTTGAAATATGTTTCTGTTGACATGTATCTGTATTTATGAATAGAATATGTTTAAACTAATTATAGACATGAACGTTATGAAGAAATCTTGCACGACCTCTGAATGCAGCAGTACGTGTTCTGATGTTAATTGCATACCTGCTGGTGAAACGGTGACAGTAGATGTAAGATGTTGGAAATCTGATGATGAGACAAAACAAAACGTGACAAGCATACTTAAAGTAATATCTGTATCCAACTCCAGCATATCAGGTAAGCACAATGAACAACACATCTGAAATACATAGCCGGGAAACAGAATCGTGTTCATTTTGTTTCTCCTATTATAGCAATGATATAGATTATACTTCGCATCTACACAGGCTGATTAGTACCTTCTTTATGTAGTATAATTATGCTTATGCTTGTGTCTCATTAATATATGCACATACCCATACATTAATGACATATTTCCAGCTAATATACTGTTTAAATCTATATCGGACTATTGTCAGCCTGACAATAATGGTTCGATATAGATTTCAACAGGATGTCAACTAGTTACTGGCTGGTAAAAAAAGGCAATCCTTCGGAAGCGCACAGATAGGCAAGGCTGAAAAGATACCCTTCAGTTACGGTAACAATGATTCTGGTGTAATGTCGCCCAGTTCAACGTATGTGCACCATTTTATTCTATATTATGTGTACTGTTTACGGAAAACAAACTATCCAATACTACATTATGTGTATTATATACGAAGAACAAACTGTCCAATACTATAGTATGTGAACTATATACAGAGAACACACTATCCAATACTAGTGTATGTGTACTATATGCGGAGAAGAAACTATCCAATTCTATAGTATTTGTCGATACACGGAGAAGAATCTATCTAATACTATAGTGTATGTACTATTTACGAAGAACAAACTATCCAATAGTATGCTACTATATACGGAGATGCAAATCAGACGATCCTGTGCCAAATGATTTGGACGAATTTATATAGAGTTTTTTCTTCTCTTTTGCATTTTCGTTTCGAGATTACTATTTGTGGTCTTAGGATAGTAACATTTGTTTACATAAACCATAGCCTTTTATTATTAAGCCGTTAAATTCTATTTGCAGCAATTTGCTTTACATATGTTCCTCCCGTTGTTAAAAGAAAAGCAAAACTATCCAATTTGTCAAACGATTACAGAAACATTTACCAGGGAAGGAGAGTGGGAAAATATAGAACAATACCGTGATTAGTCAGATTTAGACCATTACTTGACTATATGAAGATTTGGATAATTTCATTTATATTTTTTCTGTGAAGGCGACTTTCTACATTATTTGAAGCTGCAATATAAAATTATATCTATTTACATAATATTTAAGATTAGTGTTTCGTCCGTGGCTGAGCAACGTAGCGTTTTCTTTGCGGGCCAGTTTGTTTACAGTTTAGTTTTCTTTTTTTTATACAGGGTGTTTTAATAACACGTATGGAAAGAAGTGCACTTCATATTGTGGCTGCATTACAAATAACACGATAATACCAGAGCAGTCATGTGACCCTTACACTGGAAGCTGCCGATGTTTGCCTGCATGGAAAGGCGATATTTGCAACATAGATATCGATGAGTGTAAGACGGGGAACCATGACTGTGACACCAGTAAAACATCATGTCAAAACACTGTTGGTGGCTTTGAATGTGTTGCTAAAGACTATTTATCAACTGAAAATGAAATTATGTGGATACCTGACGAATACATGACAACTACAACTGAAAGCGAATTCTACAGAGGTTAGTGTTGTTGCAGTTTTGTATTGTTAGATTAAAGTAAGTGATATTTACAGCTGATATGAAGATACAGGATGTGTACCATTTGATATATACAAATATAACTTTTACAGAGGTAAGTTTTGTTGTAGTTTTGTGTTGTCAGCTTCAAGTAAGTGTTTTAAAAATATTACGAAAATATGCCTATTAAAAATATACTGAAATTTTTACCACCAAAAATATAACTTTCAGATAAGAAAATCTGATATTTGTTTTCATATTTCAAAACATAGATTTTGGGTACCTCAGCGAGGCGGTTCTAACGAGCACCTACAATCTATGTTTTTGAGCAGAAATAAGAAAATAATGTATACCCATGTAAATACCAGTTTTACTATATAAATGTGGGGTTTAAGGGGTTCAAAATAATATAGGCGTGTTTTTGTGATGAAATATGAAGAAAGAGGATCTGTATAATTTGAAGTACAAATGCACACATCAGGCACTGCCGTAACTATTAATATTTCTAAAATATAATTGGACTTGATACATTCGGGTAAAGATTCTGCCAATACTGACAAGAAAGACGATTTTTGTAATTTTCTTGATGATTTTCTGCAAAAATATTTCCTTCTGAAAAGGAGTCATCTCTTAAAGAAAATAATTTGCTCACACAGAGAGCAAATTCCTTTCTTTTCGAGTAGACCCGTTTTCAAGTGGGAGTAAACTAATCTTCATATAGCTGCCTCCCTTAAATGTGTATCAGTTCCCCTTAAAACAGATATACTGAAAGGAAAAAGAAACGCAGGGTAAATTTTATTCCTAAATTTCATTCAAGTTTGAAAAAGTTTGTTAAATATTTTACTATGATTACAAAACGGTACATGTATGAAACAAAAGTTCCAAATTTCATTGGTTTGTGATCAACAAGTCTCGAGTTATTGAAGTTCATTGGTAGCTACCCCGCAAATCTTGAAATCAAAATCAAACTGAAAATCAATATTGGGTGTGCCCCCCTCTTTCTGCCGTTGCTGCCTTAATTCTCCTTTGGATAGAGTTAACCAAAGCATTGACAGTTCGCATCGGGATGTTATTCCATTCATCGATCAACGCATTCCTTAGTTGTGCGAGAGTTGCGGGGGGGATTTCGGCGCTTCCTAACCCTTCTGTCCAGCTCATCCCACATGTGCTCTATTTGGGTCAAATCTGGACTGTGATTTTATCCCATGATTAATGCCTCCCCAGACCATAACGGAGCCACCCCAAACCGATCCCGTTCGACAACACAGGCGTCGGCAAAGCGTTCTCCGCGACGTCGGTACACACGACGTCGACCATCTGCGCGATAGAGTCTGAACCTAGACCCGTCCGTAAAAAGAACTCGTCTCCACTGCCACATCGGAAATAGCCTGGGCGCATGCGCCGTCAACCACGCCATACGACGCAACCTACGTGCCTGGGTCAGAGGCAGACCAACGTATGGACGACGAGCTCGAAGACCAATCTCACGCAATCGACTTCCAACAGTCTTCGGAGAAATTTGTCGATTATGCGTACCTACTGTATTAAGGGCAGTTTCGGTAGCAGTGAGATGACGATTCCGCAAATGTGCCAGACGGATTGTCCTGTCTTGACGTCGCGACGTCATGCGTGGACGCCCAGACCGCGGTCGGTCTGCTAAATGCCCTGTCTCCCTTAAACGTCTAACAAGACGTTCAATTGTTGAGACATTAACCCCAAAATGATTGGCAATTTGCTGTTGCCTCTGACCCTGCATCAGCAACGCAATTGCCCTACCCCTCTGAACATCAGTCAATCGTACCATGATTGAAAAAAAGTTCAAAGTAGCGTAAAAATGAAAAGAAAAATCGGTAAAAGAATCGAAGAGCGTTGTGTATCGTTGAAGTGTACCAAATGGTGTGAGGAAATCTTGTGCTGAAGGTTTAAACACGCTTGTTTTGCACGAAATTTTGGCTGGCTTTCCGTATTATCCGTGCAATGCACTGTGTAGTGCACGGTTGAATGATTTCACACACTGGGTAGATAGCACATCGACCAAAGACTCGTATACCCGCGGTCTACATTCACAGGACAATCTGTAAAAGTGTATGGCTATAGTAAACACCGTAAAAAATGGTTAAAATAAGAAGGAAAAAACTCTACCCTGCGTTTCTTTTTCCTTTCAGTATATGAATAAAGTCACTAGAGTAGCGACATGTAACGACACTGTGAGGACCCGTGCAATCTGTTGTGTAAATATAACTCCTCTGCAACTTGGGGGAAACTGTACCAAGTGTGTCCTGTCCCCTAAATTCATATGTTCACTAAACTAAGCATTTTATGAAAACTGTTTTCTTACATAATAAACTCAAATAAGCATCAAAATTGAAATAACATTATTGCAGGTAAGAATATAAGGATGAAGTGAATGTATTGTTAGTATCGTTGTAAATGCAGCTCTGATATTTGCTGCTATTACTTAGTTTATATGTGTCCAAGATCAGCCCTTATTTCAAATTCAATTCGTAGCCGACTAGCCGCCCTTTTTTGCCATAATGAATTTATGTAAGGTAGCCTACCTGAATTTTAGCTATCTGTTTTCCCCCATTTTCTTCGATATTTAAACACAAGTTTAACTTTTTTCTGCAAATCACATTGAGATTACGTTAATTGTATTTCGTAGCATATATTCAAGCCTCATATACATTACAAAAACATGCCTATGTAATGTTGACCCCCTTAAACCCCACTTTTATATAGTAAAACTGGGGTTTACAGGAGTTTTCACTTTTTGTCTTATTTCTGCTCAAAAACATAGATTGTGGTACTCTTTAGAACCGCCTCGCCAAGGCGGTTCTCACGAGTACCCACAATCTATGTTTTGAGCATAAATATGAAAAATATCAGAAAATTTAATCCAACTTTTTTCATTTTTTGGTAGTAAAATTTTCCGTACATTTGAATAGGCTTGTTTTCGTAATGTATTTAGTACTTATTGTACTTTTGAATTCTGACGGGTGTACGAAAACAAGAAGTGACGCGTAAATTTTATTTAGTAAAAAATTTCAAAAAGAGAAGTGAAGATGCCCAAGAAATGCCTCTATCACGAATCACAACCATCCAGAAGTGCCAAAATAAGGAGGGATGAGGTTCAGATTACAACACAAACATCGCATATGAAACCACAGACGCACAAAAAAAAAGTGCAACAGAAGAACCGTCTTGATACGGTCAGTAGGAAACAAATGTAAGAGAAAAGTCCAGAGAGTACCACAATCACAAACCGCAGCCCTTCCCAGACACCAAGAGGAATGGGAAACCGACATATCCAAACAAGCACAAATCGAACAAACGTACGAAAAGCACTAAAATGAGTTCTCTCTTCCCCAAGCGAGGTAATCGCAATGCTAAAAGGACTGAAAAACACAAAAAACAAAATGACACAAGGTAAGACATAAAACAAATCGCTTCTTAGAATAAACCACAAAGCAACAAAGAGTAAGACTAACACCAGGACCACCGCCTTAGAACGGTCAGTAGAGAACACCATCGGGGTTTTGATAACTACTAAGGGAGGGGAGGGAGATTAAACCAGTATTATTCTCGCAAACCATCGCCCTTAATCCTGATGCAGCTCGAAATTTCAAATGTATTTTTGGTCTCGATATGGTTTCTCTACCTCATCTGTTCAACATCACAGTGAAACGTACGTATATAATCAAAAGCTGTGATGAACAAAGCAAAGGGCTTATTGGCGATCTGAAGCCAGAGCACACAAAAACAACAGCCATGTTCATACCGTTTGTAGTTTTGAATTAAAAGGCAGGGCGATAACATAAGAAGTGAGGATAATGGAGGGATATGTATATTGCTTTGTTACAGTCATGGAGGATGAAGTTGTTCTGCCGCTGGAAATAATTGTTGGATTAATTTGTGCTGTTGTTGTCATTTTGTTGCTTATTGCCGGTATTGTCTTGCGTTGGAGACTCATAAAACCTACAAGGTAACATTTAGCTTATGTTTATGTTGTTTCCAGTCTTCCTTCCCTAAAGACTAAAAACATTCATAGCTCCAGAGAGGATGTTTTTTTTTTTTTGTGTGTGTGTGTTGTTTCAACAGCAAAATAACGATATTTTTTCTTATTTCTCCACAAAAAAAATATGTTGTGATACTTATTACAAGCGCCTTGCCGAGCTGCTTCAAATTAGTACCAACAACATATGTTTTCTATGAAAAATAAAGAAAATTATTATGTTGACACCCATTCTTATCTGAATGACATTATGAATCATTACAAATATCAAACAGTGTCAAAGGAAAATGACCAGTCATCACTACATATAGTACATCAATATCAGATAGGTACTTTTCCTCTTACCTCTTAAACATATCTGTTACAAAGACATTTAGCCACGTTATTGTTCAAATGAAAGTAGCATAAAGCAGAAATGTACGATAGACAATAATAACAAAATATCAATAGACGTCAAAAAGATTGTCTTTGGACACAAAAAACACACTACAGATTAGAAAATGGGAGTCTCGGTTTTACTGAGACTCTTCTTAAGCAGTGATTAAGTTTGCAACACTGCTTATGCCCTATAGCGTATACAAGAGCAGGACTCCATTTTCAAAGATACCTCAAGTGATCTTAAAGGAAATGAAATTAAATCTGCACTATGGTGATGTACGGGGAGACGTTCTACCGCCGCCACGCGGCACTTACACCAGCCTGCAGCGTAGTAAAATACACGTCAAAAAGGTTGCCTTTGAAATCAAAGAACACACTACAGATTAGAAAATGGGAGCTAAGTCATAAGTCATATACAAAAACAAAAATAAAAAAAATAAAAATTAATAAAAAAATAATAAAAAGTACAAACCAGAGATTTTATTTTTCATTTGATGAAACATCAAGAGTTTTATTCATGGTCTCTATATATGCATGTAATTTGGCATCTTGATCGGATATGTTTCCCCATATGTTTTTGACGGTCGGTTAATTAAATTGTAGTGTTACATAGAGTATGAATTGCATAACTTAAAATGCTACCGCTTGAGGATTTGTTTTCACAATTTTCAGATGTTTTATATATAATGGGAACATAGGCATGTACTTTCGGGGTTTGCTTGTGGTTATTTTGTTTTTCTTCTCTTTGAGACTTTTTTTATGGCCAAAAGTGGTTAGTCTGGTCAAGACAACATGATACTTTAGTTATTGTTTTTTAGTTTTAGGAGTCTGTAAATTGCTCTCAAGGGTCATTCCTTTTAGACTTTATTAGTTTTTCGGACTTTACTATCGCTTAGTGTATTTGAAGTGCATCTCATATATGTAACGGTTCATCGATATTCAAACGACATCTTATGCGCAACGCAACGCTCTCACCCCCATCCCCCTCCCCCCACCCCTCACACGCCCCCTTCTCCCCCTCTCCTTCATGCAATTTAAACAGCAGCCTTATCTATATAAATTTTTAATGAGGACTGTCTCCAACATTTTGATGGTAGCAAATGCTTTATCCATATTTAGGATAAAAGTACACATTGTTTAATTACGCTATTGCTGGGGAAGAAACTCGCTTCAACCGGATGATTTAACCTTTATCACTCTCTTGATTTATTTAGTAAACGACAAATTAGTGACATTTTTTTATTATTTTTTCCCAGAAAACAGGATTTACATTCCATGCAAATTGTCTCCACTGGAGACTTTTTGCATAAAATGTCAAATCCTGTTTTCTGGAAAAAATATGAATATATTTCAATATATCTTTTGCTGAAAATTTAACTATAGTGCTAAGCATTAAATGGAATTGTGCTGGCCCTTATGGACCACAATATCACGAAAACATGCCTTTATAATTTTGACCCCCTTAAACCCAACTTTTATATAGTAAAACTGGGGTTTATAGAGGTATGAATTATTTTTATCTTATTTTTACTCGAAAACATAGATTGCGCAGGCTGATCTGAATAATAACTAGGCGCATATGTCCGAAGGTACTGTCTGATTAACGGTTCGATTTTTGTTTTAGTCTAGAACTTTCGAGACGAAGGATGCACATATCTTGTATAGATATACTACAAAATCCGGAGGCACGTGCTAGATCTAATTCCAGAGACAGTGGCGTTTACTACGAGATCAGCTGGGATAACCCTTTACATGGTTTGTGTTTGTTTGCTTACTTCCTAATTGCAAATGATGGATAATATGTTATAAAATAATTAATTGTTACCTAATTTTTTGTAATAACTGAAGAAACAACAACCGAAAAAGCGCATTAAAATTTAATTATCACGAAAACAAGCCTATTCAAATATATAGAAAATTTCACCTCCAAAAACTGAGAATTTTCAGATAAAACTCTGATATGTTTCATATTTCTGCTCAAAGTATAGATTGTGATTGAGGCGGTTCTAACGAGTACCCACAATCTATGTTTTTAAGCAGAAATTAAAAAATATATATATACCCCTGTAAACCCAAGTTTTACCATATAAAAGTTGGGTTTAAATGGTTCAAATTATATAGGCATGTTTCGTGATGTAGAATAGTATGGCAGGAATATGCCACTGAACAAACGTTGGCGCTTTATATGAGGATGTGTGCTTGCATGGTAGGTGATTTCCATTGGTGATCTATGAATTTTATGTTTAGAAGCTACAATATCAAATTTATTACCGTCAAACCACTTTTTAACCTAAAGAATCCTTAAATATTTTCCGTTGTGTTATTAGATATTTTATACTCACTTTTTAGAGGGCGTAAGCAGTGTTGCAAACTTCATTACTGCTTCTGAAGAGTCTGAGTAAAACCGAGACTCCCATTTTCTAATCCGTAGTGTGTTCCATGTTCCCAAAGGCAATCGTTTTGACGTTTAATTTATATTTATGATTCTCTGTTTGCAGAGTCCAATAGCCAAGCTTAGTGGAGCTGCATAAAGAGGATAGGACTGTTACTTGAGGACACACTTGAGTAGAATATTAAAGAAGAGAACGCAGTTTTGTTTTCCTTGCCTGCACTTTATCAGCACTGTACTTCTGATATTGTTTGTTCTGTGTATTCATAGCTCTAGATAAGGCAACATAAAAATACTGATGTATATCTTATTTCTATAAGAAAACACGTTACGGGTACTCATCAGAAGCGCCTCACTGAGGCGCTTCTGATGAGTACCCACAACATGTTATGGAGAAATAATAAAAACATTATGTGGATACTCTCTCTTATCTGAAGCTATGGTATTGCCTATATTTTGAACATGGCTGTGGAGTTATTGTTGTTCGATCCTATTTGGTGCATTGCTCTTATGTTTGTCCTGTACTATCTAGCTGAGGGCTTCTGCTTACATTATTTGGGGAAGTGGTAGCTAGTTGCCGGGCTAGTCGTCTAGCTATAATCTGGCTGTGGATGTTCCTGTTCGTTCGCTCTTCCTTTGTATCGGAAGTGATTATTTGGGTTAAGTTTTACGGCCCAGTCAACCAAATGGGGTCATGTCGAGCGCGGTCAGTTCACCTCTTTTATGGGCAGGCTTCGTTCTCTAAGCGATTAACCAGTATTGTGCACATCATTTCGCCAGAAACTGACAACTACCCTTCTTGAATCAGCGGAAGGAGAGAATGACCGTAGACATTATTTTATGATCAATCTCCATGAAAGAATGTTGCCGATCCAACGTTGGTCGAACCCGCAACCTCCTGGTCACCAGTCGGACTCGCATCCAACTGCCACTGAGGCCGGCAATTATATTGAATGTAGATGGCGATCTTGTTACTGTAGAACGTCCTGAACTTCATTATTTTCTTTCATTGTAAAACAGCCTTTGTAAACTAAAGCAAAACACAACTCAGGTATATTTATACTTACCATGAAAGATAGTAAACAATAGTATAGCTTGACAAAAAAAGAAACGGTGGACGCGGACAAAACAGAGCGGCCACTTCCTGTCAACCAGTCTATTCGTATTTTCAATAGGATAGCATGTGCACGCTTTCTATGTGAACTCAACTATTGTATATATGTTAAAACAGAACAGGGATAAATAACTTTATCATCTGACACTCCCAGTAAAAGGGGTCAAACGTTCAAATGTTAGTAGGGATTTCAGGTCAGGAAAATCATCTACGCAGTCTGATCAGGATAAACGCTGTTTAGTCGTAGTTTTTAAGGTTAATATAGTATGTCAGCTGATTACACTTACCGCAACTGCGAGATGCACATGCTGGTCTGAGTATATATCTTGGTAGAATGTCTTGCGTCAAGAAAACATATCTATATAATTTTGACCCCCCTTAAACCCCAGTTTTATAAAATAAAACTGGGATTGGGCTTTACAAGGGTATACATTAGTTTTTCTTATTTATGTTCAAAACTGTAGACTGTGGGTACTGGTTAGTAACGAAACCCCACAGTCTATGTTTTGAGCAGGAATATGAAAAGTCCTTTATCTGAAATTTTTCAGTTTTTGGAGTTGAAGTTTTTTATATATTTGAATAGGTGTGTTTTTGTTATGACTGCTCCAGAACAAAATATACCATCTGATACGAACAGAAATGGAGGCCGGGCCGCTTGGGTGCTTCAGAGCTCGTAACATGCTTCTATTGATCAGCTTATACAACAATACAGTGCATTGCATTGACAAGTCTATGGAATATCATAACACATAATATGAAATAAAGGCACTGCCTTTGATTTCAAACACACACAGAACCAACTACTTTTTCTGACATGCATAAGATTTTAACAGCGGTGCATTTACAAAGTTATCCCCATTCGCCGGGGCCAAATGAGATCACGTGATATGTTTCGTACTTTATTCTATTTGCACTCTTATATAGTTTTTGTTTAAATTCAGCAGAGCTATTTTTTATCGAAAGCAATTTTAAACAAATTTATCAATAATTATTTCTCATTTTAGGCTTATTAATTATTTATTGGTCTGCTTACTGTGCTGCTTACAATGAGAAACTGGGATTCTTATTTTTTTGTGACAGTCTCGAATGCGAATGCCCGTCGTTCTGACTCCGTCTAAATTAAAGATGGCACCCGAGATAGAAACGAAAATCGAAGTTTGCTACGAGATTTAGGTGCCTAGGTATGTTTGACAGCCGGTCTCTACTGTTAAACAAACACGTGGCGAATCGTGTGTTTGCTATTAGAAAAACAGCTAGAGGGTCATAAAGTCTACAATATAGGGCGGATTTTCAGATTTTTCACATTTTTTGAAATAGTTTCAATTTGTTGTCTACTGCTAGTAAAAATGCTGCTAAATTAATATGCCAATGTGATTTATTGTAGAATTCGTACTCATTCCCCGTATTACAGGCAAACTTCAATGGCTCGAACTTCTTTGAGACCAGGAATATTTGTTCCAGACATGGGTAATTTGAGCCACTGAGGGTTAATCATAGCGCCAAATCAGGTGACAACTGGGGATAATTTAGGATTGTCTTTTCGATCTTTTAAACAAAGAATGGTACGATGAGACGATTCTAATGAGTACACATAACATACATTTTTCATGATAAAATCAGAAAATTTCCTTAAAATTTCCCTAAATATTTGTTTGCTTGAACTATCAGAAGCATTTCCGAGGCGGTTCTAACGAGTACCCACAATCTATGTTTTTGAGCAGAAATAAGAAAAATAATGTATACCCCTATAAACCCCAGTTTTACTATATAAAAGTGGGGTTCAAGGGGGTCAAAATTATATAGGTATGTTTTCGTAATGGTCAGTTTTTCCTTTTTGTGTTCGGGGCTTGATGTGGATCTGATTGTATCAGTTCCTGAGTTCTCTTTTTTACTTTATTAACTGATTCATTTTTATAAACCCATTTTGGACTGAATCAGTTTCCCCACACGATATATTAGACGAGTTGACTTTTAGTTTTAGGTATGCCAGGTTATGTGATTTAGATATTCCTACAGAAAAATAGCTAAATTATTTACAAACAGTCGAGTCCCTTATCTGCGGCGTCTGACCTGAGTCTTCACTGTTTGCGAATTACCCTTTTGGGGTCTCAAGACTGAAACGGGTTAACTAAACACCTGTTTCATATGACTCACCGTGTCCAAAACAAAAACACTATCAATGACTAAAATAAAAAAACCTTTCTTTTTATTTTTTATTTACTTTGTAATTGTATACGATACATTAAATGGATAGCAATATATCTATATGATCGCACGCTCTTAATTAAATGGGCATATATTACCGTGTTTCTTTTTTTTTGTTTGTTTGTTTTTGTGTGTGTGTGTGTGTGTGTGTGTGTGTGTGGCGTGGGGGGTGGGGGCGGGGAAATGGGATACTAGGAGCTGTGGTTTCGGGCGGAGGAAAAAAGCATACACAAAAATCACAAAAGTAGTTCTTTTCCTTTGGAATATTGATTTAATTCAATTATTCTTAATTTTATTATGGGTGGTATTCTAAATTATAGCATGCGTAGGTAAATTCAGGCTGACTTCTATGTTTTGTGGTTTGCATCGTGACGATATTATGTGGAAGTGTATTTGGTGTTCTCAATCGAGGTATGTTCACAAACCTTTATGAATCGGTTGTTCGCCCTGGCATATCTTCCGCAAAAAAATGTAAAAATTCCAATAATGGAACAAGGACCCCAAGGCACCGAATAATGGTAGAATTACATAAAACGAAATTGAGCTATTTCAGAGCATTTCTTACAAGATTGCATGTGCACCCAGCGAAGACTCAGATAAGCTACGCTTCCGCAAAGGCTGATCAGTCTTCGCCTGACGTTTTGGAGCCTTTGCTATCCGAACAGTGCCCTGCAAAGACTCTAATCAGATTCGCGAACGCGCAGGCTGACTCAGTCTTCGCTGGGCGCACATGCAATCGTGTATCATCACGAAAACATGCCTGTATAATTTTGATCCCCTTAAACTCCACTTTTATACAGTAAAACTGGGGTTTACAGGGGTAAACATTATTTTTCTTATTTAAACTCGAAAACATAGATTGTGAGTACCCGTTAGAATCGCCTCGCAGAGGCGGTTCTAACTAGTACCCATAATCTAAGTTTTGAGCAAATATATGAGAAATATCAGAGTTTTTTATCCGAAAATTTTCAGTTTTTGGAGGTGAAATTTTCTATATATTTGAATAGGCGTGTTTTCGTAATGATGAAATGCTGTGTCCTGGCTCAATTGCAAATTCGGTACTTCACGGAAAACAGAGCCAACAAACATAGAGGCACTATGTCAGAAATGCCGCCATGAAACGGTCAGCAGTAAAATTCTTTTGGCGGGGGGGGGGGGGGGGGGGCGGGGTATCCAAAACCATGGGCCTAGTTGTTTAAACCATCGTTTGCTTAACAAACTCGTTAGTGGTCAAAATGTGTACTGTTCTAGTAAGTTAAATATCTAATTCACAGGTAATTTGTTGAAAAAAACTGTGAGTAGCTTTTGCAAATCTCTTATTTTTTCGGCAAAAATATTGGCGTATATGCCATATTCAGTGGGCAAAGTTTTAATGGTACGTTAACTAATGACATCGTTACCTTCGAACAACTGGGCCAGGCCATGATTTGTATGCATTAATCCTGGACCTTAATCCTGATACAGTTCCCCATAACGCACTCGCACTTTTTCGTTGCGCGTAGGGTTTTTTTTAAACTCATCGGTGAATGAACACTGAAAAGGAAATAATAAAACTAAAAGCTAGAACAAACGCAAACCACTAATTTAATCCCCTTGATAAGAGGTATAGAAAATGTCCAGGAATAACCACAATTACAGAACATAGCCTACCACTGACCCCAAAGGAAGAGAAAAAAAGACCGTGACAATATGACAAACATCACACCTACCCAAAGCAAGGCAAAACAACCAGCGCTCTCTTCCTCCAACAATTGATCAACTTACAAGACATGATCCACTAAATGCAACAATAAAACAACGAAGAGGAAAACATGAACAAGAAACGGAGGAAGCAGCCACAAGGTCACACAAAGAACAAACAATACCAGGGCCCAGTTGTTCAAAGCATCGTTAGCTTAACGAGCTGAGTAGTAGTCAAAATGTTAACAATTCGAGTAAATACAATATCTAATTCATAGATACGTTTGCTGAAAAAAATGTGAGTAGCTTTTGCAAACGCAAAAGCTACTCACATTTTTTCAGCAAAAATATTAGTGTATATGCCATATTTAATGATCAAGAATTTAATGATATGTTAACTAACGACATCGTTAGTTTTGAACAATTGGGCCTAGAACTATACCCAGCTACATAACGATAACGATAACGGCCCGCTATAGATTTACGTAGAATGTTTCTTGGGTATTGCCTAACTGAATCAATGAAACATCAGACAACAAACTTATAAATCATATTAAATTAATGTGATGGAGCAAGAATGAGGGTTCCAGGCAATCACCTCAGACACTGACAGCTAGAGCTAAAGAAAATCACGAGTACCGATGACACTATTTGTAATTTTAGCTGTTAATTACTATTGATAAAGTCGCTAATGTGAGTAGGGGTGCTCTGAAGAACCGAAAAAAAAATCAGATATTAATATCTCTTGTGACGCATCGGGTGGAACATTGCTGTCTAAAAACGGGGAAATTTACGACGGCAAAAAGGCATCGTCTGTCATAAATTTTAGATGCAATTTTATCAGTAGATAGTGATAAATTTAAGTCCTGAAAAGTTTAAGGTATTAATTCAAAGCGGTATTACATAGCTATATATTCTTCCTTGCTAATTCCTTCTGTAATATAAAATGGAAGACGCCTTAATCTGTGCCACCAAAGCAATGTATAGACTGTTTACAAGAGCCCATATTGGGACTGCTAAAATATATGTGAAGATACCCAGGAAATGCCACAATCACGAAGCACAACCCCCCCCCCCCCGCCGCCCTCCCCCTCCCCCCCCCCCCCCCCGCCATCCACCCCCCCCCCCCCCCCCGAGAAGCACCAAAGAAGGAGAGATGAGGAACAAATAAGGAAAATACAAACACTAAGGCTGGCACGATTAATCGGATAATTGATTAATTGATCGATAAATTCCACAGAAATGACGATCATTAAAGATTTGCTAATAATCGATCATTTGATTTCTGTGTTTGTTAATTTACCGTATTAACCCTTAGTATTCAGATACCTCAACTCCTTACCATACTTTATCTAAAATTTGATCAAGTCCAATTTCTACCCACTGTTGTGTCTAAAATAGCTTGGTGAGTGTCAAACAGTGTAGACCCTGATGAGACGCCGCGTTTGCGGCGTCTCATCTCGGTCTACATTGTTTGCTCAGACTATTGACAAAATACATACAATAAAGTATAACCTATGAAAGGGTTATGCTCAAATAGGTAAAATTATGATAAAAGCTTCAGCGATTACTAATCGATTATCGATCACAATGACAGGACTGAAAATCGATTATCTTTTCAGCTCTAATTAGCCAGCCTTAAGTCAAACACCACATATTAAACCACAGACGCACAAACAAAGAACAACTTTAACAAAGGACCATTGACATTGATAGTCATGACCCAACCATCTTGTACAGATTAAGGAGGAAGCCGCCGGGTAGTCTGAGGACCGACCCAATCGTGCAATTAAAGAGTCAACCATAATTTGATTATATAGCCATACATGCAGTCTGCCGCAGAATATCCATGTCGTAACCTTTTGTTTCGTAGCGAGTGACAATCTTCTAAAACTATACGGAAAAAGCAGTTTTGCCAACGATCTTTCTGAACCAGACAGATTAGATCCTTACGGTTATATCTAAATAGAGTATACTAAATGTCATATATGTAAGGACTTGCCAAAAGTACATTGGCATAGCGCTTATTATGCACATTAAAAATGTTGATAACGTGCACAGCAGGCGTAAGAAAAATAGTTAATCACGAAAACATGCCTATATAATTTTGACCTCCTTAAACCCCACTTTTATATAGTAAAACTGGGGTTTACAGGGGTATACATTATTTTTCTTATCTCTGCTCAAAAACATAGATTGTGGGTACTCGTTAGAACCGCCTCGGCGAGGCGGTTCTAACGAGTACTCACAATCTATGTTTTGAGCAGAAATATGAAAATTATCAGAATTTTTCATCTGAAAATTTTCATTTTTTGGTGGTAAATATTTCAGTATATTTGAATAGGCATGTTTTCGTAATTCGTGATTCCACTTAACATACAATATTTCATTTTATACCAAATAAGCTTCTCTTTAGGGAAAGAATTTGCTCCCTGTGAATGCAAAATTGAATTTTCCCTTAAGAGAAGCCCCTATTTACAAAGCGATTATAAGCATATTTTTACAAATTTTTTCCTGACTGTGCGTAAAAGAATTTCCGGTCTGGCACGCCACTGCAATATCATCTCAGTTCACCGGAAGAATCCACATGTTTAACTGTAACTTAACCCTTGTCATGCTGAATAAATTAAGATGCCACGCCCACTTCTAATTTTCAGCCAATTAGATTATTTGATCCAGATTGTTGATATAAATTCACATACCTAATGGCAAACAGTGCAGATCCAGATCAGTTGGCTTCTTCAGAAGCCATCTGATCTGGATCTACACTGTTTGCAAAGGCAGGGTATATCCGGGTTCAGCAGGACAAGAGTTAAATTTTGTTGTGAAAGTACATGTAGTATATACTTTCAGTCGTTCCACTTTTTTGGCGTTTTCATTACATATGTTTATGTTTTATACGTTCAAGTGTTTAAAAAGCTCTTAAATATATAAAACTGTTGGTGTAGGTGTATATATTCATGCAAGTATGTCCGATTTAAAGTAATATGTATGAATTTCTTCTGAGTTTTTGTTTATAAGATATATGTTTATAGGACATATTCTATGGGCTTTTGTGCAATAGATTAAAGTTTTTCTTCTGGAAGACTGAACAGGTTTGTGTTTCTTTTCATTTACTTGTGTGAATCACCTTTTCTTTATAACAATACTATCAATCTTCCATAATAAACGAACAGTCGCATACAATGTATGAGTATGCAAACTACACTTTTTTGCAAGTCTGAGCAATGTGAAAAATATAATATATAATATGAACCTATACTCAGTAAACATCTGGGTGACAGAACATGGACTCCCCCAAGGCATGGGATAATGGTTTATGACATATATGACAACACAAAACAGAGGTTTCTGGAAAATAGAACGGAAAAAAACGAAGATTATACCGCAAAGGTCAACAAGAAAACTGTTATAATGGCTTAAACTTGTTTTTATGGACGTCTTGCCTACGTTTACAGTCTTTATATAGTTGCAGCTACGCTTTCCTTGCCTATCAGTGCGTGAGTAGAACAACACATAAAACATGTAAACATAATCAAATATGCAATAGCATCATAAAACAAAGATGAGTGTTCAACTATAAACTGCAAGTCAAACAAAATACAACGAAGGTGAGCACGACCACAGACGAGTAAGACCAGTTTCAAACCTTCCAGAAGTGCCAGAAATGGATTTAAAACTGAAACATCATTGCGTCAACGACCCGATCTACCTCCGTGCAATTAGCGGGAACAGCAAAGCTGTTTCTCTTCATTGCGATGTACAATTGCAGCATATCGTATAAGCCATACTCAAGAAAGCCAGCGCATGACATAACCAACAAAATGGCATGTGCGCCCAGCGAAGACTCAGATCAGACTGGGCATCCAGCTACCCATTGTGCGCACAGCGAAGACTCTGATCAGACTGATCTGAGTCTTCGCTGGACGCACATGCCATTTTGTAGGTTTTGTCATGCGCTGGCTCATATTATATCATTTATATTGATTAATAATATATTTGAAATGTTCTGAATAAAACGTATAAGGTTGCGTTTGGAACTACAGAACACATAGAAGAATGAAAATTGGAGAATCGGTTAAAATGAGACTTTTCAATATTGCATTTTGTAGGGCCTGCATATGCTTAAGTGAAATAATTTGCTCGAAAGCAAATTCAGACTTATTACCAGCTCTCCTGAGATTTTAGATCAACATAAAATAAGTGCTCAATAAGTGATTTTTTTTTTTTTTGTTTGTTTTTGGCCGGTGTTCTATAGATTAATTTATAGTTATTTTTTCACATTCTTTCAGTTGAAAATGGTTATATAAATGCACAGGGGCGGATACTCCTATAATATGAGCTAGGAGACAACGATTCCTACAAGATTGCATGTACGCCCAGTGAAGACTCCTATCAGCCTGCGCATCCGCGCATGCTACTCAGAGTCTTTGCTGTCAACCTGAAGACGTTTTGGATCCTTGCATACCCACAGAAAGCCCTGCGGAAACTTTGATGAGACCGCGCGGATGTGCAGGCTGATCCGAGTCTTTGCTGTTCACCCATGCAATCTTTCATTTTCTTTTATTTTGTCAACATAGAGGTATATTTAGGTAGCAGCCTTTAAAAGGATCGTATACCATTGGTACAGATTCTGTCATTTTATTCAAGGGAGACAACATTTTGTCGTCGTGTTTGCTTCCCTGTACATCATCACGAAAACATGCCTATATAATTTTGACCTCCTTAAACCCCACTTTTATATAGTAAAACTGGGGTTTACAGGGGTATACATTATTTTTCTTATTTCTGCTCAAAAACATAGATTGTGGGTACTCGTTAGAACCGCCTCGCCGAGGCGGTTCTAACGAGTACCCACTATCTATGTTTTGAGCAGAAATATGGAAAATATCAGAATTTTTATCCGAAAACTTTCAGGTTTTTTCGTGGTGAAATTATCAATATATTTAAATAGGTGTGTTTTCGTAATGTCACATCCCTTCTGATAAGGGGTCTACTATAAAAGAAAAACAACTGTTCAGGCTTAGCTGATCTTCGCTGTCCAAAGAAGCCCAAGCTACATACTTTCGTATGACACGGCTTAACACTTTCATCCCCGAGTTTCTGAAATGGACTCTTCAATCTTTGTATTCAGACACATCCATTATATCAAATGGGGAAATGATCCAATATACAAAACATATTGGCAATCAGCGTAGATCCAGATGAGACGGCTCGTAACGAGCCGTCTCATCTGGATCTACACTGTTTGCATAAGTATCTACTTTGGTCTGCCGGGATGAAAGTGTTAAATATACACTATACGTTTCAGCCCGAAGATAGTGTCATGAAATTTGAGCGACAGATGCGGGTCTTATATACCACGCCTGGCCAGATGTTCGTGTATTTCGATCTGCTAGGTTCATTAGCCAATGTTAGCACTTTACATTCCATATTAAAAAAAAATCCACATTGCTAACTAAAACTGGTTTAAGCATCCCCCGCCACACACACACACACACACACACACTACCTCCCTACATACAGATACGCGTAGTTTCTTTTTCACTCACAGCTTCAAGGCGGTTCCTCAACTGCAATTCTACATTGTTAATGCGTCGGTTATTTCATTGTTTCATATATGACGTTTGTTTTGTCACTGAATGGTCCCCATCTCTCCATCTTTTGATGCCTCGGGAAGACTGTACTTCGTGATTGTGGCTTTTCCTGGGTATCCGACTACCTTGAACTTCTTCATAATTTGTTTTCATGTCGACTCTGACAAAATATACAATACACGGAACAGATATACAACATCGAAAAGATGAATTAATATCAACACCGGATCAAATACACCATATACAACAAATCGATAATGGAAATCCATCAGCTATTTCACCCTGGAGTATCTGAATGGACTTTTCCATCTTTGCATTTGGACACCCATTGGTGCTAATAGGATTGCAAGTAAAAAATGTTGGAACTTGTGTGACCCGACCCCATTGCCTGATGTAATGATGCAATAAAATATATTTATACTAGTAAAAAATCAAGAACAGAATGGCCAACAGTGTAGATTCTGATGAGACGGCTCGTCTCATCTGGATCTACGCTGTTGGCAAAGGTATCTGTATTGGTCTGCAGAGCTGGGAGGCTTAAGGAGAAAACATGTCGACGGCGGGCTATCATACCACGCAGTCACCGGAAGTTCATACAACAGCGACACCGGAAGCATACACTATATCCACCACTGAAGAATACGGAAGATCAAAACCGGTGCAGACTACTACATTGACAACTGAATATGTCCGTGCTACTGGTAAATACTTTAGCAGCCGCAACTTGATAAAACGTACCCAGTGGGCACACAACTTTAAAATTACGTCGTATCAACGTCGATGCGACGTGATCACGTCGCATCGACGTTGATACGACGTCATTTTGATGTTGTGTGCGTGCTGGGTACACTCTGACATATGTGCCCATCGAAGACTCAAATTATTCTGCGCATCCGCGCAGTCTGATCAGTCTTCGTTGTCCGCATGAAGAAATTTTGCAAATGCGCAGGCTGATCTTAATCTTCGCTAAGCATACATATCCGAGGGCACGTTTTCTTTTATTGTGACTCTTAGTGCTTTTGTGTCAAATACGATATTGGTGAAATGTTTAACAATCAGGGATTATTCTTCAGAAATATTGACGCTCTTATAAAACTGAAATTAGCTAAAATGCCAAATCTTCTAGGGGGCCAGTCGAGTTCATTTTGTTTAGTTGGGCCTCATCAAAACCTGTCAAAGAAGGAAGAAGGTCAGACACAGCATTCCTAGTCGTCTGGTTTTGGTTTATATTGTTTGTTCAGGTCTGTCTATTGGAATACTTATGTCAAAAATTGTTACTGGAAATTCGTAATTTAAGTTACACTATATATGACATATGTGATGTATGCGCAAAATACAAGGCGATGATTTTCAATTACTCGAAAATAGTACTGTAAATAATGACACGCGTAATATTCGCATTACACTTGAAATCAGATACACACGTTACTTAAAAACCTAGATATACCCGTACCCATTACAGCCAAATGTGTTAATTAATGGTTGGCCATTAAGTACCAAAAACACCATGACAAGAAGTTGTAAATGAAAAAAAAAACAAAAAAAAAAAAAAACTGTAGGATATTTGAGTTATATTATTGCTAACTGTTATGCGAATTATGGTGTACCAAAAAAAAAAATAAAAAAAGAGCCAACACTTCTTCAGGTTGCATAACATTTCAAAAGTACAAGTCACATTGATCAGCTTTTATTTGGGTTTATTGTATGCTTTATTGACATCCTAGCAAATTACTTATTCTAAGAAAAGTATAGAAGATATCCATAAAAAGCAACATCCCAGAAAAAATCTACCAATGACACAAAGAGGCAGGGTGGAAATCAGGGGAACGACCTAGAAATTGTGTTAATGTGAATTTGTTCTCTCGCCATAACCGGGATATTGGAAAACAAAAGTACGTGCGCTGTCGTGTTTTAATGTATACTGACAGACTTTAAAAACGCAACACTTGGATGGCAACTAAACTTTCTTTCACCAAGCGATCGTCTTATTCTGCTTTAAAGGCTGATTATTTGTTAGTATCTCATGAGAAACTGATTGCCATAAAATTAATTTAAAATATCACAACTGCAAACAGGGATTAATTTAATTGGACAAAATGCAGTTAACGCAAATACAGTTGACTCTCGTTA
The DNA here is from genome assembly GCA_964016985.1 of Anodontia alba. NCBI lineage: Eukaryota > Metazoa > Mollusca > Bivalvia > Lucinida > Lucinidae > Anodontia > Anodontia alba. Next base: position 40,579,261 of record OZ024834.1, read on the forward strand.
TCTCGAACTCGCTTATCTCGAATAACCGCTTATCTCGAAGTGAAAATCTTGTCCCTGCCTAAACATGAAAATCTAACAACAAGTAAAAAATATTGTGGAAAAGAGGAGAAATTGCTCCTAAGAAGCAATTTCTCCTCTTTTCTACAATATTTTCGATATATCGCTAACGTCAAGAGTCCAATTACATATTAATTTTTTAAATGTCGTTGTTCGAATTATTTTTTCCTCAATTCTGAAAATCTGATATGTCGAGGTACGAATATCTCGAAGTGTTTCAGACAGTCCCTTCGAGATAACTAGAGTCGAATGTACTTTTGTTGCTTTCAATTGAGAATAGTGAGAAGCACAAATTTCATATCCCTGACTTTGTTAGCAATCTGGCAAGTGGTTACACTTTAGCCGGAAGGTCTATATTAGAGGCCGTGCATGTATGCAAAGATGTATTATCGGTACCCGTTGGTTTAAGAACCGTTTTTACTTGATTTGCTTTTGGTGCTGTAACATCATTAAGGTTAGTTTTGCAACAACTCCTTATGTGTTGTTCGAAGACATTTTCTCATGATAATATAACTGAAGCGAGTTTTTTAGTATATTCTAAAGAATGAACGAATTATTCAGAATTCAGGCAATGCTATTACATGTAAATAGGATTTAACTTTCTATGAAGGCCAAACAAGTCACTTAACAGTGTATAATTTGGAGGCGAACCGTCATCAAATCGACCATGGCTCTGCATTTTCTCAGTGTTTTGACACTACAGACAAATCGTGTAATATTTTTTCAAATTCTGACGAGCATGGGAGAATTTGACGCTCAGCCTAATAAATAATCTTGACCTAGAATTTATCATTGCGACGTAAGAAATAATATAACTTTTCACCATGAAGAAATAGACAAAATTTACTGGCATGTTGTCCCAGACTATCAAGATAGCCCCAACACTATCGTGCTAGATCCAACGAGTTAATAATGGCAACACATTTCGTTTTTTTTTTTTTTTTTTTTTTTTTTTTTTTTTTTTTTAAATGGTCAAGATAATGAGTCGCTATCTTTATCTCAGTCACAAGACATAAAAAGAACAACTCCAGTAACGTTACGTACTTTTTAAAAATAACACTTGATTTTTTTTTTTTTTTTTTTTTTTTTTTTTTTTTTCAAGTAAAGGCATAAAGGTTATAATTCTGCAAAATGAAAGATATATTTTGTTGCTAATAAAACTCACAACAGGATGTTATGAGTCCGCATAATTTTAAAATCGCACACTCTAAATACTGGTTTCTTTCGTGAGTCCGGTAAACAATTCATGGAGATCGCTATAACGTCAGGATATGCTAATGTTACTTTCGAACAAGCGCAATTTCTTGAACCATTGGTTGTTTTTCTCCACCAGAATGACTTTTGAAAGCAGGAATTTCATTGGTTCATCGAATGACCAATAGAACATGAATCGTTTTACTAGATCTCAGACACAAAGAACGGAGTTAGTTGTATGCTTACCAATTGATAAGATGCACTGGGGTTTGTCGGTCGAATAGAAACCAATAACGTTATGCTGCTAAGTTTCACCGCACTTAAATCGCATCTTTTCTAATTAAGTAGAATGTTCCTTTGTGAAAGTTTTAAACCTAATGAATTGTGTTAGAAATGGTGAACACCTTAGGTGATATTATCACTCGCGATTAAACATCGTGTGAAAATACTGTTTTGGTGTTCATGTGATGAAATCAAATAGATTATTCCACGCTGGAACGCAAAATTTTCACAATTGATTTAGGTAAAACTAATTGAAACCGAAATAATTGGATTACTTTACTATCTGTGAAACAGTGAATGGCACTCATATGTTTTCGTGTTTTCATAGCAGTTGCATCCAAATTTTCAAAATAACCAAGCTATCCCACGCTACAGGTCTGGGTGCAGGACTGATAAAACAATTCTATAACAATAGCAGATTCGGTAACGCGGAAAAAAAACTAGAAATTCTTTGCATACTGAAGGTGAACCTCCCTACCCCCTCCGCTAATATAGATTAGTTATTTTCAAACATTCAGAAAATCTGATTTCCAGCACAAAGAAAAATATCCAGATGCAAGCTAAAGTATAATAGGACCAATCGTTTGCCATCTTCTTTGACAGTCTGACGATGAAAACAAAAACATGTAAACCATTTTATGATTTAAGTTTTTATTGATATAGATCCAATTTTAAAGCACAGTTGAGTCGTTAAAACTAGGATGATAGTGTTGGAACTACTTCGATAGTCTGGAAGCAACACGCCAGAACATTGTGGCGATATTTCACCATGGTGAAAGTTTTGGTTATTTTTTTACGTCGCAATGATAAATTGTAGGTCATAATCCTCTCCTGCTTGTCAAAATTTGACAAACATTACATAATTCGTCTGAGATGTTAAAACACTGACAAAATGAAGATCCGTGGTCGATTTAATGACGTTAGTCCTTTCGAAATTATACACTGTCAAATGACTTGTAATGTCTGCATAGAATGTTTAATCCTATTTACAGGGAATAGCATTGCCAAATTTCGGAGTAATTCGCTCTTTCTTCTAAAATATAGTCGACTCTTTGTTATCTCGGCTTCGCTTATTTCGAAGAACCTCTTATCTCGAAGTGAAAATCTGGTCCCTGTTTTAACATGGAAATCAAACAACAGGTAACAAAGTATTGTGGAAAAGAGGAGAAATTTCTCTTTCTCCTCTTTTCCACAATATTTTCAATATATCTCTAACTTCAGGAGTCCAATTACTTATTTTTTCCGCAATTTTGCAAATCTGATATGCCGAAGTACGGATATTTCGAAGTATTTCATAGAGTCCCTTTGACTTCGAAATAACGAGAGTCGACTGTACATTAACAAGTCAGAGCACCTACCTTTGTCTAACAAAATTTTGATTTATCACTACCTCGACAGGACCCGGGTGTGGCGAGGGAACAAATTCACGTTAACACAATTTCGAGATGGTTCCCCTGATTTCCACCCGTGAGAGGAAAAGAAAATATCAAGACAGACAGCACAAAAGCCACAAACCAAAGAAAAGCAAGGCAACCAGTTCACTCTTCCCCCTACAAGATGATCACAATGCTAAACAGGATCCATGAAACGAAACAATAATAAGACAGCAAACATGACAAGATTGAAGAAAAAAAAAAGCCACAGCGAGTAGCCACAAGGCAACATAAAGAACAAACAACAACAGAACCACCGCCTTAGACCGGTCTATAGTAAACACACCCAGGGATGTGTGTATGTTGTTGCGGTGGGGGGGGGGGGGGGGGGCGGGGGAGGAGTAAATAGATTTTATTGGTACCAAATTATCGCCCTAGGTTCAAATATCGTAAAATTACAAAACGACTAATGTCATCCCCACAGAGTATGTTAATCATGCAAAGTAAGAAGTTCCCATTTACAGAACAGAAGTTAATATAGATAATGGGGTCTGATATCGTTACTGCATTGACTGCTTCTGTTTACCTTCACAACAGCAAATATTAGGACCGTATCGCGGCCGGAAAACGCCCCCTCGTACTTCACTATGGTGATTTTGATATTTCCAGGTCCTCTGCAATTATTAAACCTAAATTTAAAATTAGAGACTATTTCCTTTCCAGGAACATCAGAAAGTGACTTTATGCTGCCATTATGTGTAGGTGTTGGGTGCGTTTGTGTTATTGTATTTGTTGTACTTGGTGGTAAATGGTGGGAAAAAACAAACAAGATAACTTCAAGGTAATGAATTATTTTAAGCTGTGCCAGACGAAGATGTACCTTCGGGTGTATGCGGACAGAAGGCCCAGCACAAGCTGCGCATCGCGGATGATACTTTGCACATGCACAAGGTTGTCTGAATCTGCGCATTCTGCGTATGTTCGAAGCTTGACCCGGCCCATTTGACGCCTGGAGTATGTAAAATGAAGCGCGTAAGAAAACTCACAAACAAACAGACACACACACACACACACACACACACACACACACACACGCACACACTGAGAGCACGCTTATCTGCGTAACTGTACTTTCTCATATGGATTGCCAATACTGAACCTTGAAAAATGTTTACGACTGACAGTTACAGTACTGCATATGTTATTTGGATTAATTTGGGCTTCTCTCTTTATTACCAAACACCATTATTGGGTTATACTATTTTACTCGTACCTCTGTCCGTTAATCTTCCTCATCCGCGTATAATTCCAAGACCGAGGTATCTATGGACTTTGGACACATTTCTAGTATATAGTACAGTACTAGTTCGGGACAGGGATTTATAGCTCTAGCTAAGACGAGTATCCAGATTATGAAATATATATTTTTTTATCATTTTTCGAAGAAAACATATATTCTGGGTTCTAATTAGAAGCGCTTCGGTGAGGCGCTTCTAACGAGTACCCACAATATATATTTTCTTCGAGAAATAAGAAAAAAGTGTTAGTTTCTGGGCAAGTAAATCTTGGTTGAACAACTGAGTTTAAATCATTTTCTTGTCCGTGGACATGTAATAAAATATGACAATTCCACAATCCTGCAGAAGGTTTTCATCGTGTCGTTGCTCCTTTGTTTGCAGACCGGGTACTTCAAACGGAAAGGTTCGAGAAGTTCAAGTTTCTTGCATCGAAATTCAGAATGCTGCTTACAACAGACATGATACAGAATATAATAATTACGATGAGCTAAACTGGGACAGTCGTACAAGTAGGTGTTATTGTTTCAAATAATAATTCGGTGGGGGGAGGGGGGCGTTGGAATGTCTGTGAAAGGCCAAAGTGGTCTTTGAAAGGCCAAAATTAGTTAAAATAGACTATACAGAGAAATAAATTCTTAAAGGTTGCCTTCGGAAACAAATAATACGTAAAAGATTTACAAAATCGGATCTCTTCCCAGCAGGCAGACAACATCAAACTGACGTCGTATCAACGTCGATGCGACGTGATCACGTCGCATCGACATTGATACGACGTCATTTTAACGTTGTGTGTCCACTGGGTTGATACTCTTCCCAGCGGGCTCATGACGTTCGTACGTAACATCGACGTTGCATGGACGTTGATGCGACGTTGTATAAACGTCTTGTGCCCACGGAGTTCATATGAAAGCAATATAATTTGCAGGCTGCAAACGGCCTAGGCTGAATTCAATTTTCCTAGATACTAGAAGGCTCAATGACCCCAAGGAAATAAAAATACAAACTGTACTGTGTTGAAGTTTGGGGAGACTTATTACGTCCGTCACATAGTGCATACACTAGAAGGTAAATAAAATCTTTAAAGGTTCCCCTTGTCTTAGTCTTCTGATACCTGATAAAAATAAATTGAAGAAAAGAAGAGAAGGTAGTCAAAACTATAGATGAAGTTGGTGGAGGGGAAGTAAGGATCCTCTATCGCATCAGTGTAACATTACAGTTGCGTAGCCAGAACGAAATTATTTTACGTACACCTAGGATAAATTTTCTTAAGTCAGGGCTTCTCTTAAAGGAAAGAATTTGCTCCCACGGGGAGCAAATTCTTTCCTTTAAGAAAAGTCCTTAGTTTTGTAGCGATAATTTCTTTCCTTTAAGTGCAGCCCCTATGGTAAGAAAGCAAAATATTTTATGCAATTTTATGTCTTTATTGATTTTTTTTTCTCACGCATGTTACGCCCATGCTGAATGTGCGTAATGAGCACTACGCCAATGCATTATATTTCACCAAAAACACTATATATGATGAAAAAAACACAGACATCTAAGTGGAGATCTGCAGCAAGAAAATTAGTCGAGATGAAGAACGATGGGTCCTATTAGCTATAGGAACGAAAGGAAAATCCTTCGAAGAAAAAATAAAATTAAATCGACATAAGAAAAGTAGTACTTATAACAGGAGATACATGTTATATTTGAGCTAGCATATGATAAAACCAGCAAAATGGCATGTGCGCCAAGCGAAGGTTTAGATCAGCCTGGGCATTCGCCCGGTCTGATCAGAATCTTCGCTATGCGCTCAGTGGATGGCTAAGGACTCAAGGTTCCTTCATGCGGACAGCGAAGGCTCTGATCAGACTGGGCTGATGCCCAGGTTGATCTGAGTCTTCGCTGGGCGCACATGCCATTTTGTTGGTTTTGTCATGCGCTGGCTCATATTTTAGTTATATTATATGTGGCGCGCTAAGCTTTTGAAAAGGTGTCTTCGAACAAGGTTTCAAATTCATCCCGCGCATGCGCAGTCTCATTCGGGCCTTTGCTCTCCAATCGTACCTTCTGTAGTATACAACGATTCTGTTAGATGATGACCCTGATCAGACTGCGCGGATGCGCAGGCTGATCTGGTCCTTCGCTGTTTGCATAAGCCCACAGACACTTTTTCGCATGGCACATGGCCCATATGGAATACAGTCAATTTTAGCCGCAACGTCAGAAAAGGGACCGTCGGATATATGCGCCAAGTGAAGATTCAGAGCAGCCTGCGCATTCGTCAAGGGTGCAATGTTTTTCGAGCGGATAAGGAAGACTGATCAGACTGTTCGGATGCGGAGTCTGATTTGAGCCTTCTTTGGGCACATATGTCAAAGTTTTCTCACGTTGCGGCTAATAAAATGGACATTTCGGACTTTCCTGACAGAATAATCCACTGAAGCTAATCAGGCATTTCTTTTACTTATCTGATCATTCTAATATATTTACAGAGTTTTTAAATACTACTATAGGGCCGAGAAAGTCGAGTGAGATGAATGAATTTGTCGAAATAGATTTGTCAGAAGAAAGCACAACTGTTTTGTACACAGAATCGCCAGAGGAAACACAACAGTTCTTTCCGCTCTGACAAAGGAAGCTGTACAGTTCTGCAGTTTGATCAAGGAAAACACTTATTGCAATTAAATGTAGACAGAGAAAAACACAAGGAAGAACCCAGTTTGCATTCTACATAAATCTATAGCGGGCCGTTATCAGCCCGTCAGCTACCCTGACGGGCCGATAACGGCCCGCTATAGATTTATGTAGAATGCTTACTGGGAAGGAACTAAAAAACACATAATACGCCGTATTAAGAATCTAATTAAGCATTGAGAGGAAATAATAGTCAGTTTCTTAAAAGCTGCAGAAAAAAAAAACAACATCATTTTTTTTAAATATATATGCCAAATTGCTAAAACTGACGGGAATATTTGACTACCCCAGCGCAGTCTGATCAGTCTTCATTGTCTGCATGAAGAAACTATGCATCTTTGGCTATCTAAAATACGCTCAGTGAAGATTCTGATCAGACTGCGCGAATGCGCAGGCTGATCTGAATCTTCGCTGGGCACACCTGTCCGAAGTTACGCTTTCTGACTTCCAACTCATATGGTTATAAAGGGACTTAACACCCATAAGGAAATAATTAACTGTAATATGAAACTGATGTTTCACAACAATATTGTGACAATTTCCTAAAATCCGAACAAACGGAACTTGTTGAAAACCTGCCTCCAATTTACCTATCCATACTAATTTCTGCATAATTTGCAGGCATTTTTACGAACTATGGGCCATCTACTACTTATTTCTTATGCAAAGAAAAGTACAATAACAGTTGCGTATTATGCAAATTTGTTCGACCAGCTGAGAACTGTGATCCGTGAAAAACGCCGAGGTAATCTCTCCGAAGGGATTCAGCTCCAACAGGACAATGCGAGAGTCCACACTTGCAAAAATGCAATGGATGCTGTTGAGCGGAATGAGTACGAGCTAATACCGCACCCCGCCTATTCTCCGGACTTAGCTCCTAGTGACTATTTCCTATTCCCAAACTTGAAAAAGGATATCCGTGGACGTCATTTCCGGTCCAACGAGGACGTCGTGGCGGCAGTTGAGGAGTGGGTCAGAGACAAGGACCCTGGCTTCTTCAGTTCTGGGCTGATGGCACCGGAACACCGTTGGTCCAAGTGCATCATTCTAGAGGGCAATTACATCGAAAAAGAAGAGATCGGTCTCACCCAGAAATAAGTTAGGCTGGTATTTAATGACTCGCCCTCGTAGCAAATATACTGTATGATTTCGGCGCTACACAAGAGTGTGATGTTTCCATCTCAGAAAGTCATAGTGTCCATCTGCTTCAATAACATGCATGTATAAGATTTCTATGAAACGTCTTATTATTTACGAAAGCATATATTTATAATTCAAATGATCGTTTAATGCTTAGCATACTGGAAAACGATTACAGCAGACGACATTTTGAAATGTGTTTTTCTAAGTTTCCTAGAAAATAGGCTTTGACGTTTCATGCAAATTGTCTCCCCTTGGAGACAATTTGCATGAAATGCCAAAGCCTATTTTTCGACAAGATTTATATAAAATATCACCAATGTGTCACCTGCTATATTAGCAAAGATAGTGGTAAAGGTTAAAACACAAACAAAGAGGTCAATTGATATGATAATATTTGTTTCAAGAAAGGGACACTTTTGTATTGGGTTGCCGATTGAATTGCGGTTTACGCTCAAAACAAAATAGCATTTTATTTCAAACTACTTTTTACGAGAAAAAAAAGGTTTTCCATATCTATGCATGTTGGGTACAATTTATAGCGAACAACAATATAGGGTTATTGCACTGATATTGGTGAATCTTGTCCCGAGTTGGGATATCGAAGGACGCGAGCTTCCGAGCGTCCGTAGATATCCCGTCGAGAGACAATATTCACCAATATCAGTGTAATGACCCTTATATTATATAGCCATAAATATTTATTTCGTTTCCCGGTGTTTCTAACCTCTAAAGCGCTGTTTTAATAACAAAATTGAGAATTCTACCAATAAGCGTGACAAGATTTGGCGCGACGTCACTGCATTATGACGTCATCAAAAGCAACGTAATATAACGATAATATGAGAAGGCATCCGAGTGTGTGTGTGTGTGTGTGTGTGTGTGTGTGTGTGTGTGTGTGTGTGTGTGTGTGTGTGTGTGTGTGTGTGTGTGTGTGTTTTCTCCAGGAAATGGAAACTTGGGTTTGAAGTTTTATGCAAATTGTCTCCAAAAGATGATTTAATCAATTAGTTGTTGAGTTTGAGATTGCTAAAGGTTATAATAAACAGACAGCGAGCAATGTCCAGGATATGTCACAATTACCGACCATAGCCTGCCAGTTGCACCAAGGGGAAGAGCAGACAAACCAAGACAGTCAACACACAAGCAACACATCAAAGAAACTCGAAGCAAACAGCTCCCTCTTCCCTAACAAGATGATCACCGTGGGGTAGGGGTGAGTGGTTAGATCGATTTAAATGGTACCAAACCTTTACCGTCTTCGGGAATAAACAAACCGCACAAACCCAGACTAATCTTGGTATACTGTCTTGGCATTTTCAGTACACTTTATAAATTCTGAAGGTTCCGTACATATTGTTTACAAACTGTTCAGACGAGACTGCGTAGTGCTAAACGTTAAGAGAGAGACTCAATAGGATGAAAGACAGCCAGCTTTGTTAAAGGGGAACGGATAAAGTTTGAATAAGGTCACTTTTTTTCAAAATTGTTTCGGCTTCTTTCTGAAAAGGACACTACTCTAAAAGGAAAGAATTTGTTCCCTTTGGGAGCAAATTCTTTCCTTTTAGAGTAGTCCCCTTTCCAGACTGGACTTTGTGTGCAGGAAAGCAGACATGAAGCCACAAAGTTGTCTCCCTTGTCATAAATGGGAGAAAATATACCTAGTATATCAGGTTTCCTTAAATAGACTCGATGTCAGTCATCGTATTGAGTTTATTTCCTGACAGAATAGTCACGATGAATGGAATATCCATCTACGTAACTAAAACCAAGGTTATTGACCATGGAGTTTTTGCAAAAATCCCCTTTTAAATTTTACTCTGGAATGTCCGTCCACCTTGCAGAACAGAAATAGCTCTTATGAGCATGACAGTGAACTAACGACCTTGATCTTGTACCTTTGCTTCATCGAACCTTTGTGGTTATTTGTGTTTAAAGTGGGCCGCGCTATGCGAAAGCGAGTCTTCGGATTTATGCGGGCAGCGAAGGCTCAGATCAACCTGCGCATCCGCGCAGTCTAATCAGGACCTTCACTGTATACTAACAGAATCAATGGCTAGTAAAGACTGTATAAATGAAGAGCAAGGCCCGGATGATACTTTGCGGATGCACTGAACATTCGAAGACACGGTTTCGCTTGGCGAGGCCCACTGTTTCATTTGTAAGGATGAGGATTTGTTTGTTTTCTCAGATTTAACGTCACTTTCAACAATCTTTCAGTCATATCGCGCGGTGTCTGTATGTGGCAGGGAGCTCAATGCACACTTTAAGAGTGCTGCCCATCTGAAATATCACACCCCAGACACTTGAGATGAAAGTCTACCAAGTCACATTATATTGACATCGGGCTGACCAGTTCTGATTCCCAGTTCTACTTTCTTAATGTTGAGCGTCAAGCTAGAGAGCATCTAATATCATTTGTAAAGCCTTTAGTATGACTCGGCCGGGAGTCGAACCCACAACCTCCTAAAAACCGGACGCTCGATCTGTTGAGCCACTGGGAAGCAAATTCTTTTTATTTTGAATAGACCTCCTTTCAGACAGGTCTTAGCGTGTAGGGAAGCAAACAGGAAGTCACAAAAGTTGTCTTTCTCGTAAAAGTGGTCAGAAGTGTAACAAGCGTATCCCGACCACTTGCGTTATTATTAAGAGCGCTGATAAAGTAATGATGGATAAAATATATTTAAATCAAGCAGTCATAGTGTGACAATCAAAGGTGAAATGAAAACATCAATAGATAAAATGAAGTCGAACTTCAATGGCTCTAACATCTTTGAGACCATCGAAATGTTCCAGACAGGAGACAGAAGGGGATAATTTAGAGGTGTCTTTTAATAAATACTGTTATGTTGGGTATATTCATTAGAATTGCCTCGAGAAGACGATTCTAATTAGTACACACAACATACATTTTCATGATAACAGAAGAAAAATTTCCTTGGATATCCCTAAATAACTCGTTTTTGTTTCAAGAGCTATCGGAAGAATTTCCTAGAGACTCAAAAACGAGTTCGAATAAGCCACGGTAATCAGTCTTTGAAGTTTTACTGTATTTGCGATCGATATACACTTGTACAAGTTTTTGGTATTTTAAATTAAACCTTTTATTAACAGGTTGATATCGGAGCTAATTTTGTTATAACCTTACTTTTTGGCATCTGAAAATACTATTTCCAAATGAAACGAAGCTGCCCTTAGTTGGTTATAAAATGCTTTTGAAAATTGTGAAATAAAGTACTATATGAGAAAATATTCTTCCTAACTACACTACGTAGCCAAGTTATGTCAAGGGAGATAACTAAATAGTGATTATAATGTAATTACTTTAAAAGTGTATTGGTATATTTATTTTTTTATGTATTTTTTATGATAAACATGTGTATTCCATTCACAATGAGTGTGCAGATTCTTCAGAATTGCAGTGAGAGCATAAATTATTTTCGTAACACTTAGAGTATCAGAACACTTATTCTAATAATTTTACGGACAATATAATTATAAAAACAACAGTCTGGGAAAATCGGTTTGAAACAAAAGTGAAACTCTTGTGATTTTCGTTACATCTAAAGTACAGTCGACTCTCGTTACCTCGAAGCCCAAGGGACTCGCTGAAATACTTCGACATATCCGTACCTCGACATATCAAATTTACAGAATTGAGGAAAACGAAAACAACCACATTTCACAAATGAATAATGTAACTTGACTCCTGAAGTTATAGATATGTTGAAAATATTGTGGAAATGAGTAGAAATTGCTCCTGTGGAGCAATTTCTCCGCTTTGCAACAATATTTTGTTACCTGCTATTAGATTTACATGTTGTAAACAGGGACCAGATTTTAAATTCGAGATAAGCGGTTATTCGATATAAGCGATGTCGAGATAACAAGAGTCGACTATATATAATTCCATGACATGAGACATTTGATGCCTTCAAGGCCGCTGAATGTTGTCCGTGCTGGTTAACCGCTTAGAGAACTAAGCCTGCCAACCAGTTAACCGCTTAGTAGACTAAACGTGGCCAGTAAAAACAATGTAGCTCCGGTATTTCGGTGCCAAATTTCAGACGATATTTGTCGTCTGCTTTGTTTTTATAACAAAATAACAACTGATAATAAGTTTACATGTAAAGTTGAAAGACTGAATTTCAAACAGCGTAGATCCTGATGAGACGGCTCATTATGAGCCGTCTCATCTGGATCTACGTTGTTTGCAAAAACCTGTTATCATCGCCTTTGGCAGTGAAAGAGTTAAGAGAAGGTTTAATTTGTTGACTCATACGTGATTTTGCACAAAAGTTTGTACAAATATCTCTTTTCAACAATTGTTTCGAAATATAAATATCAATTTTGCAGATTGTGTTACAACTGGGAATTACCTAAATTATAACGATATATGCTTATCATATATGAGACAATCATTAAAGCAATGTCATTGTTCCTATTTATGGAAAGTAGGGAAAGCGTCGGTGTTTTTCTGAAGGATGATACAATCGGGGCAAAAGAAAACAAACCCTTTGACCTGCATTTAACATAAAGTCATGACCTGAGCCTGTTGATTCATGCAATGTGGTCGAAATATTTTCGGAAACGAATGTCGATTACATATATGTTCATGTTGGTTAAAGGCATTAATTAAAGGGAATGTGTCAAACTAAACCCCCAAAAAAATAAAGCTGTACGTGTCAGTGCCGTTTGGGGGTGATAAAACATCTACCCGTACTTCACTATAGTGTACTTTATATTTTCTGTTCCTTTGTGATCACCATTACGAAAACAAACCTATTCAAATGTATTGAAAATTTTTCAACCAAAACAGGAAAATTTTCAGATAAATGATGCTGATATTTTTTCATATTTTTGCTAAAAACATAGATTGTGGGTACTCATTAGAACCGCCTCGCCGAGGCGGTTCTAATGAGTACCCACAATCTATGTTTTTAAGCAAAATAAAAAAAATAATGTATACCCCTGTAAACCCGAGTTTTACTATATAAAAGTAGGGTACAAAGGGGTCAAAATTATATAGGCGTGTATCGTGATGGCTGAGCCCATTGCAGCCCATTCCGCCTCTTTAGAAAATTTATATGAGGGTCACTGACGAGGCCTAATTGGCCGAAACTAGTCAATCTGGCCTTAAAAACTTCACACTAAGCTGTTTTCATTTCTGGAAGAGTGTTCAGTGGTCTCAATCGTCATTCCATTACGAAAACATGCCTATTCAAATATACTGAAAATTTAACCACCAAAATATGAATATTTTCAGATAAAAAATTCTGATATTTTTCATATTTCTGCTCAAAACATAGATTGGGGGTACTCGTTAGAACCGCCTCATCAAGGCGGTTCTAACGAGTACCCACAATCTATGTTTTTGAGCAGAAATAAGAAAAATAATGTATACCCCTATAAACCCCAGTTTTACTATATAAAAGTGGGGTTTAAGGGGGTCAAAATTATATAGGCATGTTTTCGTGATGTTTTATATTATATTTAGATTAGGTTAATACATCTATGCAATGACCTTTAAATATCTTTTAGGCACTGATCTATGTTAGTGTAGTAAAAGTCATAATTCTTGGACACGTACGCCCAGCGAAGATAAAGATCAGCCTGCGCGTTCACGCAGTCTGCTCAGAATCTTTCATTACGAAAACATGCTTATTCAAATATATTGAAAAGTTTACCACCCAAAAAATGAAAATTTTCAGATAAAAATTTTTGATATTTTTCATATTTCTGCTCAAAACATAGATTGTGGGTACTCGTTAGAACCGCCTTGATGAGGCGGTTCTAACGAGTACCCCCAATCTATGAGAGTGTTCTATGTTCTATGTTGGGTTCTATGTCGGGTACACGTTAGAACCGAGGCGGTTCTAACGTGTACCCAACATAGAACATAGAACACTCTCATTAGAACCGTCTCACAGAGGCGGTTTTAACGTGTACCCACAATCTATGTTGTGAACAGAAAAATATGAAAAATATCAGAATTTTTATCTGAAAATTTTGGTGGTAAAATTTTCAGTATATTTGAATAGGCTTGTTTTCCTAATGAAAGATACGTTTTGTGACGCAGAAGTTCGTTTAGAAGATGTCCAGAAAGAGCCACAATCACTGAACATAGTCTGCCAATTACACAAAGAGCAAACAAACCGTGTACGGCCGTTATGACATCACAAAAAGTACATTTGCATACTTAACTGTACTAAGGACACGGATGCCCCTGCCTGAAAAAAACAAACTTAAACGCAAATTGCTAACGCCTGAAAGAAACAACGCGAATTGCTAACGTCATCTCGGACGCGGACGGAGATAGACGGACGGGCAGACGTAAAACTATATGCCTTTTCCACCATTCTTCGAATGGCATTCACATGAAACAGAAGACAAAATGAGCAGGACGTTCGTTGCCTATATATGAAATAAGGGCTGTTTTCTCCTGACAACTTATCAAATGATCAGAATGCTAGAAAAAAAAATCAGATTTTCTTTTAATTTCCCCAGAAAAACAGGTTTTGACATTTCATGCAAATAATTTTCCCAGAAAAACAGGTTTTGACCTTTCATGGAGGAATTGGGAAAAAAGGCAAAATATTGTCTGCTAATTTTTTACCCAGTGCTCTATTTTAATAAAGCCTGTTGCCACATAAATGTACCTTTATGACATCATCCTATAATTTTCAAAGCTGCCATACAGAAACCAGAAACCAGAGCGACCAGCTTCCTAAAGAAAGAATATCACAGTGGCAGACAGAAAATACAACAGTTACACAACGAACAGTAAGACGGCCGTAAAAAGTCTCCCCGTACATCATCATAGTGCAGGTTATATTTTATTTCCTTTGGAATCATTGAGCCCATCCTGCTTATTTTGAAACTCGAATACCGCTTAAGCCGGCGATAGGGGCGTATGCAGCCTCGCAAACTACAGTGTTGCATATGAAGAGGCTCATTCAAACCGAGTCTCCGATTTTCGTGATTTTGTGTGTTCTTTGTTTCCGAAGACAATCCTTTTCGACTTTTATGGCAAAGTATGAAAACGCCCCGCGGTGATAAGCCACGTGGTGCAAGGCAGCATAAAGATCAAACACCCTATAGAACCACCGCCTTAGAACAGTCAGTAGTAATACCTATCGGGGACCGGTGGGATGGGGGAGGTTAAATTGAGTTTACTTACATCAAATCTCTATCGTTTTGCATTTTAAAAGCGGCATTCTAGTTAATTAGTACATATCTCTTCTCTTATGAACATTGATTAAATAGTACGTACTAGAGAAACTTTGATTTCCATCTTCGTATTGAATGTATTTTAATGGTTATGCGCTTAACTCCACCCCCTCCCCCCCCCCCCCACCACCACCACCACCTCCGACACACACACACACACACACACACACACACACGCACGCTGTATACTGTGTGCCAATAACCCTTTGTGGGGGTCTTTAGACTAAAATAGGTTAATTACAGTCGAACCTTCATAGCTCGAACACCGATGGCTCGTTTACCATGGCTACTTCGAACTCGGTTTTGAGTCCCTATGAAATTCTTTGATAGCTGAAGAAAACAAATATTTAGGGAAATTTTCTTATTTTTTTATGAAATTGTATATTGTGTGTACTCATAAGAATCGCAACAGCGGGATGAACCTAATGAGTACACTCAATATACAATCATTATGTAGAAAATCGAAAACAAAAATCTGAAATTATCGCTATTTGCGTTCTGACCTGGCACCATATTTAACCCTCAGTGGCTCGAACTACCTATATCGAACGAATTTCCATGGTCCCAAAGATGTTCGAGCCTTTAAAGTTCGATATATATATTGAAGTTTGACATTTTATAGCAAATTGCTTATTTCGTGGCTGAATGTCATAGAGGTCATATATGTATCGTTTGACCTGTCGAATGACCGTGTTGGGTGTTGCCCGCAATATCATCTTAACTCGCTGGAACGAACCCCCATATTTTTCTGAAATCTACCTCCATTCGCACCCTGTCTGGTATTATCATTACATATCTTTATGGCTTTTATTGTAAGGAAACCAGATACACATGGTAGAATTTCCTCCATTTTGACAGGGGAGATAACTTTTCTGTCTTCCTGTTTGCATTCTTGCACACCATCTCCCTTCTGAAAATGGATCTGCCCTAAAAGAAAAGAATTTGCTCCCACGGGGAGCAAATTCTTTTCTTTTAGAGTAGATCCCTTTTCAGAATGAAGTCAGAAATAATTCTGACTGAGTTATCTCCCCTGAGCGTGTATCAGTTCCCCTTTAGAGGATGTTGAAGTCTGAACATTGATAAAATAAAATGTTTCTTCGTGTGTGGGCTTGCTTGGCAATAGGCCCATTTGGACGTACACTTAATAAGCATGACGTTATTTGCTTATCTCATTTATATAAGACAGATTTATGGGAGAAACGCTATGGGCATTTTATACGGTGTTTTAGCTTTAAGCGGCTAGGAAAGTCTGAGAGTGATAAAAAGTTTCATATTAGTTTCTTTCTGTGTAGAAGTATATGTAAAACACATGAAATTGTTTGCATTTCTCGTGTATAAAAGAAAGATCCATCAGATATATTCTATGGGTATTTATAGGATGTTTAGGTTTTAAGAGGTTCAGAAAGTCTGAAACTGATACTACAGTCGCACTTGAATGGCTCGAACATCTTTGGGACCATGGCAATTTGTTGCAGACATCACGATGACATGCCTATATAATTTTGACCCCCTTAAACCCCACTTTTATATTACAAAATGGGGTTTACAGGGAATAGATTATTTTTTTCTTATTTCTGCTCAAAAACATACATTGTGGGTACACGTTAGAACCGCCTCATCGAGGCGGTTCTATCGAATACCCACAATCTATGTTTTGAACAGAAATATGAAAAATATCAGATTTTTTTTTATCTGAAAATTTTCATTTTTGGTGGTAAAAGTTTCATTATATTTGAATAGGCATGTTTATGTAATGCATGGTTAGTTTGAGCTACCGTGGGTTTATCATAGTTCCTGGCCAGGAGGCAAATGGGGATGTCTTTTAAATCTTCTATCAAATAATGGTATGTTCAGTGTACTCATTAGAATAGCCTGGATAAGGAGATATTGTGTATACGCACAACATACATGGTCATGATAGAATAAGAAAATTTCCCTAAAATATCCCTAAATATTTGTTTTCTTGAGCTTTCGGAAGGATTTCCTAGGTACTTAAAAACGAGTTCGAACCACTGAAAACGTGCCATAAGTGGTCGAGTCATTGAAGTAATATTGTAATAATAATATTCTTTCGGTTGCGGGCATGTTTGCCAGTAAACCAATATCAAAGGACATACAGAACAGCATAACGTTGTTCGATTACCTTATTTACAAAAGACAGATTTACACGATAAAGTCTATGGATATATATACCGTGTGTTGGCTCCTTGTTCTGACGTGCCCTGTAGGTTTGTATCTTCTTTTTTTTTTCTTCTTCTTTTGAGGGGTTTTAAGTGTCACATTTTTAAGTGACACTATATTATTTTAAAAGACAACTGTATTGGATAAATTTTATGGACTGTTACACTGTATTTTTAAAAGATTTTTTTGCTTTTTTTACACGTCACTCTTTCTTTTTTTAACATGTCAATACTTTAATATATCCCTTATCACCTAATTGCCTAAACGGATTCAGCAAATATTTAGGTTAATGCTAGATACCGGTCCGAAGTCTTACTCAGTGCAAGTTATACCC
Source organism: Anodontia alba (assembly GCA_964016985.1). Lineage (NCBI taxonomy): Eukaryota > Metazoa > Mollusca > Bivalvia > Lucinida > Lucinidae > Anodontia > Anodontia alba. The sequence continues at coordinate 40,597,026 of OZ024834.1, forward strand.
ATCAATGTCTCTGAGGTGAAGGTCACTAAGTTAGAAATTGCATGTTACAGTTTTACGGGATAGCTTATTAAATTCAATATTTACTTAATGAAAGAATTGCTTCGGTTGATACGTGGTGTCGTGTTATACTTCTTTAGGGATTCGCACGAATAAAACAGATTAACGTCCCCACACCCTCCCGTCGCCCCGCCCACTTTAGTAGATTTTCTTGTAACCGTTCAAAGCCGGTTCCTCTATAGCAGTTATACATTGTTAGTGCGATGAGACACGTTTCGACACGTTTATCTTAGCGCTAAGAATCGGTCAGAATTTCAGAAATTCATTTCACTGGTCATCGAATATCGGTCGACTTGTAGAAAGTATATTCATTCTTATCTTAGCCCTGTTCATCTCTCCAGATCGACAAGAGTGGTATCCAGATAATAGTTTTCGTATTTCTATATGTTTTGATGGAGAAAAAGGAACAATAGCCGTATTTTTCGGTTGAATAAAAAGAGCCTTATTTCAGGCTATTTCATGAAATTTCTTCACCTTTATTGAGCACAGATCTAAACTGACCCGAACAGACAGCTTAATATTTCATTTTTTACAGCTTGCCTATTAAAAAAATAAAAATGAACAAAAAAAAATATGTTTGTAAAAACAGTATTATCCGATTATTCGACTATAAAATATTTCCGGTCATCGGCCACGAAAGGCAAAAGTGACTGATGATCGATTATAATCTATCATCGTTGGCAACACAATTTTGTATAGATACGAATCCCTGCGTTTCTCATTCATCTAAAGTGAAGCTCTTGGCCCAAGATTTCATACAATACTGACAGAAACTATACTACATCTGAAAGGCAACAAGGACCAAGCAACAGGCACTCGGTTCGCTATTATCTACTTACTAAAGACCATGTTTTTCTTTTTTCATTCAGTGTTGACAAAAACTCTAGCACATCTAAAAGGTAACACGCACCAAGCAGTCAAGCAGTAAGCACTCGAAATTCGCTATTAACTACTTTTAAAGATCGTGTTTTTCATACAATACTGACAGTAACTCTACCGCATTTGAAAGGTATCACAGACCAAGCAATCAAGCAGTAGGCACTCGAAGTTCGCGATTAACTATTTACTAAAGTTTGTTTTTTTTTTTTCATACAATACTGACAGAGACTATATCACATCTGAAAGGTGACATGGACCAAGCAGTCAAGCAGCAGGCATTCGAAGTTTGCTATAAAGTACTTACTAAAGATATTGTTGTTGTTTGTTTTTTTTTTCATACAATAATGGCAGTAACTATACCATATCTTAAAGGTAACACGGACCAAGCAATCAAGCAATAGGCACTATAAGTTCGCTATGAACTACTTAATAAAGACCTTGTTGTCTTAATGTTTAAACGATGTATGTCTAGCGTCCCAAGAAACGGACACTGGCAATCAGGTAGAACCAGATCTGACGTCGCCGGATACTGCGTCTGATCCGGGTCTACACTGTTTGTATAAAATACAGGAATGTCTGTAAACTTAATAATAATAATAATAATAATAATAATAATAATAAAATAACCAGACACCCCTTCTACTGGAAATAGACCCGTCCAAAGAGTTATGGTAGAAGCGTCCACTCGATATAAATAGGTTATTCAATCGTTTTGAGACAGTTCAGAAGCACCCCGTAATAAATAAACATATACTGAAATACAGGACCATCAAAACCATACTTTTTACAACTTTAACCCTGGTACCGGTAAACCTGGGTATGCCCTGCTTCTGCAAACAGTGAAGATCCAGATTAGTTAGCTTCTGGATCTGCACTGTTTGACATTTAGTATGTGAATTTGTATCAACAACATGGATCAAGCAAATTGATTGGCTGACAAATAGGTAGGCGTTACATCTTAATTTATTCAGCATGACAAGTGTTAACTGTCAGCCGTCAACATTTTACAAGATGCCGTATCGTGCAGGCAGCCTGAGAAATGACTGCCAGGATTCCAGCTAGACACTCAGAATATGCAGGATAGTCAAGCTATTGGTTTAAGCCCAGTCGTTTTTCTACTGACTATTTCTCTCTTGCGGTTCCACAGTCGTACCTCAATAACTCGAACCCGGATGGCTCGTTTACCATGGCTGATTCAAACTTCTTTTTGAATCCCTGCGAAATTCTTCCGATATCTCCATAAAACAAATATTTTAGGAAATTTTCTTACTTTATCATGAAATCGTATGTTGTGTGTACTCATTAGAATCGCCTCGATGAGGCGATTCTAATGAGTACACTCAACATACCATTATTGTGTAGAAAATCGAAAAGATTTCCTTAAATTATCGCTATTGGTTTCCTGCCTTGGCGCCATGATTAACCTTCAGTTGCTCGAACTACCCATATCTCGAACACATTTCCATCGTCCCAAAGATATTCGAGCCACTGAAGTTCGACTGCACTTTGTTCGTGCGTCAGTGGTTTCATATGTGGAGTTTTTTTTTTTTTTTTATTATTAATATTATTATTATTATTATTATTATTATTATTGTTATTATTATTTGTTCCTCATTTCTTCTTCTTCTGGTGCCTCGGGAGGACCGTGCTTCGTGATTGTGGCATTTCCTGGGTATCTTCACTTACATTTTTTTTCAGTCGCAGGTTTCTGGATAAATCTTCCTGGAACGGTGGAAGTGCCTCACAGCCACAGTACAGACCTCGTTTTATGGAGCGCCAAAGCCATCTGTTACATAACAATCACTTGTACTAAACTGGAATGTAACCCCGACTCAACATGTAGGTATGTACAGTTAAACCTCAATAACTCGAACACCGAACAATGGCTAGTTTACCGTGGCTCAAACCCGTTTTTCAGTCCCATTACGAAAACACGCCTATTCAAATATATTGAGAATTTTACCACCAAAAAATGAAAACTTTCAGATGAAATATTCTGGTAGTTTTCATATTTCTATTCAAAGCATAGATTGTGGGTACGCGTAGGCAAGGCGGTTCTAACGAGTGCCCACAATCTGTTTTTGAGCAGAAATAAGAAAATTAATGTATACCTATGTAAACCCTAGTTTTACTGTATAAAAGTCGGGTTTAAGGGGGTCAAAAGTATATAGGCGGTTTTCGTGATGCTAGGAAATTATCAAGAAACACATCCTTAAGGACATTTTAGGCATTTTCTTTTTACATGAAATTGTATGTTGTTTGCATTCATTAGAATCGCCTCATCATGTGCACCCGCACACAATCTAAATTAGGGTGTTAACTGTCCGCTAATGGAATCATTCGACACTATAGAATGTATACATCATGAAAACATACCTATATATTTTTGACCCCCTTAAACCCCACTTTTATATAGAAAAACTGCGGTTTACAGGGGTATACATTATTTTTCTTATTCTTGCTCAAAAGCATAGATTGTGGGTACTCGTTAGAACCGCCTCGGTGAGGCGGTTCTGACGAGTACCCACAATCTATGTTTCTAGCAGGAATATGAAAAATATCAGAATTTTTTATCTGAAAATTTTCCTTTTTTGGTTGGAAAATTTTCAATATATTTGAATAGGCGTGTTTTCGTAATGAAATGGAGAGCAAATGCCCGTATGAGACTGAGCATTGGCTGGATAAATCTAAATCTTTACATAATGCGCATATTCGATAACACTTTTTCGATCGGTGAAGATCTCTAAATACAAGAATCCTGAAATCCAGATTTTCTAGTCCTGGCAAGATGAATATCCCTGTGCTTTGTAGGAGTGATGCAGGGTAGCAGCATTAAGAAAACACGCCTATTCAAATATACTGAAAACTTTACAACCTAACAAGGAGAATTTTCAGACAAAATTATGATTTTTTTTTTCATATTTCTGCTCAAAACATAGATTGTTGGTACTCGTTAGAACCACCTTGTAAGAAAACGCACTCGCCTATAGCGGACGCTTTTACTAGATTTACTCGCTCGAAACGTTCAGTGTGTTATAATCCTGTACACCATCTTGTTTCGAAAGCTATATTATGGAATATCAGTAAGTTAAGAGAATTTGCGTGAAGTTTTGAGACTTTCCATTGGTTTCCTTACACACCAAGCTCATTCTAGAATGTGGTCTACTTAAGGAAGAAAGAAATTGCTCCCAATAGACAGGACCAGGAAAGAACAATTTTGGCAGAGTTGCAACTCATTGATGGCATCGATTCTACTTAAACACAGCTGAAAATCAAACTACAATAAACCTTCAATGGCTCGAACAACGAGGGCTCGGTGAGGCGATTCTAAAAAATGTGCAAAAAATGTTTCTTGAAATATCAAATATAATGTTCTTGCATGCATTACGGAAACCGCCTATTCAAATATATTGAAAATTTCACCACCAGAAACTGAAAGTTTTCACATAAAAAAATCTGATATTTCTCAAATTTCTGCTCAAAACATAGATTGTAGGTACTCGTTAGAACCGCCTCGCTGAGGCGGTTCTAACGAGTACCCACAATCTATGTTTTCGAGCAGAAATAAGAAAAATGATGTATACCCCTGTAAACCCCAGTTTTGCTATATAAAAGTCGGGTTTAAGGGGGTCAAAATTATATAGGTATGTTTTCGTGATAACTTGTGATTAGCTGCCACCTCTTTAGCGAAGGTAACGTGTCAGTCAAACAACCATTATACAGAACATTTGGATCTATCATTGGTGTGAGAGGGAGATAGAAAAATCCGTCCCGAGGATCACTGTCTGGCATCACGAGGCTTGCCGAGTGATGCCAGACTGTGATCGCGAGGGACGGATTTTTCTATATACCCAACACACCTATGACGGATTCTTTTTCTTGCACATCTTTCATTTCTGAACGTAGAATTTTTACTAATGAAGTCATTTCGATTGCTGATGTCTGCTACATTGTGATGACATTACTGTGGCGTTTAATGACGTCATTACGTTCCGTGACATAAACCTTAACGATGGCTTACGTGACGTCCTGTACAACCAGTGTATATCCAACACCTGAGAATTCTCGATTATTCTCTTACTCTGGGTAGGATAATCTGGGTTGGATAAGAATATCTATCCCAGGGTAAAATTAAGTATTTTGTTATCTGGGCCCAGTTGTTCAAAACTAACGATGTCGTTAGTTAACGATTCGTTAAAATTTACATCGAGTGATACGCAAATACGCTGAAATTTTTTGCTGAAAAATGTGAGTAGCTTTTGCAAAAGCTACTCACATTTTTTCAGCAAAAAATTTAAGAATATTGTATATTGAATCCGCTAAAACAGTTAACGAAATGACCCTTAACGAGCTCGTTAAGCTAACGACGCTTTGAACAACTGGGTCCTGATGTGCAAGAATTGTTTCGTTGTATCGAGGGTCGTTATAAAATTGGTTGAATGTATTAAGAAAGTGTATCAATTTCTCTTAACCCTTGCCATGCTGAATAAATTATGATGCCTCACCAACTTCTAACTTTCAGCCAATCATATTACTTGATCCAGGTTGTCAATACAAAATCACAAACTTAATGAAAAACTGCAGATCAAGATCAGTTGGCATGTGTCAACTTATCTAGATCTACACTGTTTGCAAAAACAGGGCATACCCAAGCTCAGGGTTAAAATAAATGACTTTTTTCTTGTAATGGCATTTTTGCTTCAAATCAAAGTGAATGTTCTATGTTATCTAAAATTATGTTTTCTTCTCTTCACAGTACAGTTTCCTATCCTTGTGTAAAAGCTGTTTCGTGCAATACGTGTGTAATTCTAGGTAACCCCAGAGATATGTTTTATATTAAAGGTAATTTTATAAAGAATAATCGTTTCTTTTCTTTTCTTCTTCCCTTTTTTCACTTTTTTTATAGGTCATTCTAAAGAAGAACATGACTACCTTTTATTCTTGCTTCATTTTTTCCGACCTTTTGCCGTTTTGTACTTTCTAAATAAAACCACTATTTTATCGCTTCCTCAACCTTGCATGTTAAATTTTACTGGTATTTGTTTTAACCCTAGTCCTGCTGAACCCGGATATATCCTGTTTTGCAAACAGTGTAGATCCAGATCAGTTGGCTTCTTCAGAAGCCAACTGATCTGGTCTGCACTGTTTGCCATCAAGTATGCAAATTTATAACAACAATCTGGATCAAGTAACCTGATTGGCTGAAAATTAGAAGTTGACGTGGCATCTTAATTTATTCAGCAGGACAAGGGTTAAAATATGTCCTGCAATCTTAGCAATTTGAATTTTAGGTCAAAACTAGCAGCTTGTTTAGGTTTTTAAATGTTTTTGGGAGGCAGCTGCATCCCATCAAATTGTCTGGTCAATACATTCAATCATATGTATGAATCTATTTATTTTGTACGTACAGTTTATTGAAAAAAAACAGTTTACACCAATAATCAACTTCTACATTGTGGTAAGACGCGTATTAAAGAGTGATGAGGTTGATTTCGGAATTATCTTTGTTTCATCATAGTGTTAAAAAATTAATGTGTGTGTGTGTGTGTGTGTGTGTGTGTGTGTGTGTGTGTGTGTGTGTGTGTGTGTGTGTGTTGATCATTGACGTGTTACAGAACAGAACAATTGTGTGTGGCGAAACTATCCAGATTAAGGGAGAGGTTTGGTGGTCGTAAATATGTTTAAGCCTACCCACCCCAAACAAAAGCTGTGCTGTTGACCGTTCCAAGACGGTATTTCTGTTGCAGTTTCTGTCCATTTGTCCGTTCTGCTTTAGACATTGGTCCAGATAAAAGAGTGGGTATCAAATAAGTATTTTTCTTATGTTTTTTTCTCCACAAACACATACGTTGTGGGTACTAATTAGAAGCGCCTTGCGCTTCTAATAAGTACCCATAACGTATGTTTTCGTGGAGAAATACGAAAAAATATCAAAACTTTTGGATTGAAAAACGCATCTTATAAAGAGCTATGTTTAGATAAAGGGCCGTTTTTGTCATGTCGTTCTGTATCATTCAACATTTATCCACTGCCTCCGGAGACCTGTGTTCCGTGGTTGTGACCATTCTTGGGTATCCCCATGTTTAATTCTTAATAAACAAAGGGATATAAGATTTAAAAGCCTGAAAATTCTGACAATTTATCTAATAACTAAGACCCCTTTTGGTGTGAATGGTAGCTTTATTCTGTGATTTTGGCTATTTCTGTATATCTATACTATTTTTCACTACACGTCTTGTGGGAACAAAGAGGTTCACAATGCCTAGCCTTGGTAACGTTTCTTTAACTCTTTCACTGCCATAGGCGATGATTATAGGCGTTTGCAAACAGCGTAGAGCCAGATGGGACGGCTCATCAGGATCTACGCTGTTTGACATTCAGTCTTTAAACTTTACATATAAACTTATTTCCAATTAATATTTTACTGGAAAAAAAAAAACACAAAAAAAAACCAGACGACAAATGTCGTCTGAAATTTGGCACCGAAAGAGTTAAGAGGATTGGATACACTGTAAAGCTCCATGAAAAAAAAAACTTTTGACCAAAAGGTCACCATTACGAAAACACGCCTATTCAAATATAAATTGAAAATCTCACCTCCAAAAACTGAAAATTTTCAGATAAAACACTGATATTTTTTCACATTTCTGCTCAAAACATAGATAGTTAGTACTCGTTAGAACCGCCTCGGCGAGGCGGTTCTAACGAGTACCGACAATCTATGTTTTTGAGCAGAAATAAGAAAAATAATGTATACCCATGTAAACCTCAGTTTTACTATATAAAAAAGGGGTTTAAGGGGGTCAAATTTATATAGGTATGTTTTCGTGATGGTTATCTAGCCTTGTTTACGTTATTGTTTATTTAAGAGAATCGGCTACTCTTTCAGGGGAGGTAACTGTGTCAAAATTGTGTGTGTCCCTTTCTGAAAAGATTTTACTCTAAAAGAAAAGAATTTGCTCCCATTGGAGCAAATTATTTTCTTTTAGAGTATACTTCTTTTCAGAAGGACTTAATGAGCCAAAAATGCATTTCAGAAAGACATTGCCAAAAAAGCATTTCAGAAGGACTTAATGCATACCAAAAAAAAGAATTTTAGAGGGACTTAATGCACAAAAAGCATTTTAGAAGGACTTAATGCACAGAAAACATTACAGAAGGACTTAATGCGCAAACAAATGCAATCAGGAAGCCACATAAGTTGTCAGCCTTGTTAAAAGCCAGAAATTAATGAAGTCTATCAAATTATTTTAATAACAGGAATGAATATAACAAAGAAGTCTTGCGTGACCCAAGACTGCGGGGGCACATGTCCTGGTGTTGACTGTATACCGGTTGGCGAGGTAGTGACAGTCGGTGTTAGTTGTTGGCACCCTGCGGATCAGAGATTCAATCTTACCACAACATTTAACGTCACATCCGTTTCCGACACTAATCTGACAGGTAAAGTACAATTATCTTAACAAGCCTTTGTGAAACGTAAAACGTATACGTGTAAGCCACTGGGTTCAAAAAATCTGACTGACTATTACAAGTGGGCGTGGTATCTTTAATTATTCAGCATCCTAATGGTTAATACATTAATTAGATTTTTCATTATCATAACAAATAAATTGAAGTCAGGCTTAAATGACGGCACTCTCCCAGATCTGGGTCAAAAGAGGTGCCTGACTAGAACCATTTTTTCAACAAGGCCTTATAGAATTAGAATATCTCTAGATAAGCCAAGTTTTTAAACAAAATTACTGACTTTTTATTTCCACACATACTTGTAAACATATATTGTGACATTCATTAGAATGGCGTCTATGAAGCACGTCTAATAAGTGCCCACAACAGATGACTTTGTGGAGTAATAAGAAAACTACCGCAAATTACGAAAACACGCCTATTCAAATCTATAGAAAATTTCACCTCCAAAAACTGAAAATTTTCAGATAAAAAAACCCTGATAATGTTCGTATTTCTGCTCAAAACATAGATTGTGGGTACTCGTTAGAACCGCCTCGGCGAGGCGGTTCTAATGAGTACCCACAATCTATGTTTTTGAGCCGAAATGAGAAAATTACTGTAAACCCCTGTTTTACTGCATAAAAATGGGGTTTAAGGGGGTCAAAACTATATAGGTGTGTTTCCGTGATGGTATTCGACCGATTAATCGCACTGTGCGCTTTGGATTTTCAAAATTACTGGAAACAACTTGCAGTAAAATATCCACCTGATAAGGACTAAGAAAGATAAGAAGATGATTTCAGAACATTACGAAACCACGCCTATTCAAATTTATAGAAAATTTCACCTCCAAAAACTGAAACTTTTCAGTTAAAAATTCTGATATTTTTCATATGTCTGCTCAAAACATATATTGTTGGTACTTGTTAGAACCGCCTCGGTGAGGCGGTTCTAACGAGTACCCACAATCTATGTTTTTGAGCAGAATAAGAAAAATAATGTATACCCCTGTAAACCCCAGTTTTACTATATAAAAGTAGGGTTTAAGGGGGCCAAAACTATATAGGCATGTTTTCGTGATGGTTATTCGACCTATATACCGCACTGTGCGCTTGGGATTTTCAAAATTACTGGAAACAACTTGCTGTAAAATATCCATCTGATAAGGACTAAGAAAGATAAGAAAATGATTTCAGGAGATGATTATTTAATGATACTTATGCGATATTGTTTTCTGATTTTCTTTATAAAAGCATATGTTGTTAGTGTTCATTTGAATTGTCTCTATATTTATCTCCGTAATCTCTTATCTAGAAGTATTTTAGCCCTGACATTTCCATCATATCACGTAGGAAATAGATATTTCTTTGGTTATTTATCACATAAAGACATATTTATGCAGTAAAATGTTGCCAGAAGTAAAAACGAATTGAAGTGCTGGTTTAAAATCGCAAAATTAAAAAGAATCCGTCTTAAACTTTAGACTCCCGTCATGAAAACATACCAATATAATTTTGACCCCTTTAAACCCTACTTTTATATAGTAAAAATGAAAAACATCAGACTTTATCTGAAAACTTTCAGTTTTTGGTAGTGAAATTTTCAATATATTTGAATAGGCGTGTTTTCGTAATGTATATATACCTTTTTCACTATATACGAGGGTGAGTCAATAAGTAACCAGCCTAACTTATTTCCGGTTGAGCTCCACCTCTTCTTTCTCAATGTAATTGCCCTCTAGTGTGATGCAATTAGACCAACGGTGTTCAAGTGCCATCAGCCCAGAACTGAAAAATTCAGGGTCAGCTTTCCATTGACCCACTCCTCAACTGCCGTCACGACTTCTTCATCAGACCGGAAATAAAGTCCACGGATATCCTTTTTCAAGTTTGGGAATTGAAAGAAGTCGCTAGGAGCTAGGTCAGGCGAATAGGCAGAATGTGGTATCAATTCATACCCGTTTCGCTCTACAGTATCCATTGCAACTTTGCAACTTGGGACTCTCGCGTTGTCCTGTTGCAGCAAAACACCTTTAGAGAGTTTACCTCGGCGTTTTTCACGGATAGCGGTTCTCAGCTGGTCTAACAAGTTTGCACAGTACACTCCAGTTATTGTACTTCTCTTGGGTAAAAAGTCCAACATAATAACGCCTCTTGCGTCCCAAAATACTGTGGCCATCACCTTGCCAGCAGAACTTCTTTGGCCTCGAGGACCCAGGCCCTACACACTGACGACTCTGAGCTTTATTCTCTGGCTCATAATAATGAACCCAAAGTCTCATCTACAGTCACCAGACGCAAAAGAAAATCATCTTTTGACCTAAAACGCTTCGACAAGGCGCTGCATACTGATGCTCTGGTTGCCATTTGTTCATCGCTAAGGGATTTGGGGGCCTAACGGGCTGTTAGTTTGCGCATACCCAAACGATCATGTAAGATTGTTGAAACGCTACCATGTGAAATGGCTAATGCCTGCGCTATTTCTTCCACCTGAATTCGCAGAGTATACCAGACCCGAACATTTTTACACATTTCTTTGTCGGTGGCATTCAGTGGGCGTCCAGACCTGGTTTCATCTAAAGACGTTCTACCGCGTTTGAATTCCCCTACCCAGAATTTAACCTGAGCATAAGATGGTGCAGAAGACCCATAAACATCGGCTAACTCACCGTGTAATTCCTTGCCTGTTTTACCTTTTAAATATAAGTACCGAATTACAGCACGGTACTCAAATTAAGATGAAAAGCATGCCTTTGCATCACTAGCCATGTCTGACATTCAATATCTTATTAAAGCATGACTCGATACGTGTGCAGTTTTGTACCCATGTATAAAACATATATTGAAACAAAGCATGAAAATCGTGACCGTCTCGGTCCATCGGAAATGGGATAGGCTGATTACTTATTGACTCACCCTTGTATTATGGGGATACATATTACAAAAATATAAGTGAAGATACCTAGGAAAACTTGTTAATGTAATGATATACAGTCAACCTTCTTTATACCGACATTCGATACAACGACAAAATTCGTTATAATGACAATTTGACTTTCACTAAACCTTCGCTTAAGAGCAATTGGTCACAAATCATACAAAGATACTGTATTTTGTATTTTAAAGAAACATATGTTTTAGGTATTTGTTAGAATCGCCTCAGTGAGGCGATTCTAACAAATATCCAAGACATATATTCGAAGAGGAAATAAGAACAAAACAAGACCTTTCTTACACATCAATCTGCTCATTAAGTATTCTATACAACAGGAGATTCATTTTAATGGCAACATTTTTGGGAACAAATGCTGTCGTTGTAACGAGGGTTCACTGTATTGTGGGTATTCAATGGAATCGCCTGGCAGAATTCCCTTCCAGCGGTTGTCCATAACATAAGTTTAAGTTCAACAATAACAAACCATCTGATAACATCACCAAAATTAAAGTGTATCTTAGACTTGTATGAAAAAATGCATTCATATTATTTTAACCACGCTACGAGTCATGGTTCTTTGATGAGGTAATATCAGAACATTTTGAGCTTCATACACCCAACAGTGACACATGGATTTTATTAAGCATTATATTTTTTACGCAATCCCTTCATTAGTTAATAAATTTTGGCAACCTCTTCACGAAGTCATTAATTTTTCTCCTATAGAAGTCTGAATTTTGGCTGTCTGAACAGCATCCAAAAATCCATTATCAGCACTGTAACTTTATGCACGCAGATGCTTTTTCAGTTTTAGAAAACCACTAAAAGGGACAAGATCTGATTAATAAGGCGTGACTTTACAGCATAAATTGCCATTTGACTGATGTGAACTGGAACATTCTCCTGATGCACAAGAACACCACGTCTAATGTTGTCACTGTGTTTGTTTTTAAACGATTGACGCAATTTTCAAAAAGCTGGCATAGTATTCACCATTTATTGTTCATTATTTTATAACTAATATATATGACCGTAATCGTCTTGCAAGATCTAGACGCTTTCATCACAAAAACAAACCTATATAATTTTAACCCCCTTAAACCCCATTTTTATATAGTAAAACTGGGGTTTACAGGGGTATACGTTATCTTTCTTATTTTTACTCGAAAACATAGATTGTGGGTACTCGTTAGAACCGCCTCGCCGAGTACCCACAATCTATGTTTTGAGCAGAAATATGAAACAATATAAGAATTCTAATCTGAAAACTTTCAGTTTTTGGTGGAGAAATTTTCAATATATTTGAATAGGCATGTTTTCGTAATGGAAATTGTTGGTCCGTGGTGACCTCATATGCTACAGCTCCACTGACTCTTATTTACATTCTGGATCATAATGGTAAAGTTTCATTACATATAACTGATGTTAAGTGAAAGCCCTCAGGATCGTAATTATTCCTAGTTAAGAGAGTATATCTAGTTGTGACTTTAACTTCCTTCGATTTCAACTGTGAGCACTTTTGGCTCCATCTTGGGCTACACTGGTTAATGGTCGTCCAGAACAGATGACAGTTTTGAAGATTCTCACTACTACAATGAGACTACATTTATAGTGAACCTTTTCACAGACTGTCAGTAGCATAATAAGGTAATGATTCACCGTAAACTGGTTTAGAAGAAGAGTTTCATGGATAATTTGAAGGAAATTGATTTTCTAGCGTCAAAAACTTTATTCCTGCCTTGTAGTTATATAACCAAATTTACCCAATTAAATGTTTTGAAACAGAATGTGCATCACTGTCTATTCCAAATGGATATGTGTCCTCGAACCTTAGAACACACTGTACTACAGTTACAGCAGGGTGTAACGAAGGTTATGTATTTGGCGGGGAAACTACAATGATATGTTGTGACGGTAACTGGAGTGAAGTTACGCCATCATGTGCAGGTTTGTTCAGTCTATTTATTTACATTTCTGTTTTATTTTACAAAAAAAAAATATTGTTTACTTATTTATTCAACAAATAAATAAATAATGAATAAATAAATAGGATCACCTCTCCACAAGAAATTTGTCACGCATGTCTCCCTACTGCATTGTTTTAAATTAAATCGCATTTTTTATCATTGTTTAAAGATTATTTCTTACCTTTTTATAAAAATGATACTGGTATTAAAACTCAAGAGTCATCCAGATCCCAATAAAATCTAACTCTACGTGTGACAAAATGTCATATTGAAGGACATGGACGGCACACAGTTACAAAAAAGTCCTTCAACCCCATTTTTATATTTGCTCATGAGAAAATATAAATGTCTATACAAATTATACGCTGATAGACTCAACCTTTTTGCTACCTAAACAATTTTAAGAATGTTCTCATAACATCTATTACATAAAAGAATGATACATTTTCTTGCATTTACGAGAGAAGCTTTCTTTGATATGCACTATTTGTCACAATTTGCAATTTGTTCTTTATGATAGTATTTCTGTTTTATTACGTGTTCTGTAGTTTCCTTTTCTTTTTCTCAATTTTGTTTCCATTTGTACACCAAACTCCCATATTGTATCTACAGAGAGCAGCTACACAATATCAACACTGGAACAGTACACCATAACAACACGTGACGAATACAGTACATCAACATTGCAAGAACGTTCTGCATCAACAACTGAAGATTACACCATATCGACACTGGAAGACTACTCCACACCTACACAGAAAAACTACACAATATCAACACCGGAACAGTACTCCATAACAACACGTGACGAATACAGAACATCAACATTGCAAGAACGTTCTGCATCAACAACTGAAGATTATACCATATCGACACTGGAAGACTACTCCACACCTACACAGAAAAACTACACAATATCAACACCGGACGAAAACATCATATCGACATCGGACCATCATACCGTAAAGACTACGGAAGATCACACACTGTCGACACCGGAACAATTCACCATATCGACACAGGAAGAATATATTTCAACAAAAGCTGCATTTACTCCTGTTATTGGTGAATATATAATTTTAATACTTTTCTGGTTTGCATGTAATTGTCCGGATCTGTTAGTAAAATGTAAACGTCTCTTCGAGACGATTTCCCATCAGAATAAGATGTAGCAACATTCCTTAAGCATTCACCTTTTTGCAAATTAAAAGACATATACTCAAAAAAAAAAAAAAAAAAAAAAAAAAAAACAACAACAAAGTGGTCTGCCTAAATCACACTATTATTATAATAGACTGACAATGGTCTGCCTAAATGAAATCATTATTATAATGGACTTTCAGTGGTCTGATAAAATGACACCCTACATTTGTAATTATAATGGACCTTCAGTGGTCTGCTTAAATGAAACCATTATTACAATGGACTTTCAGTGGTTTGCTTAAATGATACCATTATTACAACGGACTTTCAGTGGTCTGCTTACATGAAACCATTATCATAATGGACTTTCAGTGGTCTGCTTAAATGAAACTATTATCATAATGGACTTTCAGCGGTCTGCTTAAATCACACCAACAATGGACTTTGAGTGATCTGCTTAAATTCAACCATTATTATAATGGACTTTTAGTGGTCTGCATAAATCACACCATTGTAAGTGCTTGAATAAATCATGTCATTACTAAAATGGACTATTGTCACATTGTCTGTGATTGTACATGTACATTGTGGTGTTTTACAGATGAGGAAGAGGATCCTATGTACACAAAACACATACTTGTAATTTGGAGCTGCGTCACAATTAAGGGCGAGCCTCCAGTGAATATAGCCTCCCGCTATATGGCTACATAATTTCTGCTTTCCGGCTGTGGTGCTAGCATTGTGGTCATCTTCTCTAATGGCTGTTGATTACAAACGCCTATTCAAATATATTGAAAATTTTACAACCAAAAAGGGAAATTTTCCGATAAAAACAAATCAGATATTTTTCATATTTCTGCTCAAAACATAGATTATGGGTACTCATTAGAACAACCTCGGCGAGGCAGTTCTAACGAGTACCCGCAACCTATGTTTTTGAGCAAAAATAAGAAAAATAATGTATACCTCTGTAAACCACAGTTTTACTAAATAAAAGTGGTGTTGAAGGGGGTCAAAACTATATAGGTGTGTTTTTCGTGATGCACTTTGCTTTCTGCTTTGTTTCTGTTTTCGTTTTCGTGGTTTCTGTTTTCGTGGTTTCCTCTTCCTCTTGGTGTCTGGGAAGAGCTGTGGTTTGTGATTGTGGCACTCCCTGGACTTTTCTCTTACCTTTTCTTTTACTATTTGGAGCTACATCAGGAGATAAGGGTGAGGTTTTGCGCCGATACAACTGGTTTAAGCCACTCTTCCTAAACAGTACTTTTATACTGACTGTTCCAAGGCGGTTCTTCTGTTGCAGTTCTTCTTTATTTTCAAATGTAGCTTTTGTTTTGTCATTGTTTGTTCCTTATGTCTCCTTCTTTTGGTGCCTCGGTAAGGCTGTGCTTCGTAAATGTGAACTTATTTTGGCACCACGAAAACATCCCCATATAATTTTGACCCCCTTAAAACCCACTTTTATATAGTAAAACTGTGGTTTACAGGGGTGTACATTATTTTGCTTATTTCTGCTCAAAAACAAAGATTGTGGGTAGTCGTTAAAATCGCCTCACCGAGGCGGTTCTCACGAGTACCCACAATCTATGTTTTGAACAAAAATATGAATAAATATCAGAGATTTTTCATATCTGAATATTTTCAGTTTTTGGAGGTGAAATTTTCTATATATTTGAATAGGCGTGTTTTCGTAATGGTTAGAGTTACATACTTATATTTTCACTGCGATTCCCTTATTTACTCTTCGAGATTATTCTATTTACGAGTACAGGCGAACCAGAAAAGGACTTGGTCCTGCCACTTGGTGCCAGTGTTGGGTGTGTTGTTGCTATTGTTCTTGTTGTGATCGGCGGTAAATGTTGTAAAAGAAAAAGAGCTAAGACGAAAAATTCAAGGTAATACTAGCCGAAACATCAGAATACGTACTTTCGGAGGTGCGCTCAGCTAAGATTCTGATCAGGCTGATCAGAATCATCACTGGAAGTATTTTGGATAGCCAAGAATGTAAAGTTAATGCACAAGGAAGATTCTGGCCATTTGGATAGCCAAGAATGCAAAGTTAATGGACAAGGAAGATTCTGACCAGAATCTTCCTTGTCCATTAACTTTACATTCTTGGCTATCAAAATCTTTCTCACGTTGCGTTTCATACTGATATTCTGGTCAGAATCTTCCTTGTCCATTAAATTTACATTCTTGGTTATCAAAATCTTTCTCACGTTGCGTTTCATACTGATATTCTGGTCAGAATCTTCCTTGTCCATTAACTTTATTCTTGGTTATCAAAATCTTTCTCACGTTGCGTTTAATACTGATATTCTGGTCAGAATCTTCCTTGTCCATTAACTTTACATTGTTGGCTATTAAAATCTTTCTCAAGTTGCGTTTCATATTGATATTCTGATCAGAAGTTTCCTTGTCCATTAACTTGGCATTCTTAGTTATCAAGAGCTTTCTGACGTTGCGTTCCATATAATTTTTGTAAACTTAACAAGCGTGCATGCGAAAAAGAAAAACTGAGTCGGGATATAACAATTCCTAAAGGATTAAATGTGGGCTCAGCGAAGACTCAGACCTGCCTTCACGTCCATGCAGTCTGATCTGAGTCTTCGCAGGATAGCCAAGTAATCAGAGCATCTCCACTCTGAGAGTAGCCAAATATTCAAAACGTCTTCAAGCGGACAGCGATGACTAACCAGCCTGTGCGATACACAGGCTGATCGGAGTTTTACCTAGGCGCACAAGGAAAAGTGTAGGAAAAGTTCCGCCCAGGCTTAAATCTTTGAGGATACCCAGGTAAATGCCGCAATCACGCAGCAAAGCCTTTTCGACACACATGAAGGAGAGGAGATAAGGAACAATAAAAGACAAAACGAACGTTACATATGAAACCATCGCCGCTCGAATGAACAAAGAACCGCAACAGATATGCCACCTTGGAATGGTCAGTAGAAAGACTACTGAAGTGAGCCATAGCTACAGATAAGAGGGGGTATCCACAAAATATTTTTCTTATTTCTCCACAAAAACATATGTTGTGGGTACTCATTAGAAGTGCCTCGGCGAGGCGCTTCTATTGATTACCCACAATATATATTTTCGTAGAGAAATAAGAAAGATATCAGCATTTTTCGGATGAAAAAAGCGCCTTATCTGTTGCTATGGTGAGCTTGAAACATTTCTACACTCAGTCTGCGACCAGCAAATAACTGGACTACCCTACATATGAACAAGCGCATGACAAAACCAACAAAATGGCAGGTGCGCCCAGCGAAGACTCAGATCAGCTTGGGCATCCGCCTAGTCTGATCAGTCTTCGCAGTTCGCTCAACTGGTAGCTAAGGCCCCAAGCCTTCTTCGTGCGGACAGCGAAGACTCTGATCAGCCTGGGCGGATGCCAAGGCTGATCTGAGTCTTCGCTGGGTGCACATATTGATGTTGATGTTGTCATGCGCTGACTCATATACCTTGTGTTTATCTAGGATCCTCTTCCTCAGAAAAGGATCCTAGATAAACACAAGGTATATGTAGGATAGTCAAGCTATTTGTTTGTCGCAGAATGAGTCTGCACGAAACGGTGTGATCTTGTAAAAAGCATAAGGCTAACAGTTAAACTATTGCATGAAATTGCTTTGGATGGTCCAGGTATATACAGTCGACTCTCGTTATCTCGAATTCCAAGGGACTCACTGAAACACTTCGAGATATCCGTACCTCGACATATCAGAGTTGAGAGAGTGAGCAAAACAATAAATTGAACAAACATATTTAACAAATGGATATGTAATTTGACTCCTGAAGTTAGAAATATAAAATAATGTGGAAAAGAGGAAAATTGCTTCTTAGGAGCAATTTCTCCTCTTTTCCACATTATTTTGTTACCTGTTGTCATAGTTTCGTGTTAAAACAGGGACCAGATTTTCACTTCGAGATAAGCGGTAATTCGAAATAAGCGAGTTCGAGATAACGAGGTTCGACTTTGCACCTTTTGCCGTCTAAACAGCGCCAAATGAAGATGCTGATCAAACTGCGAATTTTCAGGCTGGTCTGAATCCTGGGCGCACATGTCCGAAGGTATGTTCTCGCATTGTTGCTCATTTTTTTACAGGCGGGATAATTCGAGCAGGGAGTTGAGAGAAGTTCAAGTTGCTTGCGTTGACATACTGAATGAAAATGCGGCTTGCAGCAGTCGAGAATCACCAGGAAATGATTACTCTGAATTAAACTATGAAAATCTCTCAAGTAGGTATTTTTTGTTTGTTCCTAGGCGTAAGGCAAATGGGAGTATTAAAATGGATCCGACCATCCGGCTGTCATTCCTTCCGTACGTCCTAGAAACGATCTTGTGTACTGCATAACTCCTTGATGAAGAACAAAGAATCACATATGATATATGAAACTGCCGACGCACAAACAAAGAAAAATTCATTACGAAAACATACCTATTCAAATGTACTGAAAAATTTACCACCAAAAATGAAAATTTTCTGATAAATTTTTTTTATGTTTTTCATATTTCTGCTCAAAACATAGATCGTGGGTACTCGTTAGAAGCGCCTCGTCGAGGCGGTTCTAACGCGTACCAACAATCTATGCTTTTGAGCAAAAATAAGGAAAGTAATGTATACCCCTGTAAACCCCAGTTTTACTCTATAAAAGTGGGGTTTAAGGGGGTCAAAATTATATAGGCATGTTTTCGTGATGTGCAGCAGATGAACCGCTGTGTGCGTGTGGGTGTTTAAGACTTACCAGGCTATGTCAGATTCAGCAAACGACCCATATCGAGCGACCCATTGATGATATTTTCCTTATATTTTCCTAGAAAATAGGATTTGACACTTCATGCAAATTGTCTCCTAGAAAACAAGATTTGACGCTTCACTCAAATTCTCCCATGGAGACAATTTGGGAGAAGCGTCAAATCTTGTTTTCTAGGAAAAATATGAAAAATAATTCAAAATACCGTCTGCTGAATTTTTTAACCAGCATGCAAAATGGTAAACTAGTTTTACTCGGTGGAAACCTCACTCTTAATTCAGAAAAGAAAACAAATAAGAAAAATATATCAAAATTTCGTCTATGAAATTTTACCCGGCATGCTCAGCACACAGTTCTGTATACAGAATAATGCTTTTGACGAAGTATTGTTGTCTACAAATGTTAGCAACCGATTTGCATTTGAATCTAAAAAATTCAAAATCAAAAACAAAAGGTAACAGAAAAGTCCAGGGAATGCCACAATCACAAACCGCAGCCCTTCCCAGACACAAAGAGGAAGAGGAAACCGACAAAACCAAACAAGCACAAATCGAACAAACGTACAAAAAACACTAAGATTAGCTCTCTTTTCCCCAAGCGAGGTAATCGCAATGTTAAAAGGACTGAAAAACACAAGAACAAAATAACAATAAGGTAAGACATAAAACAAATCACCTCGTAGAATAAACCACAAAGCAACAAAGAGTAAGACTAACACCGGGACCACCGCCTTAGAACGGTCAGTAGAGTAAGCAACTGGAGGTGTGCGCAGGGCGGAGGGGGAGGGGGGGTTTTAAAGCACTTTTACAGCTAGCCAACTTCACCCTGGGTCCCGATGCAACTCTTAATACAGAAATACATAAAAAAATCGGTTCGCATAAGGGCTCCCAACTCAGTCAATGCATGAAAGCGAAAACATAAAAATCAAATTAATTACTATAATAAACAAAGACGAGTACTCATGGCTAATTTTACTGTATGCCAGAGTAAATGTTCCCATTAACTTTGAAGAATGTCCATAATCTGCGTTGCATGAACTGTAGGCTTAAATTGTGATACTTTCATAGACTTCAATTCCTTATTTTCCTCAACAGAGAATGTGAGCCATGTGTTGAATTAACTAGACAAACTTGGTAGATGTTATAAAACTTTTCCATGCTCAACTCAGCTGAGCATAAAATTTGGTCTTTTAGCGTCCAATGTAGAAACATGTACCGTATTCGATCTAATTACCGCACATACCCCTATAAGCGCACAGTCGAGAAATTCCGTAGTCTTCAGATTACAGCCAGTGTAATTTTTCTTTACTTCTTTTTAAAAGCATATGTTGTGGGTACTCATTTGAATTGCATCGACTTGTCGATGCAATTCAAATGAGTGCCCACAACATATGCCTTTATAAAGAAAATCAGAAACAATCACATAATCATCATCAAATAAAGCCTTTTTCTGATCTTTTTTATAGTGTATCCTTAGTAGGTAGATACATATTTTACCACAAATGAGTGTTCCCAGTAATTTTGAAAAACCTAAGCGCACAGTGCGGTAATTAGGTCGAATACGGTAATATAAAATGCAAACTGATACATTTTTGCATAGATAAGAAGATAATTACGTTTTAGTTCGATTATACGAAATAAATATCCGTGTGTACGGACACCATTCATCTTTATAACATTTATCTTATGTCATGAGGTGATGGTCGGCATACTCATAGTTAACAATACAGTGAATTGCCTTATACGTACGGATAGACAGACGACAGTGACAAAACAATAGACAGGGAGACATAATACAACTAGCTACACCAATGCAAACTTTTTACTTCATTTTTGCGTTTTGTGTCGATATTGACCATATCGCAGTAAAATATAGAAAAAAATTAATTTCTACATTTTGCGTTGAGGCCCAGTTGTTCAAAGCGTCGTTAGCCTAACGAGCTATTTGGTGGTCAAAATGTTAACTGTTCTAGTAAGGACAATATCTAATGCACAGGTATTTTTGCTGAAAAAAATGTGAGTAGCTTTTGCAAAAGCTACTCACATTTTTTTCAGCAAAAAATATTAGCGTATATGCCATATTTGATGATCAAATATCTAACGATACGTTAACTAACGAACCGTTAGTTTCGAACAACTAGGTCCTTTATTTTACGTTAGCCTCAATGCAAAATGTTGAAATATCTATATTTTAATATTTGCAATGTAACACAGCTGGCCTAAAATGCTGCCTTGTGTTATTCTTAGCCTAATCTCACTTCTCCTTTTACCTTCATCGTATAGTTACAGAGTTCAAGAATACAGATGTAGGCTTGAGACAGGCGAACAAGATGAATGAATTCATTGAAGTAGATCTGACAAGCGACTCCACTACAGTTCTTTAAGCATAGGAAATGAAGCAGGGAGTGCTTTAAAACTTGACTTAGAAAAGTATAAAAAAAATAAATACTGAAACAGGAAAGTACTAAGGGTCGCTGGATGACTTTCTAAATATTGATGATTATTTTGAACAAATGATTGATAAGATGTATCCAAACACTTCAATGAAATCAAACTCGTACCTCTGAAACCGTCTCATGACATAATCTCTATTACAATTTATGACAAACGGGACGACTCTGATATTGTAAATTATCCAAATTTGGATAGCGCTATTCCTCATGCCACATCCTGTGGTGTATATATATATATATATATATATATATATATATATATATATATATATATATATATATATATATATATATATATATATATATATATATATTTCAGTTAATTCGTTTTGTTGGAGCATCTACTAAGTCAGTGACTTAAATAATCGAAATAAAATTTAACTGCTAAACTTCTTAAGCAGGTTTATCGATATCATAAACTGTCATACCATATTTGCTAAGTTTGCTCGCCGACATTCTGAATTAATGTTCAAATATAAGGTTGGTTGGAAACACTTCTGCAAAAGGGTCTGTCGGAACTTGAAATTTTTTACGTTTGAGTCTACAAATTCAGAATGATTATTGGCAAAACTGATTTTTCAGAACAATTTAAAAAGATTGTCACTTGCTGCAAAAAAATATTACAATATGAATATTATGTTAATGTTAACCCAGTTATGGTTGATAACTGATCCCCTCTTTAATTGCACGACAGTGAGTCGGTCTTCAGATTAAATGACGGCACCCTCTTTATCTGTCTCAGAAGGTTGACGCTCGTTTATCAATGTCTGTAGTCGGGCCTACCGTGATCTTGTTTGTGGTTCCCTGCTGTTCTGGCTTCAGATCGCCATTGAGTGCTTTGCTTTGTTTCATCAAAGTATTTTGTGATTATTTGTGTTGAACTGTGATGTATCGCACTGATGAGGTACATGACCGCTATGCGGACCGAACATGTTTGCAGTTTGAAGCACATCAGAATTAGGGGTGAGGTTTTGCGTGAGTAAAGCAGGCTTAAGCCCCCCCCCCCTCACCCTTCGAGGCGGTTCTAACGAGTACCCACAATCTATGTTTTGAGCAGACATAAGAAAAATAATGTATACCCCTGTAAACCCCAGTTTTACTATATAAAGGGGGGTTTAAGGGGGTCAAAATTATATTGGTATGTTTTCGTGATGAACAATTTTTTATTTGTCTGATATCAAGAGGTAACGTTTCAGTATGATAGCAATCTCAAATCGGTAGCTTATGCCCTGAAAAACACATATTTCGAAGGATACTCAATTTCGGCAAACTTAAATCAAGTTTCAGTGTAGCAAAACAAAGTTAGAAATGTAATATACGTAAACGTTAATCACTTTATAACACCTTTTATTATGACAAACTCTTGGATATATATCGGCTAATTGTTTGTGTTGAGGTTTTACGGCCCAGTCAACCCAATGGGGTCATGTCGAGCGCGGTCAGTTTACCTAACCACACGTTTACTGGGCAGGCTTAGTCCTCTAAGCGGTTAACCAGTATTGTGCACATTCTTTCGCCAGAAAATATATCGGCTAAAAGATGGATCCCAAAAATGTAAATATTTTTTTTTTAATATCTTGCTTACAAGGTTAAAATTTACAAGTTAATCAGGTCATCTACTCATCATTCAAGTTTCAAGGCAACAGCTTAAACAATTTTTGAGTAATCGTGCTTACAAGGTCAAAATGCCGAAATTTTCAAAGGGCAATAACTCAGGAAAACAATTCGGATTTTTTCAAAAGTTAATCAAGTCATCTACTCATCATTCCCTATCAGCATATTGTTTCAATATAATAGCTTAAATAGTTTTTGAGATATCTTGATGCAATTGTTTTCAAAGGGACATAACTCGAAGGATATAACCCTGATAAGAAAAAATACAGATGAACTATTTTTCCATGAGGATTACATATATGAATTGTCAAACCTAGCATGGACTGCTCACATTACGAAAACATGCCTATTCAAATATATAGAACATTTCATCTCCAAAAACGGAAAAATTTCAGATAAAAAACTTCGATATTTGTCATATTTCTACTCAAAACATAGATTGTGGGTACTCGTTAGAACTGCCTCGACGAGGCAGTTCTAACGAGTACCCACAATCTATGTTTTAAGCAGAAATATGAAAAATAATGTATACCCCTGTAAACCCCAGTTTTACTATATAAAAGTGGGGTTTAAGGGGGTCAAAATAATATAGGTATGTTTTCGTGATGAAAAGTTATGCACGCGAAAGCGTGACTAACGGACGAATGAAAGTACGGACTAACGGACAATTCCAAAGCAATATGCCCTATCATCTTCTTTGTTGGGTGCGAAGAGGGGGGAGGTGCGGGGCGGGACGGAGGAGGGCGTAGGTGAATTACGGGGAGACGTTTAACCGTCGCCACACGGCACATTTACAGATAAAATCACAAAGTTTTCCAAAACACTGACCGACTAGATTTTAAACGTTAGCGCAGAGAAAAACACAATGTACATTTAACATTAAAAGGAGTTGAAATAAATTTAATAGAAATACTGACAGAGGATATGGGAGCATTTCTTTAAACAATGACAGAAGTAGTACAAAAGAATTGTAACCATTTTCACACAAAAATCACAAAGTTTAAACACTACCGAGCTGATGAAGGCATAAAAGGCCTGCGTGTTTTAGCACTGATGAATACACTTATTAACCTTCTCCCACTCGCTGGGCAATTCAGCAGACGACAAATAGATGTTTTTTGTTGTTGTTGTTGTTGTTTTGTTTTTGTTTGTTTTTTTTTTGTTGTTTTTTTTTTCACTTTTCCCAGCAAAAAAGGATTTGACATTTCATGCAAAGTGTCTCGATTTGCACAAATTCAAAACGTCGTCTGCTGAAAATTTAACACAGACTGCTATAGCGTTAACACATTAAAAAAGACGAAAATAAGAATTCATAAAAAATCACGGAAATAACTATATAGTGTTGACCCCTTAAACCCCACTTTTATATAGTAAAATGGGGTTTATAGGGGTAGATATTATTGTTCTTATTTCTGCTCAAAAACATTGATTATGGGTACTCGTTAGAAACGCCTCGCCGAGGCGGTTATAACAAGTACCCACAATCTATGTTTTTGAGCAGAAATATAAAAAATATCAGGGTTTTATCTGAAAATTTTCCGTTTTCAGAGGTGAAATTTTCAACATCTTTGAATAGGCAGGTTTTCGTAATGTGAAGAAACTTTGCAGCCTTTGCTACCCAAAATGCGCCTAGTGAAGATTCTGATCAGACTGCGCGAACGCGCAGGCTGATCTGAATCTTCGTTTCGCGAACATGACCGAACATTACGAAAACATGCCTATTCAAGTACGTATATTGTAAATGTCACCGCCAAAAAAAAAACTGAAAATTTTCAGATGAAAACTCAGATATTTTTCATATTTCTGCTCAAAACATAGATTGTGGGTACCCGTTAGAACCGCCTCGGCGAGGCGGTTCTAACGAGTCCCCACAATCTATGTTTTCGAGCAGAAATAAGAAAAATAATTTATAGCCCTGTAAACCCCAGTTTTACTATATAAAAGTTGGGTTTAAGGGGATCAGAATTATATAGGCATGTTCTCGTGATGAGGCACGCTTTCTGACGTTCAGGCTTAAATATTTATTAAACATCCATGCACAATAACACGATTTTTCAAATGAAGATACTTCTTTAAATCTTGTCAGACCCATTACGAAAACACGCCTATTCAAATATATAGAAAATTTCACCTCCAAAAACTGAAAATTTTCAGATAAAAACTAGGATATTTTTCATATTTCTACTCAAAACATAGATTGTGGGAACTCGTTAGAACCGCCTCGGCGAGGCGGTTCTAACCAGTACCTACAATCTATGTTTTTGAGCAGAAATAAGAAAAATAACGTATACCCCTGTAAACCCCAGTTTTTACTATAAAAGTGGGGTTCAAGGAGGTCAGAACTATACAGGCATGTTTTCATTATGGGGTGCAAAAAATGTAAAGAGGGCATCATTACGCCAATGATGGGTCGTACCAGCAAAGGATCGCCGAGATCCTGGCTTTCTGTATCAATATAGACATTTACTTGATATTTTAGAGTAAGTCTAATTAAATTAATACGACTTTAACGCTTAGCATGCTGGGTAACAATATCAGCAGACGACATTCTGAAATATTTTTCTTATTTTCCCCAAGAAAACAGATTTACACATTTAAAGCAAATTGTCTCCAATAAAATGCATGAAATGTCAAATCGTGTTTCTGGTAATAATAACAAAAATATCATCAATATGTCGTCTGCTGAATTAACCAAAAGAGTGGTAATGGTTAAATGATTTTTCTACAGTGTGTTTTGAACTTGCCAGCATTTTTAACCCTGAACACGCTTATCCCAACTACAGTGGATGATACTTTGAAACATTTTTGTTACATTTGTATAATTTTGAAAAATAAGGCTTAACATTTCATATGAATCGTCTTCTAGCCATCTCATATTAAATGACAAGTTTTATTTTCTCTGAAAAAAGAATAAGACCAATTTTAGAATGAGGTCTGTTACAATTTTGCTTAGCATTTTAAGGGTTCGTAAAAAAAAAGTCTCGTTGTCTGGTTGTCAGGTACATGCATGTAAGCAGATCTGATCTACGTGCATTTTCCGTAATGGCCCTTTATGGAACGTAGTACTGCATATTTTTTCGACATTCTTACCATAACGATAGACATTCTTATCATAACTATACCTGTCAGTAGTAACTCTTACCGTACCCCTTAAAGCGCTAATCATAAATGCAGCAGACGACGGTTTTAAGTACATTTTTTGTTGTTGTTGTTGTTTTCATAGAAAATAAGTTTTGACGATTCACATGAAATTTCAAAACTTATTTTCTATGAATAAATGCAAAATAGAACGGCGTCAGCTGCAAATTTTGCTTGGCGCTGCAAGGTTGTTTTTTTTTTTTTTAATTTATTATTAAATCATTTCAAGATATATACTTGAAAACAAAACTGACATATGACACATTAATACGATATATGAAACTTTATTAAGCGACCCTGAACAAAATACAATTTTTTAACATCATTTGAGCTTTGTAGCGAGAATACCCGTCTTCATGATGACCAATAAGGCAGGACAACAAGCATAAAAAGAGCCTGCTCAGTCTCATTACCCCTTCAGACATTACGAAAATACGCCTATTCAAATATATTGAAAATTTCACCACCAAAAACTAAAAATTTTCAGATAAAAAAATCTGATTTTTTTTTATTTCTGCTCAAAACATAGATTGTGGGTACTCATTAGAATCGCCTCGGGGAGGCGGTTCTAACGAGTACCAACAATCTATGTTTTAAGCAGAATTAGAAAAATAATGTATACCCCTGTAAACCCCAGTTACACTATATAAAAGTGGGTTTTAAGGGGGTCAAAATCATATAGGTATGTTTTCGTGATGGGCTTGAATTTCAGTTGGTCATAGTATAGTATAGTAATCATACTATCGAGGCAGCATACTATATGGACACAGACCAGACTGCGTAGATGCGCTGCCCGGTCAGCGCCTTTTTGTTCACATATGCCAAGTAACAGATTGTTCCGCGAAGAGGGTCATAGGATAGTGTTACGTTTGTGCCCCTGCACTATTCAGAATATCGAACTTCGTCTGTTTAGCCGTCAGACAAGGCACATCACTGTATCGTGAACTACGCCGACCAGAACCTCACGACAAAAACTATAATGTTACAAATGACTGATGTCCGAACACAGTGGTATTTATACAGACACAAAAAAGTCACGAAAGTAGAGCTGGATTATCAAGAAAATCATACTTTATATTTGTGTTGCAGGTCTTTCTTCAAAAACGTCAACTGGACGTGAATAATTCAGTCTGGTTTCCATGATTTTATCAAATTTTCCGCGAAACGCCAGCTGTTGGTATTGTTGTTACCAACAACGTCAGCAACGTCGCCTAGCAATTATGACGTCAGAACATTCGAAATGAAATAATTCACTCGGTGAATTATCGATTATAATTCACTGAAAAGTCTCAATAAATCACTGCTGAAAATGTAATAAACTAATTTAGCGCTATCTGATTGGTCGAGAGCCCAGCCCCGAGGTTATTAAACTTTTTATTACATTTTCAGCAGTGTTTTACTGAGATTTATCAGTGAATTATAATCTATAATTCACCGAGTGAATTATTTCATTTCGAACGTTTTGACGTCATCATTGCTAGGCGACGTTGCAGACGTAGTTGGTAACAACAATAAAATTAGTTGACGTTTCGCGGAAAATTGGATAAAATCATGGAAATCAGACTGCAATTTTTACGTCCAATTTGCGTTTTTATTTATTTTTTTTTTTTTTTAGAGGTAAGACCTGCAACACAAATATAAAGTATGATTTTCTTAATAATCCAGTTCAACTTTCGTGACATTTTTGTGTCTGTATTTCAAGTACGGGGTGATTTTTTGCATTAAAGTGCAAACAAGAAGGCGACTGATTTTCAAACTAAACCACGCCTCTTGAAATTCATGCACTGGCTGGAACTATTTTGGTAGGAAATCATAACGGCTGAATGTAAAAATTCAAAGGTAAAACATGAATGAAAATGTGATAAACAGTTTATTTGGTTGTTTTTGATCGATTACGGAGAAATAATTCACTAGGCTAGTGTTCTAAGGCTTGCGCGTTAAAAACGAGTGATAATAATATATAATAAATATGAAAATGTCAACAATACCATGCATTTTCATATTTATTTGCAGAGAAATTTTCATACTCAGCTATGTTTTGCAAGAAAGAATTTGCAATTATCAGTAATTTGAGATTTATTAGCAGGACAAATTTCATGCTCAGCTGAGTTGAGCATGAAAAAAGTTTTATAACCTCGCGGCCAGACTGACCAGGGTCTATACTGTGTGCATTCAGTACAGGGATTTCTGTGACCCATGGTGATAATGAAAACTTACCAGACACCTCTTTTACTGGAACTGGACCAGTCTAAAGAGTAAAGGTAGAAGAATCCACTCGACATAAATGGGTTAAGGATTAGCATAGCATTTTAAGAACCTTTTTTCGCTTGACGTCTCGCATATCTCGTATATTGGGTTTCATAACTTTCCGAAATTTGAGAAATACGCGTAAAGTATGCAGAGTTGAAAGATGAGGAATGAAGAATGTTGGAAACACTCCTTAGGTCAGGGAAGTCCTGTTTTTTTTTGTTGTTTTTTTTCTTTTGTTTTTTTTTTTTTTTTTTGTTTTTTTTTTTCTTAAATTGTGCACCTAAGGTTGACCCCTTTTGTAGGCACTTGAACTTTGGCTTCAAGGACTACAGTAGTGGCCCTGAATATTGTGACAATACCTAACCCGAGTCTCCGGCTGTGAAAATTATTACTTTTCTATGTTAAAGCCGTCAAATCAGAAAATAAAAACATGGCTTTTTTTTTCAATGTCAGAGAAGGCTCGGGTTAAACAAGACGTAGTAGACGACATTCTATTTTTTTTCTTTGTTTTTTTTCATACATTTTATATGAACCGACAGCTTGAGCTATTTCACTTTTACTTTCAGTAAAACATTTTCTAGTTGGAATTTTAAAAATGTTATTATTATTTTTTTTTTTTTTTTTTTTTTTTTTTTTTTGTTATGTTCGTGGATTCCACCGATGTGTAAACGTCGTCTACTGATTCAGTTACTCTTGTATACAACTCTTCTTTTACTCCTACCACCTCATTACGAAAACAGGCTTATTCAAATATATAGAAAATTTCACCTCAAAAACCTGAAAATTTTCAGATAAAAACTCTGGTATGTTTTGTATTTCTGCTCAAAACATAGGTTATGGGTACTCGTTAGAACCGCCTCGGCGAGGTGGTTCTAAGGAGTACCACAATCTATGTTTTTGAGCAGAAATAGGACGAATAATGTGTACCCCTGTTTTACTATATAAAAGTGGGATTTAAGGGGATCAAAATTATATAGGCATATTTTCGTGATGTGTCCACGGTCATGAGCATTAGGAAGTCCACAAACCAACAAAGGACTAGAGATCATCATTTTTTTTTATAAAGAAATAGATTAGCTCTACCAATCATTTATTGAGTATTAAATCACAATTTGGAATAAAAATACAAAAAATACCAATTTGTTGTTTGCTGAACTAGCCCAGAAAGAGATAAAGGTTAAACCTTCCATCCCTTGCAGACCAAACAAGACACATGTGCAAACAGAGTAGATCCAGACGAGACTCGTCAGGATCTCTACTGCTTGTCATTTTGTTTTGGATTTTATTCTGAAACCCCCATTTGCATCAAGTTGATATGTCCAAATTCAAGGATGGAAGAGTCCACAACAAAAACAGGGATGAAAGGGTTAAATCCTCACAGGACTTACTGGAATACCAAAACCTTCACACAATCTCCAGTTGCTGTTCACCTCTAACCAAGACCATGATTCTAGAGGGAGTTAAAGGTAGCAAAGAAACACATGAGCTACTGTATCCGAAGATTTTAATACAAAATATCTACGCCAGATCAGAAAGAACAGTCGCAATTTCACGGTAGACCGTGGCAGATTTTGTGCGGCGTGTTTATGAATAGTGAAATGAGTACCCATAAACACGCCGCACCGAATCTGACAACCCGACGAGACGTTTTTTGCTTGGCGTTTAATTTTAAATGAAAAGAAAAAGGCCTGATTAATCATATCTATCAGAAACCATTTGTTTTGTTTGTTTTTTTATGTGTGTGTGTTTTTTTTATTTTTTTATTATTTTATTTTTTGTTCGTTATTTTTATTTTATTCATTTATTTATTTTATATTTTTGATTTTGTATTATTGATACTCGTTCGAAATCAGCCCCCAAGTTACCTACCCTTCAGATTTCTGCATAATTTGCATTCATTTTTACTATGAAAAAAAAATAGAAGTGAAAATAATTGATTTTAAAAACCAATGACTAGAATAAAAGTTTTTGTGCAGTGGTAGTTACGAAAAATAGTATATCATTAAATCATTACAAAGGTTTGCAAATTTACTTCTTCTGTGTAAAGCGCCAAGCAAAAAACATCTGAAAGAAGTCGATGCACAGTAGACACGCGGTCTATGGCTATATATTCTACGGCACAGGACTTGTTAAGGAGGAGTAACAGGTGATAATTCTGGGATAATTTTTCTTATTTCTCCATAAAAACATATGTTGTGGGTATTCATTAGAAGCGCCTTGCTGAGGCGCTTCTAATGAGTACCCACAATATATATATTTATGGAGAACTGGAGAAAATTATCCCAGAATTATCATCAAATACTCCTCCTTATCAAGTCCTCTGCTACGGCATTGTAAAAGAGGACAGCGGAATATCCTGATAAGTCTGCACGAATCTTTGGAGACAATCTAGATGAAATGTCATTTTTATTTATTGTGAAAAATCAGAAAAAAAATGTGCTTTTCTTTATGATCAGCAGGTTAAAGATAAATCTTAAAACTTCGGAACCTCTCAAATGTGCTTGTACAAAATTAGGCTTCGCCCCATTTTAATAGGCGGTTTAATATCAAACGGTTCAATGAATAATTTCTGAGGTATTAAACTTGACCATAAAAAAGAAATGCTTCATTTATTCCGAATTCACACACCCCTCCCCATTTCACCAATAATATACATGTAGTAAAAAGACGGAAACGTGGGAGGGGGTGAAAACCATGAGTAAAGTTCCCGTGGTCATTACGAAAATACGCCTATTCAATATATAGAAAATTTCACCTCCAAAAACTGAAAATTTTCAGATACGAAAACTCTGATATTTTTCATATTTCTGCTAAAAACATAGATTGTGGGTACTCGTTAGAACCGCCTCGACGAGGCGGTTCTAACGAGTACCCACAATCTATGCTTTTGAGCAGAAATAAGAAAAATAATGTATACCCCAGTAAACCCCACTTTTACTATATAAAAGTGGGGTTTACGGGGGTCAAAATTATATAGGCAT
Source organism: Anodontia alba (assembly GCA_964016985.1). Classification (NCBI taxonomy): domain Eukaryota; kingdom Metazoa; phylum Mollusca; class Bivalvia; order Lucinida; family Lucinidae; genus Anodontia; species Anodontia alba. The sequence goes on from OZ024834.1 coordinate 40,628,648, forward strand.
GTTTTCGTGATGGGTAAACTTGTCTTTAGGTAAATGCAACTTGCAGGTCCCTATACCAAGCTGTGTACATGCTTTAAAGTTGATACATTTTCAGGGGAGACAACTCTATAAAACTTGTTTTGCTCCTTCTGAGTAGGGGTCTGCTCTATAAAGAAATAGCTTGCTCCTCTCTTTCAGACCATCAAATTCGATTTGCTCCCTTCTTAAAAGGGGTCTACTCTAAAAGGAAAGAGTTTGCTCCCCTTGAAAGCAAACTCTTTCCTCTTAGAATATACCCATTTTAAGAAGGGCCTTCCTGTATAAGAAAGTAAACACAAAGTCACAATATTTTCTCACTTATAAACCAAATGGTGGATACCCTGCCAAATGTAGCCAGTCTCCTTATAGGAGAATGAAGTGCACGTGCGCAATTTGGTTTACGCATGCGCAGTTTGCATTTTCTAGATGAACGGAAGCGAGTGCACGTGCGCAATTTGGTTTACGCATGCGCAGTTTGCATTTTCTAGATGAACGGAAGCAGCTAGATCTCATTGAACGTTTCTGTTAGGCTAGAATACAATAAAATAGTATTTATCAGAAAACATACATATACTCCATTCGCATGAAATTTACAATTTTACAAATTGCCAGGGGGGAAACAAACACTTACCATCATCACGAAAACATGCCTATATAATATTTATCCCCTTAAACCCCGCTTTTATATAGTAAAACTGGGGTTTACAGGGGTATACATTAATTTTCTTATTTCTGCTCAAAAACATAGATTGTGGTACTCGTTAGAACCGCCTCACCGAGGCGATTCTAACGAGTACCCACAAGCTATGTTTTGAGCAGAAATATGAAAATATCAGAGTTTTTGTATCTGAAAATTTTCAGATTCTGGAGGTAAAATTTTCTATATGAATAGGCGTATTTTCATAATGATGTTCATTCCAATGCCTTTTGAATGAATTTACAAATAAATTGTGTTCGCAGTTTTTTTTGTTTGTTTTTTTTTTTTTTTTTTTTTTTCTGGGATTCATCGAGTTAGAAAACAAACATTAAAGCAGTCATCGGCATTAGATTTCTAATAAAACCTTAAAAAGAAAACAACAAGATTGCTGGCAACAAAATAACATAAAAGAACGAAAATTGGAGTCTCGGGTTTACTGAGACACGTCATTACGAAAACACGCCTATTCAAATATATAGAAAATTTCACCTCCAAAAGCTGAAAATTTTCAGACCAAAACTCTCATATTTTTCATATTTCTGCTCAAAACATAGATTGTGGGTACTCGTTAGAACCGCCTCTGAGCAGAAATAAGAAAAATAATGTATACCCCTGTAAACCCCCGTTTTACTATATAAAAGTGGGGTTTTAGGGGGTCAAAGTTATATAGGCATGTTTTCGTGATGTCATATAATAGTACTATAGTTTGCAATGCTGCAGAGCCCCCAAAAGCGGAACTTGATTTTCTCTTTCCCCGCTAATGGCGACTTTTATCATCTGCTGATAATCTTTGCAAACAGTTTGGGTCCAGAACAGGCCCGAAACGTCGGGCCTGATCTGGATCTAAACTGTTTGACACTCTGGTGGTATTCCTGAAAGATATCGAACAAATTTTAATGGTTTCAATGATGTTCGAGCCATTGCTGTTCGACTGTATACGGGGACCAAGCAATCACCCAATGGAAGTGGATGGATCAAAAACAGGAGCCGAAACATCAGAAAACCTATCTAGGACATGTGCTCCCAGCGAAGACTCAGATCGGCCTGCGCATTGTGGCTAGCCAAGGATACAAAGTTTCCTCATTTCCTCTGCGCCGATGCGTAGACTGATTTGAGTCTTCGGTGGGCGCACATGTCAGAAGGTTAGTTTTATTACGTTACGGGCCCTACCCAGTGAGCACACAACGTTAAAATGACGTCGTATCAACGTCGATGCGACGTCATCACGTCGGGTCGACGTTGATACGACGTCATTTTGATATTGTGTGCCTGCTGGGAATGTATTAAAACTGTATTTCTGCTCAAAATGACTCGAACTATTTTTGCTCAAAAAAAGAGTAAACTGCTTTATCTCATCCAATTCAAAAACACTTTTCACACTTTGGACCATTTAGCAAAAAAGCTCATTTAGTGTGTAAACCTAGTTAAATTACAAAGAGACTATATGTATATTGAATTTTGACCGGGTCACTAAAAATTAAATAGGCTGATAGAAGATGCCAAAACTACAGTTTTTTCTTGAGAAAGGTGTCTGAAGTAAACTGAAACTTATGTTAGGAAGGGTATACTTTAGAAATATCTATTCATAAGCAAGGAATTAAACACATCATCATGAAAACACGCCTATATAATTTTAACCCCCTTAAACCCCACTTTTGTATAGTAAAACTGGGGTTTACATGGGTATACATTATTTTTCTTATATCTGCTCAAAACATGGATTGTGGGTACTCGTTAGAACCGCCTCGTCGAGGCGGTTCTAACGAGTATCCACAATCTATGTTTTGAGCAGAAAACATGAAAATATCTGACTTTTTTTTATCTGCAAATGTTCATTTTTTGTTGGTAAAATTTTCAGTATATTTGAATAGGCGTGTTTTCGTAATGTGATATTTGAGGAGAATTATTGCTTTAACTTGTCAACACTAAGGTGAAACAAAAAAAAAATGAGGGCTCGACTCCAAACCTTGCAAACGAAAGTTTCATATATGTTTGAGCACGTTTGCAGCTTGTTGTAATTCATTTGACCACAAACTGTCAACCGACCTCGCTTTTTGGAAAATGAGAATGGGGTACTTTTGCTATTTCAAAAAAAAAAAAACAAAACAAAAAAAAAACAAAAAAAAAAAAAACAATGGGACCTAGGATATAATTTTATTTTGTATCTATTAGATCTGGTACTTAAATTACTAGTGTTTATATGATTTTTGTGTGACTTCTGTACTATATGTTACATTTACATTTACCATGCTATAGGCAGATTCAGCAGAAGACAACTGATGACTTTTTTTCCCTAGCAAATAGGATCTGAAACTTCATGCAAATTGTGTCTCCTCATTACGCAAACACGCCTATTCAAATGTATACAAAATTTCACCTAAAAAAAAAAACTGAAAAATTTCAGATAAAAAACTGATATTTTTCATATTTCTGCTCAAAACATAGATTGTAGGTACCCGTTAGAACCGCCTCGCCGAGGCGGTTGTAACGAGTACCTCAATCTATGTTTTTGAGCAGATATAAGAAAAAAAATGTATACCCCTGTGAACCCCAGTTTTACTATATTAAAGTGGGGTTTAAGGGGGTCAAAATTATATAGGCATGTTTTCGTGATGTTTGCATGAAGTGTTAAATCTTATTTTCTAGGATGATGTCAATACTCTACCATTCACTATACCATAGCCTTTTGACCTTGGTAAGAAATACAACAAAGAAGTTTGAAAACCACAACGATATCGATCAAATAAGACAAAACAAAGAGATTAATTGATATGATGAGAGTATCCATTACATAATAGGGACAGATTTGTAGTTGTTTTTTGGAGAACGGGTACCCAACGCGTCCTTAAAATACCCACCCTAAGAATTCGGACAGAAAGGTTTGAGCATTCAGGGTCTCCACTGTTTGCTACTAACCCAGCAGTTTTTATACACATCAACTGGTAGTAAGATAAATTTACTCAGTTCAGGACCAGTATGGTGAGTAATAGTGACCGCCGAGTATTTTAGGTATATATTTTATATTGTAATCCTTTTTTTTTATTTTTATTTTTCGATAAAAAATACAATTATATATGCGAACAACATAAAGCTCCAGCTTGCATTTACATTTCACAGTCCTTTCCTGTTCGTCCATATAATGTGCATTCTCCTACCCCTTAATCAGAAAGTGCCAATATGTAGACTAATATCAACCTTTGCTACCCTGCCTAATTACCCATTCCCCATGGCGAAAACGGGATTGGTCTTTAACCACAATGACAGTGTTTGGATTTAGTATGCAATGTACTCGGCAGTTTTTTTTCACCACTGCCCGTATCATGACGGTTCGTTTATATCACTTTCCATTCCATGACTGTTCTGTTTTCATGTTGCCCGTTCTTCTGTGGTTATGTTCATCCCTGCCTGTCGTTCGCGTTCCTTCTTTACCACTGTCCGTTCCATGGCAGTTCCATTTTGAAGTTGCTTTTGCGGTTATGTTCAGCACTGCAGCTCCTTAGTGTTTTGTGTTTACCATTGCCTGTTCCATGGAGGTTCTCATTTATCACTGTCCTTTCTATGCCGGTTCTTATTACCATTGCCTGTTTCATGGAGGTTCTTATTTACCAGTCCTCTCGAAGGCGGTTCCTTTTACCACTGCCTGTTCCATGGAGGTTCTTATTTACCACTGCCCTTTCTATGGCGGTTCCTTTAACCACTGCCTGTTCCACGAAGGTTCATATTTACAACTGCCCTTTCTATGGCGGTTCTAATTACCATTGCCTGTTCCATTGAGGTTCTTATTAACCACTGTCCTTTCTATGGCGATTCTTCTTACCACTGCCTGTTCCATTGTGGTTGTTATTTACCATTGTCCTTTCTATAGCGGCTCCTTTTACCACTGCCTGTTCCATGGAGGTTCATATTTACCACTGCCCTTTCTATGGCGGTTCCTTTAACACTGTCTGTTCCATGGAGGTTCATATTTACCACTGTCCTTTCTATGGCGGTTCCTATTACCATTGCCTGTACAATGGAGGTTCTTATTTACCACTGTCTTTACTAAGGCGGCTCCCTATACCACTGCCTGTTCCATGGAGGTTCTTACTTACCACTGTCCTTTTTATGGCGGTTTTTATTACCACTGCTTGTTCTATGGAAGTTCTTATTTACCACTGTCCTTTCTTAGGAGGCTCCTTTTACCACTGCCTGTTCCATGGAAATTCTTACTTACCACTGTCCTTTCTGTGGCAGTTCTTATTACCACTGCATTTTGCATGGAGGGTCTTATTTATCACTGTCCTTTTTATGGCGGTTCTTATAACCATTGCCTGTTCCATGGAGGTTCTTATTTACCAAAGCCCTTTCTTTGTGGGTTCCTGTTACCATTGCCTGTTCCATGGCGATTCTTTACAAAACCAAGTTAGTTCACATTTAGAGTTGATGTGTCGTTAAACCTGAACTCATCATCATCATCCTCTTATTACCACTGTTCTTTCTATGTCGGTTCTTTTACCACTGCTCGTTCCATGAAAGTTTATTTTACTACTGTTCATTTATTTTAACTACTGTTCGGTTATTTTTTTTTACCGACATCCGTTCCATGGCGGTTCATTTTTTCGTTGTCTGTGACATTGCGGTTCTTTTTTTATCACTGCCGTTTCATGACACTACTTTTTACCACTGACTGTTTCATAGCGGTCCGTTTTTTAAACCCGTGGTTGTTTCACCGGGGCTCTTTTAACGACTGATAGTTCCACAGCGGTTTTCACCACATCACTTTCCACGGCGGTTTCTATTATCACTGCAATTTTCAGTTTGGTTCGTTTTGTTTTGTTTTGTTTTGTTTTTACTATCGCACGTTCAATAGCTGTTCTTTATTTGCACTGTGTGTTCTATAGCGGTTCCTTTTACCACTGCGTATTCCATAGTGGATTTACCGTTATCCGTTCTATTATAGTTTTTACCACTGCCCGTTCTATAATCGTCTTTATTACCACTGTTTGTTCCACGGAGGTTCCTTAATACCACAATCCATTCCGCTATAACGCTTCTTCTAATGTGGTTTCCTCTATGCATTCTTTTCTTTTTAGCTCATCTGAGCTATGCTCGGGATGAGCTCTACTCATCACGTTTTGTCCGTCGTCCGTCCCTTCAACTGTCCGTCTGTGAACACTTTTAAACAACTCATCAAAAACCGTTGGAGCAATTTGTCCCTAATTTGGTAGAAATGTTGCTTGGGTAGGGGGATTTTAAAAATAGCTAAAATTATGGTGATCTGCCTTTTCATTTGGTTGCTATGACAACTGAAAGGTCCCACAGACTTATAATGGGAAAAGAGTTCAATTGCATTTTCTCCATAACCATAACCAATGAACTGATGTGAACTATATTTGGCAATTATGATTATTGGACAATTGTCTGTCTAGTTTATATGTTTTATGACAAGTCGTCATTTTGTTTCGTTGTCATAGCAACATGGAATTTTAAAGTAGGATTGTTTTAAGCAGAATGACCCTAATATGGTAGAAATATTGCTTGGGAAAGGGAAGTTCAAAATAGCAAAGATTTTGTCATTCTACTTCTTGGTTTGGTCGTCATGGCAACAGAAAACTCCCATAGCCTTATAATTGGGAAATGGTTACATTGCAATTTCTCCAAGACCACTGAAGTGATGTAAACGATAGATGGCAGTAAGTAATGGTCAGTTGATGATTGTCTACCCACTTTATGTTTTTTTATGACCAGTGGCCATTTTGTTAGGTTGTCATGGCAACATTACGTTTTAAAGTAGGAAATTTTTAAACGACAACTTTCCAAAACCACTAAAGCAGGATACGGCTCTTATTTGGCAGAAACGTTGCTTGGGTTAGGGCAACTCTAAATAGCTAGAAGTTTGCCAGTCCATCACGAAAACATACCTATATAATTTTGACCCCCTCAAACCCCATTTTTATATAGTAAAACTGGGGTTTACAGGGGTATATATTATTTTTCTTATTTCTGCTCAAAACAAAGGTTGTGGGTACTCGTTAGAACCGCCTCAGCGAGGCGGTTCTAACGAGTACCCACAATCTATGTTTTGAGCAGAAATATGAAAAATATCAGAATTTTTATCTGAAAATTTTCATTTTTTTGGGTGGTAAAATTTTCAATATATTTGAATAGGCGTGTTTTCGTAATGCTACCTCTTGGTTTGGTTGCCACGATAACAGAAAGGTCCCAAACTGTAATTGGAAAATGGTTTAATTGCACTTTCTCCATAACCAGTGAATTTTAAGGCTGAATTTTAGTATCGGGGACTCAAGGTTTGCCAAGGTTTTTCAAATGATCGTAGGTTGACCGTTGACCGTTTTACAGCAAGGTCAAATTTGCCTTCCCATACGTTTGAATGGGGAAAATGTTGAAAATCGTTTTCTCAAAATGAATTTGAAGACTATGATAAAGAAAAAATAAAACACTTTAGTTACAATCAACATTTTGTTCCCAGGGGATTTATCTGACCATGCCCCTGGGCTATATACATGTATAAATTGTGTAATCTTTAAACGTCTTCTTCTTTGAAACTGCCTGGCCAGTTTTCACAAGATTTCACACGGGGCTTTTTGTCGAAGGGGTATTGGCAATTTTTCAAAGTGCCATTCCATATATGATAAAACTACTTAAAAATCTTCACCAGAACCAAGAAAGCTTAGAAACTGAATCTTTGTATAAACATTGGGGAATTAAGGTCTACCAAGTCTGTTCAGACGATGATCCTAAGATGACCTTTGACCTTTTCACGACACTGACAAATTTGTGTCCCTTTACATTTGTATGGGCAAAATGTTGAACAAGTATTTTCTCAAAATGTATTGAGTAGTCATGGTCGAATCTTACGATACATGATCAGAATAGCAATACCTTTCAGTCAAAATAATACTTACCATTGCTCCTTGGGTGTATACATGAATAAAATTATAAAATATTTAAATAAATTTTCCTCTGAAATCACAGCCAGGACCATTTTCACCAAATTTCATGTGCAGTCTTTTGTCAAAGAGTAATTGAAAAATTTGTTTTAATGTCATTGTTTTGTTACCAAGATGGCTGCTATACCCATAGATGTTGAAAACCATTTGAATATCGTTTTAAGACCCAAGAAAGCATTGAAACTGAGTCTTAGTATAGAGAGTATTGTAGATGGCATTTCGAAAACACGCCTATTCAAAGATACTGAAAATTTTACCACCAAAAAATGAAAATTTTCAGATAAAAAATTCTGATATTTTTCATATTTCTGCTCAAAACATAGATTGTGGTACTCGTTAGAACCGCCTCGACGAGGCGGTTCTAACGAGTAGCCACAATCTATGTGTTTGAGCAGAAATTAGAAATATAATGTATACCCCTGTAAACCCCAGTTTTCCTATATAAAAGTGGGGTTTATGGGGGTTAAAATTATATAGGCATGTTTTTATCATGGAAATCTGCTGACCAGCTTTGTTAATCTTAGGTTTACCATTGATCTTTTGATGGCATCCCAGCTAGCATTCTACATAAATGGTTATAAATCTGCAGCGGGCCGTTATCGGCCCGTCAGCAACCCTGACGGGCCGATAACGGCCCGCTATAGATTTATGTAGAATGTTTACTGGGAGAGTCAAATGATTTCCTGTATATTCGTATCTATGGAAAACTGTTGGATGCAAATTTTGTTTATAAGTTGCTTTGGCAAAACTGGAATAAATTTGTATATCATCTGCAGATATGCAATGACGCTTTTACACAGGTGAGCGAATAGTGGCCCATGGGCCTCTTGTTTCTTTTTTTCCATGTTTTGTTTTTCTTGTTTTCTTTTTCAATTACGAAAACATACCTAATTTTGACCCCCTGAAATCCCATTTTTATATAGTAAAACTGGGGTTTACTGGGGTATACATTATTTTTCTTATTTCTGCTCAAAAAAATAGATTGTGGTGCTTGTTAGAACCGCCTCGGCGAGGCGCTTCTAACGAGTACCCACCATCTATGTTTTAGCAGAAATAAGAAAAATATCAGAAATTTTATCTGAAATCTTTCAGTTTTTGGTGGTGAAATTTTCATTATATTTGAATAGGCGTGTTTTTGTAATGATCGGTTGATCAGATACCGCATAAAGCAGCGCCTAGTCAGGCTCTCACCCTTTGTCACTCTGTATATTTAAGACACATTATCGAGTAGTCAAATGGCCTTGTTAAAATTTAAGAACAAGTATAGTACGGAATTTTGGTGTCAAAACCTAAGGATAAATAGGACAGCGTAAAGCAACATAGTAGAGTATCGTACGAAAGACCGGTAGTGACATTTCAACTACATTACTTCAAGGTTTCAACTTCACGAATTCACGATTTCAGCTTCACGAATTCACGATTTCAGCTTCACGAATTCACGATTTCAACTTCACGAATTCAACTTCACGAATTCACGAATTCAACTTCACGAATTCACGAATTCAACTTCATGAATTCACGAATTCAATTTCACGAATTCCACTTCACGAATTCAACTTCACGAATTCACGAATTCAACTTCATGAATTCACGAATTCAACTTCAGGAATTCCACTTCACGAATTCAACTTCAAGAATTCACGAATTCAGCTTCAAGAATTCACGAATTCAACTTCACGAATTCAACTGTTGAATTCGTGAAGTTGAATTCGTGAAGTGGAATTCGTGAATTCGTGAAGTTGAATTCGTGAATTCGTGAAGTGGAATTCGTGAAGTTGAATTCGTGAATTCATGAAGTTGAATTCGTGAATTCGTGAAGTTGAATTCGTGGAGTGGAATTCGTGAAGTTGAATTCGTGAATTCGTGAAGTTGAATTCGTGAATTCGTGAAGCTGAAATCGTGAATTCGTGAAGTTGAAACCTTGAATTAATGTAGTTGATATGACACCACCGGTCTTTCGTAGTATCGTGTTTACAACTGTCGTTCACTTACACCCTGAATGAATCTTCGCTGACAGATTACCGTATTTAACCTAAAACGTGGACACCTTAACTCTTTACCATACTAATGATAAATTTTTACAAAATTACATTTTACTACTGATATGTCTAAAAGCTGAGGGACGTGTGGCAAGCAGTGCAGACCCTGATCATTCTGCGGCGTCATCATGAAAACATGTCTATGTAATTTTGACCGCCTCAAATGCCCACTTTTATATAGAAAAAATGAGGTTTGCAGAGGTATTCATTATTTTTCTTATTTCTGTTATAAAACATAGATTGTGGGTACACGTTAGAACCGCCTCTATGAGGCGGTTCTAACGAGTACCAACAATCTCTGTTTCTAGCAAAAATAACAAAACAGAGCACATTTCTTTTCATCTGAAACTTTTCATTTTTGCAGCCATAAAAATGTCATTATATTGAATGAGCGTGTTTACGTAATGTCTGATCTGGGTCTACACTGATTGTCTAGGCCTGTATTTCCCAATACCTAGGAGTTATACGGTATGTATGATAAATTGGATAGCGCATACGTGACTTTTATGTCAAGATCATTGTTCATGGAGTTTCATACAAAATCCCCTTATTTTTTATTGTTCATGATTAGGAATGTTCACCTTCTTTCAGTACAACAACATATCAACATAATTTCAAGAAAGGCTCTGGAAATAAAAACAATGTAGCAATGCAATCTGCGTTTACTCTGTTTTCTTTTGTTTTGGTCGTTGGGATGAAAACATTTAACCCATTTTAGACTGACCCAAACTCCCCAATTCCTGCCCCCTCCCCCCACCCCCCTCCAACCCCCTGCTACACCCAGTGGACGTCTAGTGGCCACTTCTACCACATCTCTTTGGGCCGGTCCATATCCAACAGCAGAAAGTCTGGTTAGTTTTTAGTATTACTATGTTTTATAGAATTTCTTTTAGTTAATGCAAACAGTGTAGATCCTGATCAGACGCCGCGTTCTGCGGCGTCTGATCGGGATCTGCACTGTTTGCCACTTACCCTTTGGGGTCTCCAGACTAAAATGGGTTTACGCATAATCACAAGTAAGCGGATGGATACACCTGCTGGCTGTTTTTCAGCATTTTTTTTTTGACAAGGGAGACAACTTTTGCCACTTCCTGTTTGCTTTCCTATACATCAATTATCTTCTGAAAAGCATCTTGCCTCTGAAAGGAAAGATTTTTTTCTTTTAGAGTAGACCCTTTGCAGATGGGAGCAAAACCTATTTTGACAGGGTTGTCTTTGATAATGTATAGTGCTTTTAGTCCAACGTGTATTGCTGTATTAAGATCAAGCTACATCTCTAGTCGCCCATCAAGTAACAGTATAGGGTAAGGTAAGTATTGTAAACCGTAATAATATGGGGTAAGGTAAGGCACCCTGAGGGAATACGTAACAGCTAGTACGCACACGTGGGTTTCTATGTACTAAATATGTCTGAATTGTGCATGTATGTGTGTGTGTGTGTGTGTGTGTGTGCGTGCGCGCGCGCACGCGCGCAATTAACAAATTAACAGCAATAACATCACTAAACCTTTTCTGAAAACTCGAAGAAGCTGTTCACAGAATTAAGCAGTCTGGCGAATAAATGACAATAAAAACAAACGGATACATGATAGTGTTTTTGTTCATTTTAGTTTTCAGATACTGCTAAATAGCTTATAAATCAAATTGAGGAAAAAACATGATATACGGATTGATCAATTACTGTTTCATTTCATTCTTGGATTTCTGATTTTCTTTGTGAAATTAAACGCTTTAGTATCAATGACATAGTAGTATACCATATATATTCTAAATACTGGGACGATTTAACGCATATTTATCCTAAGAATTTGTGCAAGTTCTGCTGATGCTGAAAATTCCATTACAAAAACACGCCTATTCAAATATATTGAAATTTTCACCTCCAAAAACAGAAAAATTTTAGACAAAAAATATGATATGAGCAAAAATAAGAAAAAATAATGTATACCCCTGTAAACCTCAGTTGTTCTATATAAAAGTGGGGTTCAAGGGGGTCAAAATTATATAGGCATGTTTTCGTGATGCGCTAAAATGTATGCATACGAAATTCGCGAAAACGAACTCGCTAAAACAATACGTTCGCTGACACGTGCTGATGCCCTCTAAAATTTGTTGGATGAAGCACAAACTGTGCAGACGCAGATCAGACGTCGCATTGTGCTGCGTCAGATCTGGGTCTTCACTGTTTGCTTAGGCATGTTTACATTGTTACCGTATTTATCCTTAATATTAACAACTTGTTGCCCTAAAATTTGAACAAGTATATTTTATTATAAAGTTATGTCTAAAATCGGCTGGGTGGGTGCCAAACAGTATAGACCCTGATCAGATGCCACATTCTCCTCAGGCCCTAAGGTTATAAAGCTTTTTTTTTTATGCTCAGCTCAGCTGCGCATGAAATTTCTTCTGCTAATAAATAGTTGGCATTTTCGTATTTCTTAGCAGAGCAATTTTCAGGCTCAGCTGTGTTTAGCAAGAAAGAATTTGCAACTGTTAGTAGTTTGAGATTTATCAGCAGGACAAAGTTCATTCTCAGCTGAGCTGACCATGTAAAAAGTTTTATAACCTCGGGGCCAGGTCTGTCTGCATCTAAACCGTATTTATTCCACTTATTGGGAAACCTTAACCCTTAAACTGCCAATCACAACAATTGTCGTCTGTTTTGTCATCTGCTTGTGATTTTAAATGTCATTTTTGCAAACAGTGTGGACCCAGATCAGACTGCTCCTCTAGGAGCAATCTGATCTGGGTCCACACTGTTTGCCTGTATGCAAAAATAGGTTTGAAAAGTGTGCATGAATACTCAGCAGGCGACACAAACAGACGACATTTTCAGATGCAGGTTTTCTTGGCGTCTTAAGGGTTAACTCTTTCAATACGTATCCTAAATTTTGACCTAATCCATTTTACTACCTCATCACGAAAACACGCCTATATAATTTTGACCCCCTTAAACCCCACTTTTATATAGTAAAACTGGGGTTTACAGGGGTATACATTATTTTTCTTATTTCTGTTCAAAAACATAGATTGTGGGTACTCGTTAGAACCGCCTCGGCAAGGCGGTTCTAACGAGTTCCCACAATCTATATTTTGAGCAGAAATATGAAAAATATCAGGATTTTTTATCTGAAAATTTTCAATCTCTATGGTGGTAAAATTTTCAATATATTTGAATAGGCATGTTTTCGTAATGTGTTGGATGAGTGGCAAACGGTGTAGACCCATATCAAATGCCAGGTTTTGTGGCACCTGTTCTTGGTCTACTGTTTGATCTAGCCTTCCTGTCCCAACACTTTGCATTACGATATCACGCCTATTCAAATATATATATATATTGAAAATTTTGCAACAAAAACAATGAAAATTATCAGATAAAAAATTCTGATATTTTTCATATTTGTGCTCAAAACATAGATTGTGGGTACTCGTTAGAACCGCCTCGGCGAGGCGGTTCTAACGAGTACCCACAATTTATGGGGGTTTTTTTTGACAAAATAAGAAAAATAATGTATACCCCTGTAAACCCCAGTTTTACTGTATAAAAGTGGGGTTTAAGGGGGTCAAAATTTTATAGGCGTGTTTTTGTGATGGGGTTATTATGGTAGTTGGATTTCGAGGTACTATTCCATGAGAACCAAAACATCCCAGCATTGACTAAGCCGTGACCTGCCGAAAGGTGTCTTCGGGGCTTAAGCGGACAGCGAAGGCCCAGACCAGCTTACGCAATTTTGCATTCTGACTAGAGTCTTCACTGTCCGCTTACAGATTCAAGGCTCTGTATAATAGTTGGACGTACAAGAAACACCTCAGATTATAGACGAGGAGACTATTTTTTTTTTTTGTTTTTGCTATCTGGCTAGTTCTTTTGGAGTTTAACGGCCCGGTGAACACTATCAAGACCATATCGAGCTGGTCAGTTTACCTAATTACACTTTTCCTGTGCAGATTTAGTCCTCTAAGCCATTAACCTGCCTTTATGCACATTCCTTCGCCAGAAACTGACAACTCAACTGATAAATCAGCGACAGGTTAAGAAGAACCGTAGAAAATATTTCATGATCAATATCTAAGAAAGAATGTTGCCGAACCCGATCAGGATCAACCCCCCCCCCCCCCACCCCACACCCCCGCCCCGCCACCCACCCACGCAACCTTCTGATTACCAGTTGGATGTGCAACTGGCTCGGCCACCGAGACCGGCTGTGTTTGCTGTTTGCATCTGAGCGAAGACCCCCTTTCCTGTGAAAATAACCCATTTATTAGGATGCAAGTAAAAGATATCATACTGCACATGCGCAAAACGACTAGGGTCTACCTTTTTCTGTTTATCAGGTACAATTTGATAAAATACCTTTATCACATAATATTCTGACCAGACTTACTTTTTCGATGTACCAAGCGTAATCATATCTTATTACGCATGCGCAGTACGGCTAGGATCTACATCAATTTGTTTAGGAGGTTCAATTTTAGGAAAGAATCTTTATCGCACATGGACAACGAAGACCCAGATCAGACTGCGCATTCGCGCAGTCTGATCAGGGTCTTCGTTTCCTGCTAACAGAATCACTATCAACGGATAGGTACGGTAAATGTCCTAAAAATTCGAACACTAAAGTGTCTGACAAAATGACATATGCAAAGGAAGCAGTGAAGGAGCAGTCTGATCAGGGTCTACACTGTTTGCCATTCCACTAAATATCTAAATAAACTGCTGCATAAAAAGCAAAATTTAAGCCAAAAGAGTATGGAATAAAGTGTTCGAAATTTTAGGAAATTTAATCTTGACGAACAGAAAAAGTCCTGATCAGTCCGCACTGAGGCTAATCTGGCCCGTTGTAATCATGGTTCGCCTATATGAGACTTTGTTTAACTGTTTATTCCCTTTATATGGATATCCATAATTATTCATGGATATCCATCATTCGAATTAGTGATATCCATAATTAAATCAGTGAAATCCATAATTATTTATTGATATCCATATCTATTTACCGATATCCATAATACGAATTAGTGATATCCTGAATTCTATAATCTAAATGATTTGATATCACTAATTCGAATTATGGATATCACTAAATCAGCCCATTTACGAACATCATTAATTCGAATTATGGATATCACTAAATCGAATTTGTGATATCCAAAATTCGAATTAATGATATCCATAAATCATCAGATTACTTGATGTCTATAATTCGAATTAGTGATATCAGTTATTTGAATTATGGGTATCAATAATTCGGTCCATTTATTGATATCATAAATTCGAATTATGGGTATCAATAATTCGGCTTTGAAATAATAAGCTTAAATACTATAGCCTCTGCGATAAATCATTATATTACTAGTTCGAATTGTGGATACTATAATTCAGCCCTATATACTGCATATCACTAATTCGAATTAAGGACATCAATAATTCTAAGCAGTGATATCACTAATTCCGTCCATTTATTCATTTCTATTATTCGAATTATGGATATCCATTATTCGAATAAGTGATATCCATCAATCGGGCTGAATTATGGATGTTCATTATGCGAATTAGTGATATTAATAAATGGACTAATTCGAATTATGGATATCTATAAATAGGGAATAAATAGTAAAACGGCATTCATACGCATAGACATTGGTACAGTGGAGTTCAATGACGATTTAAGAAGGTTCTGATCACAACATGGAGGCTGATTGGGCCTTAACCATTTTTAAAATGGTGCCCCTCAAAAGGGTAACTGGCAAAAAGTGCAGACCAAGATTAGACGCGGCGTCTAATATATATATATATATATATATATATATATATATATATATATATATATATATATATATATATATATATATATATATATATCATATAATATATATATATATATATATATACGAGGGTAGTTCAATAAGTTCGTAGAACTCACTATTTCTATACAATTCAAGATTTCTTTTTTTTTCATTTTTGTGCAGTGTAAACCTTTGCTAGTTGAATGATAACAGCCTTTCAGTTAACACGTACATTTTTTGCTCTTACTTTTTGTTTGAAAACCTATACCCACAGACAAAAATGAAAAGTCAGAATATTGAGTTCAGAGCAGTCGTAAAGTTCCTCATTAAAGAGGGTGCAAAGGCCAAAGAAATCCATTGGCGCATGGCTGATATGTATGGTGATAGTAGCCCAAAGTATTCACAGTGGCAAAGTGGTCAGCAGAATTTAAACGTGGGCGAGACTCCTTAGAAGATGACCCAAGGCCAGGTCGCCCTGCTGATGTCATCAGCCAGGAGATGATCGACCGTGTTGAGAGACTTGCGCTAAACAATCGCCGAATCAAAGTTGCCGAACTTGCTTCAGAATGTGGTATTTCTAATGGAAGTGTTTGCACTATAATCCATGAACATTAAGGCATGTCAAAAGTATCTGCCAGGTGGGTACCCAGAAACCTGAACATGCAAGATCGTCAGCAAAGGGTGGAGTCAAGGTCAAGAACTTCTGGAAGTGTACAATGCCAATCCAGAAGACTTTCACACTCGTCTTGTAACAGGAATTGAAACTTGGCTTCACCACTGGGACCCAGATACTAAAAAATAGTCCATGCAATGGAAGCATCCTGGCTCACTTCCACCTAAGAAATTTCGTACCTAACCATCAGCCAGCAAGGTAATTGCCACGGTGTTTTGGGACTCCAAAGGGATTATATTGATAGATTACAAGTCTGCTGATATTTCAATTACAGGAGAATACTATGCCAATGTCATTAAACAATTAAGGGTTGCTATTAAAGAAAAATGAAGGGGAAAGCTAGCTGCTGGTGTCCTTCTTTTGCATGATAATGCCCTTGTGCACAAGTCCAGAGTTGCACAAGGGGCTATTCGTGAGTGCAAGTTCGAGCAGTTAAATCACCCGCCATACAGTCCAGACCTGGTCCCAAGAGATTATTATCTGTTTCGAAATTTGAAGTCCCACTTGAGTGGAACGAGATTTCGGGACGATGATGAGCTCAAGGCTGCTACAGAGGCTTGTTTGAGGTCCAAACAGACGACTTTTATTTCAAAGGCATAGACTGCTTAAAGAAAAGTGGGCCAAATGCATTGAAGTAAAGGGGGATTATACTGAAAAATAATGTTGAAACCATCTTCCAATCTGTGAGTTAAACCCCGAGTTTAATATATATATATATATATATATATATATATATATATATATATATATATATATATATATATATATATATATATATATATATATATAGGGGAAACGTTTCCGTAATATATTGCCTTTGAGTGCTATATATATATATATATATATATATATATATATATATATATATATATAATATATATATATATATATATATATATATACTCAAAGGCAATAAAAAGTAGACAGTTTCGAGTTTTGAGTACCGCTCGTATTGTACTTTTTCGTTAAACTGTTTTCATGGTCATTTTTATCAAACGTCTATCTTGAAAATCACAAGGTAATTCTTTCACAGTCATAGATTATGGAGTTATGAGCCCTTTATTGAAAACAGCATTTCCAGTCATAACCCGCTTTGTATAAAACAAATGTCATTTTACTTTTCATAAATGTCTTGCACAAATGTTTGTGAGTAAAACCACAACATTATTTAATTCCAAATTCCCGTGATCGATACCCTTCGAGAGAAAATACTCTTAAAACCTGATGAGGAAATTCACGTCACGTCATGATATATAAAACGCCGAATCGTCGATCAGGATGCACGGATGAAAGGCATACCTGGATCTTCACTACTCGCATATACATGCTGGAAAATATTGAGCTTTAACACTCTATAGGCGATATCAGCAGAAGACAAAAAAAAAAAAAAAAAAAAAAAAATATATATATATATATATATATATATAATCATTGTACACACACATATTTATTTGTTCCGTTATTTATTTATTTATATATATATATATCCAGGAAATAGACTTTGACATTTCATCCAGTTTCCAAAGGAGACAATTTGCATGAAATGCCAAAGCTTAATTTCTAGGGAAAAAAATAAGAAAAATAATAGCAATGTCGTATGCTGATTTTCCCCCGCAGCATGCTGAGCGTCAAGTTTACCAAAATGGACTTTCGCAATTTGATAGTTAGCTAACGTTTCATTGCTTTTGTCACGTGTTAAATGAGGAAAACCCAGAAAAAAAATTAGTACATTTTTTGTAGCCCGCATTTATCAGTTCACACATCAACGAAAACGTTACATATTAATTTCTCATCAAGTGTTCTCCTTCACGACACCATACACGGAATTATCAAGGTATCTAGATATCTGTAATAGTGCCTGTTTAAATAATCATGAAGTTTTGTATTATATTTCAGCATTGTAAAAATCTAAAATAATAATAATAATAATGGACATTGTGCTTAAGTTATGATTATTTATTTTATTAACTTAGTATTCTTTCCATCCGAAATATGTTCTACTTTCTTTCTGTATTTTACTTTGAGGTTATTTTGTATTTTATTTATTTATTTTCTTTTTGTTGTTTTTTTTGTGTGTCTGTTTTGTGTGTGTGCGTGCGTGCGTATGTGTTTTGAATTGTTTTTGTTGTTGTCGTTAGTTTTGTTTTGTTTTGTTTCTTTCTTTGTTTGTTTCTGTTTGTTTTTGCTTGTTTTTGCTTGTTTGTTGTTGTTTTTGTTGTTGTTGTTGTTTTTTGTTTGTTTGTTTTTGTTTTTTTTGTTGTTTTTTTTGTTGTTGTTTTTTGTTTGTTTTTTGTTTTTTTTTCAGTTGCGTGAACTTAAAATTTCAGTAATTTATTCTTATTCTTGTCTAAGCGTTTTTACTATTGATTTACTTTACTTTTCTAATTCTTATTTATTTAGGTGTTATGGTATTTCATATTTTTTATGATCGTTGACTATTTTAAGTATATGATGTTTTCAGTAATAATTCATCGCACATTTTATTGTATTTTTTATTTACTTATTCATTTCAGACGTATGTAAACTATGCAATTTTTTCAGTGCTGACAGTACTGAAATCGTTCTACACATATTTATTTGTTCCGTTATTTATTTATTTATTTATTTATTTATTTATTTATTGCATATTTGCAGTAAATTAGTCCTTATTTAATTTGTTTTGATTTAATTTAGCTAGTTAAATAAGGACTGATTTACTTTTTTTGAAAGACGAGATTGTTTAACGAGCACAGAAAATTAAATTTTCTGTGCTTGTTAAACAATCTTGTCTTTAAAAATTGTGTTTATACTTTATTTATTTATTTATTTATTTATTTATTTATTTACTTATTTATTTATTTATTTATGTTTCAGGATATACAATGGGTATATTATGGATCCTCTCGCTACTGCTCTATGTAAATTATACAGGTAATATTTCTGTTCTTGATGCTACTTTATTTTCTTGCTTCATGGACAGTCCTCAGTCATGTTATATTACGACAACATGCCTATTCAAATATATAGAAAATTTCACCTCCAAAAACTGAAAATTTTCAGATACAAAAACTCTGATATTTTTCATATTTCTGCTCTAAACATAGATTGTGGGTACTCGTTAGAACCGCCTCGGCGAGGCGGTTCTAACGAGTACCCACAATCTATGTTTTTAGCAGAAATAACAAAAATAATGTACACCCCTGCAAACCCCAGTTTTACTATATAAAGTGGGGTTTAAGGGGGTCAAAATTATATAGGCATGTTTTCGTGATGTATTCGCTGTTTTACCTATATACAGTAAAACCTCAATGGCTCGAACACCGATGGCTCGTTTACCATGGCCAGTTCGAATTCGTTTTTAGTCCCTACGAAATTCTTCCGAAAACTCCAGAAAACAAATATTTAGGAAATTTTCTTATTTTATGATGAAATTGTATGTTATGTGTACTCATCAGAATCGCCTCTTCGAGTTCACTCAACATACCATTATTGTATAGAAGATGAAAAGATTTCCCTAAATTATCGCTATTTGCTTCCTAACCTGGCGCCATGATTAACCCTCAGTGGCTCGAACTACCCATGTCTCGAACAAATTTCCATGGTCCCAAAGATGTTCGAGCCATTGAAGTTCGACTGTAGTAATTAAGTTTAGAGACCCCTAAAAGGGTAATTGGCAAACAGTGTAGACCCAGATCAGACGCCGCTAAACGCGGCGTCTGATCTGGGTCTACACTGTTCGCATTAAATACGAGAATACCTATAAACCGTAGTGATAATAAAAAGTAACCAGACACCCTACTATTGGAAATAGACCAGTCCGAAGAGTTGTGGTAGGAGAGTCCAATAGACGTAAATGAGATAAACTAGTTTGTTGATATGTCTAGTGTCCCTTAAAAGGGGATTTGAAAAAAAACAACAGTGTAGACACAGATCAGACGCCACAGGACGCGACGTTTTATCAGGACCTATACTGTTTACATTAAACAGTTCCGATAAAAGAAATAATAACATTAAAATAAACAAGTCTTCCCTTAAATTAGAAACTGGACGCGGTGTCTGTGTACACACTCAGTGGATGCTGCATAGAATATATAGACTAACTTCAAGCTTTGATTAGACTATAAGAGCTGCACTGGCTGATCTTGAACTTAACTCTTCAAACAGTCCCCCAACACTTTCAGCCCCCACCCTCCCCCCCTCCCCCCTCACCCACCCCCAAGTAAACATTCTATATAAATCTATAGCGGGCCGTTATCGGCCCGTCAGGGTAGCTGACGGGCCGAGAACGATCCGCTATAGATTTATATGGAATGATTGGACTCCCTCCTCCGATTCTCCATTTTATCTTATTTTCAAATTTATTTGTGATGTTTAGAACCTAAAAAAAAATCCTTTTTTTGTTTTTGTCTAATCAGCCAACCACTAAATAGGGCGGAACCTAACTTTGCGCACGCTCAACTGAATCCTTAAACTGCAACCAGCTGACTATAAATAAACGTTGACAATATTTCATCATAGTTTCTTATATATCGCAGAAAACAAGACATTTCATTCAAATTTAAACGCTTGTGTCAAGCTGTACATTCTGTGAAAAAAAAAAAACATCACGAAAACATGCCTATATAATTTTGACCCCCTTTAAACCCCCATTTTATATAGTAAAACTGGGGTTTACAGGTGTATACATTATTTTTTCTTATTCCTGCTCAAAACATAAAATGTGGGTACTCGTTAGAACCGCCTCGCCGAGGCGGTTCTAACGAGTACCCACATTCTATGTTTTGAGCAGAAATAAGAAAAACATCAGAGTTTTTTTACCTGAAAATTTTCAGTTTTTGGAGGTGAAATTTTCTATATATTTGAATAGGCGTATTTTCGTGATAACAAAACGATTGCTAATTTTCATCAGATGCTTTAATCCACCGAGGGCTAAAGTTGAATGCGAATGGATACACTTGCAGGGGAGGTAATTCTGTCAAAATAATTTTGCTTCCCTTTTGAAAAGGAATGTACTCTAAAAGGAAACACATTGCTCCTCTTTACTCTAAAGACAAAATTTGCTTTTATATTAGACCCCTTTTCTGTACAGGAAAGCAAACAGTAAATCAAAATATGTGTCTCCCTTGTAAAAGACGGTATTAATCCCTTTAAAGTGTGTAAGGGATAGAACACATTAAAAAAACACACCTATTCAAATATACTGAAGATTTTCCACCAAAAAATGAAAATTTTCCGATAAAAATTTTGATATTTTTCATTTTCTGCTCAAAACATAGATTAAGGGCACATGTTAAAATCACCTCGTCGAGGCGGTTCTAACGAGTACCCACAGTCTATGTTTTTGAGCAGAAATAAGAAAAATAATTTATACCCCTATAAACCCCAGTTTAACAATATAAAACTTGGGTTTAAGGGGGGTCAACATTATATAGGCATGTTTTCGTGATGACGTAATTGGTTATACAGTATCAAAGGACTGATAGTCCTAAGAGTCTGCTAGCTTGTAAAGTACTAATGGAGTGCTGTGTATCTTCTATGCAATTTTACACAATACATGCAAAGAAGATAGACGACATTCCAATGCTACCAATACTATACGATAAGATGGAGCTCTATGGAATATATAAAGCATCTGGGCACTGCACTTCCTGAATAGAAGACTTTCTTTAAAAACTCTTAAATTCTGCTGGTAAGTGCATGTCCTTGACAAATCTGACCTCAAGGCCAAGTCTTGGAGAAATTTCACTGAAAGATGATTCTGCATGCAAAATTTCTAGCTAGGACGGACAAATACGGATGGACTCACTAATATACACTTAAATGCAGCTATGGTGACTATGTCTTGCTCAGCGCAAGCGGGCTTGACAAAAAGGAAGATATTTGTTCAAGTTATTTTTCTTCAAACTATTAGCACATTGTTGACAGATCCATTCCTTATCCTCCACACTTTTATGTCCTAATGTACAGAGTCTTTTCATCTCGGGCTTTAGACCCTGAATATCAAATTTAACATCAGAATGTCTGAAAAATGTTTGACAACAACTTGTACATATGTACTGGGGACCACAAGACACCAACTTGTGAAACTGTGTGACTATAGCACTTTCTTTGTTTTTAAATTTCTTACTGCTCAAACCATCTTTTGATGTGTCACTTAACTTAAGTTTCTTATTCAGGGAGGTTTGCAATTCTTCACATATAAGGGGTGAATCAAGTAATGCGGAACCGTGTTCATTTAAGCTGTCAGCAAGCTGGGAGGAAGCATAAGGCTGTGATGAACACAACTCAAATGAAATACATTCTTGTAAAGGAGGATAGGTAGTTATGTCACAAATTTGAAACCCAGCTCATTGGTATCATTTTATGGTCTCCCTGCAAACATGAGATATACAGAGCGAATGCAAATCAAACTGACTCACCGCTGTTGTAGTAAAGGAATTATCAAAACTAAACAATCTACGCAAATGTAAGGAAAATGCCAGTTATATTTGTTTTCTTTAACAAAATGTTTTTGCCATTAACATTTGGCATTCCATCTGAAGCTCTTGCATGTGACTCAAAAAGGTAGAAACAGTCACCTTGTTCCAATAATGCAATAGAAAAGCCGTTGCAAATGAAGACTGCATATGGGTTGAATGAGAAAGTCATAGCGAGTCCTGTCTCTAAATCAAGGAAAGGATACTCCACTAAGGATAAGATATTTAAATTTCCTGAAAATGTTTTTTTTTTTTTTTTTTTTTTTTTTTTTCACTTTCCAGGGATAATGCTGGTTGTCAAGTGAAAAATAAGATGGCAAATCACATGGCTCTAAATAGTCATGATATGTCTTGGCATTCTTTTTTGCATACTTGTATAATTTATCTCCTGCAAACAGAATTTCATTCATGTTGTTGACATTCAACTTGTTGGTACAGATCCTTTTCTGTACAGCTTTCACCAACAATACTAAACAACATGGTAGGCATTGACGCCCTCTTGAATCAGGACTAAATATCCCATCTCTTTGATGGATACTTCCTTGCAATAATACAGATGCATTTTCTTGTAGCGACACCGCCTCGTGGCTGCGAAGAAGCAGCCGCGAAGAAGCAGCCACGACGGTGGCGTCAAATGATAACACGTATGGAATAGAACAGAATTGTGTGTACGGACCCTTGCCGTGGCCTGAAAAGTCGCAATGATTAAAGCGAATAACACCGAGTGTTTCGACTGAGACATGTGATGTCAGTCAGCCAATGAAAGTGCTCAGCGATAAGTATCGTGTCTGGTTTCCGACCTTCTGGGTGTTGCGACAACTGTGTGTGTTGTCGTATGACAACCAGCTTGTTTACTAGAATCTACCGGCTGTCGAACATGTTATTTTTCGCGAGGCTACAGACATGAAAGCTTCTTTTACCTGCATTTTTGAAATTCATGGTGTGTCGCACGCGAAAAACAACAACAGATACTTGTTCAGTTCTTCAGCAAAATTCCTGATGCCGTAAAGTGCATTTCATGTAGGCAACCGGTAGCACAGGAGCTTGACGTTTGCTAATTTCTACTTATAGGGCCTGTCCCTACGATTATGAAATAATCAAAGGACAGGCCCTATAAGTAGAAATTATCCAATGTCAAGCTCCTGTGACCGGTAGTGTAGCGTAACTTGGTACCTATTACCGGCGTGCACATTATCCAGAAATCACGACCCACAGACCACGGCCCCCGCCCATCGGGGCCAGCGAAGTAGTTGGGCTGCCTATAGTCTCCAGGGCAGAGTTGCCTTAGGCAGGGCCTGTTCATCATGTGATCGGGTTGGGTAAAAGTCCCACAAATCTGGAGGCAGTATCTTTAAATGGATACATTGTTGCATTTTTTTTCTTTTCTTTTTATTCGCTAGAATCATCATACAGCAAATACAATGTATAAATAGACTAAGGCTGGCTAATCTGGTCGATTATCACTCCTGTCATTGTGATCGATTATTTATCACATAAGATTTGGTCAATTTACTTGTCTGTCTGAGCAGGACTCTTCCCATGTTATACTTTACTGTATGTATTTGGTCAAATAGGCCTGAGCAAACAGTGTAGACCCAGATGGGATGCCGCAAAATGTGGCGTCTCATTGATTATAAGACATCTGTAATGATAATCATTTTTGTGGAATTTATAGATCAGTTAATTAATTATCTGATTAATTTTGTCAGCCTAAATAGTCTGTGTGAATAAAAGTAATATACTCCATGTATTTTCGCGTTAAATTCAATATTGCGTTAAACTGATTTCTCAATGAAAATAAACGGCAGAGCCACCTACCTGCTGGATGTTTTAAATACAAAGTCACGCTTTAGTGGGCAAGGTTTGTTTTCAGAAATACACTGTTGTTTTGTGATTTCCGCTTAGAAAAGAAATATATTGACCGTGGTGATAACAGTCCTTAATGACATTTACACCTATATCTATTAAATCAATTTTTACAGCTAAGACTAACTTATTTTTTCTAAGAAAATATCAAAACTAAGGTACCGTATTAATCCGCCTATAAGACGGGGATTTTTCCAAAAAAAAAAAAAAAAAAAAAGCCCCCCAAAATCCAGACCCATCTTATAATCAAGATCTTTGGCCATATCGGTATTTTCGGCAAAGTCCGGTGGTGCCACGTGGTCACGGAAAATGCCGATCTTCGAAACCGGTACAAGGATATAATGTTTACCTTCGTCCCTTGACAGAAATAGCAGCAAGGTAATTTTGTAGGTGAAGTACCGAATTTTTCTGTGTATTACTCGCACCCGTGTATAACACGCACTGAATATTTGCTAAATAGTTTTGAAATAAAAAAAAACAAACAGATGTTCTATGTAAAACACGAAGAATTTATCTGTGCGTTATTTACTAAGTTACCAGATACTAAGTGTCAAATTTCACTAGGATTGAGTTGAAAATGGCCGAACTCGGAAGATTTAGAGTAGAAACAGGCCGAATTTACGATAATGCTAACTGAATTTTCGTTGTGCAGCTCTGTTACCATGGGCCTCAGGCAACTTGATGTAGTGTAGGCAGTTCTTTGCTTCCCCACTGCAGACGCTATGATAATAAAAATGTAGTTATTTCTTTTGTGTTCTCATAATTAACACCTTCTTTGTGTCACTTTCTTAACTGAGACGTGAAATTATCAACTCAGTGCCTCAGGGCAATGCAAACAACAACTAAAGTCGACTAGTTGTCATTCTGACTGCCAATTAACCAATTAAGTGCACAGATGTATGCTGGTAGTTTGATTTTCTTTATCATAAACATTGTTTATTTCAAACAATTTTTTTTGTAAGTTGGAAGAAAAGTTTAAATAAAAAAAAAAAAAAAAAAAAAGATAAACATATGCCCAGTCAGCATTCTACGTAAATCTATATCGGGCCGTCATCGGCCCGTCAGGGTAGCTGACGGGCCGATGACGGCCCGATGTAGATTTACGTAGAATGCTAGCTGGGTGGTAAGAAAATAAAAGATAAAATGCAAATGACCGATCTACCTACCTCAAAAGCCCAGTTGGTTTTGTTTATTATCAATAATTTTAATAATTGCATAAACTTAAATACTTTTTTTATTTTTTCAATGTATGATCGTTCGTGCCAATATTTATGTTCTACCAAATTTATTTCCTATTTTGAACTACAATAAATCAGTTGTGCAGGCTGATTTATTCAAGTTACGGTTGAGTCTTGTCAAAGTCCGGTAATCAATACAGATTCATATGCATATGCCTGTTTGAGTAGTTTCCCTTTGAAGAGATCACATGATCAGCAAAATAAAAAAGCGTAAACAAAAAAAAGCATGGACATGAAAAGGATATCAAATTACTACAAATCAGATCGAGTTGCTTGTTTTGAGCTGCCAGAACCCTGGTATGGGCGAGATAGGTATAAAAAATCATGAATATCTTATAGCAATCATTCTATTTCGCATTTTTAACGGGCGATCGTGAATGTCATGAGTTTTCGCGACCGATTATCTTGGTGATTTCTGTCCCGATTTTGGTGTTCCTATAAATAATACATATCGGATTTTTATAAACGTTTTCTGGGTAAATAAGGTGCGTGTTATACACAGTTAAATACGGTATGCATGCTTGTAAGTGGTGTTGGGAGTTTTTTTTTAATTCCTGCTCTGTGATAAATTCACTTACAAATCTGACCAATCATCGCCGATGTCTTCATGTACTTTAGGAATTTCTGAGTGGCAGGGAATGTCTCCGACAGATGACTTTTTTAACCCATCTTATAATTAATTAAAAGCAAAATCCTGCCTGGGAAGGGCCCAAAAACAGCCCCCGTCTTATAAACAAATCGTCTTATAGGCGGATTAATACGGTATCCGTACTTTATTTTGAAAATGGCCAAAATTTGCAAAAATCACATTACAATTACATGATGATTTTCTGCCAAAAATTTAATTAACGCGAAGTTACATGGCTTTTGGTTCAAAATGGCGGCAACATGGTTGGCTTGTTTACACAAATGCTTTCACAAATCAAATCCAAAGAACTGCATTATTTGTACATAAAATAAATGCTCAGATAATAATTTAGATGACTTCAGAATTATTTTCAGCATTTGTCTCTGTAAGTAGTTATGATGAAACGTTTTACCATTAGTAACGTGAAAATACATGAAACCGGGCTAAATAATAACAGCAAAAAATTCTAAGATGTGAATTATATGGGTCTAGACTTAAAAAATACAGTAATTATTATACTGTACATATATGTATAGTAAAAACATAGCAAACTAGATCACAAATCTTGATTTTGATCATGGTTCTGTTGGACATCCCAGTAGGGCTAGCTGTTGAAAGAACTTATAAGCATTAAAAGCTCTACACAGCTTATGTTGTCTATTTCTTAAATTCTTATATGCAACCTTTTATTTAAGGCTCTTTATCTTTATTTATAATGACTGAAATATTTTTTACCCACACTCCTCAATTATCTGGACAATTTTTATTAGCTGCAAAAATACCAAGAACATTTTGAATCCTCAAAGTCATAGTGACATGCCCATGCTCCAACTCTGCACACACATAAGCATATAGGTGTAGGCAAGTGAATTTTGTTGTCTGAACACTAAAGCTGGCACAATTGATCAGATACAGTCATTTGGCTAGAACCAGGTAAAGTTATGCTTCATAACAATTTCCAAATAAGTGGCTGATCAAAATTTGGACTTTATTGGCTGATACAGAGTACTAGCCTTCCTTGAAATATCACACCAAAGACTTTGTCCTTCGCCTTAGGTTATCTGCCCTTGTGATGAATGTGAAGTTCTCCACTGATTTGGCTAGTTCCAAATAGTTTCGCTAGTTCCGAATAATAAATGAGGGATCTGTAAAAATCCCTCACATAATGCAACAGCCTCTATATATTATTTTATCAACTTGGATAATGTGTTACGGAGAAAATTAATTCAATATAAGACATTTGTCGCAAAGCGACATGTTCACAAAGACCTTAAAACAGATCCTTTAAGCAAAAATCGTATAATTCATGGCATAACAATTTTTCGGCATGTACACCCTCCTTACTGCAAAATTTAGCTCCTATTTTCTGGATTTAATAATCTTTCCGATATAAATATATTTCAATGAGGTTTAAGAAGTTGAAAGGAGTATGTGCATAAGGTCCTATTTTCCCCCTTCTGAAGCCCGAAAATAAAATATGCTTGCAGTAAAATTATGCGTTAATTAATCCAATTGTAGCTTGTGTTTAGCACTGTGTGATGCCGCTACAAAGTCTCCCTGCACTTTGTCAAAGTACAGATAATATATAAGCAACGACATGAAAAACCTGTCTTCTAGGTTTTCGACCAAATAAGACTCAGACCTGCTTACTCAGCCGTAGACTGGCTAACTTGGCCATTGTGCCAGATTAGCTAGTCTTGAAAGTTTTGATAGGTTGTTTACTGTCTAGACAGCGAACAACAACGGTGCTGATCAGACTGCGCATAGCAAAAACCACGTGTCTTTGTTGTTCGCATATGGCATAAGATTTTTATCCCATGAAGAGGCTCATATATCCCTTCAATAGTCTGTCACATGTCTGAGATTCTTGTACATACACTACATCAATATCTACACTCCTTTAAACACAGCATGTGAACACCTTACCCGAAATTTGATTTCTGGGTCGGTTACTCATCTCAACTCCTTACCATACTTTATTTAAAATTGAACAAGAGGCCCACGGGCCACTCACCTGAGTAGCATTGTGAGTGCAGATATGCAGATGTTATGTAACATTTTTCCAATCCTGTCATCGCAACTAATGAAAAGATCATCCTTTAAGCAGTTCTTAATTTTTAAGATGAATATTATATATGGCAAGACAGTCAATGGAGCGTGATCATTTGAACAAACTCTCAATCACATTTCAACAGTAGGATCAATGTGAAATTTGGTTGCTACTGCCTAAGTGGTTTCTGATTGATTGATTGTGTTGGGGTTTAATGACACGTCAACCCTTGAGGGTCATTTTGTGTCGTCTCCCAGAGAAAGGGAGAAAAGAGATAGAAGAGAGAGTAGAGGAGATGAAAGAGAGGGACAGGGAAGAAAGAGGAACAGGAATGAAAGTGAAGAAACAGAAGAAATAAAAACATTCCCCCTCTACCCTTACCCACTACAAGGATAGCAGGCCTTGCCCAACTGTAAGCCAATATCAGTTGGACGCCCCAGTGATGTAAGATACATAGCACCTTCGCACCACCCGACCACCCCCAAGTGGTTTCTGAAGAATCATGATTTTATACATGTAAACAGCACAGTGGCAGGGAAATATAATAAACATAAACAAGATGGTAGCCATCTTGGATTTCCAATCGGAATGACTTTTAGCTACTGTTGATCTACAAGTCACTTCGATACTTCCAATGAACTTTGTCAATTGCCCTTTCGGTTCAGGGGAAAAAGTTCAAAACAGATTTTCAAGATGGCCACCATAGCCGCAATTTGAGATTTCTTATTGCAACCATTTGAGCGTTTTTTGATCTACAAGTCACCCTGATGCTTCCTACCAAGTTTAGAGTCAATAAATGGTCTTTCAGTTCAGAAGAAGTAAAGAAAAATAGATTTTCAAGATGGCCGCCATCTTGGATTTCCAATCGGAAGGATTTTAGCTATTTTTATATCAACATGTCATCCTGATGCTTCCTACCAATTTTCAAATTAACTGGCCCTTTGGTTCAGGAAAATAAGTGAAAGGAAAAGAGTTTCAAGATGGCCGCCATGACAGCCATCTTGGATTTCCTATCCAAACAATTTAAGCTATTTTAGATCTACAAGTCACCTAAATGCTTCCTACCAAGTTTCGAGTCAAATGGCCTTTCAATTCAGGAATAGAATCGAAAAATAGATTTTAAAGATGGCTGTCATAGCGGCCATCTTGGATTTCTGATAGGGATAATTTTATCTATTTTTGATCTACAGGTCACCCTGATGCTTCCTACCTAGTTTAAAGCCAATAAGCCTTTTGATTCAGGAGAAGAAGTGAAAAATCTACATTTTCAAAATGGCCACCATGGCAGCCATCTTGGATTTCCAATCAGAATGATTTTAGCCATTTTTAATCTATAAGTCACCCCGATGCTTCCTACCAAGTTTCAAGTCAACTAGCTTTTGGGTTTAGGAGAAGAAGCGAAAAAAAGATTTTCAAGAGGGCCACCAGGGTGGCCCTCTTGGACTTCCGATCAGCATGGTTTTAGCTATTTTTGATCTACAAGTCACCCTGATGCTTCCTACCAAGTTTGGAGTCAGTTGGCCTTTCGGCTCAGGAGAAGAAGCGAAAAAGATTTTCAAAATGGCCGCCATGGTGGCCATCTTGGATTTCCGTTTGGAATGATTTTAGCGTCTTTTGATCTATAAGTCACCCCTATGCTTCCTAGCAAGTTTGGAGTCAATTGGCCTTTCGGTTCAGGAGAAGAAGCGAAAAATAGATTTTCAAGATGGCTGCCATGGCGGCCATCTTGGATTTCCGATCAGCATGATTTTAGCTATTTTTGATCTACAAGTCACCCCGATGCTTCTTAGCAAGTTTGGAGTCAACTGGCCTTTCCGTTCAGGAGAAGATGCGAAAAATAGATTTTCAAGATGGTGGCCATCTTGGATTTCTGATCAACACGATTTTAGCTAGTTTTGATCTACAAGTCACCCCGATGCTTCCTAGCAAGTTTGGAGTCAATTGGCCTTTCGGTTCAGGAGAAGAAGCTAAAAATAGATTTAAGATGGCTGCCATGGCGGACATCTTGGATTTTCGATTGGCAAGATTTTAACTATTTTTGATCTACAAGTCACCCCAGTGCTTCCTAGAAAGTTTGGAGTCAATTGGCCTTTCGGTTCAGGAGAAGAAGCGAAAAATAGATTTTCAAGATGGCGGCCATGGCGGCCATCTTGGATTTCCGATCGGCATGATTTTAGCTATTTTTGATGTACAAGTCACCCCGATGCTTCCTACCAAGTATCGAGTCAATTTGCCCAGGGGTGTAGGAGTAGGCTTTTAAATCAATTGTTGACGTCGCATGACGGACGACGGACATTGACTGACCACAATAGTTCACCATGAGCACTTTGCGCTCAGGTGAGCTAACAAGTACAATTTACTACCGAATGTTTTGTCTTAAAATAGCTCAATGGGTGGCAAACAGTTTAGCTCCTGACGTGACACCGCATTTTGTAGCATCTCATGGGGGTTTACAATGTTTGCTCGGGACTGTCTGGCAAATACATCCAGTAAAGTATGACCAATTTCAATATAATTTTGCAGGAGTGTTACTTTGATGATCCTCTACCAAGATTGTTCAAGCCATTTGGATTCGTCAAAACACATGGCCACCAGGGGGCGGGGCTTATTTTCCCTTTATATCTATATAGAAAACTTTAAAAATCTTCTTGTCAGAAACCACTGGACCGATTTCAATATAATTTTGCAGGAATGTTTGTTTGATGATTCTGTACCAAGATTGTTCAAGCCATCTGGATTCGTCAAAAAACATGGCTGCCAGGGGGCGGAGCTTATTTTTCCTACATGTATATATCTATATGGAAAACTTTTAAAAGCTTCTTGTCAGAAACACTGGGCCGATTTCAATATAATTTTACAGAAACGTTCCTTTAGTAATCCTCTACCAAGATTGTTCAAGCCATTTGGATTCCTCAAAAAACAGGGCCACCAGAGGGCGGGGCTTATTTTCCCTATATATCTATACAGAAAAGTTTAAAAATCTTCTTGTCAGAAACCACTGGACCGATTTCAATATAACACGGCAGGAATGTTTCTTTTGTAACTTTCTACCAAGATTGTTCAAGCCGTCATGATACGTCAAAAACCATGGCTGCCAGGGGGGTGGGACTTTTTTTTTTTTAACTCACCTGACCTCTGCTCAGGATGAGCTATAGTGATCACTTTTCCTCCGTCCATTAACATTTTCAAATGACTTCTCCTCTGAAGCCGCTGAGCCAATTTTGCTCAGATTTCATGTGGAGCCTCCTTAGGGTGGGGGAACGAAAGATTGCTAAAATGGTCATGGTCTGTTGACCCAAGATGGCCTCCATGCACATATATGGTAAAAACCTTTAAAAATCTTCTCCATAACCGAGAATGCCTTGGGGCTGAATCTTTGCAAGAATCATCAGGGACAAGAGGTCTTCCAAAGTTGTTATAAGATTTGTCGTACGTTGGCATTTGACCTTTTTACGGCAAGGTCAAGTTTGCTTCCCTATGCTTTTGTATGGGAAAAACCTTTAAAAATCTTCTTCTCCAAAACCGAGCATGCCTTGTGGCTGAATCTTTGCACATATCATCGGGAATGGGAGGGCTACCAAAGTTGCTAAAATAATGGTTGTACATTGACATTTGACCTTTTTGCGGTAAGGTCAATTTTGCTTCCTTATGCATTTATATGGGAAAAATGTTCAGAATTTCAAATAACATCTCCTCTGGAGCCTCTGGGCCAAATTTGCTCAAATTTCATATTGAGCCTCCTTAGGTTGGGGGAACAAAAGATTGCTAAAATGGTCGCAGTTCATTAACCAAGATGGCCGCCATGCCCATATATGGTAAAAACATTTAAAAATCTTCTCCAGAACCGAGGATGCTTTGGGGCTGAATCTTTGCATAATTAATGGGGGACGGAGGGTCTACCAAAGTTGCTAAAATTTGACCTTTTTACGACAAGGTCGTTTGCTTCCCTATGCATTTATATGGGAAAAAAACATTTAAAAATGTTATTCTCCAAAATCGAGGATGGCATGTGGCTGAATGTTTGCATATATCATCGGGAACGGGCGGTCTACCAAGGTTGCTAAAATAATTGTCATACATTGACATTTAACCTTTTTACGGCGAGGTCAAGTTTGCTTCTGTATGCATTTGTATGGGCCCCATACATTTGTATGGAAAAAATGTTGATAATTTCAAATGACTTTTCCTCTGAAGCCTCCGGGCCAGTGTTGCTCAAATTTCATGCAGAGCCTCCTTGGGCAGGAGAATGAAAGACTGCTAAAATGGGCATGGTCCATTGATCAAAATGGCTGCCATGCCCATATAATGGTAAAAAAAAATTTACAAATCTTCTTCTCCATAACCAAATAAGCCCTGGGCCCTTATCTTTGCACAAATTATGGGGGACAGGAGAGCTACAAAAATTGCTAAAATGATGGTTCTATGTTGACGTTTGACCTTTTTACCTCCAAGGTCAAATTTGCTTCCCCATGCATTTGTATGGGCCATATACATTTATATTGAAAGTATTCAAGTGAATTGTAGATCAACAGTAGTTAAAATTGTTCTGATTGGAAATCTTAGATGGCCATCATCTTGTTTATATTTATTATATTTCTCTGCCACTGTGCTGTTTACATGTATAAAATCATGATTCTTCAGAATCCACTTAGCCAATTTCCACCAAATTTCACATTGATCCTACTGTTGAAATGTGATTGATGGTTTATTCAAATGATCATGCTCCATTGACTGTCAGGCCCATATATTCTTCTTCAAAACTAAGAACTGCTCAAATGATGATCTTTTCATTAGTTGTGATGATAGGAATGGAAAAATGTTGCATAACATCTGAATGTCTGCAGTGACTCAGGTGAGCGAGCCGTGGCCCGTGGGCCTCTTGTTTCCCTATATATCTATATAGAAAACTTTAAAAATCTTCATGTTAGAAAGCACTGGACCGATTTCTATATAACTAGGCAAAAATGTTTCCTTGGTGATCCTCTACCAAGATTGTCCAAGCCGTCATGATTTGTCAAAAAACATAGCAGCTAGGGGGCAGGGCTTATTTTCCCTATATATATAGAAAATTTTAAAAATCTTCTTGTCAGAAACCACTGGACCGATTTCATTAATACTTGGCAGAAATCTTTCCTTTTGACCCTTAACCAAGATTGTTCAAGTTATCATGATTTGTCAAAAAAACATTGCCGCCGGATGGTGGGTGGGGAGGGAGGCTTAATTTCCCTATATATCTATATAGAAAAGTTTAAAAATCTTCTTGTCAGAAACCAATGGACCAATTTCAATATAGCTTGGCAGGAATGTTGCTTTGGTGACCTGCTACCAAGATTGTTCAAGTAGTCATGATTCGTCTAAAAAAAATTCTGCCAGGGGGTGGGGCTTATTTTCCCTATATATCTCTATAGAAAACTTTAAAAATCTTCTTGTCAGAAACCACTGGACCGATTTCATTATAACTTGGTAGAAATCTTTCCTTGTTGACCCTCTACCAAGATTGTTCAAGTTATCATGATTCGTCAAAAAACAATGGCCGCCACTGGGAGGGGCTTATTTTCCAAATATATCTATATAGAAAAGTTTAAAAATCTTCTTCTCAGAAACCAATGAACCGATTTCAATATAACTTGGCAGGAATGTTTCTTTGGTGACCCTCTACCAAGATTGTTCAAGCCGTTATGATTCATCAAAAAACATGGCGGCTAGGGGGCGGAGCATATTTTCCCTATATAGAAAACTTTAAAAATCTTCTCGTAAGAAACCGTTGGATTGAGTTCAATGTAACTTGACAGGAATGTGCTTTGGTGACCTTCTACTAAGACTGTGCCCTCATGATACGTCAAAAAACATGGCCTTCATGGGGCGGGGCTTATTTTCCGCATATATCTGTATAGAAAACTTTAAAATTCATCTTGTCAGAAACCACCTGACTGATTTTAATATTACTTGCCAGGAATGTTGCTTTGGTGACCCCCTATCAAGATTGTTCAAGCAATCATGATTCGTCAAAAAACATGGTTGCTAGGGGTGGGGCTTATTTTCCCTATATATCTAAATAGAAAACTTTAAAAATCTTCTTGTCAGAAACCACTGAACCGATTTCAATATAACTTGGCAGGATTTTTCCTTTGGTGACCCTCTACCAAGTTTGTTCAAGCTGTCATGATTTGTCAAAAAACATGGCCGTTAGGGGGTGGGGCTTAATTTCCCTATATATCTATATAAGACATTTTAAAAATCTATTTGTCAAAAACCACTGGACCAATTTCAATATAACAGCAGAATTGTTCCTTTGGTGATCCTCTTTCACTATTCAGTTCAAGCCATCATGATGGATGAAAAAAACATGGCCACTGGGGTGCAGGGTTATAAAATTTATACAAAAATTTTAGAGCAGTAAACTTGGCTGAAACTTCAACAGTAAGTATGCAAAGCTGTTTGCTCAGGTGAGCGATATAGGACCATCATGGTCCTCTTGCTTTTTTTTTTTCCCCCATTGGACCTAGCATGCCAGTTATGCCTGTTTTTGAATCTATTCTGTTCTAAATATTCCCCCCCCCCCCACCCCCCTCCCCACACACACACCCTTGGATGGGGACGCCAGTGCTGATAAGATCTGCACCAAAAGCAATATACCCCCTCCCGCTTGAGCTAGGATTCTGATATTTATGTCTCCTCCCTTTAGGGTAGGGAGATGTGTATTGTTTTTTCCCTCGGGCGTCTGTCACAAAATCTTGTCCACTCTGTAACTTGAAAATGGTTCAAGCTGTCTCCACATAACTTCATATAAATATCAATCAACATTATCTTACATGCAGAGCACAAGAACCATACGTCTTGCATTTATACTTTTTGAGTTATTTCACTTGGAACTTTATGCGTCACAAAATCGTGTCCGCTCTGTAACTTGAAACCTGTTCAAGATATCTTCAAGAAAGGTCATGTAAATATCAATCAGCATTAGACAACATGCAGCGCGCAAGAACCATAACTCTTGCATTTATACTTTTTTGAATTATTATACACCTGTTTGAAAAACGGGACATATTATTTTACGGGGTATGACGTCCGTCAGAAAACTTTTTCGTTTCCGGCTAACGCCTCCTACAGTTTACATCCGATTAAAATGAAACTTGGTATATAGCTAGACCATGATGTGAAGCAGCACATATTGTTTTTGGGCTACAGACCACCAATTATTAGCAGAGCTATGCCCCTTCGAAAATTTCAGAAAACATTTCGTTTCTGGTTAACTCCTACACTTTACATCTGATCAAGCTGAAACTTCATTTATAGTTAGACCATGATGTGGAACAGTGCATATTGTTTTGAGGTTACAGTCCACTTAATATCAGCAGAGTTATAGCCCTTTGAAAATTCCTTTAAACTTTTCGTTTCCGGATAACTGCTCCTACAATTTACATCCGATCAAGCTGAAACTTCATTTATAGTTAGACCAAGATGTGGGGGCAGTGCATATTGTTTCTAGGTCACAGTCCACCAAATATTAGCAGAGTTATGTCCCTTTTAAAATTTCATTTAACTTTTCGTTTCCGGCTAACTCCTCCTACAATTTACATCCGATCAAGCTGAAACTTCATTTATAGCTAGACCATGATGTGGAGCAGCACATATTGTTTCAAGGTTACAGTCCACTAAATATTAGCAGAGTTAAGCCCCATTGAAAATTTCTTTAAACTTCTAGTTTCTGGTTAACTCCTCCTACAATTTATATCCGATCAAGCTGAAACTTCATTTATGCTATAGTTAGACCAAGATGTAGAGAAGGGCGTATTGTTTTGAGGTTACAGTCCACAAAATATTAGCTGAGTTACGCATAGTTGTGGGACGATTCATCGATGCATTGGTGCATCCCGATACGCTTCATGTATCGATACACATGATGGAGTATCGATATGATGAACGCTTCTATTCAGATTCGCTTATTTGTGTTCGTTACATTCTTTAATCCGGTCTACAAAGTGACATTTTCAGAGCACGATTTTGATTGGATGACGCTTGACTGATAGCCAATTGCATTTTGCTTTACTCTCATTATGATGGCAGACGAAACTGTGGTTGGAATTTATTCGCCACCCAGCGGTAAAAATACTAGTTCTGTATGGGAATGTTTCGGCCATCCTATTCTTACTTTTGAAGTTAGCCATTTTTAGTGTTTCAGTATTATGGACAATGCATGTTTAAGGGAAACCATATAGTTGGGGTCATAGTGTTGTTCAAACACATGTTCTAGTTCATTATAATTTCAACACAAAAACATGTTGGAACTTATTAGGAGGTCATTCATTGGTAGGGCTCTTTTAATGAATATCCACAGCATATATTCCTTAAGAAAAATAAGAAACATGCCAGTAATTTTTATTCAAAAAGTGTGTTATCTAACTGATAATACAGGTAAATAATAACGTTACTTTACGCATGTTAAAGTTAAATAAAAGTGTAGTTAAAAGAGATTCAGAACCACCACAGAGTAATGTACATCCAGTATAGCAACTGTAGTTACTCTGAATTGTTCAGAAGGCGGTGTCGCGAAAAAAGGCATTAACTTAATTACATAATTAGATTTATATGATTTGATGGACCTGGATTTTGCTCTATATCCATATTTTCACACTTTCTTACAACCAGTGGCTTCATCCAATATTAAATTTACATTCAGAGACAAGGCTTTGTGAGAAAATTTACTATTCCTTGAAAAACAACCAACATGAACACTTTGTACTACATGCTTTCACTATCAATTTAATTTCTCAAAATCAGTCAGATGGAAATGCATTCTACTTCTATTAATGTATAAATAAGAATGGGTCTTTACTGAGGCATCTGTGTAAAACAGATATACATAAATAATCTAACCATGTACTGAAAAACTAAATACAATTATTTCTCTTCTGTTTTGTTTCTTTCTTCACAAAAAAAATCCATTTTATTATCTGCATATATAAGCCAATGCAGTGATTGGAGTAATGAACCTCTTTATTTTCCAATGAAGTTTACCACCTGATTATTCCAAATGAGTGTATCTCCAGCAGCAATTTCCAATTTCTAGAATCAAAGTTCAAGTCTAGATATGCTCCAGTTCATACATATTCAACACCTGATGTAGCTCCACGATTATTCTGGTGCAATTTTATAAATTTATCTGTATCATTCTGAAGACGAGCAGATTAAATAAATTTGAAATGGCTATGTTCAATCCAGATTAGCTTTAATAACTGATTGTCATTTGATAGTGCTTCACCTAAGCATCAACAGATTAGCCCGACCAGCTATACCCTTTTCTGTTTTCAAGAGATTTTCCGATGTCCACAAAAGAAGGGTCATAACGTATAAATGGGCCAGCAGTCGTCAGACAACTCCGTGTCACTGAGGTGTGAATAAAGTAATTTCATGTAGGAGGAATGAATTAAATGCCTGATGTCTTGCTATATTCAATATCGAATAAGTAGATTCTGATACTTTCTTTTCGTTCAGCTTCCGTTGCTAAGCACAACATCAAAGATGGCGTGGGGTGATTGACAAAAGTAGCGCGTGTATTACTACACCGAATTTTGAAGTCTATGTTTCAAATTGCACTATCTAAATCGATTTCAGTTACAGTTATGTAAGGGAAATAGAAAAGCTATAAAAAATTCCCCTGCTTCACATTCAGTTCGCCGTAATAGTGCCGCATTGCGTCTGATTAAGAAGTAGTGCGCGTATGAATATAGCGGTGATGAAAATCCGCTTGTGACGTAGTAAAAAACCCCATGCGATTGCATAGAGCCTGCTAGCTGTCGCTAGCAGACTCAAAAACTGCAACGAACGCCGATGGCTCGTTTACCGTGGCTGAGTCGAGCTCGGTTTTGAGTATCCAGGAAATTCTTCCAATAACTCAAGAAAACACATATTTAGATACAGTTGACTCTCGTTATCTCGACCTCGCTTATCTCGAATAACCACTTATCTCGAAGTGAAAATCTTGTCCCTGTTTTAACATGGAAATCTAACAACAGGTAACAAAATATTGTGGGAAAGAGGAGAAATTGCTCCTAAGGATCAATTTCTCCTCTTTTCCACAATATTTTCAATATATCTCTTTCAGGAGTCAAATTACATATTCATTTGTTAACTGTGGCTGTTCGATTTATTGTTTTCCTCAATTCCGCAAATCTGATATGTCGAGGTATGGATATCTTGAAGTGTTTCAGAGAGTCCCTTGGACTTCGAAATAACGAGAGTCGACTGTATATATATATGGACATTTTGTTTTGTCATGAAAATGTATGTTGTGTGTGCTCATTAGAATCGCCTCGTCGATGCGACTCTAACGTGTTCACTGAACATACACTTAACTTATAAAAGATCCAAAAGACATCCCCAAATTTTCAATATTAGCCTCCTGACCTGGCGCAATAATTAACCCTGATTGGTTCGAACTGCCCATGTCTAGAACAAAATTCTATGTCCCAAATTCGTTCGAGCCACTGAAGTTCGACTGAATTTTATTTTAACTCATTTTTGCCAACCGTCCTAAAAAGGGGACATTGGCAAACAGTGCAGACCCAGATCAGACGCCGCAGAACGCGTCGTCTGATCAGGGTCTACACTGTTTACATCAAGAACATGACGTTCTATGACAAATCATAATAATAAAAACAAACCTGACACACCTTCCATTATACATGGACCTGCCCAAATAAGGTAGGGTAGTCGCACGACGCATATTAATGCGTCGTGCGACTACCCTACCTTATTTGGGTTAAATAATTTCAGATGCAGGGATGTTCTTGAATAACCCTGGGACTGTGACTGTTCCATATGTTTATGCGATGGATTATACAGTTTGGAGCAATATCAATGCAACATGCGAAATTACAAGAACTGAGCACAGACAGGCCTGTTACCACAATGGCTGGACTCTTAACTGCACGTAAGTATTCTTAACGCTTAGCATTTTGACTAAAAATTTCAGCAGACGACATTTTAAAATATTTTCTTCTTTTTTCTTTCTTTTTTTGAAGAAAACAATTTTGATATTTCATGTAAATGGTCTCTTTTGGTTATAATTTGCAAGAAATTTTAAAGCCTATTATCTGGAAAAGATAAGAAAACAGTCATCAGTTTTGTCGTCTGCTGAATTAGCCAAGAGA
Organism: Anodontia alba; assembly: GCA_964016985.1. Taxonomy (NCBI): domain Eukaryota; kingdom Metazoa; phylum Mollusca; class Bivalvia; order Lucinida; family Lucinidae; genus Anodontia; species Anodontia alba. The sequence continues at coordinate 40,668,202 of OZ024834.1, forward strand.
GTGATAAAGGTTAAATGCTCTTGTTGTGGCAATGTATGAACAGTGAAACCTTTATTAAGTAAACACTAATGGGAAAGCCAAAAATTGTTCTTTAAGAGGGATTTTGCTTAATACAGGTTAATGTTCACTTCTTTACCTATAATGGGGTCTGAAATAGTGGCCTTTTAAGACAAGTGATTGCTTAATACAGGTGACCATTTAGACTGTATTTAAAACCAGAATGTTGTTGTATAAAGTATTGCCATGTACCGCATTCACACTAAGCATTCGGACAGACAAACCACAGGAAAAAGTGTAGACCAGAGTAAGAGGCCACAGAACGCAGTGGCTGATCAGGATCTACACTTAAATGATACCCTTTTTCACAAGCGAGAGCAAAACATTTTAACAGTCAACCCTCTCCCCTGAGGTATACCATGTCCCCTTAGGCTATATTTTGGACCATCGCACATATATGATAAGGCAAAATAAAAATATGTGTGTTTTGGGTAAAATGTTAGAAAAAAACTAAAACAATAAGTAGGGTAGGTAGGCTTTATTTTTGTTGTTGTTGTTGTTGTTGTTTTGGGTTTGTTTGTTGTTGTTTTTACATTTTTATACGGAATTGTACTGCATCCATCAAATATATTTCGACTCAGCGCAATAATTTACATAAAATTTTACCAAGTATCTTTGACGCCATTTGATGTGTCTAAAACGTACTGTTAGAATAGCAAACAGTGTAGCCCCTGATCAAACATCTAGGAGTAATTTGACCTGGGTCTAAGATCTACTTGTCTGAATATTTCGCATAAATATGGTAACATTTTATCTCAGTAACTTCTTTTGATTTTTTTTTTTTTTTTTTTTTTAGAAAACATGAAAAAATTGCTAACACCATGAAAATTAGCAAGGGTAGGTAATAAACACATTGTTTTGTTTGGACTAAGTGTTTATTCATCACGAAAACATGTCTATATAATTTGACCCACTTAAATCCCACTTTTATATAGTAAAACTGGAATTTGCGGTGATATACATTATTTTTTTATGATTTTGCTCAAAAACATAAATTGTGAGTATTCGTTAAAACCGCCTCGCAGAGGCGGTTCTAACGACTACCCACAATCTATGTTTTGAGCAGAAATATGAAAAATATCAAAGTTTTTTATCTGAAAGTTTTCAGTTTTTGGAGATGAAATTTTCTATATATTTGAATAGGCGAGTTATTGTAATGTTCTTCATGCAGGACCATTTCCTACACGGTGAATGAAACTGGACCATGTGACAGATGCGAGATTACTACTAACCCGTATGATATGTTCTACGAAAACGGTACGTAAATGCTTTAGCATTGATACCCAGTAAGCATTCTACATAAACCTATAGCGGGCCGTTATCAGCCCGCCAGGATAGCTGACGGGCCGATGAAGGCCCGCTATAGATTTAAGTAGAATGCTAGCTCGGTATACGATAAAACTACAATGACTCAAATACCAATGCCACGTTTTCCGTGACTGATTTGAACTCGTTTTTTGAGTCTCTAGGAAAATTAGAAAACACATATTTAAGGATATTTAAGGGAAATTTTCTTATTTACCATGAAAATATATGCTGTGTGTGCTGATTAGAATCGCCTCATCGAAGCTATTCTAATAAGTACAGTAAAACCTGTGTAAGACAGCCACCTTTGAAATTGACCATAGTGGTTGATGTAAAAAGGTGGTTGTCTTATAAAGATACATATCATGTTATTTTGCTAGCAACATTACATGACACGTACCTTTATAAGACAGACAACTTTTTCCACATCAACCACTATTTAAAGTCAGTCTCGAAGGTGGCTCCCTTACACACGTTTTACTGTACACTCAACATACCATTATTTTATAGAAGATTGAAAAGACATCCTTAAATTATTCCCATTGCCTCATGACCTGGCGTTATGACTAACCCCAATGACTCGAACTACACATTTAGAACAATTCCATGGTCCCAACTAGCCTTTGAAGTTCGACTATGACTATATAAGTCTTATGCAGTTCCTAAATGAAAGTAGGCATTCGAGCAATCTCATCAAAATCTGCATCGTTCGATTTTTCGCTATGTATTTTGCTACTACAGTGAAACCTGTGTAAGAGAGACACCTTTCTAGACTGACTTTAAAAAGTGGTTGACGTGAAAAAAAACGTCTGTCTTATAAAAGTACATGTCATGTAATTTTGCTAACAAAATTACATGACATGTACCTTTATAAGACAAGCACCTTTCCACATCAACCACTAAAGTCAGTCTCAAAGGTGGCTTTTTTACACAGGTTTTACTGTACATTTTTGCCATATTGCTTCAGGAGTTTGTCTAAGATCTCTTTTTTGAGAATTCTACTTTCTGCTCACATGTGTCAGCTTCCTTCATGCAACTCTCTCCTCACATGTCTCATACTCCTTCATTCTACCTTCTGCTCGTATGTATTACATTGCGTCATTTTATGTTTCTGCTCACGAGTCTCACATTCCTTCTTTCTAATAAGTGCTCACGTCTCACCCTATACTTCATTCTACTTTCTGCTCACTAGTCGTCCTCACATTTCTTCATTCGACTTTCTTCCAAAAAGACTCACTCACATTTCTTTATTTTACTTTTTTACCACAAGTCTCACTCACATTCTTTCATTCTACTTTCTTCCAACAAGTCTCGCTCACATTTCTTCACATTACTTTCTTCCCACAAGTCTCACTCACATTTCTTTTCTCTACTTTCTTCCCACGGATCTCATTCACATTTCTTCATTCAAATTTATCCTCTCATGTCTCACACTCATTCATTCTACTTTATGCTCACATCTCACATTCCTTCATTATACATTATGCTTACGAGTTTCATATTCCTTTATTCTGTTTAATGCTTACGAATGCTCAGAAAGCTGGGGATTGTGATTATGTTCTTTTTTTCCTAGATACCTTCATTTATTTTTTTTTTTTCAGAAAATAGGGCTTGACATTTCATTTGCTCATCTAATGAGACTACACGATTCGCGTGAAATGTCACATCCTATTTTCCAGGGCATATAAAAAATACATTTATCGGCTTTACTGATTTTGTCAGGACAGTGTTTATTTTTAAGGTTAAGCATGCTCAAGTGATGTCAATCATAAAGCTTACTATATTTACCTAGTCTGTCTCTAGACTCTATATCATTTTTTTTTCTTTTCTTATCAAAGATATGCGATCTAGTACAGCTTATAATGATTTGATAAGTTATGTCCCTTAGTGGAAAAGATAAAAACAGTGAAATGGGATTAAAGAGACAAATACAGCTACAGGAAGTGATAAAGAATGACACAAAATAATGTAGAGACGACTGGAGCCAGTCTAATACTTACACGTACCCTAAGTATTCGGACAGACAGGCCTAAGCAACCAGTATAGACCCTGAGCAGACGCCGCTCTACGCGGCGTCTGATCAGGGTCTACACTGTTTTGCCATTCACCCAGCAGTTTCTATACACAGCAATAGGTGGCTGATCAAATAGACTTCTTCAAATTTTAGGATGTGTATGGTAAGGAGTTTTAAAGTGGTATATACGGTACCTGAGGTACGGAATACCGCTGCATGTATTTACCTGGCCCCTAGGTTATAAAACTTTTTTCATGCTCAACTCAGCTGAGCAAGAAAATTTTCATGCTACTAATCTCAAATTACTAACAATGTCTAATTCTTCCTTGCTAAATATAGCTGAGCATGAAAATTTCTCTGCTAATAAATATGAAAATGCCAACTATTGTTGGCATTTTCGTATTTACATTATTAGCTGAGAAATTTTCGTGCCCAGCTGAGTTGAGCATGAAAAAAGTTTAATAACCTCGGGGTCTGACTTTTCCTGTTTTTGTTGTTTTCACAGATCTGAGCATTATAAAGAAGTCGTGTGCTACTGCTGATTGCAGTGGGAGGTGCCCCAATGACGACTGTCTACCTGTCGGTGTCACAGTAACGGTCGGCGTACGGTGTTGGAGCACTGCAGATTGGTCGAATCAAAACGTCACAACGACATTCAGTGTAACATCTGTTGACAATTCGTCGCTCTCAAGTAAGAGATGAAAGGAAAACGCGCATCAAATTATACACGTACCTGAAAATAAAATGCTTATTAGCTGACGTGTTTGAAGAAATAAAAAAATATGAAAACCGGTCAAGGATTAATACAATACAATACAAATATATCATTAAATATTCAAAATGGCGGGCGCTATGAGTGCGCACATGTCACACATACGAATACGTAACATATATGTACGCATACGTAGCATATATGTATGAGTGTCACATGTCGAATTTGACACGTGTGCAAATGGTACGAAATCTTCACATCATTACGAAAACACGCCTATATAATTTTGACCCCCTTCAACCCCACTTTTATATTGTAAAACTTGGGTTTACAGGGGTATACATTATTTTTCTTATTTCTGCTCAAAAACATAGATTGTGGGTACTCGTTAGAACCGCCTCGGCGAGGCGGTTCTAACGAGTACACACAATCTATGTTTTGGGCAGAAATATGAAAAATATCAGAATTTTTTATCTGAAAAGTTTCCTTTTTTGGGTTGTAAAATTTTCAATATATTTGAATAGGCGTGTTTTCGTAATTTTTATGAAATTGCAAAGAAAAATTGATACAGTTTGACTGTGTAGACCGGATGTCGCGACTGATCAGAATCTGCACTGTTTGCCACTCATTTTTCTCATATTACTCTGAATAGTGTAAAGCCTGATCAGATGTTATGATAGCAATATGATGGCTAATCTGGGTCTAGATTTCTCTCATGTTACTAATGCTGTTGTTTTTTTGTTTTTTTGTTTTTGTTTTTTGTTGTTTTTTTTTTCATGACACGGCTCATTTACGAGCGTATGTACGCTTGTAGCAGACTTCCATTGTCAGAATAAAAGATTAAGTCGGTTAAAGTGTACTAGTAACAGCATTTGCACAAAACAAGGACACTGGTCCTTAAATGCTTCAGCTGCAATTCGCATGAGGGTCCTATTATAGCCTTGAAAAGGGGTAAAAGAATATCACTACACTTTAAAAATGATCTTTGCAACTAGAAGTTTCAGATACAGGCTATTAGCAACATGGACGTTTCCCCAAAGATTTTACGATATAAACTAGCAACTGGCTGCCAGCGCATTTACCGATAACTATACTGGCGCCTGTAGATTTTTTTGTGCAGAAATCATCTCGTAGGATGGGGTAAGGGTGGGTAAGCTTAATATATGATGCGGTAGATCACATCCCTACCATATACCCTACGTTACCTACCTTGCCCTACTCTGCCCTGTCACGGGTGATATTCCTGTAAATAATCTACAGGCGCCCGTAAAATGTATAGATTCAAACATTAGTTTTATAAGTAGGACCGTGTGTAAAATAAATACATACATACTAAGAAATCATACGAACGCTTCACACTAACTTGTCCACATGTTACATACGCGTACGGTTGTACGCAAGCGTAAGGCATTAACGTTGCCATGTGTTACATATGAGTACAATTGTACGCATATGTAACACGTTTGGTACGTAATTCATGTGTAACAAATGCGCACTCACACGGCACCTATATTTGTAGTCATTACGAAAACACGCCTATTCAAATATATTGAAAATTTCACCACCAAAACCACAAAGTTTTCAGATAAAAAAATCTGATATTTTTCATATTTCTGCTCAAAACATAGATTGTGGGTACTCGTTAGAACCGCCTCGCCGAGGCGGTTCTAACGAGTACCCACAATCTATGTTTTGAGCAGATACAAGAAAAATTATGTATACCCCTGTAAACCCCAGTTTTACTATACAAAAGTGGGGTTTAAGGGGGTCAAAATTGTATAGGTATGTTTTCGTGATGTATAGAAATTTAAAATTACAAACTATTAAGTAGGTTTCTTATTTCTTGACCGATTTTCTATAAAATCAATACTCTGATGCATGTGTTGTTATTTGGTGCTGAATACAGTCGACCCTCGTTATCTTGACCTCGCTTATCTCAAATAATTGCTTATCTCGAAGTGAATACCTGGTCCCTGTTTTAACATGGAAATCTTAAAAACATGTAATAAATACTGTGGATAAGAGGAGAAAATGCTCCTTATGAGCAATTTCTCCCCTTTTCCACAATATTTTCAATGTATCTCTAACCTTAAGAGTCAAATTACACATTCATTTGTGAAATTTGGTTGTTGATTTATTTTTTCCCTCAATGCTACAAATCTGGTGTGTCGAAGTACGGATATCTCGAAGTATTTCAGAGAGTCCCTTGGACGAGGGTCGACTGTATATGTGGAGATATATTGCACGTAGTAGCATTAAACTAACTACTGGAGTGTCTTAATACCGCTGGATGAAGATCTTCTGACGCATTCAGTCATTACCATATTTTTCCTGAATTTTAAACAGTATCATTTTTCCTACCTACTGAAGTTTTTCAAACTCCCGGATGAGTGGCAAACAGGGTAGACCATGATTAGACGCCGCGTTTCGCGGCGTCTAATCATGGTCTACGCTGTTTGCTCAGGCCTGTCTGCACGAACACCTTGACTGAATACCGTATTTACATTCTTAACAGATTGCCCCATTCTGACAGTGCCTGCTGGGATCTTATCTTCGGCTGATACCAGACCTTGTAACACGGTCTGGGTAAGCTGTATCGATGGACACAGTCTAATTGGTGGCCCCCATGTAACATGCTGTGGTAACACTTGGGTTCCACTTCCGCCGTCATGCACCAAAGGTTCGTAGTAAGGCATAAGGAGAAAATAATTTGTTTCAGAAAGCATTACGAAAACATGCCTATTCAAATATACTGAAAATTTTACCACCAAAAACTGAATTTTTTTTCAGACAAAAAATACTGATGTTTTCATATTTCTGCTCAAAACATAGACTGTGAGCACTCGTTAGAACCGCCTCGGCGAGGCGGTTCTAACGAGTACCCACAATCTATGTTTTTGAGCAAAAATAAGAAAAATAATGTATACCCCTGTAAACCCCAGTTTTACTATATAAAAATGGGGTTTAAGGGGGTCAAAATTATATAGGTATGTTTTCGTGATGGGATAAATCAAAATTGAGACTGTACCAGGGGTTTGGGGGAACAAGGGAACATGCCCATTTTTTCAGGGAACAAGGGATCACTTGACAAATATTTTAAAAGAAAAAGGGAACAAAACTTTTGGGAACAGGAAACATGGAAAGTTTGAAAATTACTTTAAATAAACATGAAAACATGGCCGATTATTTTCAGGGAACAAGGGAACATGGACCCCCACACCTTTGGAGGGCCTCAGCTATCTGCTATATTTGACCAGGGAGAACCTAGATTGGACTGCGAACAGCATTTGCGTAAATGGATACTAGTAGCTGGTCTGAGTTGTGATTTTCTTATACGCCGTACAATCGGGCCAGAATTTTCATCAAGACTTTATTTTTCAATTTGAAGCACACATACAATACCATGGCTCCATCTTTTTCAAACGTTTAGCTGGTATTTCTGTTGTATACACATAAACTTTGTGTAAAAATTTCAGTAGACGATATTTTGAAATATGTTTTCTTATCTTTTCCCGTAAAATAGGCTTTGACATTTCATGCAAATTGTTTCCAGTGGGGACAATTTTAATGAAATGTCAAAGCCTATTTTCTGGGAACATATAATCAATTTGTTGTGTGCTTAGTTTGCCCAGAGACCGAGTGGTAAATTTTAGAGATGGTGAACTAATTTCAGTAATTGGTTTGATTGTCTGTAAGCTTAAAAATAAGCGCAGTTATTGAGATTTGAAGTTTTTTGTTCATTTTCATTGCATTACTATTTATGAAGGACAAATGACGTCATTGGCCCTCATTAATAATTTTATGTTTTTAAAATTTACTAAAAATATCCAAGTAAAATATGCACAAATTAACAGAGTTTCTTCATATTAACATGAATGAATGTAATGCAAATATATTTAACAATAATTCCAACTCAACATGGCTTAACTAATAAAGCGTCATTCGATTGGTCAAGACTGCAAACGCCATGTTTATTTCGGTGCATCCCATCACGAAAACATGCCTATATAATTTTGACCCCCTTAAACCCCACTTAGTAAAACATAGTAAAACCGGGGTTTACAGGGGTATACATTATTTTTCTTATTTTTCTCAAAAACATAGATTGTGGGTACTCGTTAGAACCTCCTCGTCGATGTTTTGAGCAGAAATATGAAAAATATCACAATTTGTATCTATTTTTTTCTGTTTTTGTAGGTAAAATTTTCAGTATATTTGAATAGGCGTGTTTTCGTAATGAGTGAGCAGGAGTCTTGGACCATTTTCTTTACGTAGGTTTTTAAAATATCCTATTTGACACATACTGTCAATGTAAGCATGACCGAGTTTGTATTATTAGAAATGCCTTTATTTTTTTAATTACGCCCAGTCTAATCAGTATCTTCACGTAATGCATTTAGGATAGCCAAGTATGCAAGTTTCTTCATGTGGACAACAAACGGAGTTTTTTTATCACCGTTATTATTTTTGTTTCATCGAACAATGAATGAAAAAAAAGGAAGGCCGCTATGCGTGTGCATGATAGTCATAGGGCATTCATGCACAATAACGTTCTTTTTCTATTCATTTATGGCTCGATGAAACGAACAGTATAAAAAAATAACTCTTATGATAACTTTTTTTTCTGTTTTAAACTTTTCATAAATTAGCTTTCGTAAATGGAAAAAAAGCATCGTATGTTTTTGCCTTAAAAGCGGCAGATCGGTGCGCACAAGAATATTAAATTTGGCTCGGGCTTTTAGCTGTCGGATGAAGCCAGGACATTCACGCATAATAACATTCTTTTACTAGTCATTCATGGCTCGATAAAACGAAAAATAACAAAAATCAATTCGTATAATTAATTTTTTGTTTGAAATTTTCATAAATATGCTTTCGAAAGTGGAAAAAAGCATCGTATTTTTTTTTTTTTTTTTTTTTTTTTATTTTTTTTTTTTTTTTTTTTTTTTTTTTTTTGCATTAAAAGCGACAGGTCGTGCGCGCAATGACATTAATTTTGGTTCGGGCTTTTACCTGCCGAAAAAAGCCAGGACAGTGGCGACTCGTCCTTGATGACCTCTCACATTTGCATAGATTGACAAGAGATTGTGGGTAAACTAAGAACAAAAATAATGAAACGTTCAAGATATATTTTATTTTTATTTTAAATGCAAAAGAAAAACCCAACAAAGCCAAGAAATAATTATTATCTTAGATTTTTCTTTCGAATGTGAGCGAATATTATCGGCGAATTGTCGTACTTGTGGTGTTGGGGCTTACCGAAAGTAGTAAGCAGGGCACCAGATGTATGTTTTTTTATTCATTTCATTGGAAAATAAATGAAATTGTTCCACCAATCAGAAAGCATGAGAAAGCGTAAAAGTAAAACACACAAAAAAAGAATAATTATTTATTCTTGGTGAAATAAAATTCAGTATTTTTATCACTCAGATCTGAACAATAATGTGTTCTTTCTTTTCAATATCAGATTGTATGACTTTAACTGTGGCTAATGGAAGAATATCCACCAACGAAACCACTCACGGTGCACGTGTTACTCTTACATGTAACGAAGGATACACGTTGTCAGGGCGACCGACGATAACCTGTTCTCACGGTACTTGGTCTGACGAGACACCGACTTGTCATGCAGGTATACGTGCTTATTTCATATATTAAGCCCATTTATGTCTAGCGTCCCATAAAAGGGATATTAACAAACAGTGTAGATCCAGATCAGACGCCGCAGAACGCGGCGTCCGATCAGGGTCTACACTGTTTGCATTAAGATCAGGAATTTCTATAAAACATACGTAGTAATAATAAATACTAACAAGACACCCTGCTGTTGGACATAGACCAGTCCAAAGGGTTATAGTAGAAGAGTCCATTGGGCATAAACGAGTTAAAAGGAATGGGTACACTTTCAAGGGAGAAATTATCCTAAAATTATAAAATCCTCGGCTTAACCCATTTATGCAGAGTGGACTCTTCTGTTTTAGCTCTTTGGACTAGTCCATTTCCAGTAGAAGGGGTGTCTGGTTAGTTTTTATTATTACCAAGTTTTATAGAAATTCCTGTATTTATTGCAAACAGTGTTGACCATGATCAGACACTGCGTTCTGTGGCGTCTGATCTGGATCTACACCGTTTACTGATTTCCGTTTTATTGGCTGCTACCGGTATATTGGCATAAATAGGTTAAAGGACCCACTAACTGTATAAATGTTATCATTTATTTATTGCCAGAGTGCAAAATTCCATCAATACCAAACCGATAGAATGACATCAAATTACTCCCCCTCCCCTCCCCCACCCCAACACACCGCGCCCATGCCGTAGAGATGTTTTATGGTGAAATTGAGAAAATTTATCATTTTTATAATCAAATACTCCTTCTTAATCCTTTACCACTCTCTGGGCATTTTCAGCAGACGACAAAATGATGTTATTTTTCTTATTTTTCCCAGAAAACAGGATTTGACATTTCATGCAAATTGTCTCCTTAGGAGACAATTTGCATGAAATGTCAAATCCTGTTTTCTGGGAAAAATAAGAAAAATATTTCAAAATGTCGTCTGCTGAAAATTTTACCCAGAGTGCTAAGCGTTAACAAGTCCTCCGCTTTTGCACATACCGTATATGTGTTATTTCTTATTTATTACCACTGCATGATTCCACCAACACCAAACGGAGGACTAAGACTTACATCAAATTACCACCACCACAACCCAGCCCCATACCACCACCCCCACCCCGCATCCCCCCAGCATCAAATACACACACACACACACACACACACACACGCACACACACACACACACACACACCATGGAAACACAGTTGTTTTTAGGGAGATTCCACAGAAAAATACCTGAATAATCATCAAATACTTCTTCTAATATTTATTAGATAGCCGCATGGAAAATTAGTTATGTAACAAAATGTGAGTCTCACTCACAATAAAGTATATAATTATTATTATTATTATTATTATTATTATTATTATTATTATTATTATTATTATTACTTTATTATTATTATTATTATTATTATTATTATTATTATTAACAAGTCCTCTGATACACCAACGGTATTAATGTTTATATTTATTTATTGCTAGAGTGCAAGATACCAACAATACCACACGGAAGACTGATATCGAATTATCCTGCCCACGGGACACAGGCCTCCGTCATTTGTGACACTGGTTACTCTTTAGCGGAAATATTACCATTAACATGTTTAGACGGAAACTGGATTGGAATGATACCAGTATGCCATAAAGGTAAAATGAGCTTGAATGTGCGCCCTGCGAAGACGCTGAGCAGCCTGCGCATCGCGCAGTCTGATCAGCATCCTCGCAAGGCACACTGTCGATAACCAAGGATCCGATGTGTCTTCAGAAACACAGCGAAGACTTTGATCCGCAGGCTGATCTGAATCTTCGCTGGGCGCACATGCTATCTCATGGGAAATGCTGTGCCCAGTGTAATTTATTTGAGCTCGCGCATGACAAAACCAACAAAATGGCATATGCGCACAGCGAAAACTCAGATCAGCCTGGGCATCCGCCAGTCTGATCAGAGTCTTCGCTGTGCGCTCAATGGGTAGCTAAGTACCCAAGCTTTCTCCATACGGACAGCGACGACTCTGATCAGACTGGGAGGATGCCCAGGCTGATCTGTCTTCGCTGGGCGCACATGCCATTTTGTTGGTTTTGTCATGCGCTGGCTTATTTATTAAATTCGGGAAAAAAGATGCTTAGGAAGCAAAATACACCAGATAAACGAAAATAGCAGACTTGGTTTTATTGGGACATTTCATGAACGGTATTGTAATGTACAACAATGCTTATACATTTCTTTTTGCTAGTATTTGATTTGTATAAACTTACACTTTAACTCTTTCACTGTCATAGGCGAAGATAATAGGATTTTTCAAACAGTGGAGATCCAGATGAGACGGCTCATTATGAGCCGTCTCATCAGGATCTACGCTGTTTGACATTCAGTCTTTCAACTCTTCATATAAACTTCTTTATTTAAAAAAAAAAAGCAGACGACAAATGTACAGTAGTCTGAAATTTGGCACCGAAAGAGTTACTGCATACACCTGGCAGATTTTCCGCCATTTATACAACAGGGTCAATGTTTATGACTTTATGTTTGCTTTCAAGCACACGACGCTCGTTCTGAAAGGAGCAAAGTCTTTCGTTTTAGAGTAGACCCCTTTTCATTTTGAAGGCAAACAAGTCTGGCAAAAAGGAGTTGCCTCCCAGAAAGTGTGTCCATTTTCCCTAACCTTTACCATTCCCTGGGCATATTCAGCAGACAAGAAATTAATGATATTTTTTTTATTTTTCCCCAGAAAACAAAATTTGACATTTAATGCAATTTGTCTACACTGGAGACAATCTACATGAAATGTCAAATCCTGTTTTCGGGGGAAAATAAATAAAATATTTTAAAGTGTCGTCTGCTGATTTTTTACGCAGGGTGCTAAGGTAAAGCAAACTACAGGAAACAAAATCAAATTTGGCAACCTTGCCTCTCTGAATGAGTAGCCACACCCTTCCCCCCACCCCCTCGCAACTTAAAATAATGAGTTTGCTATCATTTCTCTAACAGATTGCCATGTGCTGTCAATACCCAATGGAAGGCTTTCTTCTGACCTCTCACTTCATGGCGTCCAGGTGCGCATTACATGTAACGGAGGTTACTTACTATCTGGAAGTTCTATACTCACATGTGAGAACGGTATTTGGAGTGAAAACATGCCTGACTGTGAGAAAGGTAAGTCTACTGTTAACACATAATGCGAAACAAAATTTGTAGCAGACGTCATTCTTATCTATTTTCTTTATTTTTCAAGTAAAATAAGTCTTGACATTTCATGCGAATCGTCTACTTGGCAGATATTGGCAGACGATTCACATAAATGGCAATACTTATTTCTTAAAAAATGTAAAGAAAAGGAGCGAATCAACTGTTTATTGACTTAAACAACTAGAATAGAACAGAATGTTTCGTTGTTGTTGTTTTTTCTGTTCAGTGATGTTTTGGTTTGTTTCATACAAAAACAAAAAAAAAACGCCTACCTCCTATTTATGCAAAATATGGAAACGGTTTTATGTACATCGCACTTTTTTGTAAATTGATACTACGGACACATACGGACAGGGAGCTACTTTTTCCCCATAAAGCTTCATAGTAATTCCACTCCATTACGAAAACACACCTATTCAAATATATTGAAAATTTTACAACTAAAAAAAGGAAAATTTTCAGATAAAAAAATCTGATATTTTTCATATTTCTGCTCAAAACATAGATTGTGGGTACTCGTTAGAACCGCCTCAGCGAGGCGGTTCTAACGAGTACCCACAATCTATGTTTTTGAGCAGAAATAAGAAAAATAATGTATACCCCTGTAAACCCCAGTTTTACTATATAAAAGTGGGGTTGAAGGGGGTCAAAATTATATAGGCGTGTTTTCGTATTGTTTTGGATATTCAGAGATCTTTTCAGGGTATGTCTGAGCTTCCAAACCTTGTTCCAATTTAAAGACCAAGCTTAGCAAAGCATAATAAATAAGGAAAAACACCACTGACACCAGCACTTTCTGGAACTTTTTGGAGGCTGAAAGTAGCAACCCCTCAACTTGTCAGCTATCAAAAAAAAAATTAATTTTGGTTTCACACATCTTTTGGCTCCAGCAAACACAGAAACATTTATTTCTTCGTTCAAACAAACATTTTTCTTCAAATTAGAATAATAAATTCCAATTCATCTTTATTATTAATCAATCACAGGCCACCTTACATAAAATAACTACCCCGGGGTTGCCCTGCCATTTTTCGCATGAATCAGCAGTCATGGCACAACTGGTTCCCTGTGCCTAAGAGCGTGCGGATACAGGTACTAGCGAACTTCACAAAGTTACATGGCATCACGAAAACATACCTATATAATTTTGACCCCCTTAGACCCCACTTTTATATAGTAAAACTGGGGTTTACATTATTTTTTATTTTTTCTGCTCAAAACATAGATTGTGGGTACTCGTTAGAACCGCCTCGGCGAGGCGGTTCTGACGAGTACCCACAAGCTATGTTTTGAGCGAGGCGGTTCTTACGAGTACCCACAATCTATGTTTTGAGCAGAAATATGAAAAATATCAGAATTTTTATCTGAAAACTTTCAGTTTTTTGGTGGTGAAATTTTCGATATATTTGAACAGGCATGTTTTCGTAATGGGAATCGAACCTACATATCGGAATATGAGTGCGGAATATGAGTGCGGGTACGATTTGTAAAAATACAAAATGATTTACTGAAAGCTAAATGACAGATACTGCATATACGTGTTCCTAATATACTATTTTTTTCCCTACCTTTAGCTTTTGTAATTTTAACCAGTTTACGTGGTCCTTATCCCCACAAAAATGTCACTGAAATTTTTTCCTCTATCTATTTTTTACAGAATGTTCTAACAATACGTTCGGCGTAAATTGTGAGTTCAATTGTGACTGCATTGCCAATAATACAGCAAATCCTCGGCAGTCATGTGACCCACATTCCGGAAAATGTCGATGTTTGCCGGCATGGAAAGGTGCGAGGTGCAGTGAAGATGTTGATGAATGCGGTACTGGATCACATAATTGTGACGTCAAGAATTCGTTATGTCAAAATACTCCTGGTGGATTTCGGTGTGCATCTAAAGAAATCTTTGGATCACTTGACCAAACTAAAGGTACTTTTATCTACAAGTCTCTCTCTCTCTCTTTCTCTCTCTCTCTCTCTCTCTCTCTCTCTCTCTCTCTCTCTCATTTAGGCATCAGTTTACTTGTTGCTGTTATACACCTCCCCACTGTGTCTGTCCGTCAAGTTAAGTTTGATTCCTGTTTCTTATTTTGCTAAATAATTTAAAGGTAGAGGGTATCTAATAAGCACTGTTTATTGATACTTGTTGTTGTTGTTGTTTACAAATAAGTAATTGACAAATTCGTTTAGATGCAAAATAGCAACGAGAACTAGGTTAGCCAATTTACGCACAGCGTCCCATAAAATGGTTATTAGCAAATAGTGTAGATCCAGAGCAGACGCCGCAGAATGCGGCGTCTGATCTGGGTCTACACTGCATACTTAAATTAGAAGAAAATCTATAATAAATGATAATTTTACAAACAAAGCAGAAAAGCCTTAAAATTGGAAATGAACCAGTCCAAAGAGAAAGGTGGAAGAGTCCACTAGCCATAAATGGCTTTAAAAAGTACCAGTACTACCGTATTTACCATAAGTATTCGGGCATCTGAACTACCTATCGTACTGGTCCTAAAATGGTAACACGTCCATTTTATTGCCTACTGATGTGTTTAAAAATTACATTGGATGAGAGGCGAACGTCGTAGACCCTGATCAGACGCCGCATTCGGTGGCGTCTGATCTAGATCTACACTGTTTGCACAGTTCTGTCTGTCCAGATACTTGGGGTTATTGCGGCATTCATCAAATTTAGATATAATATAGCAATGAGGTTACTGGTGGCACACCCCTACTAATTTCTCCTCAGGCTACGATGCCAAGTGTACAAAAGTCTCTCGCCTGCTACAGTTCCATGGTCCCAAGTCAGACCCAGATTTTGGTGTGATTTGATGGCCACTTGATTCAGCAACAGATCCTGGGATTTTCTTGTCCTCGCCACTTCGAAAACCCATGGCATTGCCCGCCATGTGACATCCCAAAAAAACTCCTATTCAGGGTCACAAACTAGAATGAAGACGATTCTTGAAGTGCCCGGTGGCCGAGAGGCTAGCGCTCCCGATTTCGGATCACGAGGTTCCGGATTCGAAACCCGCTGGAGGCGGAATTCAGCTCATGAAGTCGCTTTATTGAACAGAGCCTTCCATCGTCTCGAAATGGCTTAAATAATGTTGAAGGGGACGTAAAACAGCAAATCATCATTACTGACAAAGTTTTATACTTATCCACACAGCCAAATAGTTCCCATGGAAGTTTTAATGTCTTGAATTCTTCTTCTCCAAGAACCTCTTGTTACCTGAAATAAACAGAAAAATACATATTTTTTTATTATTATTATTATTTTTTAACTTTTCACTGCACATCACGAAAACACGCCTATATAATATTGACCCCCTAAAACCCCACTTTTATATAGTAAAAATGGGGTTTAAAGGGGTATACATTATTTGTTTTATTTCTTCTCAAAAACATAGATTGTGGGTACTCGTTAGAACCGCCTCGGCGAGGCGGTTCTAACGAGTACCCACAATCTATGTTTTGAGCAGAAATATGAAAATATCAGATTTTATTATCTGAATTTTTTCAGTTTTTGGACGTGAAATTTTCTATATATTTGAATAGGCGTGTTTTCGTAATGATGCGCCATCTACTCAGTACTCTATTTTCATATGGAATAATTTTCAATGTGACATCAATAGTAGCCTGGTCTCAACTGTTATAACGAACTTTAGGCAAACAATTGAGCATACGACATTTTTGAAATATTTTTTCTACATTTTCCAAGAAAAGAGATTTTGACAGTTCATACAAAGTGCCTCCAATGGAGATAATGTGCATGAACTGTCTAATCCCATTAAGAAAACACGCCTATTCAAATATATTGAAAATTTCACCACCAAAAACTGAACGTTTTCAGATAAAAATTCTGATATATTTTTCATAATTCTGCTCAAAACATAGATTGTGGGTACTCGTTAGAACCGCCTCGCCGAGGCGGTTCTAACGAGTACCCGCAATGTATGTTTTGAGCAGAAATGAGAAAAATAATATATACCCCTGTAAACCCCAGTTTTACTATATAAAAGTGGGGTTTATGGGGGTCAAAATGATATAGGTATGTTTTCGTGATGCTATCTTCTGGGAAAAATAAGAAAAATGTCATCAATTTCTCGTCTGCTGACTAGTTCAGAGGGTGGTAAAGGTTAAAGCTGAGCTATACCTATGTACCTCGTACTTACCAGATTTTCAATTGTTCTTTTCTAGAAAAGGGAGACGATTTAGTCCTACCGCTGAGTGTTGGTGTGGTTATTTTCTGCTCCGTTTCAACCGTTCTGTTAGCTCTTCTGTTTTGGAGACGAATAAAACACAAATGGTAAGGGCTTATATCAGTGACACACATACCATCATTATTCAGACACGTTACCTCCTTCTCATACTTCTAAAATTTGAACAGATCCAGTCAGACTATCTGATGTATGTAAAAAAAATGGAATGGCAAACAGTGTAGACCCTGCTCTGATGCCGCTCTGACACTGCGTTCTGTGGAGTCTTTTCTGGGGCTGCACTGTTTGCACAGGCAGGCCTCTCCGAATGCTTATGGTAAAAAAAACAGTACCAAAGAACACTTAAGGTAGAAGACAGTACCGATGACTACTTAGGAAAAAAGACGATGCCTCCTCCCTCTCCATTTTTCCACAGATTCCGGGCTCACCTCCACCTAGTGTTGTTAATTCAGCGCGAAGCGTATTGGTCCGTGGCATGGTGACAGACAGAGATTAACACATGGAAAACACCATGATGTTAGTTTTAAACTCGAACCCTTTAAGGCCAACGTTCAAAATTCCTTAACTTACAGACTTGACGACTGTTCACATGCACGGTGTCTGGGCGAAGTAACCTAGTTAGAAATTATAACTAGGTCCGTTTTAACTAGTAGTCCAGTAAATCTAATCCGAATTTTCCGGCGCTGCCTCTATGTGACTCAGTTGCCTGGTAACGTTAAAAATCTGAACAATCAGTCAGTCAGTATATAAGCCTGGTTGCGCAAAAAAAGTCTCTTTTTGTATGCACAGAGAACTTGACCCGATTCCATGCTGCGTGTTGCAGCAGTCCTTTCAGGGTCTCTTTTCACCAGCTAATTCTAAAGTACCCAGGGCTTCTCTAAGTGAAAAGTAAAGCTCATCGTCAGTCTGCGTGGGCGTACATGCTGATCATGGACTTCCGATTTTCGTATATACTGCTAATGCCCCTTTATGGTGTCGTGGCATATTACCTACGAAAGAGTCTTTTAAAAGAAAACAAAAGCGATTGAGTGGGCTGCTATTAACGCTTAGCACTCTGGGTGAAGTTTTCAGCAGACGACATATTTTTTTTTTTTTTTTTTTTTCTTCTTTTTTCAAAAAACAGATTGTGACATTTCAGAATCTGTTTTCTAGGTAAAATAAGAAAAATGCCATCAATTGTTGTCTGCTGAATTAGCCCAGAGAGTGGTAAACGTTAGGGACAATGAATACAGTTCCAAATATTTCAGAACTTCGACTGCTCATTTTATGCTATGCATCGAAAGGTCTCTGGACATACAACAAACGGTCCCGCAGACCCGCTGTTCGCCGACACTATAATAATAAAACATTTTCCCCGTAACTCGTTCTGTACGATTATATATACATGTAGTTCGAACCTTCGAACCGTTTCTGATTCTCTAAAGATATTATTAGAACGTTATAATACTCAAATGCAGTTTTGTTTATTGTTGGTTTCTACAATTATTTGTTTGTCAGTTGTAGTTGCTGTTGGTGATGATGACGACGTCGATGATGATGACGTCGATGATGATGACGTCGATGATTCATTCATTCATTAAAATTAAGTATAGAGATACCTAGAAAAGACATCCACAATCATGCAACACAGCCTTCCAACAAACAATCGGGGTCCCATTTTGTTTTCATCATAAAACAACCTTCTTGCGTAATTCTCGACTATAAGGTACATAAAACATTTGTTATTTCAGGCTGGGATCAAAAGAAGATGGACAGATCTCTTATGTTGATTTAGACGTCCTAGAAGATAAAGACTCTCGTTCTAGGCATGCTTCAGGGGCATCGTCCGCGGACTCAGGCTACTCGGAGAAATCTTGCAAAAACACTTCCCGTAAGCATTAGTAATATTCATTTATAGATTCTGAAGGGAATAACCATTGTGAGCAATGAAATCACTACAAAACTAAAAACAGTTGGAGTGCCGTACTTTCTGATCCTGACTAGCTAGTTTTGGCCAATGATGACCCCTCATCAGTGGCTCTCATATAAATTTTCAAAATTCTCGGAATTGGCTCAATCATTATAAAAGACCAGAAAATATAAACTACACTATAGTGAAGTACGGGGAGACGTTTTATGGCCGCCACACGCAAATTTGAACCATATGGCACTTTCATACGATTCTAGCACGAGTTATAGTTACTTTACACTACCATATGGCACTAACACCAGTTGTAGTGACACTAACACTACCATACGGCACTAATACAAGTTGTAGTGATACTAACACTACCATACGGCACTAACACCGGTTGTAGTGACACAAACACTACCATACGGCACTAACACCGGTTGTAGTGATACTAACACTACCATACGGCACTAACAGCAGTTGTAGCGACACTAACACTACCATACGGCTCTAACACAAGTTGTAGTGATACTAACACTACCATACGGCACTAACACCGGTTGTAGTGACACGAACACTACCATACGGCACTAACACCGATTGTAGTGACACTAACACTACCATACGGCACTAACACCGGTTGTAGTGACACTAACACTACCTTACGGCACTAACACCGGTTGTAGTGATACGAACACTACCATACGGCACTAACACCGGTTGTAGTGATACTAACACTACTAGACGGCACTAATACCGGTTGTAGTGACACTAACACTACCATACGGCACTAACACCGGTTGTAGTGACACAAACACTACCATACGGCACTAACAGAAGTTGTTGTGAAAATAAATGGATTCATAAATGAATGGCCTTTGAGAGCAATGAACACACTCACAAATCTGAAAAAAAGCTGAAAAATCAAACTTTCTTGGCTTGACTAGCTATAATACTAAATGAATAGATTAGCCACGATTTTTGGCAAGTACCTACAGTAGGTTGACCAATTATTTTTTCTGCTTTAAAGGGCGTGTAGTTCAAACATATTTTATTTGTACACTATCAATTGCATGAATAATGATGTATAATAGTAATAATATTGGCACTTCATAAATTGAGAAAACGCGTGTGACTTCCTAGTTGCTTTCCTGCGTCCCTATATCCCTACTGAAAAGGGGTCTATTCTAAAAGGAAAGAATTTGCTCCCAATGGCCCTTTTCCGGAATGGATCAAAATCATTTTTTACAGAGTTGTCTCCCTTGAAAGTATATCAGGTACAAGTTCGCCTTATTTTGACTCTATAGCTGTTATTGGTAATGCATTTGAGTAACAAACATAGACAAGACATAAGGACATATAGTTGCTATTGTTTGTTTGTTTGTGTTGAGATTTTACGGCCCAGTCAACCCATTGGGATCATGTCGAGCGCGGTCAGTTTACCTAACCACACGTTTACTGGGCAGGCTTAGTCCTCTAAGCGGTTAACCAGTATTGTGCACATTCTTTCGCCAGAAACTGACAACTGCCCTTCTTGAATCGGCGGAGGGGAGAGAATGACCGTAGAAAATATTTCATGATCAATCTCCACAAAAGAATGTTGCCCATCACGTTAACATACCTATATAATTTTGACCCCCTTAAACCCCACTTTTATATAGTAAAACTGGGGTTTACAGGGGTATACATTATTTTTCTTATTTCTGCTCAAAACATAGATTGTGGGTACTCGTTAGAACCGCCACGCTGTGGCGGTTCTAACGAGTACCCACAATCTATGTTTTGAACAGAAATATGAAAAATATCTGAGTTTTTTATCTGAAAATTTTCAGTTTTTGGAGATGAAATGTTCTATATATTTGCATAGGCATGTTTTCGTAATGCGACCGCGGCGGGGTTGAACCCGCGATCTCCTGGTCACCAGTCGGACGGCGCATCCAACTGAGCCACCGAGGCCGGCTCTACATAGTTGCTATAACAGACATGCAAAAAAAGTGGTACTGCAAAAGGCACCCATTAAAAAAGCATCTGCTTTTCGGAGTAATATTTGTATTTATTGTTCCGTCTTGGTGACTCGGCTTAAAGAGTTATTTCTTTATTTCTATTTCCAGAGCCGGATGACAACAAGACTGTCAAATTCCATGAACCGAATAATGGCATTGCAATGGAGAGTAAAGAAGTAGATTGGAACAAGGAAGACCTGACTTATCTCTAGATGGATTTGCCCATTAATGCTTAGATCTTCCATTAAGACTATTTCAACCAAAAAAAATATTATTTTTATATTTCTCCACGCAAACATATGTTGTGGATACTCATTAGAAGCGCCTCGGTGAGGCGCTTCTAATTACCCACAACATATGATTTCGGGGAAAAATAAGATATTTTTCGGAGATTTCCTCTTATCTAGAGCTATGATGAATGTCAAAAATGTCCATTATGTGTTTAAAGTTGTGTAATATTGAAAATAATTGCACCCACACGTTACTGAAAATTAGTAATACCAAGTCAAACTCTACCACACGTGACTGAAAATTAGAATTGCCTGGGCAAACCATAAGTCGTATACTACTGTCCTTTCGACATCACTCAGAAAGACGTTTTTGCCCGGCTTTCATTTTAAATGAAGGTATTTTGTTCTGTTTGGCCACATCTTATCAGAAATCATTTGTCTTTTTCTGTTTCTGTGTTTTTGTTCTCGAATATTTACCCTAAAATTAAATTTAAGGCCAAGAATTCGTCTTGCCTATGCAATTTCTACAGTAAAGTGATTTTTTTTTAATTTTTGTCTAAGAAAATGTTTTTTACTTTTCTTTGCTGAATTCGAATAAGTTGTGTTTCACAACAACATAGTGAAAATTTCAGAAAATTTTAACAAGCGAAATTCTGCCTCAAGTTACCTACCCAACGGATTTCTGCATAATCTGCATTAATTTTTACTATGGGAAAAGTGAAAATCTTTGATTTTTTTAAAAAAATCAATTGCTAGAATAAAACTTTTTGTGGATGGTTTTGCATTAAATCATAGCAAAATTTGTCAGCTTACTTCTGTGTAAAGCGCCAAGAAAAACACGACTTTCTGTGAGATCTCGAAAGCACAGTAGTTTACACTGCTTTACAATATTTGCCAAGGGTCATGAGTGTGTAATATAAAAGAATACCTACATGATTGCCGTTAGTGAAAATTAGAAATTTCATGGCAAATAGTAAGGACTGATCATCAGTCGTACATTATTTACACTACTTTACACTATTTACACTATTTCACACTACTTACCCTATTCTACACTGTTTTGCACTATTTACACAACTTACACTATCTTACCCTGTTTTACACTATTTGTCAAGGCTCCTTCTATGGGATATTATGTATTAATCATTTTAAATCTATCTGAGATGATTCAATAAACAAAAATACTGGATAGTAAACTCACACTGAGATACGTTATTATGGCAGCTATAATAATGGTGACAGTCCAAGCAAAAGAAAGTGCTTTACCAGAGTCTGCCCACAAATTTGCAGCAATATTTAATGCAGTTAACACTTGGCATCATGAAAACATGCCTATATAATTTTGACCCCCTTAAACCCTACTTTTATATAGTAAAACTTGGGTTTTCGGGGCTTTACATTATTTTCTTATTTCTGCTCCAAACACAGATTGTGGGTGCTCGTTAGAACCGCCTCGCCGAGGCGGTTCTAACGAGTATCCACAATCTATATTTAAGACAGAAATATGAAAAATATCAGAAATTTTTATCTGATTTTTTTTTTTTTTTTTTTTTTTTTTTTTTGTGGTAAACTTTTCAATATATTTGAATAGTCATGTTTTCGTAATGGCGTGTTGGGTGAAAATTTCAGCAGAAGGCAATTCGAACTACTTTTTTATTTTTTTTTTTTAGAAAATTGGCTTTGACATTTCATGAAAATTTTCTACGGAAAAAAAAAATAGAAAACTGAATATTTCCAGAATGTTAAAGATTAAAGTCCCGATTCATACGTCCAGTTCTCAGTGGACCTTCACGAAATATTATAGGGTATAAAAGTGACGCCACAAGACGTGCATCCTATGTTGAATAAAGAATTATCTCACACGTCACAGAAATATTTAATAAACAAAAAATAATAAAAATTCTAAAAACTTGAAAAAAGGCATTTCGCTAGAACGGATTCAACAATTGATGACGTTACTTGCAATCCTGAAATATTTATTCTGTGAATGTTAAGAGGCCCTTCTTTCTAAGCAGATCAATATTATCATATTTACCCTAAGTTCTTCACGGGACAGATATGCCAGAACATTGCAGATCCTGGTCAGACTAAGTCTACACTGTTTGCCAATCATCCAGCAGTTTTATAGTCAAATGGACCATTACGAAAACACGCCTATTCAAATATATTGAGAATTTACCACCAAAAAATGAAAACTTTCAGATGAAAAATTCTGGTAATTTTTATATTTCTGCTCAAAACATAGATTTTGGGTACTTGTTAGAACCGCCTCGGTGAGACGGTTCTAACGAGTACCCACAATCTACGTTTTTGAGCAGAAATAAGAAAATTAATATATACCCCTGTAAACCTCAGTTTTACTGTACAAAAGGAGGGTTTAAGGGGGTCAAAACTATGTAGGCGTTTACATGCTGCTAGTTCAAATTCCAGGACAAGCATGACAAGGAAAGAAGGTGTCACAATATTTAGTGGTAATTTGCTGTAAATATTATGCGGATTTGAAACATAAATCTAGTCCAGAATGTTTTTTATGTGAGATATGTGTAGTTGGTTGGTGTGAGATATGTGTGAACTGTCATGGTTTGATATATGCGTAGATGTCTTGTATGAGATATGTGTAAATGGTTTGTGTCAGATATTTGTAAAAAGACTGGTATATATGTGTAAATGGCTTGTGAGATATGTGTAAATGGTTGGTGTGAGACATGTGTAAATGGTTGGTGTGAGATATGTGTAATTGATTATTAATATTTGTCCGTATGGTTTCTTGCAAGTATTTCTGTTTCAATATATTTGTATTGTAAATGTGCATCGTATGTCATACGAGTCTGTCGACATTATAACAGTGATTTGAGTCGGGGCACAGCATTTCCTACAATATTGCATGTGCGCTCAGCGAAGCCCAAGTTCAGCCTGTGCATCCCCACAGGCTGATCAGAGTCTTTGCTATCCGCCCGAAGGCGCTTTTGATCCTTGGCTACTCTGATCAGACTGCGCGGATGTGCAAACTGACCTTAGTCTTCGCTGGGCGCAGATGCAATCTTGCAGGAAATTCTGTGCCCCGGTTCTGTTGTCAATGTGCAATAGAGTCATGGTGTGAATCATGGTGATAGATAAAGCCTAGTGTGTATTAATAATTTTATATTAATGCTGGTTTTAATATAGTTTCTGGTCATGAGGAATTTTTATATTAACTTGAATTTTAACCATTTTTTCCTTTAACCCATTGTAGTCTGGAAACCTCTAAGAGGGTAACTGGCAACCAGTGCATACCCAGATCAGACGCCGCAGAACGAGAACGCGGCGTCTGATCAAGGTCTTCACTGTTTGCAAATACTTCAGCTATTTTCTCTATAGGAATATCTAAATCTCATGGCTTCGCCTACCTACAATTGAGAATGGACTCTTCCAATATATAGTGTGGGGGAGTTCATTCAGTCTACAATGGGTTAATAATTTTATATCAATGCTAGTTTTAATAGAGTTGCTGGTTATGAGGAATTTTAATCATTTTGTCCTTTAAGAGGAATGGATATGCTTTCAGGGAGGCAACTCTGTTAAAGCTCCATATTTCTCGAAAATAGACATTAAAGGTTTTATAGATTGAAATATGGTATTAATACAATAATAAAATGTGGCACCTGACAGCCTGTAAAACTTCAGTAAGTCTCTCGTTCTTGAAATGAAATGATTTTTTATCGCATCTCTGAATTAAGACATAAATTAAGAGATACGATAAAAAAAATCATTTCATTGTTTATCCAGTTCAAAAAAAAAAAAAAAAAAAAAGAGAGAGAGAGAGAGAGAGAGAGCGAGAGAGACAGACAGACAGACAGACAGAGACTAACTGAAATTTTACTGGCTGTCCAATGCCACATTATATCATCGTATTAATGCTATATGTCAATTTATTAAACCTTTCTTGGATAAAAAAAAATATCTATTTTTGAGGAATATGGAGCCTTAAATATTATTTTGTTTCCTTCTGAAAAGGGATCAACTCTAAAAGGATAGAATTTGCTCCCAGTGGGAGCAAATTCTTTCCTTTTAGAGTAGATTCCCTTTGCAGAAGGGACTTGGTGTGCAGGAACACAAAAAGGAAGTCACACAAGTTGTTTCCCTTTGTAAAACTACCCAGTTTATCTACTCCACATAAGCTCGTTATTACAGATATTAATATGCAGCACAGATTTTATTTTTTACATTTTACATAGTATTTGTTATATGCAATGAGTATAGTGTTTACATGTTTATTAAATTTTAATAGTTGAGGATCGTGTTGTGGATTTATTTATACTTAATATGTACAGCAGAAAAATAAAGACAGGAAACATACAATGTCGCAACAACGTCGTTCAGATGTCGCCGCGACGTCAGAGCATTTTTTTTTTCCGCCGTTCTTTAAGTTTTATCTATTCCATATTGTAAAATAAATCCAGCCGCTGTCGTCTATTTTGTCCTATTCATTATACAAGGGTCCGGTGGAAGCGTTCCTTGACACGTGACACAATGAACATATATGAAATCACATTCAAATTGCTCAAAATACATTATTTCGTGCGATTTAAGCTAAGAATGTGAACAACATCACAATATGCCTTCACCTTTCTGATAAATTACCTTGTGCAAAGTATCTAACTGCCCAGTGGGCACAAGACGTTTATGTAACGTCGCATCAACGTCGATGCAATCTGATGACGTTGATGCGATGTTGTCTCGACGTTGCGTGCCCGGGTCCGGCAATATTCTTTCGTGGAGATTGATTACGATTATTCTACGGTCATTCTCTCACTTCCGCTGATTAATAAGGGCAGTTGTCAGTTTCTGGCGAAAGAATGTGCACAAATACTGGTTAATCGCTTAGAGGATTAAACCTGCCCAAAAAAACTGTGGTTAGGTAAACTGTCCAGCTCGGCATGACCCCTATGGGTTGAATGGGCCGTAAAACCTCAACTCAATCAATCAATCAAAATTTTATGCCAATATGGGGGACAGTTCTTGTCTAAACACTCAATGTGTCCAAATTTTCCCTATTATTAATAATTCTCATAATTATCAGGAAATTCCTTCAAATGTTTGTTTGTTTGTTTGTTTCATTATTGTTGTCATCGTCGTCGCCGTCGTTTTATTTCTTTCTTGCTACTAAGCAAATTCTTCATCGATTTAAATGAAGGTATATCAGCTCAATTATATCCATTAATATCGCTATGGTTATTTTCTAAACAATTCAATTACAGTGTATCTATCTATCTATCTATCTATCTATCTATCTATCTATATATATATATATATATATATATATATATATATATATATATATATATATATATATATATATATATATATATTGTCTATCTATATATCTGTCGGTCTGTCTGTCTGTCAGATCACTCCATCCATCCATCTCTCTCTCTCTCTCTCTCTCTCTCTCTCTCTCTCTCTCTCTCTTTCTCTCTCTCTGTATGTTTCATTTGTCAGCCTTTCGATTAACTTCCTGTCTAACTATGAATCGAACATTCCATTCATCCATCCATTCACCAGAATTTATATCTATGTTGCTGTAGATGGCCGTTTTGTAGCAAGGAAGGAAGGTTGAATAATGAACGAACGAACGAATGGACGGACGGAATGAGGAAGGAAGGAATGAACGAACGAACGAACGAGCTAATGAACGAACGAATGATGATATAATTTTGATTTTCCTAATTAGCTTTTCTGATCATCACGTATGAAAAACAAATAATTTTATTTAACAATGAAGCGAAAAGTTTAACCACACGTATGAACTATCATCATAATCATGGCTTACATCAAACGACCCTTTAATTAACAGCTTCTTTTGATTGATCCAATCAAAAATGAGCCAACACATGAGAAAATGGTACTGATCACATTGGCGTCCAGCATAGGCTCAGGCGAGCCTGCGCATGAGCGCAGTCGCAGGCATATAAAAGGGACCTTGAGGAAGCATCAAGTTAAAAAACATGTCTGTAGCCCAAAGAGGGGGCTGAGCATGCGCATTTGAAAAACCACCAAATCGTAAAACAGGAAGGTCCCTTTATTCGTGTGCCGGCTCAAAAATAATTATTAGGTCCTGTTTATTCAATGTTTAGGGCACAATGCAGCGGTATTATGTAAGAAATGACATACAATGTCGCTACAACGTCGTTCAGATGTCGCCGCGACGTCAGAGCATTTTTTTATTTATTTTTTTTTTTTTTTTTTTTTTTTTTGCCGCCATTCTTTAAGTTTTATCTATTCCATATTGTAAAATAAACCCAGCCGCTGTCGTCTATTTTGTTCTATTCCATTATACAAGGGTCCGGTGGAAGCGTTCCTTGACACGTGACACAGTGAACATATACACTGTATGAAATCACATTCAAATTGTTCAAAATACATTATTTTGTGCGATTTGTGCTAAGAATGTGAACAATATCACAATATGCCTTCACCTTTCTGATAAATTACATTGTGCAAAGTATCTAACTGCCCAGTGGGCACATGACGTTTATGCAACGTCGTATCAACGTCGACGCTATTTGATGACGTTGATGCGATGTTGACGTTGTGTGCCCGCTGGGAACATGCATAATTTTATTACACATATAAGAATACAGCGAAAATCTGATGCCTTAGCCGGCCTTGGTGGTTTTGTCGGATGCTCGTCCGATGGGTGTTTATGAGGTCGCAGGTTGGATTCCCGCCGGGTCCGGCAACATTCTTTCGTGGAGATTGATCATTAAATATTTTCTACGATCATTCTACGGACATTCTGTCAGTTTCTGGCGAAAGAATGTGCACAAATACTGGTTAATCGCTTAGAGGATTAAACCTGCCCAAGAAAACTGTGGTTAGGTAAACTGTTCGGCTCGGCATGACCCCTATGGGTTGAATGGGCCGTAAAATCTCAACTCAATCAATCAATCAAAATCTTATGCCAATATGGGGGACAGTTCTTGTCTAAACACTCAATGTGTCCAAATTTTCCATAATATTAATAATTCTCATAATTATCAGGAAATTCCTTCAAATGTTTGTTTGTTTGTTTTATTGTTGTTGTCGTCGCCGTCGCCGTCGTTTTATTTCTTTCTTGCTACTAAGCAAATCCATTTCTTCGATTTAAATGTAATTATATCAACTCAATTATATCCATTAAACGCTATGGTTATTTTCTAAACAATTCAATTACAGTCTCTCTCTCTCTCTCTCTCTCTCTCTCTCTCTCTCTCTCTCTCTCTCTCTCTCTCTCTATATATATATATATATATATATATATATATATATGTCTCTATCTATCTATCTATCTATCTATCTATCTATCTATCTATCTACCCTCTCTCTCTCTCTGTATGTTTCTTCTGTCAGCCTTTCGATTAACTTCCTGTCTAGCTATGAATCGAACATCCCATACATCCATCCATTCATCCGAATATATATCTGTGCTGCTGCAGATGGACGTTTTGTATCAAGGAAGGAAGGTTGAATAATGAACGAACGAACGAATGGACGGACGAAATGAAGGAAGGCAGGAAGGAAGAAAAGAACGAACGAACGAGCTAATGAACGAAACGAATGATAATTTAATTTTGATTTTCCTGATTAGCTTTTCTGGTCATCACGTATGAAAACGGGTAATTTTATTTAACAATGAAGCGAAAAGTTTAACCCCACGTATGAACCATCATCATAATCAGGGCTTACATCAAACGACCGTTAAATTAATAGCTTCTTTTGATTGATCCAATCAAAATGAGCCAACACATGAGAAAATTGTACTGATCACATTGGCGACCAGCATAGGCTCAGGCGAGCCTGCGCATAAGCGCAGTCTCGTCAGAGCCTTTGCTGTTCGCAGACATATAGAAGGGACCTTGAGGAAGCATCAGGCTAAAGAACATGTCTGTAGCCCAAAGAGGGGACTGAGCATGCGCATTTGAAAAACCTCAAATCGGAAACCATAAGGTCCTTTTTTTCGTGTGCCGTGCTCAAAAAATCATTGTTAGGTCCTGTTTAATCGTTTAGGGCACAATGCAGCGGTATTATGTAAGATATGAGCATTAATTACTCATTACGGGCGTCCACGCATCATCTAACAAGCCGTGCCGCCGAATAAGCTGTTGAAAAAAAAAATATATATATAAAGAGACAAATTATTTTTTTCTCCATTACTTTTCTCGTTTAATTCATATCGTTTGTGTCTCTGAAGTTCTAGATTCTAAATAAGCTCGACAGCAAAAGTTTGGATAAAACAAGACTAGATTCGGTGAGTTCTGCATTCATCTTTTTTTTTTTTTTTTTTTTTTTTCATTTTATAAATACTTTCTTTTTTATCTTATTTCTACATTATTCTTTCGTGTTTTTCTTCTTTTTTTTTTTTTTTTTTTTTTTTTGTTTTTGTTTTTGTTTTCTTATCAATATCTTTTTTTTATTTCATGAATATATTTTTTTATTTTGTCATTATTTTTTATCATTTTTAACAATATTTTTGTAATTTTATCATTATCTTTATTATTCTAACATATATGCATGCGCTTCTTTTATGAATTCTCCAGGAATACATGCTGTGGGTTCTCAAAAGAACCGCTTCTAATGAGTAGCCACAACACGTGTTTTCATGGAGAAATAAGAAACCTATAAGTAAATTATGGTTGAACATTACGAAAACAAGCCTATTCAAATAATTTGGAAAATTTACCAGCCAAATATGAATAAAATCAGATAAAAACTTTAATATTTTTCTTATGTCTGCTCAAAAACATAGATTGTGGGTACTCGTTAGAACCGCCTCGCCGAGGCGGTTCTAACGAGTACCCATAATCTATGTTTTGAGCAGAAATATGAAAAAAGTGTGTACCCCTATAAACCCCAGTTTTACTATATAAAAGTGGGGTTTAAGGGGGTCAACATTATATAGGCATGTTTTCGTGATGAATAGCGCTAAATATTTATTGTCATGGCTTACAAATACCGATGTAGCTGTCTTTACATAACACTTTCTGATCTTGGTCTATCCTGTTTCTCAGGGCCTTAACCGTTAGCTCTTAAAGCGCCTAGCAATTTGTAGTAGACGACATTTTATATTTTATTATTATTATTTATTTATTTATTTATTTTCGTGGAAAATAAGTCTCGCATTGCATGTGAATCGTCTGTCTGGCAGACGGTTCATATGAATTGTCAATACGTATTTTCCACAAAAAACAACATATATTTAAAAATGTCGTCTGCTTTAATTGTGATAGGCGTTTTGTGGGTTTATGCTTAGAGTAATTACGGTAAAATTCCTGACCACCAGTAGCTATTGTAGTTATGTACTAAGTCGAATTAAAAAATCATTCTGCATCCTGAGTAAAAATTCTAGCTGACGATAGTTTGAAATATTTTTCTTATTTCTCCCAGAAAATAGGCTTTAACTTTTCGTGAAAACTGTCTCAGTTTGAATGAAATGTTAAAGCCGACTTCCAAAAGAAAAAAAAATAAATAAAGTAAAAATGTCATCTGCTGAAACTTTTAGCCCAACATCTTTATATATATTTATTTTATTTTATTTTATTATTTTACAGTTTGCAATTCTATTTCTTATTTTGGACTGACCTCCTTGTATAAGTTGGTCTGCCCAAATTCAATGATAGAAAAGTCCACTTGAGAAACTGTTTACCCTGATGAGACGAGCCGTCTCATCTGGATCTACACTGTTTGTACAGTATTTGTTTTTAGAAACGTATCATGTACAAAGTGAAATAAATGACCCGTATGCCAACTGCGAAAACCCAGATCAGCCTTCAGCTTATCGCAGTCTGATCAACCGTTCCTGGAAATATTCTCTAGTGATTTTGTTAGCGGATACCTTCTAACGAAGGTCCGGATCAGACGGCGATAAACGGATAGTCAATGTTCTCATTTTGGTTTCATGACCAAAGGGAAACAACTCAAATAATCCAACGCTGCGAGCTCTCCATTGTATGAGTTGTTTACCTTCGTTATTGGAAGTAAATCTTTTTCGAAATATCCCTGTAAAGAACATAAACTTATTTACTTATTTATTTATTCATTTATTTATTTAATTTAATTTTATTTTTACGTGTTTATTTATTTATTTAAATTCTATTTTTTTTCTATTTTTGAAATAAATTTTCTCCCAGTAGGCATCAGTTATCCCAGCAACTTCATAATATTGAAACCGTGTCGTTTAATGTTGATTTCTGGTATTGAGTCAATGTTAGAAATGACAATGTTTCAACGTTGCGCCATTGGTGGGTTAGAAAATTGTCTTATTGCCTCACTAAAACATGTTGTCAATAGTAGAACACCTCGCTCCTAATGACTGCCCAAAACATTATGTATTCATTGAGAAAGAAGAAAGCTATCCATACTTTTTATTAAAGTTAACATGTTTACCACGTAATATAAAAATTCAGCAGACGGCAGGATTATATATATATATATATATATATATTTTATAGAAATGGTTTTGGCATTTTTGATGGAAATTGTCCATATGTTAAAGCCTATTTTCTGAAAAAAAAAAAAAATAAAAAATATTTCAAAATGACGTCTGCAGAAATTTTCATTCAGCAAGCTAAGCGTTAAAAAGCGTCTTATCAGGAGCATGCGCAAGCTGGCCCTTTTTCTCATGTTCCGTCACGTTTAAACGTGACGGAACTTGAGAAAAAGGGCCAGCTTGCGCATGCGCACAGTGAAAACATCGCTTTCGTTGTCCGTTTATAGAATCAGGGGCTATTGTTGAACTTAGTGCGTCGATTTGCAGGAAAAGCCCAAATCGGACAATATGCGTTTTCACATATTACGTTTTTTTAATTGTCCGGTGAAACGTATTCCCTACAAGACCGCATATGCTTCTAGCGTAGACTGAGATCAGCCTGCTTATTCGCACCGACTGATCTATGTCTTCGCTGTCCATATGGAGACGCTTTGTATCCGTGGCTACCTACAGACTGCCCTTCGAAGATGCTGATCAGACTATGCGAATAAGAAGACAAATCTGCGTCTTCGATGGGCGGACATGTAATCTAGTAGCAAATGCTGAACCCATTTCTCATAAGCGTGCAATAAAAGGGACGTTTGCAAACTATGAAGACCTAGAGCAGACGCGCAGAACTAGATGTCTGATCAGGTTCTACACTGTCAGCATTTACTACAGGAAGTTTTGTAAAACATGGTAATAATAAACTAACCAGACACGCCTTCTATTAGATATCGACCTGTCCCAAGTTTTAACGTCGATTCGGCTAAATTGGCTAATTTAATCGCACATGCCCAGACCAGACTGCGCAAATGTAATCATTATCGCGGCTGGTTCCTGATAAATCTGCGCAGGTGTCTAGGCGTGATTAGTTCGCGTACGCCTGTAACAACTGAGCTGTGACGTGAGAAATTGACCCTCATGACATGTGCGCTCAACGAAGACACAAATCAATCTGAGCATCCGCGCAGTCTGATCAGTCTTCGTTGTCCACACGAGATAAAATGCATGCTTGGCTTTCTAGAATGTGCACAGTGAAGATTCTGGTCAGACAGCGCTCTTGTCCGACGACGTTTTCTGACATTACTGCTCAACTTGCTGGTTGTACTGACTATATAACCGCTTAGCGCTCTGGGAAAAAAATCAGCAGACGACATTTTCATTTTTTATTTCTCCCAGTTTGATGTTTTCCTAGAGCCATTTTCTTGAAATAGCAAAACCGGTTTTCTGGGAAAATAATAATAAAAAACAAAATCTTAATGTTGGCTGGAATTTTCTACCATTCATGCTAAGTCTTGGTAACTTTGGAGAATATCGGAACAGTAAGGATTCAGATCAGCCTACGCATTCCCACAGCTTGATCACAGTCATGGCTTGGCGCTCTGTTGGTAGCCAAACACCCAAGCTTTCTTTAGACGGACGACTGAGATTCTGCTTAGAATGTGTGAATGCACAGGCTGATCTAAGTTATCCCTGGCCACACCAAGCGATGTTGTTGAGCGCCGAGTAGAAAGAGTTAACTTTTGTATTAATGTTAAGCATACTGGGTACAAAATTTCAGCAGACGACATTTTGAAATATTTTTCTGTTTATATTTTTTCTGTTTTTAGATAAAAAAAAAGTTTGATATTTCGTGCAAGTTGTCTCCTGGAGATTATTTGCATGAAATGTCAATATTTAATGTCAACATTTATTTTCTGCGAAAAAGAAAATATTTCAAAATGTCAAAATCAGAAATAATGAAATAACTGTGTTTAGAAAATAAGGAATGCTACGATTAAGTGCCAATCACCTTTTGTGACGTAATGCGCCACGTACCCACCCCTTCTCCCTCCCGCGCCCCCTCGCCCCCCCTCCCCCCCCCCCCCCGCCCCGCCACACACACACATACCACGCATACCACCACCACCACTTATTGATCACACTTGATGTATGATACATGTACAGAGCATCGGATAGAGGTTCTTTTGGTAACCTGTGTATCCATACTTCCATTTAAAAAAATATTGGAAAAAGTTAACCCTTGTCCTACTGAATAAATTAAGATGCCAAGCCCACTTCTAACTTTCAGCCAATAAGATTAATTGATCCAGATTTCTTATATAAAATTTCTTTAAAAAAAAATGAAATATTTGCTCAATAACTAAAAACAATTGTTCTGTCCGATAATATGCAAATTTATTTGCTATAAAATTATTTATTCCATGAAATGGTTCTCGGAATCTTCCCAGCGTGCCAGCATATCACGTAAAGATAACGTGGCATCAATGACGTTGCATCGACATTATCCCAACGCTGTGTGCCCGCTGGGTTCGCTACCTTGCAACTTCTTTTTTGTACCGTTGTATATGGAGTACTTCAATCTACAATCATTGACAGTAAAAAACAAAAAAAAAAAAAAAACAAAAAAAAAAAATAATTAAATTGTTCAAATACGAAATTCGTAAACACATATTTAACGGTCGATGAGAAACAACTCAAAAATTCGACTATGCGAGGTTGCGACTATTTGAGTTGTTTCCCTTAGACCGTTACTGGCAGTAAATAATTTTACAACAATATTATCGGATCGAACACTAACTCTTTTAAGTATTGAACCATTTTTATGCAATTATTATTATTATTATTAATTAAATAAATTGAAATAAGAATATCCAATATTGCAACAATCGTGCCATAATAATACGGTGCATTGAAAATGCTGATTTTTATTTTTATTTTTTATACGAAAACGTTCTTGTGGACAATTCTGATGATCTACTAGAATTTCTATTTAAAGAAAATTTGAAAAGATAAAAACCACCCCAAGTACCACCACATACATACCCATCATCCCTAACCCCTCACCCCTGAGAACATGTACCATACTTATGACCATGTATGACAGGGAGTTTCTTTTAAAATATAACCAACAGTTAATCCTTACAGTGTCAAGCAAAATTATAGCAGACGACTTTCTATTTTTATTATCATTTTAAGTGAAAATCAGATTTAAAATCATGTTATGTGACTCATCTGCTAGACAGACAATTCATATGAAATGTACAGCCTTATTTTCTCAGCAATAGGAAAACTAAAATGAAAATGTCTGCTGTAGTTGCGACTGGCATTCTAAGGGTTAACGGTAAAATGTCTAATTCTAGTTATTCATTTATTTTAGCGAAATCTTTATGAAATGTGTGTTCGGGGCAATCCTATCAGTGAAGGCCAATATCAGAAGCGCAATCACCCTGTTTGATCAGTTGCCGCTGAGGCTGATCTGTGCCTTCACTGTCCACATCTGCCTAAAACGCACGTTTTCACACGACGAGATTTATTTATTTATTTATTTATTTATTCATTCATTTATTTATTTTTAGACAAGATGGAAGCCATGATGTCAAACATACTCGCTAGGGCTGGTGCCCGGCTAGCTGGTCGCTCAGACGCTCCCCTTGATCTCAGCTGGAACAAGAATCATTCCTGCGATCGCTTCGTCAACACAGAAGATCTTCGCCCAGAGTCATGTCTGACCCAATCCGACGGTGACATATCAGCAGTATCTTCCATCTCCTCAGCAGACGAAGAAGTCAGTAAGATTACTTCACACCAAGAGATCTTCCCAAACACCTGGTACACTCATCCTTTAGCAAAACCAAGTTCTATTTCGACGCTATTAACACCTAATCGTGTGATCTCAACTCCACCTGCATCAGACAACAGCACAAACTCAGATATTCTACGCAGACATGTAGTGAATTCTCCTGTCAAGAACGGTAATCCATTTTCAATTGACTCTATTCTGGGTACAGATAGTTCCGAGAGTTGCGACGAAAACATTCGAGATTCTGAGCCTGCGCAAGTTTACAGTTCTTACATGGCCGCCATTTCCGGTTCTGTGTACAGTCGTTTCGCCTGTGTTTCCATGGGAGGAATTCTGCAACAACCAATGACAAGCACACCATCCAAGAAGGAAGCTCCCGAGTCACTACTTACAGCCAAGGATTTGTTTTGGTGTCATAAGTGCAATTCTTTCTGCTTAGATAAACTTGACGCTGAGAGACATCGTCAGATTCACAGTTACCGGGGTGACACGTGCAGTTTAAAGCGTCTTCTCTTCAAGGAACATGGTTACGTCACAACTCATGGACAGACTGGTTACTTAGATCGGATTCAGTGTGGACTGTGCGAGAAAGTTGTAGCTAACTGTTTCTTCATTAAGCACATGAATCTTCATGACGGCCATATCTGTGAAGTTTGTGATCATGAATTCGCCACCAACAGCAAGTTACAAGATCATATGAACATTCATTCAGGACAGTTCTCATTTTCGTGCAAGGTGTGTGACCGAACATTCGCAAAGAAATCATCGCTGACACAACACATGCGCTATCATAGGGAGTACAAACATTTTGTGTGTCGATTCTGCTCCAAAAGTTTCAACAGCAAGTACACGTGCACTGTACATGAACGTATACATACCGGAGAGACACCATTCAAATGTGAAAAACCCGGATGTGACAGAGGATTTCCGCAGAAGATTCAGTTGAAACTTCATATGGCTACTCATAAGAAGCGAGGGGAATTGTGAAATTATCATTGACTTAATCTGAGGACCTAGTGCTTAGCAAAAACTTCAGCAGACGACATTTTGAAATATTTTTCGTTTTTTTTTTGTTTTTTTTTTTTTTTTTCAGAAAACAGGCTTTGACATTTCATATAAAATGTCTCCTTAGTCTTACTTTTTCCAGAAAATAGGCTTTGACATCTCATGCAAATTGTCTTCATTAGGTGACAATTTGCACGAAATGTCAAGAACTTTTCTATTTGGGGACAATTTGCATGAAACGTTAAAGCGTAATTTCGAGGAAGAATAAGAAATATTATCGATTTGAAATCTGCTGAATTTGCCCAGATAGTGGTAAATATTAATTCCTTAGACTCAACATAGCCTAAATATTCAGACAGCTACTCTCGTGAGCAAGCAGTGTCACAGGCCACGTTGTCAGAGTCTACACGTTTTGTCTATCTTAAAGCGTTTCATTAGATTAATCAACAATGAGTAAATAAAGTTGTTAAAAATGAGGACAAGGACGTTAACTTTTAAAGCAAATCTATAGCAGACGGCATATCTATTATTTATTTATTTATTTATTTATTCATCTGAATTTTTCAGGTAAAATAAGGCCTGATATTTTATGTGAATCGTCTGGCGAGCAGGCGATTCACTTGAAATATCAAGTCTTATTTCGTCTGAAAAATAATTTAAAAAAAATGGATGTCGTCTGTTACACAATTTTGCTTTGTGTTTTAAAGGTTAATGTTTCCGATATTTAGGGTAAAATTGTAAATTGCCTTCTGTGTGTATGCGCATGCACAGTAAACTAAAAACGTCCTAACTAGACTGTGCAAATGTACAAAGTGGTTTGGGACTTTATAATTGACACATGACATTCAGATATGAGGCAAATTTGTCTTCAGAAAATATGCTGACAGGGAAGACAAAAATCAGTCTGCACATACACCTTGTCTTGTCTGTTTCTTTTGTGGGTGTCAATATAGTCTAAGGATTCTGTTTGCGGACCCGAAAATGACCCGAAGACATATTTTCACATGGCGCTGGGCAGACCCAGAATCAGGTTGTGTTAACCATTTGAAATGTGCTATATAAAGTGATAAGATGATGGCCAATATTTCTTGAAATAAGGCCAAAAAAGTTAACTATTAAAAACAAAAATGTGACATCTAATGACTGAAACTGGTAATTTCATAAAATGTGCTAAATGAATGGATTAACTGTCTTTTTAAATCCATAAAGCGCGAGCAATTTTGTAGCAAATGACATTCTATTTTTTTTTTTTTTTTTTTTTTTTTTATTCAAATATATTCTCTGAGAAAAGAAGACGTGGCATTTCATATGAACACTCAAATAAGCAGACGACTCATATGAAATGTCTAGCCTTTTTTTCTTTGAAAAATGAAAACAAAATTAAATTTTCATCTGTTACATTTTAGCATAGTGCTTTAATGGTTAAGTGTGCTATACAAAGGGATAAATAATGGCGAATATTTCTGGAAATTTTATAAAGCTAAAAAACGTCTACTAAAAACAAAAGTGCGACAATATTCGTTTAAATAACTGAAACTGGTTATTTTCATTAATAATATGTCAAAAAAAATTTAAGATGGTTTCTCTACCCGCATTATGACGAGACCTGCCTTCGGGTATATGCGAATTGCGCATGCTCTAATCAGACTGTACGCATGTGCAATCTGGTCAGAACGTAGGCAGTGCGTACAATTATTACATGTTTTATTAATGTTTTTTTTTTTTTTTTTTTTCTTTTTGTTTTGTAAACGTGAACTTCACATGTCCTGACCAGAATGCGTACGTGCGCAGTCGTCTGGGCATGCGAATATCGTCTATGCCTTAATGACAGAATTTCTAACTACACGACTCACTTGAGTTCTAATTAGCATAATTACTCGCCAATAACATGAAAGGTAGCTTCAAGAATCTGAAATGGAATCTGTTCCAGTGTGAAAATGGATTTCTGACGATTTCTAAAGTATTTGAATATAATGTAAAATCGTCAACAAACCGTTGCACGCTGGTCGTTGTACAAGTGCCAAGATGCGTTGCATATGATTTACTTACATTGTATATAAATGTAAATAGAAATGATCAGAATTGTTATATATGTGTATATATACGGATTATTTATGATAAAATGCATACAAGCACAAAAATAAATAAATAAATAATAAAAGTAATAACTTACATTTCACGTCTCTGTCTACCTCGAGCCTCATAGCGCAAGTTAGATTACTCTAACAAACATTGAATTTATCTTGTACGAGTTGCCTAAATTAGCTCAAGTATCCAAATATATTCGGATCAAATACAGAATCTCGTGCCCAACTGATCAGGATCTCCGTTTTCAGCTCACCTGAGCCTTTACCCAGCAGGCACACACCATTGAAAAAATGCCGTTACAACATTGATTCAAAGTCAATCTTGAAACAACGTTGTGTCAACGGTGTGTGCCTGTTGGGTAGGCTCATATGTGAGTTTATAGGATATGCAGGCCCCGTCGTCCGTCTGTCGGTCTTTAATGCCGTTTGATGATATGTTGTTGGGATCAAAAACGGTCTCGCCCAGGACTGAACCTGCCCAAGAAAAGTGTGGTTAGGTAAACTGGCCGCCTCGGCATGACCCCAATGGGTTGACCGGGCCGTAAAACCTCAGCTCAGTCTATCAATCAAAATCTGATTCCAATATCGGGAATAGTTTTTTTCTAAACACTCAATGTGTCCTAATTTCCATAATGTTAATAATTCTCATAATTTATAAGGAAATCCTTTCAATTGTTTGTTTGTTGTTTGTTTTTTGTGTCGTCGTCGTCGTCGTTTTATTTCTTACCAGCTGCTAAGCAATTCCATTTGATCGATTTTAACGTAATTATATCAATTTGATTTTATCCATTAAATGCTACGGTTATTTTCTAAACAATTCAATTACAGTGTGAGTGCGTGTGTGCGTGTGTGCAATGCACTTTTGATCACAGATAATAGTTCATGCAATAATGAATAAAACGTACATCAGCACGTGCACATAAAAGACGGACCATCTACAATCGAAAGTAGTATGGTACCCATAGTGCCGTCCTATACTACTGTCGAACCTCAATGGCTCGAACATCTTTGGGACCATGGAAATTCGTTCGAGATATGGGTAGTTCGAGCCACTGAGGGTCAATCATGACACCAGTTTAGGAAGCAAATAGCGATAATTTAGGGAAATCTTTTCGATTTTCTACACAGTGATTGTATGTTGAGTGTACTCATTAGAATCGCCTCGATGAGGCGATTCTAGTGAGTACACACAACATACAATTTCACGATAAATTAAGAAAATTTCCTTAAATATTTGTTTTCTTGAGCCATCGGAAGAATTTCGTAGGGACTCAAAAACGAGTTCGAATTAGCCATGGTAAACGAGCCATCGGTGTTCGAGCCATCGAGGTTCAACTGTATCTTTCAATCTGTCCGTCTGCCTGCCTGTCTTGCTGCCTATCTATCTGTCTATCTGTCTGTCTGTATGTCTGTCTCTCTCATCTGTCAGCATTTCGATTAACTTCCTGTCCAGCTATGAATCGAACATTTTATTCATCCATCAAACCATTCATCCGAATATATATCTGTGTTGCTGTAGATGGACGTTTTGTAGCAAGGAAGGAAGGTTGAATAATGAACGAACGAACGAATGGACGGACGAAATGAAGGAAGGAACGAACGAACGAACGAACGAACGAGCTAATGAACGAACGAATGATAATTTAATTTTGATTTTCCTGATTAGCTTTTCAGGTCATCACGTATGAAAAACAAATAATTTTATTTAACAATGAAGCGAAAAGTTTAACCGCACGTGTGAACCATCATTATAATCAGGGCTTACATCAAACGACCCTTTAATTAATAGCTTCTTTTGATTGATCCAATCAAAAATGAGCCAACACATGAGAAAATGGTACTTATCACATTGGCGACCAGCACAGGCTCAGGCGAGCCTGCGCATAAGCGCAGTCTCGTCAGAGCCTTTGCTGTTCGCAGACATATAGTAGGGACCTTGAGGAAGCATCAGGCTAAAGAACATGTCTGTAGCCCAAAGAGGGGACTGAGCATGCGCATTTGAAGAACCACCGAATCGGAAAACCATAAGGTCCTTTTTTCGTGTGCCGACACAAAAAATCATTGTTAGGTCCTGTTTAATCGTTTAGGGCAGAATGCAGCGGTATTATGTAAGAGATGAGCATTAATTACTCATTACGGGCGTCCACGCATCATCTAACAAGCCGTGCCGCCGAATAAGCTGTTGAAAAAAAAAATATATATATAAAGAGACAAATTATTTTTTTCTCCATTACCTTTCTCGTTTAATTCATATCGTTTGTGTCTCTGAAGTTCTAGATTCTAAATAAGCTCGACAGCAAAAGTTTGGATAAAACAAGACTAGATTCGGTGAGTTCTGCATTCATCTTTTTTTTTTCTTTTTTTTTTTTTTCATTTTATAAATATCTTCTTTTTTATCTTAATTCTACATTATTCTTTCGTGTTTTTCTTCTTTTTTTTTTTTTTTTTTTTTTTTTTTTTTTTTGTTTTTGTTTTTGTTTTCTTATCAATATCTTTTTTTTATTTCATGAATATATTTTTTTATTTTGTCATTATTTTTTATCATTTTTAACAATATTTTTGTAATTTTATCATTATCTTTATTATTCTAACATATATGCATGCGCTTCTTTTATTAATTCTCCAGGAATACATGTTGTGGGTTCTCAAAAGAACCGCTTCTAATGAGTAGCCACAACACGTGTTTTCATGGAGAAATAAGAAACCTATAAGTAAATTATGGTTGAACATTACGAAAACAAGCCTATTCAAATAATTTGGAAAATTTACCAGCCAAATATGAATAAAATCAGATAAAAACTTTAATATTTTTCTTATGTCTGCTCAAAAACATAGATTGTGGGTACTCGTTAGAACCGCCTCGCCGAGGCGGTTCTAACGAGTACCCACAATCTATGTTTTGAGCAGAAATATGAAAAAAGTGTGTACCCCTGTAAACCCCAGTTTTACTATATAAAAGTGGGGTTTAAGGGGGTCAACATTATATAGGCATGTTTTCGTGATGAATAGCGCTAAATATTTATTGTCATGGCTTACAAATACCGATGTAGCTGTCTTTACATAACACTTTCTGATCTTGGTCTATCCTGTTTCTCAGGGCCTTAACCGTTAGCTCTTAAAGCGCCTAGCAATTTGTAGTAGACGACATTTTATATTTTATTATTATTAATTATTTATTTATTTATTTTCGTGGAAAATAAGTCTCGCATTGCATGTGAATCGTCTGTCTGGCAGACGATTCATATGAATTGTCAATACGTATTTTCCACAAAAAACAACATATATTTAAAAATGTCGTCTGCTTTAATTGTGATAGGCGTTTTGTGGGTTTATGCTTAGAGTAATTACGGTAAAATTCCTGACCACCAGTAGCTATTATAGTTATGTACTAAGTCGAATTAAAAAATCATTCTGCATCCTGAGTAAAAATTTTAGCTGACGATAGTTTGAAATATTTTTCTTATTTCTCCCAGAAAATAGGCTTTAACTTTTCGTGAAAACTGTCTCAGTTTGAATGAAATGTTAAAGCCGACTTCCAAAAGAAAAAAAAATAAATAAAGTAAAAATGTCATCTGCTGAAACTTTTAGCCCAGCATCTTTATATATATTTATTTTATTTTATTTTATTATTTTCTCATCAGGATCTACAAATTCAATGACATAAAAGTCCACTTGAGAAACTGTAAACCCTGATGAGACGAGCCGTCTCATCTGGATCTACACTGTTTGTACAGTATTTGTTTTTAGAAACGTATCATGTACAAAGTGAAATAAATGACCCGTATGCCAATTGCGAAAACCCAAATCAGCCTTCAGCTTATCGCAGTCTGATCAACCGTTCCTGGAAATATTCTCTAGTGATTTTGTTAGCGGATACCTTCTTACGAAGGTCCGGATCAGACGGCGATAAACGGATAGTCAATGTTCTCATTTTGGTTTCATGACCAAAGGGAAACAACTCAAATAATCCAACGCTGCGAGCTCTCCATTGTATGAGTTGTTTACCTTCGTTATTGGAAGTAAATCTTTTTCGAAATATCCCTGTAAAGAACATAAACTTATTTACTTATTTATTTATTCATTTATTTATTTAATTTAATTTTATTTTTACGTGTTTATTTATTTATTTAAATTCTATTTTTTTTCTATTTTTGAAATAAATTTTCTCCCAGTAGGCATCAGTTATCCCAGCAACTTCATAATATTGAAACCGTGTCGTTTAATGTTGATTTCTGGTATTGAGTCAATGTTAGAAATGACAATGTTTCAACGTTGCGCCATTGGTGGGTTAGAAAATTGTCTTATTGCCTCACTAAAACATGTTGTCAATAGTAGAACACCTCGCTCCTAATGACTGCCCAAAACATTATGTATTCATTGAGAAAGAAGAAAGCTATCCATACTTTTTAGTTTAATCTTTAACATGTTTACCACGTAATATAAAAATTCAGCAGACGGCAGGATTATATATATATATATATATATATATATATATATATATATATATATATATATATATATATATATATATTTTATAGAAATGGTTTTGGCATTTTTGATGGAAATTGTCCATATGTTAAAGCCTATTTTCTGAAAAAAAAAAAAAATGAAAAATATTTCAAAATGACGTCTGCAGAAATTTTCATTCAGCAAGCTAAGCGTTAAAAAGCGTCTTATCAGGAGCATGCGCAAGCTGGCCCTTTTTCTCATGTTCCGTCACGTTTAAACGTGAC
The DNA here is from genome assembly GCA_964016985.1 of Anodontia alba. NCBI lineage: Eukaryota > Metazoa > Mollusca > Bivalvia > Lucinida > Lucinidae > Anodontia > Anodontia alba. Next base: position 40,711,335 of record OZ024834.1, read on the forward strand.
GGAACATGAGAAAAAGGGCCAGCTTGCGCATGCGCACAGTGAAAACCGCTTTCGTTGTCCGTTTATAGAATCAGGGGCTATTGGAGAACTTAGTGCGTCGATTTGCAGGAAAAGCCCAAATCGGACAATATGCGTTTTCACATATTACGTTTTTTTAATTGTCCGGTGAAACGTATTCCCTACAAGACCGCATATGCTTCTAGCGTAGACTGAGATCAGCCTGCTTATTCGCACCGACTGATCTATGTCTTCGCTGTCCATATGGAGACGCGTTGTATCCGTGGCTACCTACAGACTGCCCTTCGAAGATGCTGATCAGACTATGCGAATAAGAAGACAAATCTGCGTCTTCGATGGGCGGACATGTAATCTAGTAGCAAATGCTGAACCCATTTCTCATAAGCGTGCAATAAAAGGGACGTTTGCAAACTATGAAGACCTAGAGCAGACGCGCAGAACTAGATGTCTGATCAGGTTCTACACTGTCAGCATTTACTACAGGAAGTTTTGTAAAACATGGTAATAATAAACTAACCAGACACGCCTTCTATTAGAAATCGACCTGTCCCAAGTTTTAACGTCGATTCGGCTAAATTGGTTAATTTAATCGCACATGCCCAGACCAGACTGCGCAAATGTAATCATTATCGCGGCTGGTTCCTGATAAATCTGCGCAGGTGTCTAGGCGTGATTAGTTCGCGTACGCCTGTAACAACTGAGCTGTGCCGTGAGAAATTGACCCTCATGACATGTGCGCTCAACGAAGACACAAATCAATCTGAGCATCCGCGCAGTCTGATCAGTCTTCGTTGTCCACACGAGAAAAAATGCATGCTTGGCTTTCTAGAATGTGCACAGTGAAGATTCTGGTCAGACAGCGCTCTTATCCGACGACGTTTTCTGACATTACTGCTCAACTTGCTGGTTGTACTGACTATATAACCGCTTAGCGCTCTGGGAAAAAAATCAGCAGACGACATTTTCATTTTTTATTTCTCCCAGTTTGATGTTTTCCTAGAGCCATTTTCTTGAAATAGCAAAACCGGTTTTCTGGGAAAATAATAATAAAAAACAAAATCTTAATGTTGGCTGGAATTTTCTACCATTCATGCTAAGTCTTGGTAACTTTGGAGAATATCGGAACAGTAAGGATTCAGATCAGCCTACGCATTCCCACAGCTTGATCACAGTCATGGCTTGGCGCTCTGTTGGTAGCCAAACACCCAAGCTTTCTTTAGACGGACGACTGAGATTCTGCTTAGAATGTGTGAATGCACAGGCTGATCTAAGTTATCCCTGGCCACACCAAGCGATGTTGTTGAGCGCCGAGTAGAAAGAGTTAACTTTTGTATTAATGTTAAGCATACTGGGTACAAAATTTCAGCAGACGACATTTTGAAATATTTTTCTGTTTATATTTTTTCTGTTTTTAGATAAAAAAAAAGTTTGATATTTCGTGCAAGTTGTCTCCTGGAGATTATTTGCATGAAATGTCAATATTTAATGTCAACATTTATTTTCTGCGAAAAAGAAAATATTTCAAAATGTCAAAATCAGAAATAATGAAATAACTGTGTTTAGAAAATAAGGAATGCTACGATTAAGTGCCAATCACCTTTTGTGACGTAATGCGCCACGTACCCACCCCTTCTCCCTCCCGCGCCCCCTCGCTCCCCCCCCCCCCCCCCCGCCACACACACACATACCACGCATACCACCACCACCACTTATTGATCACACTTGATGTATGATACATGTACAGAGCATCGGATAGAGGTTCTTTTGGTAACCTGTGTATCCATTCTTCCATTTAAAAAAATATTGGAAAAAGTTAACCCTTGTCCTACTGAATAAATTAAGATGCCAAGCCCACTTCTAACTTTCAGCCAATAAGATTAATTGATCCAGATTTCTTATATAAAATTCACATTCTGAATGGCAAACAGTGCAGATCCAGATATTATTATTAAAAACAAAAATTTCTTTAAAAAAAAAATGAAATATTTGCTCAATAACTAAAAACAATTGTTCTGTCCGATAATATGCAAATTTATTTGCTATAAAATTATTTATTCCATGAAATGGTTCTCGGAATCTTCCCAGCGTGCCAGCATATCACGTAAAGACTCGTAATCTTCCCAGCGTGCCAGCATATCACGTAAAGATAACGTGGCATCAATGACGTTGCATCGACATTATCCCAACGCTGTGTGCCCGCTGAGTTCGCTACCTTGCAACTTCTTTTTTGTACCGTTGCATATGGAGTACTTCAATCTACAATCATTGACAGTAAAAAAAAAAAAAAAAAAAAAAAAAAAAAAATAATAATTAAATTGTTCAAATACGAAATTCGTAAACACATATTTAACGGTCGATGAGAAACAACTCAAAAATTCGACTATGCGAGGTTGCGACTATTTGAGTTGTTTCCCTTAGACCGTTATTTTACAACAATATTATCGGATCGAACACTAACTCTTTTAAGTATTGAACCATTTTTATGCAATTATTATTATTATTATTAATTAAATAAATTGAAATAAGAATATCCAATATTGCAACAATCGTGCCATAATAATACGTAGCATTGAAAATGCTGATTTTTATTTTTATTTTTTATACGAAAACGTTCTTGTGGACAATTCTGATGATCTACTAGAATTTCTATTTAAAGAAAATTTGAAAAGATAAAAACCACCCCAAGTACCACCACATACATACCCATCATCCCTAACCCCTCACCCCTGAGAACAAGTACCATACTTATGACCATGTATGACAGGGAGTTTCTTTTAAAATATAACCAACAGTTAATCCTTACAGTGTCAAGCAAAATTATAGCAGACGACTTTCTATTTTTATTATCATTTTAAGAGAAAATCAGATTTAAAATCATGTTATGTGACTCATCTGCTAGACAGACAATTCATATGAAATGTACAGCCTTATTTTCTCAGCAATAGGAAAACTAAAATGAAAATGTCTGCTGTAGTTGCGACTGGCATTCTAAGGGTTAACGGTAAAATGTCTAGTTCTAGTTATTCATTTATTTTAGCGAAATCTTTATGAAATGTGTGTTCGGGGCAATCCTATCAGTGAAGGCCAATATCAGAAGCGCAATCACCCTGTTTGATCAGTTGCCGCTGAGGCTGATCTGTGCCTTCACTGTCCACATCTGCCTAAAACGCACGTTTTCACACGACGAGATTTATTTATTTATTTATTTATTTATTCATTCATTTATTTATTCTTAGACAAGATGGAAGCCATGATGTCAAACATACTCGCTAGGGCTGGTGCCCGGCTAGCTGGTCGCTCAGACGCTCCCCTTGATCTCAGCTGGAACAAGAATCATTCCTGCGATCGCTTCATCAACACAGAAGATCTTCGCCCAGAGTCATGTCTGACCCAATCCGACGGTGACATATCAGCAGTATCTTCCATCTCCTCAGCAGACGAAGAAGTCAGTAAGATTACTTCACACCAAGAGATCTTCCCAAACACCTGGTACACTCATCCTTTAGCAAAACCAAGTTCTATTTCGACGCTATTAACACCTAATCGTGTGATCTCAACTCCACCTGCATCAGACAACAGCACAAACTCAGATATTCTACGCAGACATGTAGTGAATTCTCCTGTCAAGAACGGTAATCCATTTTCAATTGACTCTATTCTGGGTACAGATAGTTCCGAGAGTTGCGACGAAAACATTCGAGATTCTGAGCCTGCGCTAGTTTACAGTTCTTACATGGCCGCCATTTCCGGTTCTGTGTACAGTCGTTTCGCCTGTGTTTCCATGGGAGGAATTCTGCAACAACCAATGACAAGCACACCATCCAAGAAGGAAGCTCCCGAGTCACTACTTACAGCCAAGGATTTGTTTTGGTGTCATAAGTGCAATTCTTTCTGCTTAGATAAACTTGACGCTGAGAGACATCGTCAGATTCACAGTTACCGGGGTGACACGTGCAGTTTAAAGCGTCTTCTCTTCAAGGAACATGGTTACGTCACAACTCATGGACAGACTGGTTACTTAGATCGGATTCAGTGTGGACTGTGCGAGAAAGTTGTAGCTAACTGTTTCTTCATTAAGCACATGAATCTTCATGACGGCCATATCTGTGAAGTTTGTGATCATGAATTCGCCACCAACAGCAAGTTACAAGATCATATGAACATTCATTCAGGACGGTTCTCATTTTCGTGCAAGGTGTGTGACCGAACATTCGCAAAGAAATCATCGCTGACACAACACATGCGCTATCATAGGGAGTACAAACATTTTGTGTGTCGATTCTGCTCCAAAAGTTTCAACAGCAAGTACACGTGCACTGTACATGAACGTATACATACCGGAGAGACACCATTCAAATGTGAAAAACCCGGATGTGACAGAGGATTTCCGCAGAAGATTCAGTTGAAACTTCATATGGCTACTCATAAGAAGCGAGGGGAATTGTGAAATTATCATTGACTTAATCTGAGGACCTAGTGCTTAGCAAAAACTTCAGCAGACGACATTTTGAAATATTTTTCGTTTTTTTTTGTTTTTGTTTTTTTTGTTTTTTGTTTTTTTTTTTTTTGTTTTTTGTTGTTTTTTTTCAGAAAACAGGCTTTGACATTTCATATAAAATGTCTCCTTAGTCTTACTTTTTCCAGAAAATAGGCTTTGACATCTCATACAAAATGTCTCCATTAGGTGACAATTTGCACGAAATGTCAAAGACTTTTCTATTTGGGGACAATTTGCATGAAACGTTAAAGCGTAATTTCGAGGAAGAATAAGAAATATTATCGATTTGAAATCTGCTGAATTTGCCCAGATAGTGGTAAATATTAATTCCTTAGACTCAACATAGCCTAAATATTCAGACAGCTACTCCCGTGAGCAAGCAGTGTCACAGGCCACGTTGTCAGAGTCTACACGTTTTGTCTATCTTAAAGCGTTTCATTAGATTAATCAACAATGAGTAAATAAAGTTGTTAAAAATGAGGACAAGGACGTTAACTTTTAAAGCAAATCTATAGCAGACGGCATATCTATTATTTATTTATTTATTTATTTATTTATTCATCTGAATTTTTCAGGTAAAATAAGGCCTGATATTTTATGTGAATCGTCTGGCGAGCAGGCGATTCACATGAAATATCAAGTCTTATTTCGTCTGAAAAATAATTTTAAAAAAATGGATGTCGTCTGTTACACAATTTTGCTTTGTGTTTTAAAGGTTAATGTTTCCGATATTTAGGGTAAAATTGTAAATTGCCTTCTGTGTGTATGCGCATGCACAGTAAACTAAAAACGTCCTAACTAGACTGTGCAAATGTACAAAGTGGTTTGGGACTTTATAATTGACACATGACATTCAGATATGAGGCAAATTTGTCTTTAGAAAATATGCTGACAGGGAAGACAAAAATCAGTCTGCACATAAACCTTGTCTTGTCTGTTTCTTTTTTGGGTGTCAATATAATCTAAGGATTCTGTTTGCGGACAGCGAAAGCCAGATCAGGCTGTCGCTGTTCGAAAATGACCCGAAGACATATTTTCACGTGGCGATGGGCAGACCCAGAATCAGGTTGTGTTAACCATTTGAAATGTGCTATATAAAGGGATAAGATGATGGCCAATATTTCTTGAAATAAGGCCAAAAAAAGTTAACTATTAAAAACAAAAATGTGACAACTAATGACTGAAACTGGTAATTTCATAAAATGTGCTAAATGAATGGATTAACTGTCTTTATAAACCCATAAAGCGCGAGCAATTTTGTAGCAGATGACATTCTATTTTTTTTTTTTTTTTTTTTTTTTCAAATATATTCTCTGAGAAAAGAAGACGTGGCATTTCATATGAACACTCAAATAAGCAGACGACTCATATGAAATGTCTACCCTTTTTTTCTTTGAAAAATGAAAACAAAATTAAAATTTTCATCTGTTACATTTTAGCATAGTGCTTTAATGGTTAAGTGTGCTATACAAAGGGATAAATAATGGCGAATATTTCTGGAAACTTTATAAAGCTAAAAACGTCTACTAAAAACAAAAGTGCGACAATATTCGTTTTAATGACTGAAACTGGTTATTTTCATTCATAATGTGTCAAAAAATAAACTTAAGATGGTTTCTCTACCCGCATTGTGACGAGACCTGCCTTCGGGCATATGCGAATTGCGCATGCTCTAATCAAACTGTACGCATGTGCATTCTGGTCAGAGCGTAGGCAGTGCGCACAAATATTATATGTTTTATTAATGTTTTGTTGTTTTTTTTGTTGTTTTTTTTGTTTTTTTTTTGTTTTGTAAATGTGAACTTCACATGTCCTGACCAGAGTGCGTACTTGCGCAGTCGTCTGGGCATGCGAATATCGTCTATGCCTTAATGACAGAATTTCTAACTACAGGACTCACTTGAGTTCTAATTAACTTAATTACTCGCCAATAACATGAAAGGTAGCTTCAAGAATCTGAAATGGAATCTGTTCCAGTGTGAAAATGAATTTCTGACGATTTACTAAAGTATTTGAATATAATGTAAAATCGTCAACAATCGGTTGCACGCTGGTCGTTGTACAAGTGCGAAGATGTATTGCATATGTTTACTTACATTGTATATAAATGTAAATAGAAATGACTAGAATTGTTATATATGTGTATATATACGGATTATTTATGATAAAAAGCGTACAAGCACAAAAATAAATAAATAAATAATAAAAGTAATAACACATTTCACGTCTCTATATCTACCAGCGCAAGTTAGATTACTCTAACAAACATAGAATTTATCTAGTACGAGTTGCGTACCTTAGCCCAAGTATCCAAATCTTTTCGGATCAAATACAGAATCTCGTCGTGCCCAACTGATCAGGATCTCCGTTTTCAGCTCACCTGAGCCTTTACCCAGCGGGCACACACCATTGAAAAAAATACCGTTACAATATTGATTCAACGTCAATCTTGAAACAACGTTGTGTCAACGGTGTGTGCCTGTTGGGTAGGCTCATATGTGAGTTTATAGGATAGGCAGGCCCCGTCGTCCGTCTGTCCGTCTTTAATGCCGTTTGTTGACATGTTGTTGGGATCAAAAACGGTCCCGCCCAGGATTGAACCTGCCCAAGAAAAGTGTGGTTAGGTGACCCCAACGGGTTGACTGGGCCGTAAAACCTCAGCTCAGTCTATCAATCAAAATCTGATTCCAGTATCAGGAATAGTTTTTTTCTAAACACTCAATGTGTCCTAATTTTCCATAATATTGATAATTCTCATAATTATAAGGAAATCCTTTCAATTGTTTTTTTGTTGTTTGTTTGTTTGTTTTTTGTTTTTTTTTTTGCGTCGTCGTCGTTTATTTCTTACCAGCTGCTAAGCAATTCCATTTGATCGATTTTAACGTAATTATATCAATTTAATTTTATCCATTAAATGCTACGGTTATTTTCTAAACAATTCAATTACAGTGTGAGTGCGTGTGTGCGTGTGTGAGTGTGTGTGTGTGCAATGCACTTTTGACCATAGATAATAGTTCATGCAATAATGAATAAAACGTACATCAGCACGTGCACATAAAAGACGGACCATCTACAATCGAAAGTAGTATGGTACCCATAGTGCCGTCCTATACTACTGTCGAACCTCAATGGCTCGAACATCTTTGGGACCATGGAAATTCGTTCGAGACATGGGTAGTTCGAGCCACTGAGGGTTAATCATGACACAAGTTTAGGAAGCAAATAGCGATAATTTAGGGAAATCTTTTCGACTTTCTACACAGTGATTGTAGGTTGAGTGTACTCATTAGAATCGCCTCGATGAGGCGATTCTAATGAGTACACACAACATGCAATTTCACGATAAAATAAGAAAATTTCCTTAAATATTTGTTTTCGAGCCATCGGAAGAATTTCGTAGGGACTCAAAAACGATTTCGAATTAGCCATGGTAAACGAGCCATCGGTGTTCGAGCCATCGAGGTTCGATTGTATCTTTCAATCTGTCCGTCTGCCTGCCTGTCTTGCTGCCTATCTATCTGTTTATCTGTCTGTCTGTCTCTCTCTCTCTCATCTGTCAGCATTTCGATTAACTTCCTGTCTAGCTATGAATCGAACATTTTATTCATCCATCAAACCATTCATCCGAATATACAGTCAACTCTCGTTATCTCGAATTCCAAGGGACTCACTGAAACACTTCGAGATATCCGTACTTCGACATATAAGAGTTGAGAGAGTGAGGAAAACAATAAATTGAACAACCACATTTAACAAATGAATATGTAATTTGACTCCTGAAGTTAGAAATATATATATAAAATAATGTGGAAAAGAGGAGAAATTGCTCCTTAGGAGCAATTTCTCCTCTTTTCCACATTATTTTGTTACCTGTTGTCATAGTTTCATATTAAAACAGGGACCAAATTTTCACTTTGAGATAAGCGGTAATTCGAAATAAGCGAGTTCGAGACAACGAGGTTCGACTGTATATCTGTGTTGCTGTAGATGGACGTTTTGCAGCAAGGAAGGAAGGTTGAATAATGAACGAACGAATGGACGGACGAAATGAAGGAAGGAAGGAAGGAACGAAAGAACGAACGAACGAACGAACGAGCTAATGAACGAACGAATGAAAATTTAATTTTGATTTTCCTGATTCGTAGCTTTTCTGGTCATCACGTATGAAAAACAATTAATTTTATAAAACACTGAAGCGAAAAGTTTAACCACACGTGTGAACCATCATCATAATCAGAGCTTACATCAAACGACCCTTTAATTAATAGCTTCTTTTGATTGATCCAATCAAAAATGAGCCAACACATGAGAAAATGGTACTGATCACATAGGCGACCAGCACAGACTCAGGCGAGCCTGCGCATAAGCGCAGTCTCGCCAGAGCCTTTGCTGTTCGCAGACATGTAGTAGGGACCTGGAGAGTCTGTAGCCAAAAGAGGGGTCTGAGCATGCGCATTTGAAGAACCACCAAATCGGAAAACCATAATGTCCTTTTTTCGTGTGCAGACACAAAAAATCATTGTTAGGTCCTGTTTAATCAACGTTTAGGGCAGAATGCAGCGGTATTATGTAAGAAATGAGCATTAATTACTCATTACGGGCGTCCACGCATCATCTAACAAGCCGTACCGCCGAATAAGCTGTTGAAAAAAAATATATATAAAGAGACAAATTATTTTTTTCCATTACTTTTCTCATTTAATTCATATCGTTTGTGTCTCTGAAGTTCTTAATTCTGAATAATCTCGACAGCAAAAGTTTGGATAAACAAAAAACAAGACTAGATTTGGTGAGTTCTTTATTTTTTTTATTTTTTTTTTTTCATTCTATCAATATCTTCTTTTTATTTTATTTCTGCATTTTTTTTTCATTTTATCAATATCTTTTTTATGTTTACAATTTTATAAATATATTTTTTTTTATTATTTTGTCATTATTTTTTATCAATATTTTAACAACAGTTTTGTAATTTCATCATTATCTTTATTAATACTGATAAAAAAAGTGTTTTTCTTTATTATTTCTTTACTTACTGATTTTTTTTTTTTTTTTTTTTTTTTTTTTTTGGCGCATCGTATATTTCTAACGTATATGCATTTTTTTATTTATTAATTCTCCAGGAAAACATATGCTGTGGGTTCTCAAAAGAAGCGCTTCTAACGAGTATCCACAACATATGTTTTCATGGAGAAAGAAGAAACCTATCAGTAAATTATGGTTGAAGATAACGCCAAGTATTTACTGCCATAGCTTACAAATGTAGCTGTCTTTACATAACATTTTCTGACCTGGGTCTACACTGTTTTCTCAGCACCTAGCAATTTGTAGTAGACGACATTCTTTTCTTTTTATTATTATTAATATTATTATTATTATATTCATGGAAAATAAGTCTGACAGTGCATGTGAATCGTCTGCCTAGCCTCGTCTGCCTAGCCTAGCAGACGATTCACATGAACTGTCAATACGTATTTTCTATGAAAAAAAAAATATATTTAAAAATGTCATCTGCTTTTATTTACTGATTGGCGTTTTGAGGGTTAATGTTTAGAGTAATTACGGTAAAATTCGTCTCCACCAGTAGCTATTGTAGTTATGTACTTAGTCGAATTAAAAACATTCTGCATCCAGCGGACGACAGTTTGAAATATATATATATTTCTTATTTCTCCCAGAAAATAGACTTTGACTTTTCGTGCAAACTGTCTCAGTTTGAATGAAATGTTAAAGCTTACTTTCTAAAGAAAAAATAAATAATTTATTTATTTTTATTTATTTATTTATTTATTTTTTTTTTTTTTTTTTTTTTTTTTTTTTATTTATTTTCACGAAAATAGACTTTGGCACTTTGTGCAAAATGTCTTCAAGCAAAGGAAAAACAATTCACATGAGATGTCAAAGCCTATTTTCTTGAAAAGAAAAGATGATGTCGTCTGCTGAATTTTTACCCAGCTTGCGGAGTTCTAACACCCTTTTTAGTGATAATTTCAATTACATCTGACAAAAGCTATCTGTCTATCTATTCAGTTTTTAACGCTACCAGGCAACTGAGTCACATAGAGGCAGCGCCAGACAAAAGCTTTGAATTTTGTTAGGTTCACTTAACTCTTTCACCCCGAGTTTCTCAAGTGGACTCTTCTGTCATTGAATTTGAACAGGCCAACTTATACAAATAGGGGGTTCAGTCCAAAAATAAAAAAAAAAAATAGAATGGCAAACTGTAAATCCTGATGAGCGTCTCATCTGGAGCTACACTGTTTGCACAGTATTGTTTTCAGTAACATATACACAAAGTGAAAAAATGACCCGTATGCCAATTCCGAAGACCCAGATCAGCATTCAGCTTATCGCAGTCTGATTAACCGTTCCTTGAAATATTCTCTAGTAATTATGTTAGCGGATACATTTCTATCGAAGGTCGGATCAGACTCCGCGATAAACGGATAGTCAATGTTCTCATTTTCGCTTCATGGTCGAAGGGAAACAACTCAAATAATCCAATGTAGCGAGCTCTCGTCTATTTGTGTTGTATGCCTTGTCATTGGAAGTAAATATTATCGGATTGAAATATCCCTGTATTTATTTATTTATTTATTTATTTATTTATTTATCACGTATTTATTTATTTATTTATTTATTTATTTTAATTCTATTTTTTTTTCTATTTTTTGACATAAGTTTTCTCACAGTAGGCATCAGTTATCCCAGCAACTGCATAATGTTGAAACCGTGTCGTTTAACGTTGATTCAACGTCGCTAGCATTGAGTCAACGTAAGACATGACAATGTTTCAACGTTTCGCCATTAGTGGGTTAAAAAATTGTCTTATTGCCCCACAAAAACATGTTGTCGGTACTAGAACACCTCGCTTCTAATGACTGCCCAAAACATTATGTCTTCATAGAGAAAGATGAAAGATATCCATACTTTTTAGTTTAACCTTTACCACGGAATGGAAAAAAGCAGACGGCAGGTTGATATTTTTCTTATTTTTTCTTTTTTATTTTTTTTTTTCCAGAAATGGTTTTGGCATTTGATGGAAATTGTCCATGTCAAAGCCTATTTTCTGAGAAAAAATTGAAAAATATTTCAATATGACGTCTGCTGAAATATTCATTCAGCAAGCTAAGCGTTAAAGGTGCATGCCTTCCCTTCAACCCGACGGAACATGAGAAAAAGGACCAGCTTGCGTATGCGCACATTGAAAACATCGCTTTCGCTGTCCGTTTATAGAATCAGTGGCTATAAAAGAATGCGTCGACTTCCAGGGAAGCCCAAATCAGACTGCCCTGTAGAAGATGCTGATCAGACTGCGCGATTAAGAAGGCAAAACTGCGTCTTCGCTGGGCGGACATGTAATCTTGTAGGAAATGCTGTGGCCCGGCTTATTAACCCATTTATCCCTAGAGTACAATGAAAGGGGCGTTGGCAAACAATGAAGACCTGGAGCAGACGCCGCAGAACCAGACGTCTGATCAGGGTCTACACTGTTTGCAACCACTACAGGAAATTCTGTAAAACATGGTAATAATTAAATTACCCATATACACCCCTATCGACCCAAGTTTTCACGTCGATTCGACAAAATGGGTTCATGATAATTTAATCGTACATGCCCAGACCAGACTGCGCAAATGTAATCATTACCGCGGCTGCTTCCTAATCAGTCTGTGCAGGTGTCTAGGTGTGCCCAGCTAGCATTCTACGTAAATCTACATCGGGCCGTCATCGGCCCGTCAGCTACCCTGACGGGCCGATGACGGCCCGATATAGATTTACGTAGAATGCTAACTGGGTGATTAGTTCACGTGCGCCTGAAACAACTAAGCTGTGACGTGAGAAAATGTCCCTTATGACATGTGCGCTCAACGAAGACACAAATCAATCTGAGCATCCGCGCAGTCTGATCAGTCTTCGTTGTCCACACGTTGGCTTTCTAAAATGTGCACAGTGAAGATTTTGGTCAGACTGCGCGAATGCGCAGGCTGATGTGAATCTTCGCTGAGCGCTCTTGTACGAAGACGTTTTCTGACAATACTGCTCAACTTGCTGATGGTACTGTCTATATAACCGCTTAGCATTCTGTTAAAAATTCAGCAGACGACATTTTCATTTTTTATCTCTCCCAGTTTGATGTTTTCCTAGGAGACCATTTTCTTGAAATAGCAAAACCGGTTTTCTGGGAAAATAATAATAAAAAAAAATCTCAATGTTGGCTGGAATTTTTTACCATTCATGCTAAGTCGTGATAACTGTGATAACTTTGGGGTATACCGGAACAGTAAAGATCTAGATCAGCCGGCATAGTCGCAGACTGGCTCCAACCTCTAGCCTCCAGCAACTAAACATTGTTTTCTTATAATCCTGTTTGATAATCCGCTTAAATAACCCAAAATAATATCATGATTATAAAGGCTGGTCTCAAGTGATCAGCCTTTTACAGTCATGATATTATTTTTGGTTTCTTTTTAGTGGATTATCAAACAGGATTATAAGAAAAACATATTCAGTCACTGGAGACTGGAACCAGTCCATCGTATAGTCTGATATGGACCTTTGCTATTTATCCGGGTCTTTTCTGCTCAGCTAAGTATTCTACAGTACCTCTTTTTTTATGTAAACGGAAAACAAGACCCTGATAAGAATGTGCAAATGCGCAAGCTGATCTGGGTCTTCGTTACCCACAAATTACGAAACACACGTATTCAAATATATTGAAAATTTGACAATCAAAAAAAAAGAAAATATTCAGATAAAAAAAAAAATCTGATATTTTTCATATTTCTGCTCAAAAGATAGATTGTGAGTACTCGTTGGAACCGCCTCGCCGAGGCGGTTCTAACGAGTAACCACAATCTATGGTTTTGAGCAGAAAAAAGAAAAATAATGTCTACCACTGTAAACCCCGGTTTTACTGTATAAAAGTGGAGTTTAAGAGGGGTAAAACATATATATGCGTGTTTTCGTGATTTGTAGTATAAGGGTACTGTTTGTGCGTCACGCGTTAACTATTCATGAACCGTGGCACGGCATTTCCTACACAATCACCTGTTCGCCAAGCAATGACTCAGATCAGCCTACGCATTCCCACAGCCTGATCACAGTCATGGCTTGGCGCTCTGTTGGTAGCCAAACACCCAAGCTTTCTTTAGACGGACGACTGAGGTTCTGCTTAGAATGTGTGAATGCACAGGCTGATCTCAGTCATCCCTGGCCACACAAGCAGTGTTGTTGAGCGCGGAACAATGACTCTGATAAGCTCGGCATTTGCGCCGGCTTATCTGAGTCATTATTTGGCGGACAAGCGGTCTTATAGGAAATGCTGTGCCCCGGCTACATTGATAATTTGGTATTGGCGTCTTGAAACTGATTCATGTCTGTACGTGCCTAATAAGAATTTGTTGAAAATTGAAATTTATATGAACCAGCTTATGAGAAAAGGGTACTTGTCATATAGGCGACCAGGAAAGGCTCGGGCGAGCCTGCACATAAGTACAGTCTCACCAGAGCCTTGCTGTTCGCAGACATGTAGTAGGGACCTTGGGGAAACTTCAGGCAAAACCTAGCTCCTACAGGGCACTGCGCATGCGCATTTGAAGAACCAGCCACCGGAAAACCATATGTCCTTTTTTTCGTTTTCCAGCTTTTATAAGTTTTATTACAAAGTTGTGTGAACGACTCAGCTTGCAATGACAATGGTTTAATAACGTGATGCCTAAATTTGTCGAAATAGTTAACTTTAGTATTAATGTTAAGCACGCTGGGTAAAAAATTTCAGCAGACGATATTTTGAAATATTTTTCTGTTTTTATTTTTTCTGTTTTTAGACAAAAAAAAAGTTTGATATTTCGTGCAAGTTGTCTCCTGGAGATTATTTGCATGAAATGTCAATATTTAATGTCAACATTTATTTTCTGCGAAAAAGAAAATATTTCAAAATGTCAAAATAAGAAATAATGAAATAACTGTGTTTAGAAAATAAGGAATGCTACGATTAAATGCCAATCACCTCTTGTGACGTAATGCGCCACGTACCCACCCCACCCCTCCCCCGCCCCTCGTCCCCCCCCCCCACCCCCCGCCACACACACACATACCACACATACCACCACCACCACCTATTGATCACACTTGATGTAGTATGATACAGAGCATCGAATAGAAGTTCTTTTGGTAACCCGTGTATCCATACTTCCATTTAAAAAAATATTGGAAAAAAATTAACCCTTGTCCTACTGAATAAATTAAGATGCCAAGCCCACTTCTAACTTTCATCCAATCATATTAATTGATCCAGATTTCTTATATAAAATTCCATTCTGAAAGGCAAACAGGGTGCGCTGCCTCTATGTGACTCAGTTGCCTGGCAGCGTTAAATCTGAAAAACTGAAACTGCAAACAGGGCATATCCAGATCGGTCGGCTTCTTTAGAAGCCAACTGATCTGGATCTACACTGTTTGCAAATGCAGGCTATATCCGGGCTCAGCATACAAGGGTTAATATTCCTGTTATGTGCTTAAACTGCGACGTTATGCCTATTAAAAAAGTTTAGTCACCCGGTATGGCATGGCAAGATAAACAAACGTTGCAATATTATATATCCAGTATTATTATTTAAAACAAACATTTCTTAAAAAAAAAAAAAATGAAATATTTGCTCAATAACTAAAAGCAATTGTTCCGTCCGATAATATGAAAATTTATTTGCTATAAAATCATTTATTCCATGAAATGGTTCTCGGAATCTTCTCAGCGTGCCAGCATATCACGTAAAGATAACGTGGCATCAATGAGGTTGCATCGACATTATCTCAACGCTGTGTGACCACTGGGTTCGCTACCTTGCAACTTCTTTTTTTTTTATACCGTTGTATATGGAGTATAACAATCTACAATCATTGACAGTAAAAAATAATTAAATAAATAAAACGAATAATTAAATAAATTGTTCAAATACGTAAGTTGTAAAAACATATTTAACGGTCAAAAAGAAACAACTCAAAATTCGACTATGCGAGCTTGCGCCTATATGAGTTGTTTCCCTTAGACCGTTACTGGCAGTAAATATTTTTACAACACTATTATCGGATCGAACACTAACTCTTTCATATATTGAACAATTTTTATGAAATTATTATTATTATTATTATTATTATTATTATTAATTAAATAAATTGAAATAAGAATATCCAATATTGCAACGATCGTGCCATAATAATACGGTGCATTGAAAATGCTGATTTTGATTTTTATTTTTTATACGAAAACGTTCTTGTGGACAATTCTGATGATCTACTAGAACTTCTATTTAAAGAAAATTTGAAAAATAAAAAATGAACTCTCCCCCATCCCAACTACCACAACATACATTACCATCATCCCTAACCCCTCACCCCTGAGAACATGTACCATACTTTTGACCATGTATGACAAGGAGTTTCTTTTAAAATATAACCAACAGTTAATCCTTACAGTGTCAAGCAAAATTATAGCAGACGACTTTCTATTTTTATTATCATTTTAAGTGAAAATAAGATTTGAAACATGTTATGTGACTCATCTGCTAGACAGACGATTCATATGAAATGTACAGCCTTATTTTTTCAGAAATAGAAAAACTAAAATGAAAATGTCTGCTGTAGTTGTGATTTGCATTCTATGGGTTAACGGTAAAATGTCTAATTCTAGTTATTCCTTTCTTTAAGTCAGTCTTTATGAAATGTGTGTTCTAGGCAATCCTATCAGTGAAGGCCCATATAAGCAGCACAATCACCCTGTCTGATCAGTTGCCGCTGAGGCTGCCTTCGCTGTCCACATATGCCTAAAAGGCTCGTTTTCACACTACGAGGCTTATTTATCTATTTTATTTATTTATTTCATTTATTTATTCATTTATTTTTAGGCAAGATGGAAGCCATGATGTCAAACATACTCGCTAGGGCTGGTGCCCGGCTATCTGGTCGGTCAGACGCTCCCCTTGATCTCAGCTGGAACAAGAATCATTCCTGTGAGCGTTTCGTCAACACAGAAGATCTTCGCCCAGAGTCATGTCTGAGCCAATCTGACGGTGACATATCAGCAGTATCTTCCATCTCCTCAGGAGACGAAGAAGTCAGTAAGATTACTTCACACCAAGAGATCTTCCCAAACACCTGGTACACTCATCCTTTAGTTGACCCCAGTTCTGCTTCGACGCTATTAACACCTAATCGTGTGAGCTCAACTCCATCTGCATCAGACAACAGCACAAACTCAGAAACTCTACGCAAACATGTAGTGAATTCTCCTGTCAAGAGCGGTAATCCATTTTCAATTGACTCTATTCTGGGTACAGATAGTTCCGAGAGTTGCGACGAAAACTTTCGAGATTCTGAGCCTGCGCAAGTTTACAGTTCTTACATGGCCGCCATTTCCGGTTCTGTGTACAGTCGTTTCGCCTGTGTTTCCATGGGAGGAATTCTGCAACAACCAATGACAAGCACACCATCCAAGAAGGAAGCTCCCGAGTCACTACTTACAGCCAAGGATTTGTTTTGGTGTCATAAGTGCAATTCCTTCTGCTTAGATAAACTTGACGCTGAGAGACATCGTCAGATTCACAGTTACCGAGGTGACACGTGCAGTTTAAAGCGTCTTCTCTTCAAGGAACATGGTTACGTCACAACTCATGGACAGACTGGTTACTTAGATCGGATTCAGTGTGGACTGTGCGAGAAAGTTGTAGCTAACTGTTTCTTCATTAAGCATATGAATCTTCATGACGGCCATACCTGTGAAGTTTGTGATCACGAATTCGCCACCAACAGCAAGTTACAAGATCATATGAACATTCATTCAGGACGGTTCTCATTTTCGTGCAAGGTCTGCGACCGAACATTCGCAAAGAAATCATCGCTGACACAACACATGCGCTATCATAGGGAGTACAAACATTTTGTGTGTCGATTCTGCTCCAAAAGTTTCAACAGCAAGTACACGTGCACTGTACATGAACGTATACATACCGGAGAGACACCATTCAAATGTGAAAAACCCGGATGTGACAGAGGATTTCCGCAGAAGATTCAGTTGAAACTTCATATGGCTACTCATAAGAAGCGAGGGGAATTGTGAAATGATCATTGACTTAATCTGAGGACCTAGTGCTTAGCAAATACTGGGTAAAAACTTCAGCAGACGACATTTTGAAATATTTTTCGTTTTTTGTTTTTTTTTTGGTTTTTTTTTTCCAGAAAACAGGCTTTGACATTTCATATAAAATGTCTCCTTAGTCTTACTTTTTCCAGAAAATAGGCTTTGACATCTCATGCAAAATGTCTCCATAAGGTGACAATTTGCACGAAATGTCAAAGACTTTTCTATTTGGGGACAATTTGCATGAAACGTTAAGGAAGAATAAGAAATATTATCGATTTGAAATCTGCTGAATTTGCCCAGATAGTGGTAAATATTAATTCCTTAGACTCAACATAGCCTAAATATTCAGACAGCTACTCTCGTGAGCAAGCAGTGTCACAGGCCACGTTGTCAGAGTCTACACGTTTTGTCTATCTTAAAGCGTTTCATTAGATTAATCAACAATGAGTAAATAAAGTTGTTAAAAATGAGGACAAGGACGTGAACTTCTAAAGTGCTAATCAAATCTATAGCAGACGGCATATCTATTATTTATTTATTTATTTATTTATTTATTTATTCATCTGAATTTTTCAGGTAAAATAAGGCCTGATATTTTATGTGAATCGTCTGGCGAGCAGGCGATTCACATGAAATATCAAGTCTTATTTCGTCTGAAAAATAATTTAAAAAAAATGGTTGTCGTCTGTTACACAATTTTGCTTTGTGTTTTAAAAGTTACGGTTTCCGATATTTAGGGTAAAATTGTAAATTGCCTTCTGTGTGTATGCGCATGCACAGTAAACTAAAAACGTCCTAACTAGACTGTGCAAATGTACAAAGTGGTTTGGGACTTTATAATTGACATATGACATTCAGATATGAGGCAAATTTGTCTTCGGAAAATATGCTGACAGGGAAGACAAAAATCAGTCTGCACATACACCTTGTCTTGTCTGTTTCTTTTGTGGGTGTCAATATAGTCTAAGGATTCTGTTTGCGGACCCGAAAATGACCCGAAGACATATTTTCACATGGCGCTGGGCAGACCCAGAGTCAGGTTGTGTTAACCATTTGAAATGTGCTATATAAAGTGATAAGATGATGGCCAATATTTCTTGAAATAAGGCCAAAAAAAGTTAACTATTAAAAACAAAAATGTGATATCTAATGACTGAAACTGGTAATTTCATAAAATGTGCTAAATGAATGGATTAACTGTCTTTTAAACCATAAAGCGCGAGCAATTTTGTAGCAAATGACATTCTATTTTTTTTTTTTTTTTTTTTTTTTTTTTTTTTTTCAAATATATTCTCTGAGAAAAGAAGACGTGGCATTTCATATGAACACTCAAATAAGCAGACGACTCATACGAAATGTCTAGCCTTTTTTTCTTTGAAAAATGAAAACAAAATTAAAATTTTCATCTGTTACATTTTAGCATAGTGCTTTAATGGTTAAGTGTGCTATACAAAGGGATAAATAATGGCGAATATTTCTGGAAACTTTATAAAGCTAAAAAACATCTACTAAAAACAAACGTGCGACAATATTCGTTTTAATGACTGAAACTGGTTATTTTCATTAATAATATGTCAAAAAAAATTTAAGATGGTTTCTCTACCCGCATTATGACGAGACCTGCCTTCGGGTATATGCGAATTGCGCATGCTCTAATCAGACTGTACGCATGTGCAATCTGGTCAGAACGTAGGCAGTGCGCACAAATATTACATGTTTTATTAATGTTTTTTTTTTTTTTCTTTTTGTTTTGTAAACGTGAACTTCACATGTCCTGACCAGAATGCGTACGTGCGCAGTCGTCTGGGCATGCGAATATCGTCTATGCCTTAATGACAGAATTTCTGACTACACGACTCACTTGAGTTCTAATTAGCATAATTACTCGCCAATAACATGAAAGGTAGCTTCAAGAATCTGAAATGGAATCTGTTCCAGTGTGAAAATGGATTTCTGACGATTTCTAAAGTATTTGAATATAATGTAAAATCGTCAACAAACCGTTGCACGCTGGTCGTTGTACAAGTGCCAAGATGATTTACTTACATTGTATATAAATGTAAATAGAAATGATCAGAATTGTTATATATGTGTATATATACGGATTATTTATGATAAAAAGCATACAAGCACAAAAATAAATAAATAAATAAATAAATAAATAATAAAAGTAATAACTTACATTTCACGTCTCTGTCTACCTCGAGCCTCATAGCGCAAGTTAGATTACTCTAACAAACATTGAATTTATCTTGTACGAGTTGCGTACCTTAGCTCAAGTATCCAAATATTTTCGGATCAAATACAGAATCTCGTGCCCAACTGATCAGGATCTCCGTTTTCAGCTCACCTGAGCCTTTACCCAGCAGGCACACACCATTGAAAAAATGCCGTTACAACATTGATTCAAAGTCAATCTTGAAACAACGTTGTGTCAACGGTGTGTGCCTGTTGGGTAGGCTCATATGTGAGTTTATAGGATATGCAGGCCCCGTCGTCCGTCTGTCCATCTTTAATGCCGTTTGTTGATATGTTGTTGGGATCAAAAACGGTCCCGCCCAGGATTGAACCTGCCCAAGAAAAGTGTGGTTAGGTAAACTGGCCGCCTCGGCATGACCCCAATGGGTTGACCGGGCCGTAAAACCTCAGCTCAGTCTATCAATCAAAATCTGATTCAAATATCGGGAATAGTTTTTTTCTAAACACTCAATGTGACCTAATTTTCCATAATGTTAATAATTCTCATAATTATAAGGGAATCCTTTCAATTGTTTGTTTGTTGTTTGTTTTTTGTGTCGTCGTCGTCGTCGTCGTTTTATTTCTTACCAGCTGTTAAGCAATTCCATTTGATCGATTTTAACGTAATTATATCAATTTAATTTTATCCATTAAATGCTACGGTTATTTTCTAAACAATTCAATTACAGTGTGAGTGCGTGTGTGCGTGTGTGTGTGTGTGTGCAATGCACTTTTGATCATAGATAATAGTTCATGCAATAATGAATAAAACGTACATCAGCACGTGCACATAAAAGACGGACCATCTACAATCGAAAGTAGTATGGTACCCATAGTGCCGTCCTATACTACTGTCGAACCTCAGTGGCTCGAACATCTTTGGGACCATGGAAATTCGTTCGAGATATGGGTAGTTCGAGCCACTGAGGGTCAATCATGACACCAGTTTAGGAAGCAAATAGCGATAATTTAGGGAAATCTTTTCGATTTTCTACACAGTGATTGTATGTTGAGTGTACTCATTAGAATCGCCTCGATGAGGCGATTCTAATGAGTACACACAACATACAATTTCACGATAAATTAAGAAAATTTCCTTAAATATTTGTTTTCTTGAGCCATCGGAAGAATTTCGTAGGGACTCAAAAACGAGTTCGAATTAGCCATGGTAAACGAGCCATCGGTGTTCGAGCCATCGAGGTTCAACTATATCTTTCAATCTGTCCGTCTGCCTGCCTGTCTTGCTGCCTATCTATCTGTCTATCTGTCTGTCTGTATGTCTGTCTCTCTCATCTGTCAGCATTTCGATTAACTTCCTGTCCAGCTATGAATCGAACATTTTATTCATCCATCAAACCATTCATCCGAATATATATCTGTTGCTGTAGATGGACGTTTTGTAGCAAGGAAGGAAGGTTGAATAATGAACGAACGAACGAATGGACGGACGAAATGAAGGAAGGAAGGAAGGAACGAACGAACGAACGAACGAGCTAATGAACGAACGAATGATAATTTAATTTTGATTTTCTTGATTAGCTTTTCAGGTCATCACGTATGAAAAACAAATAATTTTATTTAACAATGAAGCGAAAAGTTTAACCGCACGTGTGAACCATCATTATAATCAGGGCTTACATCAAACGACCCTTTAATTAATATCTTCTTTTGATTGATCCAATCAAAAATGAGCCAACACATGAGAAAATGGTACTTATCACATTGGCGACCAGCACAGGCTCAGGCGAGCCTGCGCATAAGCGCAGTCTCGTCAGAGCCTTTGCTGTTCGCAGACATATAGTAGGGACCTTGAGGAAGCATCTGGCTAAAGAACATGTCTGTAGCCCAAAGAGGGGACTGAGCATGCGCATTTGAAGAACCACCGAATCGGAAAACCATAAGGTCCTTTTTTCGTGTGCCGACACAAAAAATCATTGTTAGGTCCTGTTTAATCGTTTAGGGCAGAATGCAGCGATATTATGTAAGAGATGAGCATTAATTACTCATTACGGGCGTCCACGCATCATCTAACAAGCCGTACCGCCGAATAAGTTGTTGAAAAAAATTATATATAAAGAGACAAATTTTTGTTTTTCCATTACTTTTCTCATTTAATTCATATCGTTTGTGTCTCTGAAGTTCTAGATTCTGAATAAGCTCGACAGCAAAAGTTTGGATAAACAAGACTAGATTTGGTGAGTTCTGCATAATTCTTCTTTCTTTCTTTTTTCTTTTTTTCATGTCATAAATATCTTCTTTTTTTATCTTATTTCTGCATTATTCTTTCGTGTTTTTTTTTTTTTTGTTTCGTTTTTATTTTATTTTTTTTATTTTTTTTTTTTTTTTTTTTTTTTTTTTTTTTTTTTTTTGTTGTTTTTTTTTGTGTGTGTGTGTTTTTTTTTTGTTTTGTTTTTTTTTTGTTTTTTTGTTTTCTTTCTTGTTTTTTTTTTTTTTTTTTTTTTTTTTTTTGTTTGTTTGTTTGTTTTTCTTATCAATATCTTTTTTTTATTTTATGAATATATTTTTTATTTTAATTTGTCATTATTTGTTTATCATTTTTAACAAATTTTTTTGTAATTTTATCATTATCTTTATTATTCTAACTTATATGCATGCGCTTCTTTTATTAATTCTCCAGGAAAACATATGTTGTGGGTTCTCAAAAGAACCGCTTCTAATGAGTATCCACAACATGCGTTTTCATGGAGAAATATGAAACGTAAGTAAATTATGGTTGAACGGATAATGCTAAATATTTAGTTATGGCTTACATATACCGATGTAGCTGTCTTTACATAACACTTTCTGATATCGGTCCACACTGTTTTCTCAGGCCTTAACCCTTAACTCTTAAAGCGCCTAGCAATTTGTAGTAGACGACATTTTATATTTTTTTTATTATTATTATTTATTTATTTATTTTCATGGAAAATAAGTCTGGCATTGCAAGTGAAATGTCTGCATAGCAGACGATCATATGAACAGTCAATACGTATTTTCCATAAAAAAAAACAACATAATTTAAAATGTCGTCTGCTTTAATTGTGATAGGCGTTTTGAGGGTTTATGCTTATAAAGTCCCAAACCACTTAAGAGTAATTACGGTAAAATTCCTGACCACCAGTAGCTATTGTAGTTATGTACTAAGTCGAATTGAAAATCATTCTGGGTCATCCTGGGTAAATATTTTAGCTGACGATAGTTTGAAATATTTTTTTTACCTTATTTCTCCCAGAAAATAGGCTTTGACTTTTCGTGAAACATCACGAAAACATACCTATATAATTTTCATGATTTTTCTTATTTCTGCTCAAAAACATAGGTAGTGGGTACTTAGAATCGCCTCGGCGAAGCGGTTCTAACGAGTACTCACAATCTATGTATTGAGCAGAAATATGGAAAAATACCAGAATTTTTATCTGAAAACTTTCAGTTTTTAGTGATGGAATTTTCAATGTATTTGAATAGGCTCGTTTTCGTAATGCTGTCTCAGTTTGAATGAAATGTTAAAGCCTACTTTCTGAAGAAAAAATAAATAAAGTAATATATTTCAAAATGTCGTCTGCTGAAATTTTTAGCCCAATATCTTTTTATATTTATTGATTTATTTTTATTTTATTTTATTTATTTATTTATTTATTTATTTTTTTTTTTTTTTTTTTTTTTTTTTTTTTTTTCACGAAAATAGGCTTTGGCACTTCGTGCAAAACGTCTTCAAGCAAAAGAAAAACAATCACATGAGATATCAAAGCCTATTTTCTTGAAAAGAAAAGAAAAGATGATGTCGTCTGCTGAATTTTTATCCGGCATGCGAATCTCTAACACCCTTTTTAGTGAGAATTTCAATTACATCTGACAAAAGCTTTGCATTTTGTTAGGATTTATAAGTCACTTAACTCTTTCACACCCGAGTTTCTCAAGTGGACTCTTCTGTCATTGAATTTGGACAGGCCAACTTATACAAATAGGGGGTTCAGTCCAAAATAAAAAAAAAAACAGAATGGCAAACTGTAAATCCTGACGAGCGTCTCATCTGGATCTACACTGTTTGCACAATATTCTTTTAGAAACATATGCAACGTGAAAAAAAAATGATCCGTATGCCAATTGCGAAAACCCAGATCAGCCTTCAGCTTATCGCAGTCTGATCAACCGTTCTTGAAATATTCTCTTATGATTTTGTTAGCGGATACCTTACGAAGGTCCGGATCAGAATCTGCGATAAACGGATAGTCATTGTTCTCATTTTGGCTTCATGGTCAAAGGGAAACAACTCAAATAATCCAACGGTGCGAGCTCTTGATTATTTGCGGTGTTTACCTTGTTATTGGAAGTAAATATTTTTTGCAACTATCATCGGATCGAAATATCCCTGTATTGAACAAAAAATTATTTTATTTTATTTTATTTTATTTTATTTAAATTTTATTTTTTTTTCTATTTTTGAAATAAATCTTCTCACAGTAGGCATCAGTTATCCCAGCAACTGCATAATGTTGAACCGCGTCTGAACCAATGTTTCAACGTTGCGCCATTAGTGGGTTAGAAAATTGTCTTATTGCCCCACTAAAACATGTTATCGGTACTAGAACACCTCGCTTCTAATGATTGCCCAAAACATTATATCTTCATTGAGAAAGAAGATATCCATACTTTTAAGTTTAACATTTACCACGAAATGGAAAAATTCAGCAGACGGCAGATTGACACTTTTCTTATTATTTTTTTGAAAAAAAAATTGAAAAAATATTTCAAAATGACGTCTGCTGAAAAATTTTCATTCAGCAAGCTAAGCGTTAAAAAGCGTCTTATCAGGAGCATGCGCATGCGCACAGTGAAAACATCGCTTTCGTTGTCCATTTATAGAATCAGTGGCTATTGGAGAATGCATCGACTTGCAGGGAAAGCCCAAATCAGACAATATGCGTTTTAAATGGGCCATTTTCACATATTCGTGTTCCAGCTCATATGAGTTTTATTAAAAAGTTGTGTGAGCGACTCAGTTTGCAATGACAACGGTTAAATAACTTGATGCCTAAATTTGTCGAAAGAACTTGAGTAAAAATTGTCCGGTGAAACGTATTCCCTACAAGACCGCATATGCTTCTAGCGAAGACTGAGATCATCCTGCGTATTCGCACTGACTGATCTAAGTCTTCGCTGTCCATATGGAGACGCTTTGTATCCGTGGCTACCTTCGACTGCCCTTCGAGGATGCTGATCAGACTGTGCATTCTGGGAAAAATTCAGCAGACGACATTTTCATTTTTTATATCTCCCAGTTTGATGTTTTCCTAGGAGACCATTTTCTTTCCTAGGAGACCATTTTCTTGAAATAGCAAAACCGGTTTTCTGGGAAAATAATAAAAAAAAAAATCCCAAAGTTGGCTGGAATTTTCTACCATTCATGCTAAGTCGCGATAACTGTGATAACGTTGGAGTATACCGGAACAGTAAAGATTTAGATCAGCCGGCATAGTCGCAGACTGGCTCCAGCCTCTAGCCTCCAGCAACTAAACATTGTTTTCTTATAATCCTGTTTGATAATCCGCTTAAATAACCCAAAATAATATCATGATTATAAAGGCTGGTCTCTAGTGATCAGCTTTTATAGTCATGATATTATTTTGGTTTCTTTTTAGTGGATTATCAAACAGGATTTTAAGAAACATATTCAGTCACTGGAGACTGGAGCCAGTCCATCGTACAGTCTGATATGGACCTTTGCTATTTATCCGGGTCTTTTGTACTCAGCAAAGTATTCTATAGTACCTGTTTTTTTTTTTTTTGGTTTTTTTTTCTGTAGACGGAAAACAAGAGCCTGATAAGAATGTGCAAATACGCAAGCTGATCTGGGTCTTCGTTACCCACAAATTACGAAAACACACCTATTCAAATATATTGAAAATTTGACAAAATAAAGGAAAATTTTCAGATAATAAAAAATCTGATATTTTTCATATTTCTGCTCAAAACATAGATTGTGAGTACTCGTAAGAACCGCCTCGCCGAGTACAACAATCTATGTTTTGAGCAGAAAAAAAAAGAAAAATAATGTCTACCACTGTAAACCCCAGTTTTACTATATAAAAGTGAGGTTTAAGGGGGTAAATAATAATTAGGCGGTGTTTTCGTGATGTGTAGTATAAGGGTACTGTTCGTGCGTCACGCGTTAATTATTCATGAACCGTGGCACGGCATTTCCTACACGATCACCTGTTCGCCAAGCAATGACTTAGATCAGCCTACGCATTCACACAGCCTGATCACAGTCATGGGTTGGTGCTCTGTTGGTAGCCAAACACCCAAGCTTTCTTTAGACGGAGGACTGAGATTCTACTTAAAATGTGTGAATGCACAGGCTGATCTAAGTCATCCCTGGCTACACAAGCGGTATTGTTGAGCGCGGAGCAATGACTGATAAGCTCGGCATTTGCGAGTCAGTGTTTGGCGGACAAGCCAAAATGCTGTGCCCCGGCTCGATTTATAGTTTGGTATTGGCGTCATGAAACTGATGCCTAATCTAAACATCTAAATATAGAATCTATGAAAATCAAACATTATATGAGCCAGCACATAAGAAAAGGGCACTTATAGGCGACCAGCATAAGCTCAGGCGAGCCTGCGCATAAGCGCAGTCTCGCCAGAGCCTTTGCTGTTCCCAGACATGTAGTAGGGATCTAGACAAAACTTCAGGCAAAACCGCATTTCTATAGCTCCAGTAGGGGACTGCGCATGCGCATTTGAAGAACCAGCTAACTGTAAACCATCTGAAAGACCCCTTTTTCGTGTTCCTGCTCATATGAATTTTATTAAAAAGTTGTGTGAGCGACTCAGTTTGCAATGACAACGGTTATATAACTTGATGCCTAAATTTGTCGAAAGAATTAACTTTAGTATTTCTTGATTTACGTTAAGTATGCTGGGTAAAATTACAGTAGACGACATTTTGAAATATTTTTCTGATTTTATTTTTTCTATTTTTAGACAAAAAAAAAAAGGTTTGATATTTCATGCAAGTTGTCTCCTGATGACTAGTTGCATGAAATGTCAACATTTAATGTCAACATTTATTTTCTGGGAAAAAGAAAATATTTCAAAATGTCAAGACAAGAAACAATGAAATAACTGTGTTTGGAAAATAAGGAATGGTACGATTAAAAGCCCATCAGCCTTTTGTGACGAAATGCGCCATGTATTCCACCTCCCACCCCGCCCCCTCGCACCCACACACAGATACCACCACCACCACCTCGTGATCACACTCGATGCAAACCACGTTCTCTTATTGTATCTGATCCACATGACTTGATACAGAGCATCGGATTTAAGTTCTTTTGGTAACCTATGTATCCATACTTCCATGTAAAAAATTATCGGAAAAAAATTAATATTACTGTTCTGTGCACAAACTGCGATATTGGGCCTATTACAAAATTTTTGTCACCAGGTACGGCATGGCAAGATAAACAAACGTTGCAATATTATATATCCAGTATTATTATTTAAAACAAAAATTTATTTAAAAAAAAAATGAAATATTTGCTCAATAACTAAAAACAATTGTTCTGTCCGATTATACAAATTTATTTACTATAAAATTATTTATTCCATAAAATGGTTCTCGGAATCTTCCCAGCGTGCCAGCATATCACGTAAAGATAACGTGGCATCAATGACGCTGCATCGACATTATTTCAACGCTGTGTGCCAGCTGGGTTCGCTACCTTGCAATTTCTTTTTTATACCGTTGTATATGGAGTTAGATAAATTGTTCAAATACTAAAATTGTAAAAACATTTTTAACGGTCAAAGAGGAACAACTGAAAAATTCGACTATGCGAACTTGCGCCTATTTGAGTTGTTTCCCTTAGACCGTTACTGGCAGAAAATATTTTTACAACAATATTATCGGATCGAACACTAACTCTTTTAAGTATTGAGCTATTCTTATGAAATTATTTTTATTATTATTATTATAATAATTATTATTATTATTATTATTATTAATTAAATAAATTGAAATAAGAATATCCAATATTGCAACGATCGTGCCATAATAATACGGTGTATTGAAAATGCTGATTTTTATTTTTATTTTTTATACGAAAACGTTCTTGTGGACAATTCTGATGATCTACTAGAACTTCTATTTAAAGAAAATTTGAAAAGATAAAAAAACTGATCTCTCCCCCACCCCAACTACCACCACATACATACCCATCATCCCTAACCCCTCACCCCTGAGAACATGTACCATACTTTTGACTATGTATGACAGGGAGTTTCTTTTAAAATATAACCAACAGTTAATCCTTATCGTGTCAAGCAAAATTATAGCAGACGACTTTCTATTTTTATTATCATTTTAAGGGAAAATAAGATTTAAAACATGTTATGTGACTCATCTGCTAGACAGACAATTCATATGAAATGTACAGCCTTATTTCCTCAGAAATAGGAAAACTAAAATGAAAATGTCTGCTGTAGTTGCGATTGGCATTCTAGAGTTAACGGTAAAATGTCTAATTCTAGTTATTCATTTTTTAAGCCAATCTTTATGAAATGTGTGTTCGGGGCAATCCTATCAGTGAAGGCCCATATCAGCAGCGCAATCACCCTGTCTGATCAGTTGCCGCTGAGGCTGATCTGTGCGTTCGCTGTCAACATCTGCCTACAAGGCACGTTTTCACACGACGAGGCTTATTTATTTATTTATTTATTTATGTGTTTATTTATTTATTTTTAGGCAAGATGGAAGCCATGATGTCAAACATACTCGCTAGGGCTGGTGCCCGGCTATCTGGTCGGTCAGACGCTCCCCTTGATCTCAGCTGGAACAAGAATCATTCCTGCGAGCGCTTCGTCAACACAGAAGATCTTCGCCCAGAGTCATGTCTGACCCAATCCGACGGTGACATATCAGCAGTATCTTCCATCTCCTCAGCAGACGAAGAAGTCAGTAAGATAACTTCACACCAAGAGATCTTCGCAAACACCTGGTACACTCGTCCTTTAGCTAACCCCAGTTCTGCTTCGACGCTATTAACACCTAGTTGTGTGATCTCAACTCCATCTGCATCAGACAACAGCACAAACTCAGATATTCTATGTAGACATGTAGTGAATTCTCCTGTCAAGAGCGGTAATCCATTTTCAATTGACTCTATTCTGGGTACAGATAGTTCCGAGAGTTGCGACGAAAACATTCGAGATTCTGAGCCTGCGCAAGTTTACAGTTCTTACATGGCCGCCATTTCCGGTTCTGTGTACAGTCGTTTCGCCTGTGTTTCCATGGGAGGAATTCTGCAACAACCAATGACAAGCACACCATCCAAGAAGGAAGCTCCCGAGTCACTACTTACAGCCAAGGATTTGTTTTGGTGTCATAAGTGCAATTCCTTCTGCTTAGATAAACTTGACGCTGAGAGACATCGTCAGATTCACAGTTACCGGGGTGACACGTGCAGTTTAAAGCGTCTTCTCTTCAAGGAACATGGTTACGTCACAACTCATGGACAGACTGGTTACTTAGATCGGATTCAGTGTGGACTGTGCGAGAAAGTTGTAGCTAACTGTTTCTTCATTAAGCACATGAATCTTCATGACGGCCATACCTGTGAAGTTTGTGATCACGAATTCGCCACCAACAGCAAGTTACAAGATCATATGAACATTCATTCAGGACGGTTCTCATTTTTGTGCAAGGTCTGCGACCGAACATTCGCAAAGAAATCATCGCTGACACAACACATGCGCTATCATAGGGAGTACAAACATTTTGTGTGTCGATTCTGCTCCAAAAGTTTCAACAGCAAGTACACGTGCACTGTACATGAACGTATACATACCGGAGAGACACCATTCAAATGTGAAAAACCCGGATGTGACAGAGGATTTCCGCAGAAGATTCAGTTGAAACTTCATATGGCTACTCATAAGAAGCGAGGGGAATTGTGAAATGATCATTGACTTAATCTGAGGACCTAGTGCTTAGCAAATACTGGGTAAAAACTTCAGCAGACGACATTTTGAAATATTTTTCGTTTTTTTTTTTTTTTTGTTTTTTTTTTTTTCAGAAAACAGGCTTTGACATTTCATATAAAATGTCTCCTTAGTCTTACTTTTTCCAGAAAATAGGCTTTGACATCTCATGCAAAATGTCTCCATAAGGTGACAATTTGCACGAAATGTCAAAGACTTTTCTATTTGGGGACAATTTGCATGAAACGTTAAGGAAGAATAAGAAATATTATCGATTTGAAATCTGCTGAATTTGCCCAGATAGTGGTAAATATTAATTCCTTAGACTCAACATAGCCTAAATATTCAGACAGCTACTCTCGTGAGCAAGCAGTGTCACAGGCCACGTTGTCAGAGTCTACACGTTTTGTCTATCTTAACGCGTTTCATTAGATTAATCAACAATGAGTAAATAAAGTTGTTAAAAATGAGGACAAGGACGTGAACTTTTAAAGTGCTAATCAAATCTATAGCAGACGGCATATCTATTATTTATTTATTTATTTATTCATCTGAATTTTTCAGGTAAAATAAGGCCTGATATTTTATGTGAATCGTCTGGCGAGCAGGCGATTCACATGAAATATCAAGTCTTATTTCGTCTGAAAAATAATTTAAAAAAAATGGTTGTCGTCTGTTACACAATTTTGCTTTGTGTTTTAAAAGTTACGGTTTCCGATATTTAGGGTAAAATTGTAAATTGCCTTCTGTGTGTATGCGCATGCACAGTAAACTAAAAACGTCCTAACTAGACTGTGCAAATGTACAAAGTGGTTTGGGACTTTATAATTGACATATGACATT
Source organism: Anodontia alba (assembly GCA_964016985.1). NCBI lineage: Eukaryota > Metazoa > Mollusca > Bivalvia > Lucinida > Lucinidae > Anodontia > Anodontia alba. The sequence continues at coordinate 40,742,054 of OZ024834.1, forward strand.
CAGATATGAGGCAAATTTGTCTTCGGAAAATATGCTGACAGGGAAGACAAAAATCAGTCTGCACATACACCTTGTCTTGTCTGTTTCTTTTGTGGGTGTCAATATAGTCTAAGGATTCTGTTTGCGGACCCGAAAATGACCCGAAGACATATTTTCACATGGCGCTGGGCAGACCCAGAATCAGGTTGTGTTAACCATTTGAAATGTGCTATATAAAGTGATAAGATGATGGCCAATATTTCTTGAAATAAGGCCAAAAAAAGTTAACTATTAAAAACAAAAATGTGATATCTAATGACTGAAACTGGTAATTTCATAAAATGTGCTAAATGAATGGATTAACTGTCTTTTTAAACCATAAAGCGCGAGCAATTTTGTAGCAAATGACATTCTATTTTTTTTTTTTTTTTTTTTTTTTTTTTTTTTCAAATATATTCTCTGAGAAAAGAAGACGTGGCATTTCATATGAACACTCAAATAAGCATACGACTCATACGAAATGTCTAGCCTTTTTTTCTTTGAAAAATGAAAACAAAATTAAAATTTTCATCTGTTACATTTTAGCATAGTGCTTTAATGGTTAAGTGTGCTATACAAAGGGATAAATAATGGCGAATATTTCTGGAAACTTTATAAAGCTAAAAAACATCTACTAAAAACAAACGTGCGACAATATTCATTTTAATGACTGAAACTGGTTATTTTCATTAATAATATGTCAAAAAAAATTTAAGATGGTTTCTCTACCCGCATTATGACGAGACCTGCCTTCGGGTATGTGCGAATTGCGCATGCTCTAATCAGACTGTACGCATGTGCAATCTGGTCAGAACGTAGGCAGTGCGCACAAATATTATATGTTTTATTAATGTTTTTTTTTTTTTCTTTTTGTTTTGTAAACGTGAACTTCACATGTCCTGACCAGAATGCGTACGTGCGCAGTCGTCTGGGCATGCGAATATCGTCTATGCCTTAATGACAGAATTTCTGACTACACGACTCACTTGAGTTCTAATTAGCATAATTACTCGCCAATAACATGAAAGGTAGCTTCAAGAATCTGAAATGGAATCTGTTCCAGTGTGAAAATGGATTTCTGACGATTTCTAAAGTATTTGAATATAATGTAAAATCGTCAACAAACCGTTGCACGCTGGTCGTTGTACAAGTGCCAAGATGTCTTGCATATGATTTACTTACATTGTATATAAATGTAAACAGAAATGATCAGAATTGTTATATATGTGTATATATACGGATTATTAATGATAAAATGCATACAAGCACAAAAATAAATAAATAAATAATAAAAGTAATAACTTACATTTCACGTCTCTGTCTACCTCGAGCCTCATAGCGCAAGTTAGATTACTCTAACAAACATTGAATTTATCTTGTACGAGTTGCGTACCTTAGCTCAAGTATCCAAATATTTTCGGATCAAAAACAGAATCTCGTGCCAAACTGATCAGGATCTCCGTTTTCAGCTCACCTGAGCTTTTACCCAGCAGGCACACACCATTGAAAAAATGCCGTTACAACATTGATTCAAAGTCAATCTTGAAACAACGTTGTGTCAACGGTGTGTGCCTGTTGGGTAGGCTCATATGTGAGTTTATAGGATATGCAGGCCCCGTCGTCCGTCTTTAATGCCGTTTGTTGATATGTTGTTGGGATCAAAAACGGTCCCGCCCAGGATTGAACCTGCCCAAGAAAAGTGTGGTTAGGTAAACTGGCCGCCTCGGCATGACCCCAATGGGTTGACCGGGCCGTAAAACCTCAGCTCAGTCTATCAATCAAAATCTGATTCCAATATCGGGAATAGTTTTTTTCTAAACACTCAATGTGTCCTAATTTTCCATAATGTTAATAATTCTCATAATTATAAGGAAATCCTTTCAATTGTTTGTTTGTTGTTTGTTTTTTGTGTCGTCGTCGTCGTCGTTTTATTTCTTACCAGCTGCTAAGCAATTCCATTTGATCGATTTTAACGTAATTATATCAATTTAATTTTATCCATTAAATGCTACGGTTATTTTCTAAACAATTCAATTACAGTGTGAGTGCGTGTGTGCGTGTGTGTGTGTGTGTGCAATGCACTTTTGATCATAGATAATAGTTCATGCAATAATGAATAAAACGTACATCAGCACGTGCACATAAAAGACGGACCATCTACAATCGAAAGTAGTATGGTACCCATAGTGCCGTCCTATACTACTGTCGAACCTCAATGGCTCGAACATCTTTGGGACCATGGAAATTCGTTCGAGATATGGGTAGTTCGAGCCACTGAGGGTCAATCATGACACCAGTTTAGGAAGCAAATAGCGATAATTTAGGGAAATCTTTTCGATTTTCTACACAGTGATTGTATGTTGAGTGTACTCATTAGAATTGCCTCGATGAGGCGATTCTAATGAGTACACACAACATACAATTTCACGATAAATTAAGAAAATTTCCTTAAATATTTGTTTTCTTGAGCCATCGGAAGAATTTCGTAGGGACTCAAAAACGAGTTCGAATTAGCCATGGTAAACGAGCCATCGGTGTTCGAGCCATCGAGGTTCAACTGTATCTTTCAATCTGTCCGTCTGCCTGCCTGTCTTGCTGCCTATCTATCTGTCTATCTGTCTGTCTGTATGTCTGTCTCTCTCATCTGTCAGCATTTCGATTAACTTCCTGTCCAGCTATGAATCGAACATTTTATTCATCCATCAAACCATTCATCCGAATATACATCTGTGTTGCTGTAGATGGACGTTTTGTAGCAAGGAAGGAAGGTTGAATAATGAACGAACGAACGAATGGACGGACGAAATGAAGGAAGGAAGGAAGGAACGAACGAACGAACGAGCTAATGAACGAACGAATGATAATTTAATTTTGATTTTCCTGATTAGCTTTTCAGGTCATCACGTATGAAAAACAAATAATTTTATTTAACAATGAAGCGAAAAGTTTAACCGCACGTGTGAACCATCATTATAATCAGGGCTTACATCAAACGACCCTTTAATTAATAGCTTCTTTTGATTGATCCAATCAAAAATGAGCCAACACATGAGAAAATGGTACTTATCACATTGGCGACCAGCACAGGCTCAGGCGAGCCTGCGCATAAGCGCAGTCTCGTCAGAGCCTTTGCTGTTCGCAGACATATAGTAGGGACCTTGAGGAAGCATCAGGCTAAAGAACATGTCTGTAGCCCAAAGAGGGGACTGAGCATGCGCATTTGAAGAACCACCGAATCGGAAAACCATAAGGTCTCTTTTTCGTGTGCCGACACAAAAAGTCATTGTTAGGTCCTGTTTAATCGTTTAGGGCAGAATGCAGCGATATTATGTAAGAGATGAGCATTAATTACTCATTACGGGCGTCCACGCATCATCTAACAAGCCGTACCGCCGAATAAGTTGTTGAAAAAAATTATATATAAAGAGACAATTTTTTTTTTCCATTACTTTTCTCATTTAATTCATATCGTTTGTGTCTCTGAAGTTCTAGATTCTGAATAAGCTCGACAGCAAAAGTTTGGATAAACAAGACTAGATTTGGTGAGTTCTGCATAATTCTTCTTTCTTTCTTTTTTCTTTTTTTCATGTTCATGTCATAAATATCTTCTTTTTTATCTTATTTCTGCATTATTCTTTCGTGTTTCTTTTTTTTTTTTTTTTTTTTTTTTTTTTTTGTTGTTGTTGTTTGTGTGTGTGTGTGTTTTTTTTTTTTTTTTTTTTTTTTTTTTTTTTTTCTTTCTTTCTTGTTTTTTTTTTTTTTTTTATTTTTTTTGTTTTTTTGTTTGTTTGTTTGTTTGTTTGTTTTTCTTATCAATATCTTTTTTTTATTTTATGAATATATTTTTTATTTTATTTTGTCATTATTTTTTTTATCATTTTTAACAAAATTTTTTGTAATTTTATCATTATCTTTATTATTCTAACTTATATGCATGCGCTTCTTTTATTTATTCTCCAGGAATACATGTTGTGGGTTCTCAAAAGAACCGCTTCTAATGAGTATCCACAACATGCGTTTTCATGGAGAAATATGAAACCTAAGTAAATTATGGTTGAACGGATAATGCTAAATATTTAGTTATGGCTTACAAATACCGATGTAGCTGTCTTTACATAACACTTTCTGATATCGGTCCACACTGTTTCCTCAGGCCTTAACCCTTAACTCTTAAAGCGCCTAGCAATTTGTAGCAGACGACATTTTATATTTATTTTATTATTATTATTTATTTATTTATTTTCATGGAAAATAAGTCTGGCATTGCAAGTGAAACGTCTGCATAGCAGACGATCATATGAACAGTCAATACGTATTTTCCATAAAAAAAAAAAACATAATTTAAAATGTCGTCTGCTTTAATTGTGATAGGCGTTTTGAGGGTTAATGCTTAGAGTAATTACGGTAAAATTCCTGACCACCAGTAGCTATTGTAGTTATGTACTAAGTCGTATTGAAAATCATTCTGGGTCATCCTGGGTAAATATTTTAGCTGACGATAGTTTGAAATATTTTTTTTACCTTATTTCTCCCAGAAAATAGGCTTTGACTTTTCGTGAAACATCACGAAAACACACCTATATAATTTTCATGATTTTTCTTATTTCTGCTCAAAAACATAGGTAGTGGGTACTTAGAATCGCCTCGGCGAAGCGGTTCTAACGAGTACTCACAATCTATGTTTTGAGCAGAAATATGGAAAAATACCAGAATTTTTATCTGAAAACTTTCAGTTTTTGGTGATGGAATTTTCAATGTATTTGAATAGGCTCGTTTTCGTAATGCTGTCTCAGTTTGAATGAAATGTTAAAGCCTACTTTCTGAAGAAAAAATAAATAAAGTAATATATTTCAAAATGTCGTCTGCTGAAATTTTTAGCCCAATATCTTTTTATATTTATTGATTTATTTTTATTTTATTTTATTTATTTATTTATTTATTTTATTTTTTTTTTTCACGAAAATAGGCTTTGGCACTTCGTGCAAAACGTCTTCAAGCAAAAGAAAAACAATCACATGAGATATCAAAGCCTATTTTCTTGAAAAGAAAAGAAAAGATGATGTCGTCTGCTGAATTTTTATCCGGCATGCGAATCTCTAACACCCTTTTTAGTGAGAATTTCAATTACATCTGACAAAAGCTTTGCATTTTGTTAGGATTTATAAGTCACTTAACTCTTTCACCCCCGAGTTTCTCAAGTGGACTCTTCTGTCATTGAATTTGGACAGGCCAACTTATACAAATAGGGGGTTCAGTCCAAAATAAAAAAAAAAAAACAGAATGGCAAACTGTAAATCCTGACGAGCGTCTCATCTGGATCTACACTGTTTGCACAATATTCTTTTAGAAACATGCAAAGTGAAAAAAAAATGATCCGTATGCCAATTGCGAAAACCCAGATCAGCCTTCAGCTTATCGCAGTCTGATCAACCGTTCTTGAAATATTCTCTTATGATTTTGTTAGCGGATACCTTACGAAGGTCCGGATCAGAATCTGCGATAAACGGATAGTCAATGTTCTCATTTTGGCTTCATGGTCGAAGGGAAACAACTCAAATAATCCAACGGTGCGAGCTCCTGACTATTTGCGGTGTTTACCTTGTTATTGGAAGTAAATATTTTTTGCAACTATCATCGGATTGAAATATCCCTGTATTGAACAAAAAATTATTTATTTTATTTTATTTTATTTTATTTTATTTTTCTTTTTTTTTTTTTTTTTTTTTTTTTCTATTTTTGAAATAAATTTTCTCACAGTAGGCATCAGTTATCCCAGCAACTGCATAATGTTGAACCGCGTCTTTTAACGTTGATTCAACGTCGCTGGCATTACGTCAACGTTAGACATGACAATGTTTCAACGTTGCGCCATTAGTGGGTTAGAAAATTGCCTTATTGCCCCACTAAAACATGTTATCGGTACTAGAACACCTCGCTTCTAATGACTGCCCAAAACATTATATCTTCATTGAGAATGAAGATATCCATACTTTTAAGTTTAACATTTACCACGAAATGGAAAAATTCAGCAGACGGCAGATTGACACTTTTCTTATTTTTTCTTTGAAAAAAAATTGAAAAAATATTTCAAAATGACGTCTGCTGAAAAATTTTCATTCAGCAAGCTAAGCGTTAAAAAGCGTCTTATCAGGAGCATGCGCATGCGCACAGTGAAAACATCGCTTTCGTTGTCCATTTATAGAATCAGTGGCTATTGGAGAATGCATCGACTTGCAGGGAAAGCCCAAATCAGACAATATGCGTTTTAAATGGGCCATTTTCACATATTCGTGTTCCAGCTCATATGAGTTTTATTAAAAAGTTGTGTGAGCGACTCAGTTTGCAATGACAACGGTTAAATAACTTGATGCCTAAATTTGTCGAAAGAACTTGAGTAAAAATTGTCCGGTGAAACGTATTCCCTACAAGACCGCATATGCTTCTAGCGAAGACTGAGATCATCCTGCGTATTCGCACTGACTGATCTAAGTCTTCGCTGTCCATATGGAGACGCTTTGTATCCGTGGCTACCTTCGACTGCCCTTCGAAGATGCTGATCAGACTGTGCATTCTGGAAAAAATTCAGCAGACGACATTTTCATTTTTTATATCTCCCAGTTTGATGTTTTCCTAGGAGACCATTTTCTTTCCTAGGAGACCATTTTCTTGAAATAGCAAAACCGGTTTTCTGGGAAAATAATAAAAAAAAATTTCAAAGTTGGCTGGAATTTTCTACCATTCATGTTAAGTCGTGATAACTGTGATAACGTTGGAGTATATCGGAACAGTAAAGATTTAGATCAGCCGGCATAGTCGCAGACTGGCTCCAGCCTCTAGCCTCCAGCAACTAAACATTGTTTTCTTATAATCCTGTTTGATAATCCGCTTAAATAACCCAAAATAATATCATGATTATAAAGGCTGGTCTCTAGTGACCAGCTTTTATAGTCATGATATTATTTTGGATTCTTTTTAGTGGATTATCAAACAGGATTATGAGGAAAACATATTCAGTCACTGGAGACTGGAGCCAGTCTATCGTATACAGTCTGATATGGACCTTTGCTATTTATCCGGGTCTTTTCTACTCAGCAAAGTATTCTATAGTACCTGTTTTTTTTTTTTTTTGTTTGTTTTTTTTTTTTTGTTTTTTTTTTTTTTTTGCTTTTTTTTTGGGGGGTCGGGGGGGGGGTTTCTGTAGACGGAAAACAAGAGCCTGATAAGAATGTGCAAATACGCAAGCTGATCTGGGTCTTCGTTACCCACAAATTACGAAAACACACCTATTCAAATATATTGAAAATTTGACAAAATAAAGGAAAATTTTCAGATAATAAAAAATCTGATATTTTTCATATTTCTGCTCAAAACATAGATTGTGAGTACTCGTAAGAACCGCCTCGCCGAGTACAACAATCTATTTTTTGAGCAGAAAAAAAGAAAAATAATGTCTACCACTGTAAACCCCAGTTTTACTATATAAAAGTGAAGTTTAAGGGGGTAAATAATAATTAGGCGGTGTTTTCGTGATGTGTAGTATAAGGGTACTGTTCGTGCGTCACGCGTTAATTATTCATGAACCGTGGCACGGCATTTCCTACACGATCACCTGTTCGCCAAGCAATGACTTAGATCAGCCTACGCATTCACACAGCCTGATCACAGTCATGGGTTGGTGCTCTGTTGGTAGCCAAACACCCAAGCTTTCTTTAGACGGAGGACTGAGGTTCTACTTAAAATGTGTGAATGCACAGGCTGATCTAAGTCATCCCTGGCCACACAAGCAGTATTGTTGAGCGCGGAGCAATGACTCTAATAAGCTCGGCATTTGCGAGTCAGTGTTTGGTGGACAAGCCAAAATGCTCTGCCCCGGCTCGATTTATAGTCTGGTATTGGCGTCATGAAACTGATGCCTAATCTAAACATCTAAATATAGAATCTTTGAAAATCGAACATTATATGAGCCAGCACATAAGAAAAGGGCACTTATAGGCGACCAGCATAAGCTCAGGCGAGCCTGCGCATAAGCGCAGTCTCGCCAGAGCCTTTGCTGTTCCCAGACATGTAGTAGGGACCTAGACAAAACTTCAGGCAAAACCGCATTTCTATAGCTCCAGTAGGGGACTGCGCATGCGCATTTGAAGAACCAGCTAACTGTAAACCATCTGAAAGACCCCTTTTTCGTGTTCCTGCTCATATGAATTTTATTAAAAAGTTGTGTGAGCGACTCAGTTTGCAATGACAACGGTTATGTAACTTGATGCCTAAATTTGTCGAAAGAATTAACTTTAGTATTTCTTGATTTACGTTAAGTATGCTGGGTAAAATTTCAGTAGACGACATTTTGAAATATTTTTCTGATTTTATTTTTTTTTCTATTTTTAGACAAAAAAAAGGTTTGATATTTCATGCAAGTTGTCTCCTGATGACTAGTTGCATGAAATGTCAACATTTAATGTCAACATTTAATTTCTGGGAAAAAGAAAATATTTCAAAATGTCAAGACAAGAAACAATGAAATAACTGTGTTTAGAAAATAAGGAATGGTACGATTAAAAGCCCATCAGCCTTTTGTGACGAAATGCGCCATGTTTTCCACCTCCCACCCCGCCCCCTCGCACCCACACACAGATACCACCACCACCACCTCGTGATCACACTCGATGCAAACCACGTTCTCTTATTGTATCTGATCCACATGACTTGATACAGAGCATCGGATTTAAGTTCTTTTGGTAACCTATGTATCCATACTTCCATGTAAAAAATTATCGGAAAAAAATTAATATTACTGTTCTGTGCACAAACTGCGATATTGGTCCTATTACAAAATTTTTGTCACCAGGTACGGCATGGCAAGATAAACAAACGTTGCAATATTATATATCCAGTATTATTATTTAAAACAAAAATTTATTTAAAAAAAAAATGAAATATTTGCTCAATAACTAAAAACAATTGTTCTGTCCGATTATACAAATTTATTTACTATAAAATTATTTATTCCATAAAATGGTTCTCGGAATCTTCCCAGCGTGCCAACATATCACGTAAAGATAACGTGGCATCAATGACGCTGCATCGACATTATTTCAACGCTGTGTGCCAGCTGGGTTCGCTACCTTGCAATTTCTTTTTCATACCGTTGTATATGGAGTTAAATAAATTGTTCAAATACTAAAATTGTAAAAACATTTTTAACGGTCAAAGAGGAACAACTGAAAAATTCGACTATGCGAACTTGCGCCTATTTGAGTTGTTTCCCTTAGACCGTTACTGGCAGAAAATATTTTTACAACAATATTATCGGATCGAACACTAACTCTTTTAAGTATTGAGCAATTCTTATGAAATTATTTATATTATTATTATTATTATTATTATTATTATTATTATTTAAATATATTGAAATAAGAATATCCAATATTGCTACGATCGTGCCATAATAATACGGTGTATTGAAACTGCTGATTTTTATTTTTATTTTTTATACGAAAACGTTCTTGTGGACAATTCTGATGATCTACTAGAACTTCTATTTAAAGAAAATTTGAAAAGATAAAAAAAACTGATCTCTCCCCCACCCCAACTACCACCACATACATACCCATCATCCCTAACCCCTCACCCCTGAGAACATGTACCATACTTTTGACCATGTATGACAGGCAGTTTCTTTTAAAATATAAACAACAGTTAATCCTTATCGTGTCAAGCAAAATTATAGCAGACGACTTTCTATTTTTATTATCATTTTAAGTGAAAATAAGATTTAAAACATGTTATGTGACTCATCTGCTAGACAGACAATTCATATGAAATGTACAGCCTTATTTCCTCAGAAATAGGAAAACTAAAATGAAAATGTCTGCTGTAGTTGCGATTGGCATTCTAGAGTTAACGGTAAAATGTCTAATTCTAGTTATTCATTTTTTTAAGCCAATCTTTATGAAATGTGTGTTCGGGGCAATCCTATCAGTGAAGGCCCAATCTACCTGTCTGATCAGTTGCCGCTGGGGCTGATCTGTGCGTTCGCTGTCAACATCTGCCTACAAGGCACGTTTTCACACGACGAGGCCTATTTATTTATTTATTTATTTATTTATTTATTTATTTTTAGGCAAGATGGAAGCCATGATGTCAAACATACTCGCTAGGGCTGGTGCCGGTCGGTCAGACGCTCCCCTTGATCTCAGCTGGAACAAGAATCATTCCTGCGAGCGCTTCGTCAACACAGAAGATCTTCGCCCAGAGTCATGTCTGACCCAATCTGACGGTGACATATCAGCAGTATCTTCCATCTCCTCAGCAGACGAAGAAGTCAGTAAGATAACTTCACACCAAGAGATCTTCCCAAACACCTGGTACACTCATCCTTTAGCTAACCCCAGTTCTGCTTCGACGCTATTAACACCTAGTTGTGTGATCTCAACTCCATCTGCATCAGACAACAGCACAAACTCAGATATTCTACGTAGACATGTAGTGAATTCTCCTGTCAAGAGCGGTAATCCATTTTCAATTGACTCTATTCTGGGTACAGATAGTTCCGAGAGTTGCGACGAAAACATTCGAGATTCTGAGCCTGCGCAAGTTTACAGTTCTTACATGGCCGCCATTTCTGGTTCTGTCTACAGTCGTTTCGCCTGTGTTTCCATGGGAGGAATTCTGCAACAACCAATGACAAGCACACCATCCAAAAAGGAAGCTCCAGAGTCACTACTTACAGCCAAGGATTTGTTTTGGTGTCATAAGTGCAATTCTTTCTGCTTAGATAAACTTGACGCTGAGAGACATCGTCAGATTCACAGTTACCGAGGTGACACGTGCAGTTTAAAGCGTCTACTCTTCAAGGAACATGGTTACGTCACAACTCATGGACAGACTGGTTACTTAGATCGGATTCAGTGTGGACTGTGCGAGAAAGTTGTAGCTAACTGTTTCTTCATTAAGCACATGAATCTTCATGACGGCCATATCTGTGAAGTTTGTGATCACGAATTCGCCACCAACAGCAAGTTACAAGATCATATGAATATACATTCAGGACGTTTCTCGTTTTCGTGCAAGGTGTGTGATAGAACATTCGCAAAGAAATCATCGCTGACACAACACATGCGCTATCATAGGGAGTACAAACATTTTGTGTGTCGATTCTGCTCCAAAAGTTTCAACAGCAAGTACACGTGCACTGTACATGAACGTATACATACCGGAGAAACACCATTCAAATGTGAAAAACCCGGATGCGACAGAGGATTTCCGCAGAAGATTCAGTTGAAACTTCATATGGCTACTCATAAGAAGCGAGGAGAATTATGAAATGATCACTGACTTAATCTGAGGACCTAGTGCTTAGCAAATACTGGGTAAAAACTTCAGCAGACGACATTTTGAAACATTTTTTCGGGTTTTTTTTTTGGTTTTTTTTTTTTTTTTTTTTTTTTTTTGTTTTTGTATTTTTTTGTTTTTGTTTTTTTTTTTTCAGAAAACAGGCTTTGACATTTCATATAAAATGTCTCCTTAGTCTTACTTTTTCCAGAAAATAGGCTTTGACGCCTCATGCAAACTATCTCCATAAGGTGACAATTTGCTCGAAATGTCGAAGATTTTTTTTTGGGGGGGACAATTTGCATGAAAAGTTAAAGCGTAATTTCGTGGAGGAATAAGAAATATTATCGATTTGAAATCTGCTGAATTTGCCAAGATAGTGGTAAAGGTTAATTCCTTAAACTCAACATAGCCTAAATATTCAGACAGCTGCTCTTGTGAGCAAGCAGTGTCACAGGCCACGTTGTCAGAGTCTACACGTTTTGTCTATCTTAAAGCGTTTCATTAGAGTTATCAACAAGTAGTAAATAAAGTTATTCAAAATGAGGACAAGGGCGTTACCTCTTAAAGTGCTATCAAATCTGTAGCAAACGGCATATCAATTATTTATTTATTTATTCATCTGAATTTTTCAGGTAAAATAAGGCTTGATATTTCATGTGAATCGTCTGGCGAGCATGCTATTCACATGAAATACCAAGTCTTATTTCGTCTGAAAAAAAATTAAAAAAAAATGGATGTCGTCTGCTACAATTTTGCTCTGTGTTTTAAAGGTTAAGGTTTCCGATATTTAGGGTAAAAATGTAAATTGCCTTCCGAGTCTATGCGCATGCACAGTAAATTAAAAAAGTCCTAACTAGACTGTGCAAATGTACAATGTGGTTTGGGACTTTGTAATTGACATATGACATTTAGATATGAGGCAAATTTGTCTTCGAAGAATATGCCGACAGGGAAGACAAAAATCAGTCTGCACATAAATGCGCAGTCTGATCTGGCTTTCGCTGTCCGAAAATGACCCGAAGACATATTTTCAGACCCAGAATCAGGTTGTGTTAACCATTTGAAATGTGCTATACAAAGTGATAAGATGATGGCCAATATTTCTTGAAATAAGGCCAAAAAAAAGTTAACTATTAAAAACAAAAATGTCACATCTAATGACTGAAACTGGTAATTTAATAAAATGTGCTAAATGAATGGATTAACTGTCTTTTTAAACCCAAAAAAGCGCGAGCAATTTTGTAGCAGATGACATTCTATTTTTTTTTTTTTTTTTTTTCAAATATATTCTCTGAGAAAAGAAGACGTGGCATTTCATATGAACACTCAAATAAGCAGACGACTCATATGAAATGTTTAGCCTTATTTTCTTTGAAAAATGAAAACAAAATTAAAAATTTTCATCTGCTACATTTTAGCATAGTGCTTTAATGGTTAAGTGTGCTATACAAAGGGATAAATAAAGGCGAATATTTCTGGAAACTTTATAAAGCTAAAAACGCATGTGCATTCTGGTAGGCAGTGCGCACAAATATAACGTGTTTTTGTTGTTGTTTTTTTTTTTTTTTTTTAATGTGAACTGCACATGTCCTGACCAGAGTGCGTACTTGCGCAGTCGTCTGGACAAGTGAAGATCGTCTATGCCTCAACGGCAGATTTTCTAACTACACGACTCACTTAATTAACTTAATTACTCGCCATTAACATTGAAGGGATCTTCAAGAATCTGAAATGGAATCTGTTCCAGTATGAAAATGGATTTTTGACGATTTACTATTTGAATATAATGCAAAATCGTCAACAACCCGTTGCACGCTGGCTGTTGTACAAGCGCGAAGATGTCTTGCATATAATTTTTTCTTGCATATAATTTACTTACATTGTATATAAATATAAATAGAAATGATCAGGGCCCAGTTGTTTAAAGCTAACGATGTCGTTAGTTAACGATTCGTTAAAATTTAAATTGAGTGATACGCAAATATGCTGAAATTTTTTGCTGAAAAAATGTGAGTAGCTTTTGCAGTGCAAACGCTACTCACATTTTTCAGCAAAAAATATCAGAATATTGTGTATTGAATCCGCTAAAGCAGTAAACGAAATGACCCTTAACGAGCTCGTTAAGCTAACGACGCTTTGAACAACCGGGCCCAGAATTGTTATATATGTGTGTATATACGGATAAATAGAAATGATCAGAATTGTTATATATGTGTGTATATACGGATTATTTATAATAAAAACATACAGGCACAAAAATAAATAAATAAATAATAAAAGTAATAACTTATTTCACGTCTCTGTCTACCCCGAAGCCTCAAAGCGCAAGTTAGATTACTCTAACAAACATTTAATTTATCTTGTACGAGTTGCGTACCTTAGCCCAAGTAGCCAAATCTTTTCAGAATAAATACAGATTCTCGTGCCCAACTGATAAGGATCTCCGTTTTTAGCTCACCTGAGCTTTTACCCAGCAGGCACACACCATTGAAACAACGCCGATTCAATACGTTGAATCAATGTTGAATTGACATTTTGTCAACAGGGTGTGCCCGCTGGGTAGGCTCTTAGGTGAGCTTATACATGTAGTATAGGCAGGCCCCGTCGTCCGTCTGTCCGTCCGTCGTCGTCCACACTCTTCAAACGTCTCAGAAAACACTTTGCTGCACAAGCCAAATAGGTAGGGGAACGAAGATTTGTTCACCGCATCTGGGTCACATGACCAAGATGGCCGCTACGCCCATATATGTAAAACCCCTTTAAAAACCTTCTCTGGAACAGTAGGGCCAGTGGCCCTGGGGTTTGGCATGCAGCACTGGGGATATGGGTCCAATAATATTTGAAAAAAAAAAATTATATGCTTGAGGTGACCTTGACCCTTTTCACGGAAAAGTCATTTTTTTAACATAGACTCCTGCACACAAAACTCGGCGAGGCGGTTCTATCGAGTACCCACAATCTATGTTTTTGAGCAGACATAAGAAAAATAATGTTTACCCCTGTAAACCCCAGTTTTACTATATAAAAATGGGGTTTAAGGGGTTCAAAATTATATAGGCATAATTTCGTTATGAAGGCCATATTTTATGTGAAGTTTCTGTTTCGCCAAACTAATTAAAGATTAATTCCATACCAAGTTATTGAAGGATACAGAGACCAAAGGTTTTTTCAAACTGTACCAGCTACCATACCCATATGTTTCATTCTTTAATTAATTTACCATAAGCTTGCTCAGAATAAATAGTCGGGTGAGCCGCAGGACCACTGATCTTATTGTTGAGCTCACCTGAGCCTTCGGCTCAAGACGAGTTTTTTCGATCACTTCCCCGTCGGTCGTCCGTCCGTCCGTCCACACCTTTGAACGACTTCCCCGCTGAAACCCCTGGGCCAATTTTCTTCTTACTACATATGGAGCTTTCTGTCAAAGTGGGGTTGAAATTTATACAAATCATCACAGACAGTTAAGTAAGATGATCATCATGCCCATTTATGGTAAAAACAATTAAAAATCTTCTTCTCCAGAACCAAGAAAGCTGGTATATGTCATTGAGGAGTCAAGGTCTACCAAGTTTGATCAAATGATGACCCTAGATTGACATTTGACCTTTTTACGCCAGTCAAATTTGAGTCCCTAAGCATTTCTATGGGGAATATATTGAAAAATGATTTTCTCAAAATCAATACGGGATTAACTGCTCTTCTCCCAGGGCTATATATATGTATAAAATTTTATAATCTTTACACGCCTTCTTCTCTCGGACAACTGGACCAATTTTCACCAGAATTCACAACTTACCTTCTGTTGAAGAGGCATTGTCAACTGGTTCAAACGGTTCTGCATCAACGAACAAGATGGCCGCCAATCCGATATGGTAAAAAAATAAAACGCTTAAAAATCTTCTCCAGAACCAAGAAAGCTTTACGGCTGAATTTTGGTTCAAACGATGATCCTAGAATGACCTTTGACTTTTCTACGACAAGGTCAAGCTTGCATCCCCTTACTCTTCTATGGGGAAAATGTTGAAAATCATTTTCTGAAAATGTACTAAAGACTTATGGCTCAAATTTGCTATCTTATACGCCCTTGCCCCTTGACTTATTTTGAATGTCTTCTTCTCTGAAACCGCTTGAACAATTTTCTACATATTTCGAATGGGGCCTTTTTTTTTTTTTTTTTTTTTTTTTTTTTTAAAAAAAAGATATTAACAACTTGTTAAAATGGTTAACACCATTAAACAAAATGGCTGTCGTGCGAATATATGTGTATAAAAAAAAAAAAAAAGAAAAAAAAACACACTTAAGAATCTTCTTCTCCAGAACCAAGAAAACTTTGAGGCTGAATCTTCGTGTATACCATCGGGGACTCAAGTTCTACCAAGTTTGTTTAAATGATGATCCTAGGATGGCCTTTGACTTTTTGACTTAGCATCCCCATACTCTTCAAAGGGGAAAATGTTGAAAAATTATTTTCTGAGAATATACTAAAGAATAATGGCTCAAATTTGCTATATATAATTAAAGAGATTAAAGAGAAGTGATTTAGTTATGTTCAAAATTTTCTCCCCTGGAGTAATATACCCTTGCCTCTTGGCTATATACAATCGCTTGACCAATTTTGACCAGATTTTGAATGGTGCTTTTTTACGAAAAGATATTGACAGTCCACACCATTAAACAAGACGGCTGCCATGCCGTATATGTTAAAAAAAAACTAGAGCTGTCAGAGCATCTGACTATAGCCCCACTGCAGCTTTATCACAGGAGAAATACATAAAGTTTTGAAATATTTTGAATTCATCCTTAGCAGATAATACCACTGTACGAGATGGTAACATGGCATCGTAAAACCTATCCATGTATCAAGAGATTTTAATCCATGAGTTGTGGACCCTTGGCCTTGATTCCTGAATACACGATACATCAACCCACTGTCCATGAACGTACCACTTTTTCAAAGCCCCCAAGTGTGGTATAAGTTTCATCGAAGTAGGACCACAAACATAAAAGTTATTGAGCAGATTTTGAAAACCTATCAAGGGACAATTCCAAGAGTAATAGACCCCTGGCCCCTTTTCCGGTATACACTATACATCCGGTCATTGTCCATATTTATACAAATTTTCAGCTCTATAGCTTTCATAGTTCCTGAGAAACCTGTAACGAATTTTTTTAAGAATGGCAAAATTTGAAAACCTATCAAAGGACATAAGTACAAGAATTATGGGGTCTTGGCCAACATTCTGCCATTACACATTCCTTATCTTAGATACCAAGTGTGATATAAGTTTCATCGAAGTAGGACCGCAAACATAAACGTTATTGAGCAGAATGTATTTTTAAACCTATTAAGGGACATAACTCCAAGAGTTATGAACCCTTGGCCCCTATTCCGGTGTCATTGTCCATGTTTATACAAATTTCCAGCTTTCTAGCTTTCATAGTTCCTGAGAATCTGTTACGACAAATTTTAAGAATGGCAAAATTTGAAAACCTATCAAAGGACATAAGTCCAAGAGTTATGGGCCCTTGGCCACCATTCTTCCATTACATCTTCCTAAACTTAGAGACCAAGTGTGATGTAAGTTTCATCGAAGTAGGACCACAAGCCTTAAAGTTGTTGAGCAGAACGCATTTTAATTTTGAAAACCTACCAAGGGACATAACTCCAAGAGTTATTAACCCTTGGCCCCTATTCCGGTATGACAATTTACCCAGTCATTGTCAATGTTTATTCGAACTTTCAGCTTTCTGGCTTTCATAGTTCCTGAGAAATCTTTTACGAAAATTTTCAAGAATGGCAAAATTTGAAAAATTTTGAAGGGACAGAACTCCAAGAATTATAAGCCCTTGACCACCATTCTGCCATTACACCTTTTTTACCTTAGAGACCAAGTGTGGTATTAGTTTCATTGAAGTAGGACCACCAACAGAAAAGTTATTGAGCAAAATGCATTTTAAATTTTGAAAACCTACCAAGGGACATAACTCCAGGACTTATGGGCCGCTGGCCACTTTTCTGCGAATGCACCTTACTTACCTTAGCGACCAAGTGTAGTATAAGTTTCATTGAAGTAGGACCACAAACATAAAAGTTATTGAGCAAAATGCATTTTAAATTTTGAAAACCTACCAAGGGACATAACTCCAGGACTTATGGGCCGCTGGCCACTTTTCTGCGACTGCACCTTACTTACCTTAGCGATCAAGTGTAGTATAAGTTTCATTGAAGTAGGACCACAAACATAAACGTTATAAAGCAAAATGCATTTTACTTTTGCAGTCACGGAAACACGGAGTCACAGAATCACAGAGTCACGGAATGACGGAAGGACATGGCACGTCCAGTATAGCCCCGCTTGTGATATAAGTTTCATCGAAGTAGGACCACAAACATAAAAGTTATAAAACAAAATGCATTTTATATTTTGAAAACATACCAAGGGACATAACTCCAAGAGTTATGGGCCGTTGGCCACTATTCTGCAATAACACCTTACTTACCTTAGAGACCAAGTGTAGTATGTTTCATTGAAGTAGGACCACAAACATAAAAAATATAAAGCAAAATGCATTTTAATTTTGCAGTCACGGAATCAAGGAGTCACGGAATCATAGAGTCACGGAATGACGGAAGGACACGGCAAATCCAGTATAGCTCCACTTTTTCAAAGCGGGGCTATAAAAACACTTAAAAATCTTTTTCTCCAGACACAAAAAACTTTGAGGCTGAATCTTCATATATAGCATCGGGGACACAAGGTCTATCATATTTGTTCAAATGATGATCCTAGGATGACATCTGACTTTTTACGATAAGGTGGCGTCCCCACACAAAATGTTGAAAAAGTCATTATCGCAAAGTGTATTAAAGACTAATGGCTGAAACTTAAAATGTATGATTAAATTAGTGAAACGTGTAAAGTACAATCAATTTTTTTTATCCCTTGGGGATTATCTGCCCTTGCCCCTAGGCTATGTACATGTATAAAATTGTATAATCTTTAAATGTCTTCTCTGAAACCGCTTGCCAGTTTTCATGAGATTTCACATGGGGCCTTTTGTCGAAGGGGTACTAAACATTTGATCAAATGATTTTGTACTATTGAACAAGATGGCCGCCATGCCCATATATGGTTAAAAAAAATAAAGTTTTTCTTCATTTTTTGGGGGGAAAGTTTTTGGGGCTGAATTTTGGTACATAGCGTCGGGGACGCAAGGCCTACCAAGGTTGTTCAAATGATGATCCTAGGATCACCTTTGACCTTTTTAATGGCACGGTCATATTTCTGTCTGAGATGTTTTGGCAATCTGGGCCCAGTTGTTCAAAGCTAACGACGTCGTTAGTTAACGATTCATTAAATTTTACATTGAGTGATATGCAAATATGCTGAATTTTTTTGCTGAAAAATGTGAGTAGCTTTGCAAAAGCTACTCACATTTTTTCAGCAAACAATATCAGAATATTGTATATTGAATTTGCTAAAACAGTTAATGAAATGACCCTTAACGAGCTCGTTAAGCTAACGACGCTTTGAACAACTGGGCCCTGGAAGAGTATTGAAAGGCATCTGCAGATATGACTGTTTTACTAAGGCGAGCGAAAAACATAGATTGTGGGTACTCGTTAGAACCGCCTCGCCGAGGCGGTTCTAACGAGTACCCACAATCTATGTTTTGAGCAGAAATATGAAAAATATCAGAATTTGTATCAGAAAACTCCTAGTTTTTTTTGGTGGTGAAATTTTCAATATATTTGAATAGGCATGTTTTCGTAATGGATTGTCTAGATGCACAGGCTACACTGAATCAGCGCATTTAACTCTTTCACTGCCACAGGCGATAATAATAGGCTTTTGCAAACAGCATAGATCCAGATGAGACGGCTCAATACTATTAAGGGCAGAACCATTACGAAAACACGCCTATTCAAATATATTGAAAATTTTACAACCAAAACCGGAAAAAATTCAGATAAAAAATTCCGATATTTTTCATTTTCTGCTCAAAACATAGATTGTGGGTACTCGTTAAATCCGCCTCGCCGATGCGGTTCTAACGAGTACCCACGATCTATGTTTTTGAGCAGAAATAAGAAAATAATGTATACCCCTGTAAACCCCAATTTTACTATATAAAAGTGGGGTTTAAGGGGGTCAAAATTATATTGGCGTGTTTTCGTGATGTTAAATCATTAAACGTCTAGTAAATCATTAACCACATTTAGGGCAGAACATTAACCCTTCAAGTCATGTGCTAAGCAACTTTAGCAGACGACATTCTGAAACGTTTGTTTTTTTTTTTTTTTGTTTTTTTTTTTTTTTGTTTTTTTTTTTTTTTTTTTCAGAAAAAAAAAAGACATGACATTATGTGAATCGTCTGCTAGGCCTAGCAGACGATTCATATAAAATGCCCTATTTTCTCTGAAAGATAAAAGTCTAGACATGTGTCCAAAGTACACAAATACCTCCACCCGCAGGTCTTTGCCCATATGGTAACAACATCTTGAAGCATAAATTTCAATAACTACTTTCCAAATGCTTAATCTAATCTGTTACACACTTTGACTCCTAGCACCACCCCAGGGCATGACCGAGGGACAACTCCAGCATAGGATTCAAGGTTAAGGTCTAGGTATTTCAACTTTCTAGCATAAAAGGGACCAAAGTAATGACCTCAAAGAGAAACGCTACACGCCCCACCGCTGCCATCGGTAGGCGGGGACATAAAAAATCAAAATGTCGTCTGCTGTAGATGTTTTTAGCGCTTTAAGGATTAAAAAGGAAATATCCTTGTCAGTCTGCTCATCCAGCCTAGTTTCAGGCGACATTTGTCGGCTGCTTTTTTATTTAAACAAACTATCGTTTGGAAAGACGTTTATATGTAAAGTTGAAAGCATTACGAAAACACGCCTATTCAAATATATACTGAAAATTTCACCGTCAAAAACTGAAAGTTTTCAGATAACAATTCTGATGTTTTTTCATATTTCTGCTCAAAACATAGATTGTGGGTACTCGTTACAACCGCCTCGGCGAGGCGGTTCTAACGAGTACCCATAATCTATGTTTTTGAGCAGAAATAACAAAATTAATGTATACCCTGTAAACCCCAGTTTTACTATATAAAAGTGGGGTTTAAGGGGTCAAAATTATATAAGTATGTTTTCGTGATGGACTGAATGTCAAACAGCATAGATCCAGATGAGACGGCTCAATGAGCCGTCTCATCTGGATCTATGCAGTTTGCAAAAGCCTATTATTATCGACTGTGGTAGTGAAATAGTTAACGTTAGTCAAAGAATACGGACAGACAGGTCAGGGCAAACAGTTTAGAACCAGATCTGAAACGCCGGAGGACGCGGTGTCTGGTCAGGGCCTACATTGTTCGCCACACATTTGGCAGTTTTTGATACCTTAACAGGTAATAAAATATCCTAAATTTTGGGACACTTTAACTCATTACCATACCTGTCCTAAAATTTGAAAATGTCTATTTCATTACATGTTGATGTGTCGAAAATATTGCTGGATGAGTGTCAAACACGGTAAACACTGATCAGACGCCACATTCTACGGCGTCTAGTATGGCTCTAAACTGTTTGCGGAGATCTATCTGCCCCAATACAGTATTATGATGATAGAATTGTCGAAATTTTATGACAAGTATGGTCAGGAGTTAAGTTGTACGCATTTTAAGGGCAACTTCAGTAGTGTGTAAAGGAATGGTAAAGATTCAAACCTGGTCCCGAGGTTTTAAAGTGTGTGTGTTTTTGTTGTTGTTTTTTTTTATTTATTTATTTTTGTTGTTGTTTTTTATACTCAACTCAGCTAAGTATGAAATTTGTCCTGCTAATAAATCTCAAATTACTGACATGTGCAAATTCTGTCTTGCAAAACATAGCTGAGCGATGCTGAAAATTTCTCTGCTAAAATATGAAAAATGCCAACCACTGTTGGCATTTTCATATTTATTAGCAGAGAAAATTTTCATGCTCAGACGAGTTGAGCACGAAAAAAGTTTTATAACCTTAGGGCCAGATTGTACGTCAAACGTGAACAGGACAGATCTAGATCAGCGAGTGAGGCAGCACAATCTGATAAGGTTCTTTGTGATGTACTCTACTGTAGCCAATGCTTCTGCAAATGGACAGTAAATGTAAACATAGTCTTTGAACAACATTGAAAGACGACCACCCAAAGTTTATTTCTGCCAAGTTTGGTTAGAATCCATTCAAACGCTTTAGAGGAAATGTTTTTAAATTATGGACGGACAGACGGACGATGACGGACCGTTACCGATCGCAATAGCTCCTCGGCTCAGGTGAGCTAAAAAGCGTTTATTTAAAAGGAAACGATACACTTTCATGGGAAATAACTCAATCAAAATTGGTTTGCCTCCCATCTCATCACGAAAACATGCCTATATAATTTTGACCCCGCTTAAACCCCACTTTTATATAGTAAAACTGGGATTTACAGGCGTATATTTTATTTTTCTTATTTTTGCTAGAAAACATAGAGTGTGGTTACTCGTTAGAACCGCCTCGCCGAGGCGATTGTAACGAGTATCCACAATCTATGTTTTGAGCAGAAATATGAAAATATCAGAGCTTTTTACCTGAAAATTTTCAGTTTTTGGAGGTGAATTCTTCTATATATTTGAATGGGCGTGTTTTTGTAATGTAAAAGACGGTGCACGGCGTTTCGTCGAGAACTATTTAATCGAATACGACGTTATGTCTAAATGGTTAATTGCTCTACTGCGACGGTTTGTCGAATAGGACATTTTGTCTAAAATTGTATTCAAAATATTACCTGTCTATCTTTCATTTACCTACAACATTTCGTCGAATCAAAATCAGCGGTCTACTCTAAAATGGAAGAGATTGTTCCCCTGGAACAGTTTTAGATTTTCGTTTTGTTTCTGTGTGCTGCTAAGCACATCAATTTCATCAAGTTAAATGTAATTATATCAAATTAATTATATTCATTTAATGCTATGTTATTTTCTAAACAATTTAATTACAGTGCGTGCGTTCTCGGAACAAGCAATGTACATTTCACCATGGAATAGATGAAATTGATAATAAAAATGTAACAATAAATAACACGTGCGCATTAAAGGCGGATCAGTCAGAACATCTATCTATCTATCTATCTATCTATCTATCTATCTATCTATCTATCTATCTATCTATCTATCCATCCATCCATCCATCCATCCATCCATCCATCCATCTATCTATCTATCTATCTATCTATCTATCTATCTATCTATCTATCTATCTATCTATCTATCTATGTATCTATCTATCTATCTATCTACGCATTCATAAATCCGTCCATTTCTCTGTCTCCCACTCTCTCTCTTTCTCTCTCTCTCTCTTTCTATCTACGCATCCATAAACCCGTCCATTCTCTCTCTCTCTCTCTCTCTCTCTCTCTCTCTCTCTCTCTCTGGTAGCCTTTCGATTGACTGTTTGTCTAGCAATGGATTGAAAATGTCATTCATCCATCCATTCCTATCACTATTGAATTATCTGTTTTGCTGCCGATGGACGTTTTGTAGCAAGCAAGGAAGGAAGGTAACGACCGTACGAACGAACAAATGATCGAACGAATGGAGGACGGACGGACGGACGAAATGAATGAATGATCTTTTCATTTTTGTTTTTAATTTTTCCCTAATAAGTAGCTTTTCTAGTTCGTCACGATCATTATGTATGAAAAACAAATAATTTTATAAAACACTGAAGCGAAACGTTTAACCCCACGTGTGAACCATCATCATAATCGGGGCTTACATCAAACGACCCTTTAATTAACAGCTTCTTTTGATTGGTTTCAATCAAAAATGGTTACTGTTGGGCCCATTTAATCAACATTTGAGCCAGCACATTAGAAAAGGGTACTTATCACATAGTCCACCAGCAAAGGCTCAGGCGAGACTGCGCATAAGCGCAGTCTCGCCAGAGCTTTTGCTGGTCGCAGATATGTATAAGGGACCTTCAGGAAGCTTCAGGCAAACAGGTGTGTCTGTAGCCCAAATAGGGTACTGCGCATGCGTATTTGAAGAACCACAAACCGGAAAACGATAAGGTCCATTTTTTGTGTGCCGGCTTATTAATGATTACTGTTATGGTACAATGCAGAGGTAATTATGTAAGAAATTAGCATTAATTACTCTTTACGGGCGTCCACGCATCATCTCACAAGCCGTGCCACCGTTTAAGCTGTTTAAAATTTTTATATATAATGCTAAAAATTATTCTTTCTCAATTACTATCGTTTGTGTCTCTGAAAGTTCTGGATTCTGATTATAGCTCGACATACATTAACAAGTTGGATAATTAAGACTACATTAAATTTGGTGAGTTCTGCATCATTCTATACTTTTTTTTTATTTCCTCAATATTTTTATTGAACATTATTTTTTTATCTTATCTTTTATTTGTTGTACATTTTATTTTTTCTTTATTTTATTTCATTTCTCTCTCTCTTTTATTTTTTTTTCTATTTTTTTTTTCTCTATTTTATTTTTAATTTCTATATTATTCTTTTTTCTTACTGACTTTTTTTTTTACTTTTTTGGCGCATGGTACAGTTCCAGCATATATACATGTACTTTTTTCTTATTTCTCCAGGAAAACATAGACATAGGTTATGGGTTCTCAATAGGCGCGCTTCTTACGAGCACAAGCAACACATTACGAAAACATGCCTATTCAAATATAATGAAAATTTTACCATAAAAAAAAATGAAAGTTTTCAGATAAAAAATCCTGATATTTTTTACATTTCTGCTCAAAACATAGATTGTTGTACTCGTTAGAACCGCCTCGATATTCTTTCCGACAGTTTCTTATTTAATTAAGCTGCAAAATTGCTCAAAATGACCCAAACCATTGTTGCTAAAAAACAGAGTCAATATTCTGGGAACTGAAACTTAGGAAATATCAACGTCGTCTTCCGAAGTAGTCAAGCGAGTTGTAAAGGTTGATATTCCTCGTTACAATACAAGTAAAGAGAGGATGGCAAGTAAAAGATAATGCAGAAAAGTATAAGTAATGTCTTCCATTGTGCTATGTTTTATGATAAATCAATCAGACGTAATGAAATTGTTCAGAAAACAAAGAACGGTACGATTAAGTAATCATCAGCCTTTTGTGACATGGGCCTGGGTACAGCATCTCCTACAAGATTGCATACACAGCCAGCGAAGACTCATATCCATCACGAAAACATGCCTATATAATTTTGACCCCCTCAAACCCAACTTTTATATAGTAAAACTGGGGTTTACAGGGGTATACATTATCTTTCTTATTTCTGCTCAAAAACATAGATTGTGGGTACTCGTTAGAACCGCCTCGACGAGGCGGTTCTAACGAGTACCCACAATCTATGTTTTGGGCAGAACGATGAAAAATATCAAAGCTTTTTATCTGAAAATTCTCGATTTTTTGGGGTTAAATTTTCTATATACTCGAATAGGCGTGTTTTCGTAATGCAGCCTCTGCATCCATGCAATCTGATCAGTCTATTACGAAAACATGCCTATTCAAATATACTGAAAATTTTACCGCCAAAAGAATGAAAATTTTCAGATAAAAAATTCTGATATTATTCATATTTCTGCCCAAAGCATAAATTGTGTGTACGCGTTAGAACCGCCTTGGCAATGCGGTTCTAACGCGTACCCACAATCTATGTTTTTAAGCAAAAATAAGAAAAATAATGTATGTCCCTGTAAACCCCAGTTTTACTTCATAAAAATGAGGTTTACAGGGGTAAAAATTATATAGGCATGTTTTCATGATGTTCAAAGAGCACTATTTGGGCAGCCAGGAATCTAAAGCGTCTTCAAGCGGACAGAGAAAACACTGATCAGCATACGTGGATGTGCAGGCTGATCTGAGTCCTCGCTGGGCGCACATGTATTCTTGACATCACGGAAACATGCCTGTATAATTTTGACCTCCCTTAACTCACTTTTATATAGTAAAACTGGGGTTTACAAGGTTATGCATTATTTTCTTATTTTTGCTCAAAACATAGGTTGTGGGTACTCATTAGAACAGCCTCGCCGAGGCGGTTCTAACGAGTACCCACAATCTATGTTTTGAGCAGAAGTGTGAAACTTATCAGAGTTTATCTGATATTTTTTCAGTTTTTGGAGGCGACATTTTCTCTATATAATGGAATAGGAGTGTTTTCGTAACGGTGGAAATGTGTGCCCGTGCTCAAATGCAAATATAAAATTACGCTCAGATGCGCATAAAACAGACAACATGAGGAGCAGAATACGGAAGTAAAAAAGTTAAAAGGCCCATAATCAGAAAGTCCAGTTTGTAGATAAATTTTTTAGCACATAACAGACAATGGTAATAGCCAATCGCTGGTCTTAGCAGGACTCTATTCGAAAGGTGTTCAGTTAACCTTTACCACTCTCTGGGCATTTTCAGCAGACGACAGATTGATGATATTTTTCTTATTTTTCCCAGAAAACAGGATTTGACATTTCATGCAAATTGTCTCCTTAGGAGACAATTTGCATGAAATGTCATATCCTGTTTTCTGAGAAAAATAAGAAAAATATTTCAAAATGTCGTCTGCTGAAAATTTTACCCAGAGTGCTAAGCGTTAATTTACTACCATTCCTTCTGTATATGAATTCCAATATCTGAAAAGCTGTTAATTTATGCGGTCTTGCAAGCGCGCTTGTTAATTAAACTGGCCCCTTGGACCAAATTAATGGACCTCCTCTGAATATGCTACCTTATTGACACCTATTAGTAATATTACCTGAATTCAGGCCTTTAATACTAACAACATGGCGGCAGATTTGTTATCTCTAATGACAAGCCGGCCTCGGTGGCTCAGTCCGACTGGTGAACAGCAGGTTACGGGTTCGACCCCCGCCGGGTCGGCTACATTCTTTCGTGGAGATTGATCATGATATATTTTCTACGGTCATATTCTTTCTTCCACTGCTTCAAGAAGGACAGTGATCAGTTCCTGGTGAAAGAATGTGCACAAAAGTGGACTAAACCTGCCCAGTAAAAGTGTGGTTAGGTAAATTGACCGCGCTCGACATGACCCCTTCGAGTTACTGGGTCGTAAAACTTCAACACAAACAAACTCTAATGACAATATACAGACATATCAGTCGTAACGTCAGAAAACGAACCTTTGGACATGTGCGCCCTGCGAAGATATAGATCAGCCTGCTCATTTGCACAGTCTGATTAGTATCTGGGTACATCTTGGATGGCCAAGGATGCAAAGTTTCTTCATGCGGACAACGAAGGTTGATCAGACTGATCTGAGTCTTCGTTGGGCGCAGATAAGCCACCTCATGACAAAACCAAACAAATGGCATGTGCGCCCAGCGAAGACTCAGATCAGCCTGGGCATCCGCCCAGGCTGATCAGAGTCTTCGCTGTCCGCATGCTGAAAGTTTGGGTCCTTAGCTACCTACTGAGCGCATAGCGAAGACTCTGATCAGACTGGGCGGATGCCCAGGCTGATCTGAGTCTTCGCTGGGCGCACATTCCATTTTGTTGGTTTTGTCATGAAGTGGCTCACATGTCAGAAGGTACGTTCTCTCACTTTGTGGTTCATATATTCTTTATGTATTGTGTGGGTTCACATTTGGAGAACATACATATAAGATATGAACCAGTACACGACAGAGCCTACAATAACACTGTGGTCTATCTACACCGGCAATTTTCGTTTCGCATTACGAAAACACGCCTATTCAAATATACTGAAAATTTTACCACCAAAAATGAGCATTTTCAGATAAAAAAAATTCTAATATTTTTAATATTTCTGCTCAAAACATAGATTGTGGATTTCTGCCCAAAACATAGATTGTGGGTACTCGTTAGAACCGCCTCGACGAGGCGGTTCTAACGGGTACCCACAATCCATGTTTTGAGCAGAATAAAGAAAAATAATGTATACCCCTCTAAACCCCAGTTTTATTGTATAAAAGTGGGGTTTAAGGGGGTGGAAATTGTATAGGCATGTTTTCGTGATGTCCTTCTACCGGCGTTACAGTAAAAAACGTTATCATCGAACATTTGGGAAATATGGTTACTGTTGTGATTTCTTTTGAACTTTCTTAATAAGTTCAAAAAATGTCCAGTTTCGTCAATGACGGACTTTATTTGATGGCGAAACCGGCCATTTTTCACGAAACCGCACAATTAATGTTTTTAATTTTTAAATATTCAAGAGCATTAATATATCGAAACTGCATGTTTTCTAGACAGAAGGGTAATATTTCTCATTCACAGTTAACTAAAATATAAAATAAATCAGAGAATAGTTCATATTTTCACAAACTTCTACGATTTGATTTGTTTATGGTGACACCAGCGGAAGGACGAAACCCAAAAGTGCCTTGTGTAGATATACCACAGTGAATAAATCCTATGTAACCAACAAAGACTTAGATCAGCCTGTATGTCCATCCTGTTTGGCAAGGGTTCTCGGTTATCCCTCTTTGGATAGCCAGGAAGCGGTAGAAGGCATACGCGTTTAGCGAAGACTCTTGATCAGACTGCGCGGATGCGCAGACTGATCTGAGTCTTCGCTGGTCGCACAAGCATTATTGTAGGATTTGTCGTGCGCTGGCTCATATACGTTCCATTTGATCCGAACATCCCGAAAACATGCCTATATAATTTTGACCCCCTTAAACCCCACTTTTATATAGTAAAACTGGGGTTTACAGGGGTATACATTATTTTTCTTATTTCTGCTCAAAACATAGATTGTGGGTACTCGTTAGAACCGCCTCACCGAGGCGGTTCTAACGAGTACCCACAATCTATATTTTGCGCAGAAATAAGAAAACAAATCCAAATTTTTATCTGAAAATTTTCACTTTTTGGCGGTAAAATTTTCAGTATATTTGAATAGGTGTGTTTTCGTAATGACATGTCTTAATTAAGGCATTAAATAAAAATGACCACCCATGGGTGGTTTACTTCAGTAAGAATCGGGTACATTCCCATGCGGGGCGGGGAGTGGGGGAGGGTTTGGGACGTACTCTGAATTTTGTCTGCTACATAGGCTGGGCCCCAGCATCTGGTGTTTACCTTAAAAAATTATACGGCATTCTGGTTTTTCAGCAATACCCCAAAAATATCTGCAGATATTAGCAAACCCCCAAAAATACTCCCTTTATTTCTTTTATAAAAGTGTGCTTTCATTTATTTTTCCTGTAAAATGATTGCATTAGTAATACATGTCATCACGAAAACACGCCTATATAATCTTGACCCCCTTAAACCCCACTTTTATATAGCAAAACTGGGGTTTACAGGGGTATACACTATCTTTCTTATTTCTGCTCAAAAACTTAGATTGTGGGTACTCGTTAGAACCGCCTCGTCGAGGCGGTTCTAACGAGTACCCACAATCTAAGTTTTGAGCAGAAATAAGAAAAATATCAGAGTTTTTCATCTGAAAATTTTCAGTTTTTGGAGGTGATATTTTCTATATATTTGAATAGGCGTGTTTTCGTTATATATAAGTGCTTTAAACAGTTTCCAACAGTAGCTCCGTTTTACTTTAATGGCATTGAACTTACGTATGCACAGCCGAAAAAGCTATCAAAACTAAATAAAAATAACTGTCGGTTCAATACCCCCAAAAATACCGAGAACTTTGATAGACCAAAACAAAAATTCAGTTTTGAAAGTGACCCAAACAAACTAGCTGCAAATTGCCAGTACCCGCACCCCCTCCCCCCTCAAAAAAGCCCCCCCCCCCCCCAAACCCTCCGCCCCAAAATAGTAAAATTAAAAATTCTAAACCCCCCAAAATAGCCTATTTAGCAGGCAAAATTCAGAGTACTCCTACCCCACCCCACAACACACACACACACCCTGGGGGTACATCTATACCTCCAATTAAAAATTAGTCGGAAAATTTCTTTTTTTTTTTTTTTTTTTTTTTTTTTTGTTGTTGTTGTTGCTTAAACT